>BSBM01000956.1:8252500-9452500 GCA_027924585.1 Larix kaempferi
ACGTAGGGTCCATGCCACATGGACTCGAACTTCCCTGCTCCTAGTTTATCGTGTTTCTAGTCATAAGTGAGGACCAGATCACCCTCGTTAAAGATACGAGGTTCAACCGACTTATCGTATTGGGCCTTGATGCATTTTTTATGCGCTTCATTAGCAAGAGCGGCATCACGGCGAGACTCGTCAAGTTGGGCTAGGTGTAAGAGATGTTCTTCCTCAGCAGTAGTGTTAGGAAGAAGTTCGACCGCGAGCTGTAAAGACAGGATTTCGCACTCTATCGGCATAACAGCCTCCAATACATATACCAATTGGAAGGGAGTGAAGCCTGTGGCAGTTTAAACGGCGGTAGTTCGGTAGGCCCATGATGCTGAAAAGAGCATATTATGCCAGTTGGACTTTTGTGTCCCTACCATCCTCTGGATCATAGTTTTCAAGACCTTGTTAATTTCCTCGACTTGTCCATTGGATTGCGGGTAGTAGGGTGTCAAGTTTTCATGGCGAAAACCCAACCTATCGCTCAATTCATCAACCATGTGGTTCTGAAAGTGAGAACCATGATCGGTAACTATGGCTTGCGGAACTCCAAACCGTGCTATTACATGACTAAACATGAAGAGTGCGGCGGTTTTGCCATCGTTTTGGTATGTAGGCATAGCCTCGGCCCACTTTGTGAAGTAATCCATAGCTAAAATGATGTAACTATGCCCCCCGACCGAGGTAGGCTTACAGTGCATAAAATCAATGCCCCATTTTGCAAATGGGCCAACAGCAATAACCGGATGTAGTGGGGCAAGATGAGTGCGCTTCTTTGTGTGGAAGTGTTAACAAGGAGGACATTTTTTAACGGCCTCAATACAATCTTTGAAGATAGTGAGCCAGTAATATCTTACGCGCAAAATCTTATGGGCTGTAGCCATCCCAGAGAGATGACCGCCACATGCCCCAGTGTGACAGTCATTCAGAACACGTTCAGCCTCATCATGAGTGAGACAACGTCGAAGGATTGAATTGACACCATGGCGATACAAAGTATCATTAATGATTAAATAGTACTTTGCATGGTGACGAATCTTATGATGGTCGTCGCGAGAAAGTTGAGGATCGAAGCGTTGGGTTTTAAGATACAACGGGATATCTCCATACCAGGGGTCAGTCGTACTGATGAGAAACAATGATTCATCCGGAAATGAGTCATTGTGCTCAACTTCTGCATCAGGAGGGGGAAGGTCACAAATGAGCTCTGCAAACACCAAAGACTTCTTAGACTTAGCTTTCTCTAAAAGAAGATCGAATTCTTACAGTATCACAGTCCAGCGTGAATACTTGCCCCCAAACACTTGACGTGTCAGTACCTGGTATATGGGGTTCGAGTCGGCAATGATAGTGGTGGTGCGGAGCAAGATGTAGTGACGAAACTTCTGGACGGCAATGATTGCCGCGAAAGCCAGTTTTTCGACATGTGAGTATCTAGTTTCGGCATCAGCTAGACCCTTACTTGCATAGTATATCACATGTTCCTGAGCGTTTTGATCCTCCTGTACCAAAACCATGGCGATAGTGGTAGCAGAAGCGGCAAGATATAAAATGTAATCTCGATAATAATTAAGCGGTTGGAATATTGGGGCATGCGTGATGGCATGTTTGATACTGTCAAAGGATTTTTGAGCTTGATCATCCCAAATGAACGAGACGTCCTTCTTAAGCAGTCTCATATAGCCCTGGGTCTTCTCCGCGAAATTAAAAACAAAATGTCGTAAGTAAGTCGCCTTCCCTTGGAGACTTTGAAGTTTTGTCACATCAGTCGGGGGTGGTAGGTTGATGATAGCCTCCACCTTTAAGGGATCAATGTGGATCCCATCCTTCGAAACGATAAATCCTAAGAGGCGTGGCGTCCGGACTCAACGCAAAAGATACACTTGTGAGGATTCAGACGGATATTGTACCGTCTGCATCTGAGGAAAATGGCCATCAGATGATCAATGTGGAACTCACGCTGCTTTGAATGAGCAGGGAGATCGTCCAAGTAGGGTTCCACAAAGTCCTTAATATCGTGGAAGGCGTACGACATAGCCCGTTGAAACGTGGCGCCAGCATTTTTAAGGCCAAATGGGAGCTTGCAATAAGCGAATGTACCCCATGGGCAGATGAAAACCAATATGTTGGTCGGCTAGGTTGATCTCAATTTGGTTGTAACCAGAAAAGCCATCCATGAATGAGAAGATGACGCTTCCGTCACAGTTGTCGATGATCTGGTCGATGAAGGGGGTCAGGTAGTTGTCTTTTGGACAATCCCGATTAAGGTCTCGATAATCAACGCAAATGTGAATGGTGCCCTGCTTTTTGTTCACAGGAACGATGTTTGAGACCCAATCCATCAATGGGACAGGATAAATAAAGCCAGCCTTTAAGAGCTTTTCAATTTCTGCCTTTATTTCCGCAGTCTTCCGGGGGTGTACCGGTCGCAACTTTTGACGTACAGGTTTTATGTCCGGATAGGTTTTTATTTCATGAGAAACAATTGCGAGGTCTATCCCAGGCATCTCCTCATAGGACCAAGCAAACACGTCTCGAAATTGCTTGAACAAGGCAACAAGGCCGTGCTAACAGCGATTTCTTTAGGGGAACACTTCTGGCCTATGCGAATGTGTTCCACTATACCAGGTTTTACCTAGATGTCTACCGGGGTGGTTGGCTCAATGTTGGCCAAGTTTCCCTCCGTGTCCATAAGACATGTAAGGATGGGGGACTGAGGGGATGGGTAGATATCTAGTAAACGAGGGTATGGATGTTGTTCTCTATGTATTCCAAAGGAGGAAGAAAAGATGACCTATGATGGAGATCATCCCACGGACCGTCGTCAACATTCATTACTTCCATGATGGACTCGTCTGAATGAAAAGTCCGAAGTAAGAGATCAGGTAGAGAGGGCGTCCATCGTAGAGAAAAGGATGGGGAGGCCATGGTTAAATGGTCCTCCGATGCTGATTGGATAGCCTCGTAAATGCGTTCAGCGAGTGAAAGAGGCATCATATCTCCAAACAGGTGTGTTGTGGCTTCATCCGGTACAAGCCAGGCATTGTTTGAGTGAGATAAAATCTCAGCAGAGATCATGTTCACCGTGGCAACATGATTAGGGGGGTGCGCAGCTGGAAAAACACCCATGAGAGATAAATCTTTCAATAGGCCAACCCCTACACTCTCATACTATTTTGACGACTATCCAATGGAAGGAACATGGTCACCAGGATGAGTAGTGGCATCCGGTGTACAAAAATCTAACTGGTCGATAGTAACAATTCGTCCTTGGTGGGGGAATTGTACTGTGTGGAAGACTGAAGAGGCTACCGCCTGCATGGTATAAAACCAATTGCTATCGAGCAAGAGATTATAATCTAACGGGGCCAAGACCACTTCCACGTTAATGGTTACGGTCTTTCCGCCCAACTCAACTGCAAGAGCTTGTAAGATCCCATGAGGTTGAAAGCCACGCCAGTCGAATGCTTTCAACGTGGTAGGAGAACGATTCAATTTGGGGGAGCCAATGGCTCTCCAAAAAGCGATGGACATGATAGAAGTGGAGGCTCCTTTGTCCAAAAGAGTGCGATGGACAATCTTCCCACCAAGGTTCGCAGTAACTTGGAATGCGAGCTGGTGTGAGAGCCTCGGCTTAAGGTTGTCAAGACGAAACATGATGGTGTTTGAGGAATCCGGGTCAACTACACCAATAGCTGCAAGGAGAGTTTTGCGTTGATTGGGACAATTCTGCAAAACTTCCAAGGTGGACATGGCGCAAGGAGCTTGTGCCAAGTCCTCCACGATATTGTAATTCTGTGCCACGCGAGCATTAGGATTGAAAACAGCTTTTCGAATCGTACTCTTGGGGGAACGCAATATCGAATCTAAAGAGGGTCTCTCTATGGTGAGAGAAGTCGATGGTACAGTGACACCAGTTAGAGAGTCGGAAGCTTTTTCAGTATTACTTCCGGCAGGTTCCTTCGAAGGGACCTGTTCATAAGATCGCGAGCGAGTAGTTAAATTGATCGCCTCATTACGCAACATGAGAACATGCGCGGTATTGGATGGTTCCCCCTAGGCTGGGGGGGTTTGAGCAACATCTACTGATTTTGAGCAGGAAATGGATCGTTGAGGACTGCGGGAGTCGGTTTACCCCTAAGAAACTTTTGCACTTCGTCTCTATGGGGGCACTCCTTGGAGAAATGATCTTTTCCACACAGTAAGCAAGGATACTTCAATTTCCTTTTCTGCTTAGTATCTTCGGGACTGCTCTTCGTTTGCTATTGGGCAGAAGACTTCTTGGGTTTTCCCTTGTTCTTCTTTTTTCCATTAAACTTCTGAGATGAAGTTGATTGTACAGAATTCACCTCTTCAGTTACAACAAGAGGAGTGGACTTGGCAGTGCTATGTCTAGCCGGAGTTGGGTTGGATGATCCAACAGTGCTAATAGCAGGCTGGGTGGTAAGGGAACCAATGATTCCATCAACTTGGGGTCCCTTATGTGGTTTTGTGGGATCGTTAACATCCCAGGGTGCGTCAGGCAAAATATTGAACAGAGTGCCAGACTGGGTATAAACTAGGTCTAACAGATGAGCACTCGCGATGGCTTGTTCTTCTGTGACAGCACCTCGCATGGAAACATCTTTTGCTATGGTGGGAAGAAGCGATTTAGCTAACCAGTTTGCTAGGAGCTGATCTGGAATGGGAGCTTTAATGAGACGTCGTCTCCTTCGCCACTCATGGATATGATCTGAAATGTGAGTGCCGGTATTCTAATGGACCGAGGTTAAAAGCTGAGTACCAGTTTCATACTGTATAGGTAGCTGGAAATGCGTCAAAAAGTTCATAGCAAGAGAGCCAAAATCAGGAAAAGAGTGTGGCGGTAACTCAATGTACCACTTGGCAGCCAAACCGGTGACAGTCCTTTGGAACAATCTAAGACGAATTGAATCGTCCATTAAGGAATTAGATGAACACCATAAATGGTATGTCATCACGTGGTTCTTGGGGTCTTCACCCGGCTTGCTGTCAAACTTGGGGATATCAGACAAAAGTTTCACCGGAATCGGTGGCCAGTTAGATCCATGGTAAATAGGATCGTTGGTTAAACGAGAGAGGTCAGGTAGGTCCAAAGTAGCCAAAAAGGGCAGTTGTGGATTAGGCTGCACGTATTGATAATACGGATATGGCATGTAAGCACTAAACTGACCGTAAGGTGTACCAGGATAAAACTGACCGCAGGGGGGTGTGCCACTCGGACTGTAGGGAGGTCCGCCACCATAAGGTGGTACGTTCCAATAGGGTGGGGGTCCACCTCCACCTCCGGGAGGGGGCGAAGGTCGGCCACCACCACCGGGAGGAGGTGGGGGTCCATAACCATAATAAGGTGGCCCACCACCACCTCCGCCTGGAGGGGGTGGTGGATCACTTCCGCCGCTAGATGGATGGGGGCCCCCACCACCTCCGCTGCAGGAAGGATGAGGATTCCCACCACCACCGCCACCACCAGGGTAATTAGGTCCTCCACCGCCTCTACCTAGAGGGAGTGGTGGACCACCGCCGCCACTCGAAGGGAAATGTCCTCCTCCACCGTGATAGGGTGGTCCGCCGCCGCCTCCGCTTGGAGGAGGTGGTGGACCATTCCCGCCACCACCTGAGGGGTGAGGGGGGTTGTAGGTAAAATGAGGTGGGCCTCCACCAACATTAGGTGGGGTCCCGCCGCCTCCAATAGGAGGTGGGGGAGGACCAATCGGGGGTGGTGGTACTTGAGGGATAGTCGGTTGGGGTCCATGTTGCAACACAGGTTGTTGCCCGCCATAGATTGTATGGATTCCCGGGATAAGGTATCTCGTATGGCGCATTTCCAGGATTAGGTTGGCTCGGCACATGGTTAACAGAACCTGGATACACTTGACTCTGTGAGGGTTGGGTTACATTGGACGGTCTAGCGGGTTGGGTAGGTCCAGCGGAAGGCCCGTTGGGGACTCCACAAGCGTTCTGATTAGGAAACGGGGGTTGCCCCCCAGCCACAATAGGATGAACACTATTCAAAGGTTGAACCAACGTGGGTTGTTGACTAGCTACCATGGTAATAACATTACCAATGAGATAATCCGTAGGAATGGAGTACCCTCCCCTCGAATTTTGAGGTGGGGAAGGAACTGGTAAAGTAACCGTGGTAGTGACAGGTGTGTTGGAATGTTGTCCTTCCACCGGTTGGTTCACTTGAGGTGCAGGACTGGACTCTTGCGAGGGTTGACCAGTGTTGTTAGTGGTCACGTGGTGGGGTGCTTCAAGTGATCTGAAAGATATTGGATGAACTGGGGTGTTTTCGTCGTCAAGTCTTAGTTGGAAATGACGATTGTGGAACTCTTCAGAGTGTCGCTCGAGACTTTGTCTTTGAAGTTCATCTCCTTTAACACGTAACTGTTCCAAACGTTCATGGATGGGGCCGAAAATATCAACAGGGTCAGGCCTATAGTGGGGCCTAGTGAACTCTGGATTAGTCCAGTTAGGTGGGGATGAGATGGCAAAATGAGCCACTGGGTGGTCTGTAGAAGATGTCCAATAAGCTACTGAAGGACTAACAGCTGCAGTAGGGTCGTCCTGGGGTTGGCTTATCCATTCCAACGATCCAGGTTCTCTCGGGATGACGGGAGGAAGGTCATGTGAAGTGGGGGTATGTGCTTCTTCATCCTGCGTGGGATGAGAGGCAGGTGAATCTGGTGGAAACAAATGTCCGCCAATATTCAAGGTGGGGTTCCCTACATCAGTAACTATGACCGCATTACGCTGATCCATTCTTACCCTCGAAATAGCCTTCAGATTAAGGGGAAATTTGGGTGGCAATTTCAAGATCCTATGGGACCTTCTCCAGGGAAAATCCGCCAGAGTATCAGGAAAATCAGCCAAAAAAGGCCGAAACAACATTTCTCCTAAAGGTATACTAAAAGAAAAGCAGTCCAAGAAAACCTACTCAAACTAAAGCAACAAGCAAACTTATGTGATAGAGTGGATTCAAAAGTCTGGAACCTCACGGGATTATCAAGGCATCGCAAACTGCAATATACTGCAGGGTCCAACAGTATGACGCAACAAGGAGGATTGAGACCGTACCCTTGCCTGCATACCCGACTACCTGGACAGGACGTGCGTGCTAATCTCCCCAAGTGTTGTTCTCAGTGTATTGCTTTTCCAAGACGGCCAAATGGTTAACTCAGTTGGTTTCAGGAATCCTAATGGTGTCTCCCGATATACGCAAGGTACATGGGAGCTCAAATATGTAGTGGTGTTGTCTAATGCACAATCATTGGCACAAGACCTTTCGATATACGTGTCAAGTACGTGATACACCCTTCGATATACGCCAAGTACGGATTATGGTACTTGGTGGGTACGTGAAGGAGCTCGATATACCGATGTACGTGGAAGACTACAATACCCTCGGATTACAGTGCTGGCAAGTAACGAAAACTGCCACGCTTAACGACGTCGGAACACGTCTCTAACTTACACACAAGTTACTAAAAAAATTTACCTAGTTCTACCGTTAATTTTATCTTGGACGGTTAGGTGAATGCATGAGGTGGGCACATAATCGGAAACAGAATGCAAGTCCTCTCTACATGCATGAAATATTCTTTTCTTTCGATGAATTCTACCTATGGTAAGGAGAAATCTTTTTCCAATGGTATTGTCAAAACAAACTCAATGCAATACAATTCCCAATGCAAGCAAATTTGACAATGAAAGTACTATTTTCTTTTTCAACAAAACACACAAACGTACACAACACTACTATCCAAACCAAAGTATTTTTTCTTTTCTTTTCTTTTTCAAATCAAAACAACACTAAGTAATGAAAAGAGAGGATTCTAAAATGGGAAATGCAAGCTTTTCACTTTCTCTTTTCAATGATCTAAAGGCAACAAAAATAAAAAAAAATGCACCTATCTTTCCCTAGCATGGAAACAACTTTTGAAAAATAACGAAATGTACTAGAGCTTTTCAAGAGGATGAATAATTCATAATTCAAGAAAGACACAATCAATCATATTTCCATTCATCTTTTCCAAAACATTCCAATGCACAATGATCTTTCTTCAATAATTTTGTGAGAAATAATGGGAGAGAAGCACTTTTAATCTTTCAATGGATGTATCAAAGCAATAAACTTGAAGACAACTTTGCTTTCAGATCTAAGTGACTGAAAAGAAAATGTTACTTGCGGCACTCATACACTCAGAAAACTCAAGAAAAGACAAGCACTCAACCAAGCAAAAAGACTCACTTAACTCAAAATCAAGCAACAACAAGCAAAGCTCAAAACAAAAGTAGATGAGGTCTGGAAGCTGATCCAATGCAATGATCAGATCAGGGACGGAAGGAAGGGAATGCAAGAGTGAGAAGGATGAAGGTGAAGGAGACAAAAGTGTCCAACACTACCAATCCCGACTTGTCCAAAGCGGAACCCAAAGTCAATCCAAACAAGCCAAACTCTCAACACACAAATCAAACAATGGGATCTCTGGCTGAATGTTGCAGCACAGAGGGAGTTCATACATCAAAGCAAGGCTCAGACTGTCAAACAGGAGGATGAATGCATGTAAGCTAAGTCTCGACAGATCGGCGCACTCTGGCTTTGCAAATAGTGAGATGTTGCGGGTTACCTATACGAGGTCTACGATGATGTCGTAGTCCACTAATACACAGGCCGCGATGAGCAAGCAACAGTCAAAGAACAAAGACTCAGAAAAACACAATGTCGCTCTGTTTTCACTGCCCAGGTGCGACAGGCGATTTCTAGATTCAAAAATGAATCAGATTTCTCAAAAATGAACCACCAACAGGTTTGAAACTGAGTTGTATAAACTCAAAGGAAGAAGATCAGGATCTTCAACGTGAAGATCTGACAATGGAATCAATCTTAAGAAGGAAAATGGAAAAAGAAATGACAACAAGGCTTATGTCAAGCAATCAACTGAAAATGACTCAAATTAACAATCACTAAACAAGAATACTCCCCAGTATGGTCACCAGATTTGTTACCAGACCATCCACTCGACCGGAGGCGAGCCGGATCTCCCTAGCTCAATGCGAGTCTAGAACAAATAAAACAGACTACAAACACGTTTCCTAGATCTACTTAAAGATCAAGTACTAGATGTCTTACCTCTTTGATTCGCTATCCTTTTCCCGAATGTTGCTCCACGTCCCACGGTCGTCAGATTCGAGCTGCAAGACCTATTAAGACATAGAAAAGAGAAATGAGGAAAGAGCATCTATACAATAAGAGATCTATGTAAACAGTTAAGCAAGTAAACAACACAACATCATTACACATAAGAACGATATTGGTGGAAAGCATTTGTATTACTGCAAATAGAGGAGTACATGATAGAGATATAGAACTACAACCAATGACTTAACATAGCAGCCCTTCTCCACACAAGCCAATTGCCAAGCCCTTCCAAGGAAGCATGAATTCTCCAAGAGGTGAGTGAAGGTGTCCTAAGAGATTTCACCAGCATGTAGATACCATAGTCTTCCTCCCTTTGGTATGGGAGTGAGCCTCATATATATAGGACTAAGTGGATGAGGTTATGGATAGGATAGGTTGAGAGATGGTAGGAGAGAGATAGGGGATCCTCCCAATGTGTTAGGGGCCGAGTACCAGCTCTCCAAGAGATCAAGGATAAGCCCCCAAATGGGAAAGCTTCGAGAAAGATCTCGAAATGGCTATTTTTTCCCATTAACAAACCTCGTCGCACCTTGCTATAGAGCAAACTGCGATGTTGCATGTTGCTAGTGTGTAACCTGCGACGACCTCTCAAAAGGTTGTACAAACTGAGTACAAATCCTCCCAAATGAGTACTTGGTCCAGGTGGCTTCAGGGATGTATACACTAAATCATGATGATGGGTAGATTTTAGGTGTAACACCAGTTCAACATGTGCCCCCAAAATTAGGCATCCAACATATCTTAACACTCCATCCATAATTGCATCAAATATTATTGGATCAAGGAATATATTGAGAAGGGTTACAAATGTAGCACAAATAGAAAGATATTTGATTTCCAACTCAATGCCATAATATGTGTTTGTGACCATAAAACCTTCAGTTCTGATATTGGAAGAAATGAAGTCCAAATCTTTTTGGGTGACATTGTCTTCCAAATATCCCACTATTACTTAGTTGTTAAGCCCTAAATAGGGTCATATTTCCCCCTATATTATGGTGCATTACATTAGTTTTGATATGGGATTTGGTCCATTAGTAGTAATTTTCATTAGTATGGTTATATTAGTTATGTCGGCTTGGGTCAGTGCGTTGTAATTGTACCTCTTAATCTCCTATATATAGGAAGGAGATCTTTTCATTTGAGTATCTTTTCTTGTCTTGTCTTGTGTACTTAATACATTGTATAAGGATGTTTCCCCCTCAAAGAGGCTTGTTATTAATCTATTTTCTTCATTAAAGTTGTGGAGTACTCTTTCTGATCTATTTTTGCTATTTTCATGCTCTTTTTGGAAATTTGTTGCATAACATTAGCTTCGGTGAAATACTATTGAAAGGAGTCGGAGGTCACAATGTGCATATGCCAGTAGCAGTACTGACCAAGTAGCCCTCTTAATGAGCCAACCCTAATGGTCGAGATATTATCTGCAAAGAGTGATTAATTTTGTTTTTTGTAGGCTATTAATTTTGCTTTTTCTTTTGTAAAAAATACACCGATGCCTTTGATCCCAACATTCATAAAAAAGGTCGGCTTCAGTCTTGTTGGGATCTGAAAAACCAAAAATTTGCGTGCCGACGACTATTTCTCAATTTATGTGGCAACTCTTGCTTAAGTCCACATAGCCAAGCTCAACTGGACACTTCCCCTCATTTGGAACAAAACGAGAAAGAACTTCAAATTCGCATGGCAGTTGGTGGATGGAAGAGAGGCCTTCAATTCTAGGTATCATCAGCGGGAAGCTGTGATAGACATGTGGGTTCTCAGTGTCAGCAAAAAAGAAGAGGAACCTCAACTGGTGTTCCTTCGTTCTTGTTGCAGCTGATGCTTTTATCTCAATTGGTTTAAACAAACTCGAATATGAGTATTTGAATACCTTTTGTGGCTCTATTTAAGGAATTCAATAATGTTGCATTACCTCAGATCTAATGTAACACACCCTTGATCCTCCTTATTACATTGAGGAAATGGGGTGTAAAAATTTTTCCTCTCCATCATTCATCAAACAATTATGTTATCCCTTGTAAACATTAACCATCATAGTTAAATATTCTTCATCAATTTTCATATAGACCTCTTCAACTTGAGATTCGATATGTAATGATTATTCTCACAAATTAAGTTTTAATCCTTTCCTAAAACTTTAATCATTGTTTATAAGACTATATAATTATTCAAACATGCTTAAGAAAGCATGATACAAAAAGGATACTTACTTTGCATATTTATCTCCTAGGGACATAGAAGCAATTCTTATATTAATGGAACATTCACATTAAAGACATCAAATAATTGCAATCTTGGATTGCTCAACAACTTATTAGTTTTCAATGCAATCTTCTTTTCTTACCATGCAAGGTTAGTTTCTAAATTAACACTTATCAACATAGTCTAATTCTTTATGTGATGATCCATTCATTTACTATTACTCAACTTCCAACATATCATTGACCAATTCAAGTAATACATTTAGCTATATGCATTTCCTTTGTGTGGACCTTCATTTATTTATAAATGTACAACACATACACTCTTGTCCATGACATTGATCCTCTCGATATAAATGCATATCTTATAACATAGACTACACACCTTATCACTGTACAAATCTCATAAGCCAACTAAACACAGACTATCATTAAAATCTAGATACCATAATATTTGCACATGTGAGTGAAAACAACTAACAAAGGTAACCCATGACATATATAAATATAATTTAATCTTGACACCTTCTAACGACAATGAAACAATGAAGAGTACTTATCTGGATCAATGTAGACTAAGTGACTAAAGACATGACTGCAACTTTCCACCCAAACATAGGTTCTCTGTCCAGCGTATATTTTTCCACCGAGAGACCACCCCCCAGTGATGGAATTTGACGGGTAAAATGGGCATCATAGGGCATTTTGACCGTCAAATACGGTTTAAAATTTTAGCTAACCGTATTTTGTGAAGGGTGATAAAATTTGTAAAACATATTTTTGAAGGGCAATACAATTTCTAAACCGTCATTATATTACTACTCTTTTTGAAGGACAACAAAAATCCTAAAATGTTATTATATTACTAATTTAATAGTAGTATTAATATATTAAAGTTATATAAATTATACTTTCTAAATTCCAATTTAGAAAGCATATATTCATTAAATAAATAGAAACATCTATTAAATTAAAATTATTTCCATGTGCAAGTTGCATTGATTTGTTAATCTATACTTTCTAAATTCCAACTTCCAAAAAATACATTTATTAAAAAATAGAAACATCTATTAAATTATAATTATTTCCACACCTTTCGATTTGCAAGTTGCATTGATTTTTCCTAAAAACAGGAAAACTCATATTTTTTTTTTCTTTATTTTTTTATTAGTGCAATGGGCACAGTCTACAAATTTCAGTGCTCAATGCCCATTGATTATATTAGCATGTTGCAACAACTTTGGGAGTTGGAAGTTGGGAGTTGGAGGGCCTTGGAGACAAAGGTTGAGAGTTATTTGCATTATAGAGGTAATTCTTGCACTATATTTTTGCATGTGTATTTAGTCATTTATCCCATAATTTCAATAATCTATATAGACTTGGACTCGAAGAGTATTGGTTAATTCTCCAATTCCCATTGAAATTGAAATGAACATCTCTTATATTTATCTCATGGGTCAATTTCAATGAGGGATGCAGAATTTAAATGAAGGCAAGTACTAAATAAGGGGTTGAGAGACATGAAACCTGTGTGCAACATTTGGAATGAAAATTGCTAGTTTGTAGAATAAACGATACATACAAAAAAAAACATATAGAGCTATATTTTGTAGAGTCTTGCATTCATTATTTATAACGATTCGATTTACAGAGGCTTGCATCTATTTAAAAATATGGATTATGATAACATGTGCCATATATTTACAAAGACTCGAGCATCTTTTATAACAATAATGACTAGCGTATAGATATATAGTTTTCCAGTGGGCATATTGATTCAATTCAAATATAATGTAACTCTTACTTCCATTTTATAATAATAATTTTGCAAACAAAAATAATTATGTGATATTTGTTTTGTTTTTATATGCATAATTGTGCGAAATTCTAAAACCATTTTTTGTTTATTTATGCTTCATTATTTATTTATTTTGCGTATTATGAAGTGCATTCATATTTATTCTTTTTAAGTTATCTTTTTATATAATATTAATTTAGTACATAAATGGTAAGTAAAATGAATGTGAATCAAGTTAATGGATAGTGATACATATTAATAATGGTTTTTTAATTTTAATATAAAAAAAGTCAAGAAAAAAATATTTATAAAAAAATCAACAAAATTAATTCTTGAAGGGTAATTTTTTTGGGAAGAGTTCATTGTTGAAGGATAAAATTTTAAACAAAACGTTTCCCGACGGGTAATTTAAAAACCCAAAACGTAAAAAAAAAAATCCAACGGGTAGAATGAAAACCAAATTCCAACACTGCCACCCTCGAGCTGAGCATGAATCCACCATGATGACGAGATAACCAAAACGCTCACAAGATCCTTCAACGGAATTTAGGTGCTTACTTCACAACTATGTTTAAATTTAACTTCGATATCTAGAAGTGACCAACTATAAAAGACTCTTTAAAGGTCAAGGCATAGGCAATGCGGTAAGACACGAAGCCCATATGTTGCACACTACACTCATGGGTTGACTCTTATCAAGATGTTACTTTTAATTTGTCATTGAATATAAAATACAACAAGTAAATAGGGATCCAGCTTCGAGCTATCCTTTCTTATCCTCAATGCACATATTTAATAAAATAAAATAAGTATAACATATTGCAAAGGATCGAGCTCACAAGGAGCCGTCCTCTTCCTCATTGTGCCATCACAACAATAATAACACATAAATATAACATATTTCAGAGGATCGAGTGAGCCGTCCTCTTCCTTACTATGCAATCACAACAATTCCATATATCTATGAACTTTATGATACCAACCACAATTCCATAGATATAGTGAGCCGTCCTCGTCCTCTTCCTTACTGTGATACCAACCATGCCAAGATCGACTTTATGAACTTTGAGAGCAATTCCACATCACGGCATTAGAATTTTATTGAAAAATTTGCAGCCACACTTTACAATATTGCAGATCGGCTTCGGAGGGTGAAGCTCATCACTGCGACTCAAGCTATGTGTCTAGATACAATGTTCCAGGCTCATTTACCTTTGGGAAACAGTAGAACTGAATCCTACTTGGAGGCTTCCTGGAGGCACTAGAATATATCTACTAACACCCTAAACATATACAGACATTACAGACTTGAGCGTTCGGCTTTCTGATGCAATGTTATACCACGAGGGCAACTTGCAGAGCATAAGGCTTCGGCTCTTGACTCAGACTTGCAGAGCTCTCAACACATGAGGACTCGAAAACTGAATGAATGAAATGAGAGCCAGACCTCTCTTTTATAACAACCTATCCAGTCAACAAGTTACTTACTACTGGCACTAACCGGTCTAAAGTAGGGAATCCGGGGTAATGGTGGGACCGCACCATTAATATCTCGTCCCTTGGAGGCAAAGCCATATGGGGACCCGGATGACACAAAAGCAATGGCCGACAGCATAATTAATGGGCCAACTTAAACTTAGCGAGAGACAAATTCCCGACAAACTTTAACAAAGTGGATGCTTTAACCGGCCCACCACGGCTTTCTTTATTACAAGACATGACAAAAGCAAAATGTACAATGATTCCCTTTAGTCATCGGGATTACGGGCATGATAACACAGGCAGACTCTTTCAGTGACAACAAATTGTCCACCATAGGTACAATCAAAATCACCGTCATCATCAAGAAAATCATCAAGTTCCCTTTTGGTGATAGCAGCATCGAGATCTTGTGAGTCATCAAAATACGGAGCATCTTCTTCAAGAGGCGGAGGAGGATAAAGCCAAGGACTGAAGCACCTTTCAACATCAGAACCGTATAAGATATCATTTGGCTCGCATAAGAATTCTCCCTCAAATAAAGATTCGACACGGAAATCTAAAGGCAATCTTCTCGTATGCAACTTTGAATCAATACGATTTCCTTTATGGTCTCTTTTGATGAACTTCTGATTAACATACACCATATGTTCTAATCTTGTATACCGACCTCCATGATGTCGAAGCAGGAACTTGAACCACCAATTATTTTGGTCAGCTACTTGCATGTCTGCTTGCAGATGCAGAATGAAGTTAGCTCTCCTATTTACCCAATCAACTCTTGGGAAGAATTTATCAAGCAGTATCTCGGTCCATCCTGACCAAGACTTATTTCTCAGATTTCCTGGATCGCCACAGATCACAACTGATTTTTCTTCGCGGAAAAATTGCAGAATTAAATTGTAACTTGTCCAAGTCAAGTTACCCTCACCAATGTCGACATACCAAACTGATTCTCCATCTTCTTCATTGCAGTCGATCCAGAGCTCTTTGCATTGTTTCAGCTTATCCTAGGCATTGCTGAAACTTTTGAATGCAAACCTTTCCCATTTCTCCAGAATTTGCAGTTTTAAAGGACTTTATTGTATTTGACTGATTAAGGTCAAATCCAAATATTTCTCTGCTTCATGCCTTCCTGCATAATCAAGCAATTGTCTTCTTTCTGCAAAAGGAATAGTTTCATCCCAAGGCTTCAGGAAAAGGGAATTTCTTGGCTGGAAAATTTGCTGAACAGGCGTTTTTCCTTTATCAGCACCAGAGCTTGAAGCACTAGCCGAAAACATATTTAAAGCAGCAATAGGAGACTGCTGCAATGTCTCACGTGTCAACATATCAGCGAGACAGTTCAGATAACCTGGTTTATACACAATCTCATAATCAAAATTAGAAAACCATATAAACCATTTCAATATTCTACTGCTATTCTCAGCCATCAAATTTTCATTATTAAAAATACCAGGCATGATTTTAAGATCAGTTCTTATAATAAATTTGACTGGTTTAAGGAACATAATGAAATGTTGGACAGTCTTTTTGACTGCAAGGATCTCTTTATGGCTACTGGGATAGTTCAATTCTGCAGACTTAAATGAACATGAGCCATAACCACAGATGTTTTCTTTTCCATAAATTTCTTCAAGTAAAACACCACCCCATGTAGTAGCAGAAGCATCTGTTTCAATTATTAACTTTCCTAATCCTTGTGGCAGATGAAGAGTAGGCAATTCTTGGACTTTGGCTTTTATTTTATTGACTGCCAAAGTTAATGCTTCAGGCCATTTGATAGGATTCTTTTTCAACCTTTGTTGCAAAACAGGAATATCTGTAGCCTGTCCTCTGTAGAATGGTCTAATATAATTTAAGCTTCCTAAGAATCTCTGCAACTGAGTTTTGTCTAAAATCTGATCAGGGAAATGTTCAAAAGAACTGAGAACATGTTTTTGCATAATAACCTGACCTTTGTTTATCTTAAAACCTAGGAAATCCATCTCTGTCTTTCCTATCTCCATTTTAGACTGAGACAAAACTAATCCATGCTTAAAGACCAGATCATAAAACTTTTGAAGATGTTTTAAATGATCTTGCAGATTCTTGGAGCAGATGAGAACATCATCTATAAAAACCAATAACCATGGAATATCCCTAAAGATATCTTCCATCCTTTTCTGAAACTCGGAAGGAGCATTGTTTATACCAAAAGGAAGGACTCTCCACTGGTACTGACCATGGGGAACAACAAATGCAGTTTTGAATCTATCTTTAGCTTCTATCCCAATTTGATAAAATCTAGATTTTAAATCAAACTTACTAAAAATAGTGCAACCTGAAATTCTTTGAAGCAGGCTTGCTTTATCTGGAAGGGGATACCTTACTTTATGAAGAACTGCATTGAGAGGCTTATAATTTACCACCAATCTGGGTTTTCCTCTCTTTTGTTCAGAATGTTTGTTGACTACAAACGCTCTACATGCCCATGGGATTTTTGACGGCTCAATCAAACCTTTCTTCAACAGATCTTTAATCTCTGCAGCACATAACTCTCTTTCCGAGGGAGACATAAGCCTAGCAAAAGCTTTCATAGGCTTAATCTTCTGTAATGGATCAAATAGGAGACAAAATACTTCTCTCGTTTCCATAAAGCATTTGGACTTTCTGAGCAGCAATCCTTAACCAACTGTTCTGTAATGGAGGCTAGAGACTTTTCTTTGTGAACTTCTGCATATGCTATGCAGCGTTCCATTTTATGCAGATCACCAGTTTTGGGAGGTTTGACTGGAACAGACTCAACCACAGACTTACAATTATATACAGGGTCAAATGTAATCAGACAAATGACAGTTTGGGAATTTATTGTACAAGAAAACAATAACTTGGTTGTATCAATAGAAAACAGACTGACTCATTGCAGAAATTCAAAACCTATGACATAGTCTTCCTTAAGGGAGTCTAATCTAAATAAAGATAAAGAACTTGAAACACCGGATATATTTACAGGGAAATCTTCAACCTTTCCTATGAGTGAAACAGGAGTACCTTCAATTGCAGAACCATAATCTTTGTTTTTTTCACAATAAAAAGAAGGAATGGTTGAACCCTTTGCTAAGTTAAACTGATAACCGGAATCACTCATACAATGTACAGAGTATGGTTTATATTTAGGCGGATTAAACATTAATCTAATAAACAACTTAGGACCTGAAAAAGCACCCAACAGACTAGGAATTTGGGACTGGGGAGAAGAAGGTGAGTGAGGAGGAGTGGAGGAAGGTGAATCTTCTTTCTTCTCTGGATCTGCCATAGCTTGTTCCAAATGTTTTGAAAGATCATCATCTGAGGACTGATCTTTTTCCAAGACCACAACTTTTATCATATCTTTCAATTCTTCTATTTCTCTGACAAGCTTTTTCAAACTTTGTTGCTTTTCTTTCAATTGCAGCCTTAAGAGTTTTTCCTTATCCCTTCTGTGATTCTGTCTATCTTCATGATCATCAAGGTAATTCCTATAGAGCTCAGCAGGATTGTATCTTGCTGATTCTGAAGGAGAACTTAACTTTTGTTTACCCTTTAACTCTTTTTGTTTTTCTAGCAGACTTAGGAGTCTTGCTTTTTTTGTTCTTAGATCTTGTCTTTCAACAAATCTGTAGACAGGAATAGTGGCTAGCTGGAGATCAATTTCAGCTAACTGTTTTTCAATGGAGTATACGGGATTCAAGGACAGCATATTTAGTGAAAAATCAAACTCTGGCAGCATGCACCCCCCTAAATTTGCATCCTGACATTCATTGGAACTGGAACTAGAGTCGGAGTCAAAGGCAGGGGAAAATTTAGCTAAAGCAACTGAATCAGATTCAACGTCAGACTCTGAGTCAGAGTCACTGGGCAGATATAGAACTTCTCCGGAAGGAGGAGGAGATGTAGCAGTAACAGCATGGATATCCCACCACAGAGGATCCAAAGTAGAGCAAAATGCAGCAAGTCTTGGACGAGCTTTGCGATCTGGACATTTACTAGCCCAATGGCATGATTTCCCGCACATATAACAAACATATTTCTTATTTTTCTCAGTACGTCTCTTGACAAATCTATGGGATTTATACTGAGATTTATGTTTCTTACCATAATGTTTGTGCTTGTAGCCATGCTTGGACTTGTGTTGATATGGCTTATCAGGGTGATATCTGGGACTAGAAGTATAGAATCATTTTTTCTTCTTTTTACAATGGCAGGATTATTTCCCAAAATGTCCACGATTATGGGCACCGCACCCCCAATCGGGCATTCCTGCAACATCTTTGCAGAAGGAAGCTAAGTACATCTTTTGGTGCCTTTTAAAATCTTTACTAACCCTGCGCTCTAAACAGTGTTCTCGCCATGTTTCAAGAATATGCGCATGTAACTGGGCTAGTGACAAATTTCTAAGCTCTACCTTTTTATCTTTTAGAGCTTGTTCAACTGCATCAGGAACATGTCCTAGGAAACTGCGAAGATAATGCTTCAAATAAGAAGGATTTCCTGATTTTCCTGAGGAAATCAACAGTTTTTGCATGTAACAAAAATATTCTTCACTCTTCCTTAGATCACATAATCTAGCAGACATAAAGAGTGAAGCAAGATGGTCATAGTCTTCACCATCATCAGGACCATAGAATTCTCTACCTAGGGCCTTCAAGATTTGCTCATCTGCATCATCAGCAGCAAGCATTTCATTTTTTGCTTCTTGGGGTAACCATCTCCACCAATCATAGGCAAGGCCTGAGAGACCTGCAACTAACTGGATACCCAACATTTGGCCTGTAAGGTTTGAGTCATGTTGTTTCTTATATAGAATCCATTGTCCCAACATCTTTATTGCATTTTTTATATCTTCCCTGGTTTGACACTGGATGTTCAAAACAGGTTGTTCTGACATTTGTGACAATAGATTGTTCATATTATTTATTCCAAAATGAAATTTTGGAACAAATCCTACACTTGCATTTGCATCTGGCATATGAGTATCAAAACCAGATTGAGGAGCACGGGGAGCATGACTAGAGGATTGGCCTCTATTAGCAGACTGTGCTTCATGGAAACCAATTTCTAAGGCATTGAGACTAGCAGAATATTTAGGATCTAAGACTGGTTTAAATTTCTTGAACTCTGAGATCCATTCTTCAACTTCAGCTTTTATAGCATCACTTTCTCCAAAATCAAATTCTGGCCTTTGGTCTTCTGGAATGGTGAACTGGCCAAGAGAAAGACTTTTATGATGTTCAAGCTTTTTTGAATGTCCTTTTGATGCTAGGGCAAGAACATGGTCAGGAACCACATATGATTTTTTCTTAAGAGTCTCTGTTTTTTAACAGAGATCTTCAAGGATAGCCAATCTTCTTTCATTATTTCTTAGTTCAAAGTAACAGACTTCCCATTGTTTGGGATAACTTATACCTATCCAATCAAAAGTGATTGGTGTGGCATTTTTGGATTTCTCCCTTTCCACCATGCTATGCAGTGCAGAACTCTGATGCACATGTTTCCTTAGAGCAAGTGAAGTATCGTTCCCAAACCGAACAACGACACCGCCTTTCAACTGGATGATCTTCGATCCAATTTCCATATTGAATCCTTTGGGCAAGATATAGGATTTTAACAAGTCATAGATATATGGATCAGTAAGGCTGACAGAAAACTTGGGGTATACTGTGTCGAAGGTTGGGCCGTCATGAAGAGGAGCAGTGAAACCACCTACAATAGCATCCGCAAAATTGCGATGACGGGTATCTACAATCACACACGTGGAAGAAACCGCAAGACGAGGACGGACTAACGGACCTAGACCAAGTTTAACTGCACCAAGATGTGCATACTTAAACCCTTGAGCTTTCGCCCAATCTATTTGACACTTATCTAATAGATTAATATGAACATGTTCATCTTTATCAGTAGAGGAAACATCTATACTTGACACTTTTATTTGAGTAGGGGCAGTGAGATTCCACCATGGAAGTCTGTAGACTTCACGAGGAAGGATTTGTGGCAACTGCTAGTTTTCAGAAGGATTTGTATCTGAGATGTGAATATATGAAGAATCTGAAGTTGATGGAGGATGGAAAGATGATCTACGCTCTGCTAGAGTGACTTCTGTGTCGTTTGCTAACTCACATTCTAAATGGGTGAGCTCAACTGAATCCATTGCAGGGTCCATGACTTTTAAAGAGGATGAGTGCTCGCTTCTGATGGTCTACGGAAACTCTGAGGACTTACCACACCTACCCTCGGCCTACTGCCTCTCTGACATCGGACAACCCAACTTACACCCTCACACGCCCTACAATCACTCGATGGTCATTTCCACCATCTACCTGGTTCAGTTGTAGAATGTTTAAGACAAACAAATAATACAGAACTTCACAGTAGATTTAGTAGATATATGCATGCATCCATTATATTCAGAAACAGTAAAGATCCAGAGCTCTTTGCATTGTTTCAGCTTATCCTGGGCATTGTTGAAACTTCTGAATGCAGACCTTTCCCATTTCTCCAGAATTTGCAGTTGTAAAAATATAGATTACAGATGATTGAGCTCACAAGGAGCCGTCCTCTTCCTCACGGTGCCATCGCAACAATATAATCAAATAACTATAACATGTTTTGCAGAGGATCGAGCTCACAAGGAACCATCCTCTTCCTCACTTGGATCATCGCGGGGTTTATTATATACATATAGAAGTACAACATAGGGATCAAGCTCGCTAAAGAACCATCCCTTCCCTCTCCCATCATTGCAAGGTTTATTATTTACATAAAGAAGTATTGTATAGGGATCGAGCTCACAAAAGAGCCATCCCTTCCCTCTCCCATCATCGCATGGTTTATTATTTACATAAATAATTATTGTGGAGGGATCGATATCACAAAAGAGCCATCCCATCCCTCTCCCATCATCGCAGGATTCATCATATACGTAAATAAGTATTGCAAAGGGATCGAGCTCACAAAAGAGTCATCCCATCCATCTCCCATCATCGCAGGATTCATTATATACATAAATAAGTATTGCAGGGGGATCGAGCTCACAAAAGAGTCGTCCCATCCCTCTCCCATCGTCACAGGATTCATTATATACATAAATAAGTATTGCAGAGGGATCGAGCTCACAAAAGAGCCTTCCCATCCCTCTCCCATCATCGCAGGATTCATTATATACATAAATAAGCATTGCAGAGGGATCGAGCTCACAAAAGAGTCGTCCCATCCCTCTCCCATCATCGCAAGATTCATTGTATACATAAATAAGTATTGCAGAGGGATCGAGCTCACAAAAGAGCCGTCACATCCCTCTCCCATCATCGCAGGATTTATTATATACATAAATAAGTATTGCAGAGGGATCGAGCTCACAAAAGAGCCATCCCATCCCTCTCCCATCATCGCAGGATTCATTATATATATAAATAAGTATTGCAGAGGGATCGATCTCACAAAAGAGCCACCCCGTCCCTCTCCCATCATCGCAGGATTCATCATATATATAAATAAGTGTTACAAAGAGATCGATCTCACAAATAAATCATCCCATCCCTCTCCCATCATCACATAATTCATTATATACATAAATAAGTATTGCAGAGGGATCAAGCTCACAAAAGAACCGTCTCATCCCTCTCCCATCATCGCATGATTCATTATATACATAAATAAGTATTGCAGAGGGACTGAGATCACAAAAGAGACGTCCCATCCCTCTCCCATCATCCCAAGATTCTCTATTCACAAACTTTTTCTCTGGAAGCGTTTTTGTTCCCCGTTCATGGTTGTGACCTCATACCTATCTATACTCGGGCTCTTGCCCTCCTTGGAGAGTCTCCCCCACTTTTTAGAGGAAATTCCCCCTTTATAGAGGCCCACCCACCGTTATTAATAAAACATAAAAGATGTTTGTAAAGAGATTGGGGGACATCTTGGAGCACTCATTACGATGGAGACAAATCTCCTTCTTTTAAGGGAAAGGTAGAATTTAACATTAATATGGTGCAACAACCCCAAAGGGAGCTGCGCCTTTCACTTCTCGTTGGTGTGTACTCTCTTTTAAATAAAATCCATGCATGTGCTCAATTATTATGAACCTCACGCGATTCTCCTCAAACTATACTCATGAGTGAGCTTAATTACAAATATGTAATCTAATAAGTTTAAGGATAATTCTTTATAATTATGCATGAGTTCCAATATATACCCTAAGGTTTGCCTTTATGTTAATAAATAATTTAGGCATGAGTTTTATATATATATATAAATAAAGGATAACCTTTTCCCAATAAAAAGTAATGTGTGCCTTTATTCTCATCGTAATTCTTCCTTAAATATATATTAAATATATATGTTTGCTAATTTTTCTTTTAAATATATATATAATTTATATATATAGTGTAGCATCTTCCTTTACTTCAATACACTTAATAAATTATTTACCATAGGCTTATGAGGTATCATGGAGTAGTGTTATGGAGTAACTTATTTTTTTTGTTATGTTAATAATCACATATCCCACTTGCTTTCTCATGTAAGTAGGGTATTATCTTACAATGCTTAATGGTTATTAATGAGAATGCAATTACTACTATTGATTTTTTGCTAAAAGACTAGAATTTGTAACTTGTTTCTCTTTTGGTATTCTATAGATCAATGATGACACCTAGTTATTATTATTAATTTCATAAGACGACTCTCACTTTTAACCTTGGTCTCCTAAGTATTTAACAATTTACAACTTAGGAAAATAAATAACAACACTTACAAGGTTTACTAGTGAGGCCTTGGCCTTGAGCTCCTCAGTAGAACCAAGTACATAGTTACATTTTTAATTTACAAAAGAGTAGGGACAAAAAAGAGGGATGTTACATCTAAAGTTATAATTATACCATGCATATCTGGCCTTTTGCTTAGCAAATTGAGACCATGGTATTTGTTGCCGCCTGATATGCACCTCGGGTCTAGCATGGTAGAAATCTTCAAGCCACCGGGTGCATCCTTGGGGGAAATTCACGAGTCAAGCTTGTTGTCACTTAACACTTGACTCCTCAATCTAGGCCAACTCCTAGCAAAGCTAAGGGGGGTGGTCCCTAATAAAATAACTACGTTTGATTACCCTAAGTTACAAGAAAAATAAATCTAGGAGTTTGAATAAAATACTGAAACAAGAGAGAGAAACAACCATACATTTAAAGTAGCAACAGATAATATGATTAACCACGACACATAGTTTATTTAAGCAAAAGATTGTGAAGGACCAGTGGCAAAATAATTAAGTGATTGATACCGAAAGGAAATGTTGTGCAATGTTTCTTGATCAGTTTTAATTATTAAGATGAGTGGATTAAGGTGGGTTAATTCTTTTTTGGCCCACTTAGCCCTTTATCCTCAATGGTGAGTGCAAAAGCCACTATACCAGGTGTCCAATGGTGTGAGACATAAAATATGCTTAGAGTAGCCCCTTGACTCCATAGTAAGTTCTATGTGAACCCCTCACTTTGACAATAAATTTTTATGTGTATTTTCCTATTAAACTAGTCACTCTAATCCCTTTCTAATTGTGACCATAGATTAGACAAGCCACAGTGGTCCAAGAGTATATGGGGACTAGAATAAAATTCCGTTACTCTTATTGCAAAATGAAAAAAAGAACTGAAAAAAATTAAACTAAACTAAGAACATAAACTAACTAAACATTGGCAACTGAAAGAAGAAAGCAAAAAAAGATCATGCCATGAAAATGACACAGATCCCTCTGGGGGATGGAGTGTGGGCACTAGGTAGCACACTTGCTTTTATTATTAATTTTACAATTTAAAAGGTGGATGCCTTTGGTCCTTATAGATTCGGAACCAAAGGCTTACAAGTTTTCAAGATGAAACATGATCAGGGCAAGTTGCTCTGGGAGGTCTTATATGGCCTGAATCTCTAAATTTTTGGTAGCATCTCCTCTTACCTATTCGTTAAAATGTAGAAACCAACCACCAAAGTGGCACTAAATCTGCCAAATAAAACGTTAAACACATAAACAAAATATCAAACTTAAGTACTTTGAAAGCTAATTTTTCAATAAACTTCAAGTATTATGCTGAGAAACTAGATTTATTCTAAAACAAATGCTTGAAATTCAGATCTAGTTGAATGAATGCATACTTAGTAAACTAGTCACCGATATTCTTTGAATGAAAACTATTTTGACAAAGTATGCATAATAGTAACCAAGAGAAAATTTAAGTAAAGAGCGAAGGAAAGAGGGAAGAAAGATAGCCCAAAGCTTGGGAACTTTGGGAAATGGGATCTGATGGTGGAGAGCATAGGGACTATGCCTCTTCGTAAGTGCTTGAAGATGGGGACGATGCATTCGATCTCAACCCCTTCTCCAATCTAGGCAACCTGCACAACTAAACAGCCTTGCACAACACATGAATAAATCTTGCACTCCTTACAATAAGAGATTAAAAGAGCATGAAATACAACCGAATATAGCATGCTACTCCTAGATCTCTAAAAGAAAAGACATAAACAAGGATACTGATACCTCAAATACTTGCCCTGTGTGTTTCTAGCAACCTTCTAATCCAGATCAATTACTAGTTCATATGCAAAGAAGAAATCACTAAGACAATATTACCTCATAATAAGACAATTATCATCCACACACATTGATGCCATACACCACAAGTTTGGCTCGATCCAAAGCCTTCTTTATTCCAAGAGATAATATGAATTACAACAAATCTTAGGTATCCTTTTGGTCCTTTGACCATGAGAAAAGAAGAGGTAAGCCCTTGCTTAAATAGCCCAAAAGAGCCCAGGGGGGCACATTCTTCAAAGATGAGTGATTTGAAGTGAAGGAAGAGTTGAGAGGGAGTGATCCCTTGATTGATGGGATTGAGGGCAAGTTATCTTCTTGGGATTGGCGCCACCTCTCATGAGGTGTGCCCCCCTTCCTTGGGATTATCTCCCATCCAATATTACGATGCCAAATCAACAAGTGCACCCTCCCTTTGGAGGGAGTACACCCTCCTCTTGTGGAGTTAACCTGCCTTAACTTAGATTTGATCCCACATGATTTGATATTCACTTAACTCATATATGATTTCCAATCTAATATTCCACCACTTCAGCTGACTGAAACATGTCCTAGACATGTTTCCTAATTTATGGGATTGCTGATTTTTCCCATTTTTTTAATAAGTTTATATCATTTTCGAGATAAAATCAAATTAAGTGATAAATAATCACTAATTTGACTCTCAAAGTGGGTTTAGGGGTAAAGTGGGTGCTCTGGGTTAAAAAATGAACACCCCCAAGTCAATTCCACCTCCTAGGACCACTTTTATGACTTTTTTTATTTTTATAATTAAAACATTAAAAAATTCTTTGTTTTTATGGAAAAAAATTATTGATGGAAATTAAAATAAACCTAGGGGGACGTAGTGCATGTTCATAAGACCCAAAATTGATGACTAACATGGTAATATACATTGACACTTAGATTTTATAACCTCCTAAGGCCTAACCAGCAAGACGAATACTCCAGCGTTGGATGAGTGAAAAAATTGAAAATTATATGTCGTTGAAAAGCAACATATAATTAACAAGGAAAAAACACTTTGGAGTAATGCATTTTTTTCTAAGTCCTAGGAAATCCAAGTCTTTTACAAATGACATCATGCTACGTCAACTTATTACAATTTCCCTGAGGGGTATGAACATGCAACAATTTGAAAAGGGCCAGAATTGGCCTGCATGGACTTCTGGACATTGATTATGAACAAGGGACTTGTTCACACTTTGGAGGCTCACTGAAAAATCCAACTAAGTACAACTTAGGTGGTAACATTATCCAAACTTTTCTCATGGTTCGTGTCATACCTAATGGCATTCAAACTTGTCTCAAAGTTCATCTCATACCTAACATTTAAGTTCAACAAACAAGTAAGGTGGATAGGCTATTCCCCTGAATATAGAGAGCAGGCTATGCTAAACTATGTCCTACAAACTATAGAGAAGGGTAATCTAGAGTTTGTGTTGCAAGGCATCGATAGTATTACTCACCATACATGGCTGCTAAGTCTAGAGAAGGAGAAGGGCTCTATTCTGGTTGATGCAATGCAGAAATATGATCCCAAAGTGGTCTTGGAGATTGGCACTTATTGTGGGTATTCGGCCATTATAATTGCTTCCAAGATGGATAGGATTGACATCAAGTTGATTTCTATAGAACCAAACTCATGTAACCATGAAATTGCCACAAAAATGATAGAGTATTCATGCAAAACCAAACTACGTAACCATGAAATTGCCACAAAAATGATAGAGTATGCATGCAAAATTTTAACTTGTTATGTTAATGATGTTGGGCATTTGGCTATTTCCTTTATGTTAATGTTGTTGGGCATTTGGCTATTTCCTTGGCAACAGGTACCCATTAGAATCCCCAACTAATTCACAATGATATGTTGAATGCATCCTTCACTTCATATTTATGTTTTCCTTCTTTTATATCAATTTATTCAGAGCTTATCAGTGCACTATAACATACACTTTAGCAATGTAGACTTTATGAACTAGTTGATATTCTATAATCTTTAGTTTATTGTGGCTATGTGTCTCTACTATGCTCTACTTTGTTATGTCTGCCTAATTCAAAATGATATGTGGAATGATTCCTTCACTCCATATTTCTATTTCTTTTATATCAATTGATTCCACAACTTATCAGTTCATTATAGCATCCACTTTATTAATGTAGATTGTATGCACTAGTTCATATTGTATTCATTTTAAGTATGTTGTTGCTATTTGTTCTATTATGCTATACTATGTTTTTTTTTTTAACAAAAAACATTTATAATTTATAAAATAATAAAAAGAAAACAGCTACCAGAGCATTGGGATGATTACAAAATCTGCCTCAAGGGACAAAAGTTTGAAATCTAAAGTTATTTCAAAAACAATTATGCCAAAAAAGCATTGCATCTTGGTTTCTAGAAGTCTATCTAATGCTAACAAGCTAAGTGTACTCCTCAAACAGACAATCTGTTGCAACAATAGTCAATAAAACTTTAAAAGGTGTATATAATTTCCCTGGACCTGTGCCTTTAGTTGCACGAATTCCAGAGCCTTCAAATGCATGTTCTGAGCTTTCAACTGCGTTGAGTAGAACCGACGCTGCCAGCTGCAGCATGTTAAGGCGGAGGGTCCCATTCTTCTCCCACGCTACTGAGTAGATCTCTTGCTTGAAGTAAGACATCCTTATTGGCTTCACGATCTGCTTCTTCATTGTTGGCACAAAGAACAGGGAAATATTTAAGATTTGAGAAGGAAGAGGCTAACTGCCTTATTCTGGTGACTATTATTTCCATTCATAAATCTTTTGGGGTCGTATTCTTCACCAGAATTCGAATGAGATTTTGAGAATCTCCAATTATTTTGGCTTGATCTATTCCATGCTTTTTAAGTTGTCGTAAACCTTGTAAAAGGGCCAACGCTTCAGCTTGATTATTAGTAGTGTGACCCTGTCCCCAAGCAAATCTATATTCAAAAGTTTCATCAGTATTGCGAATAATTCCTCCCCCTCCTGCCTTCCCTGGGTTTCCTTTGGCCGCACCATCGAAGAATAGACTATGCATTTTATCTCTTTTCCTCCACTTCATGAATTTTTTTTCTTTTAATCTGATTTTCTAGTGTTCCACTTGCTTAGTTGATCCATGATCGGATGGTAGTTTCAAACCCAGCTGGAATCCCCATTCTTTCTCTTCTTGGTTTAGAGAGCTAATCGTTGTCCGATCCATTTTTCCTTGCAAGAACTGTTTTAACAGGCTTTTTGCTTTTAACAGAACCTGCATCGGTTTCAAAGCTTTTTCTTGAAAGATTCTGGAATTCCTTTCGAGCCATATTTCCCAACATATAAATTTTGGAAGTGCTAGCCATCCCAACTTGCACCAGCCTTTGGAGGATATCATACTTGGGTATAACGAACTCCAGTTTTCAAACAAAGAAGTGATGGAGCAGGGGATTGTTATTTTAGTTTTCCAATTAACCAACGCCTCAACCCAAATTTCACTTGCAAACTGGCACTCCAAAAACAAATGCATTGAGGTTTCTTCTTGATTTTGGCAGAGTGGACATCGAAAGGGACCATAGAAACCTCTTCTTTGAATCTTTTTTCCAGTAAGTATGTTGTTGTGCCCCAAAGTCCATGAAAATAAGTCAATTTTGGGAATGCTCTTTGCTTTCCAAATTCCAACCCACACCAGTGGATTGGGAGGAACATTTGGGATTGCCTTGAGAAGCTTGTATCGATGTGCAACAGTGTACGAACCAGTATTTGTACCCCAACCTCTTGTATCCTTCTTCCTTGTTGCTATGGGTGCTTTCCCAATTTACAGTTCCTTAATTTTATTCCAAGATTATTGAAGATGTAGGGGTATGTCTAGATTTTTCCAACTAATCCAAGCGTTATTAGACCAATCAGAGATATCCCATAAAGTAATAATTCCTTCCCTATTCATCCAGAGCCTTAAATTTCTCAGCTCTAGAACAGAGGCTAGTGGATCGCCCTCCATAATTCTGTCATCCCACAGACTTATTTTTTTCCCATTTCCAGGGACCCAAAACATATTTTCTTTGATCAGAGGAAGAGCTTGCTTACAAAGAGTGAAGATTGGTGTGCCAAGACATGCTTGCGGGCATAAGTCCAAACTGTGAAGTCTTGTATTTTGAAAATATTTCTTCCAAAGGACTTTCTGAGCCCATCCAGGATTCTTTGAGACTTGTCTCCAGAGAATTTTGGCTCCCAACATGAGGTTTTTGGCTTTTAGATCTTTTATTTGGAGACCACCTTCCAAAATCGATTTTGTAACTTTTTCCCATCTAACAAGCGAAAGTCTCCTTTTGTTGTTCTTTCCTCCATTCCAAAAAAAATAAACAAATTAATTTCTCCATCTTTTGAAGGACTCCCACCGGAGCAAGCAATAGAGAGAACTGGTAGATGGACAGACTATTTAATACTGACTTAATCGACACCAATTTTCCTACCAAGTTTAACCAGGTTGTACCCCAAGACTGCAATTTATGTTTGAATTTATCTAGTAAAGGGAGCCAATATTTACCACATGGGGATTTCAGGAAGATTGGCAGCCCGAGATATTTGAAAGATATTCATTGCGTAGTTCCATTGAATCCAAAGATTATAGTAATTGAGCTAAGCTCCAGCCCGGTTAGATTCCATCCATATATCTAACATTTACCAGTATTAACCCTACTTCCTGATTCTTTACAGAAATCATCTAGATCAGCTTTGAAGGTTTTAGCAATTATCGTAGAAGCTCCTCCTAGTAGGAGTGAATCGTCTGCAAACAAAGCATGGTTAAGATCCCGAACTCCTCTTGCAAGCTTTAGGCCCATTAACTCTTGATCGAGGGGTCTTTTTTCAAGCAGATAGCTTAATACAGAGGCTTGAATAAAAAAGAGAAGAGGTGAGAGAGGGCATCCTTGTCTGATCCCTCGGGATGCTTTGAAGAATTATGTTCCTCGGCCATTCACAAGCGAGGCAATCCAAGGTTCCACAATACAATCCTTGATCCAGCTTATAAACTGGGAGTCAAATCCAAATTTTTGCATGACTTCAAACAGAAATCTGTGCCTCACTCTATCGAAGGCATTTTCCATGTCCAACTTTACCACCATTCGTTTTTCTTTTCTCTGGATACTAGAATGAATCACTTCTTGTACTAAGATTAAGTTATCCATAATTTGTCGTCCTTTAACTAACCCTCCTTGATTTTCAGGAATAAAATATGGAAATAGGATTTTTAGCCGGTTCAATATGATTTTAGTGATCAATTTGTATCCTATGTTACAGAGTGAGATTGACCTAAACCTGTCATACGATATCGCTCCCTTTTCTTTTGGAATCAGTGCTAAGAAAGCAGAGTTCGTGCTTCCTCCTAACTTAGCATAGGATTGGGATTTCAACGCCATTTTATGTACATATTTTTTAACTATTTCCAAAAACTTTTGATGAAGCGAGCAGCGAATCCATCCGGCCCCGGAGTTTTGTCTGGTTCCATTGCCTGGAGAGCCTCCTTTATTTCCTTTCGACTGATCGGTGCAACCATCTTCTGGTGCATTTGACTTGTGATCTTGGACGGGATTAGATCTATTAAAAATGGCCTTTGTCTTGTGTCTTCTTATTTAGTGTACAGAGTTTTAAAATGCTTATGAGCTGCCTTTTTTATGCTAGGAAAATTGGAGATGATTTGAGTTCCATCTGAAATATCTATAATCGGATTGAAGCTCCTTCTTGCTTGCGCCTGTTTATGAAAAAATGAAGTGTTTATGTCCCCGGCATGCAACCAAAGGCTACATGATTTTTTCCTCTAGAACTCCTCTTCTTGCACACTGGCCTTGCGAAGATTTTTCTGGAGATCCTATTAAGTAATCAAGTTCTCCTTTGTAAGTTCTAAATTTTCCATCTTTAGTTGATGGCATTCCAGATTGTTCTGGGCAATTCTTCTTTCTTTTGTTGGAGAGGTTAAACCTTTCGCCCAGTTTTTTAGATCTCTTTTTACCCTTCTTAGTTTCTCCTCCCAAACAAAAAAAGGAGAGCTTGTTACTGGAAACTTGCACACCTTTTCCGCTTGGTCCAAGAAGTTTTTATGATGCACCCAAAGGGGGCTAAATCGAAAAGGTATGGGACCTAAATTTTTTTGCGCTTTTATTTCCAGTTTTATAGGGTTATGATCAGAATCACTTGAGGGGATAATTTCAGAACTTGCACCTAAACCTAAAATCAAGAGAGATCTTTGAATGAGAAATCAATCTAATCTTGCAGCTATGTGGCCAGGTCCCATTCTTCGATTAGTCCAAGTATATTTGCCTTTACTTGACTTGATGTCTAAAAGATCCCAGTCCTGAATCAACTCCTCCACCCATTCCATGGCCGGATCCCTCACAATATTTCCTCCATGGTTTTCAGATTGACTAAGAGTAAGATTTAGATCTCCAGATAGAATGATGTTTTCCAAAGATATTTCTTCATAAAGTTCTCGAATTGTTTCCTAGCAACACTTTTTTCCCCAAAATTTATTGGGGCATAAATATTAAACAAGCTTACAATTTCTTTTGATTCTTGGTGAAGAAATTGCATAAATATCCAATGAGTATTTTGCCTTTCTTGTATCTTCACAAAAATTGAATCATTCCACAGAATGCCCAAACCTCTTGAAGCTCCCCTGGACGAGACTGCATGTCCTCCCCCTTTTTTGGAAAATTGCTTACTACTATGGAGAAAAACCTTTTCCTCTGTTTTTGTCTCCTGAATGAGAAGAATATTGGGATTTTCCATTATTGTCAATCTCTTCATTGCTTCTTCTTTCCACTTGCTCCCCATCCCTCTACAATTCCGGGAGACTATCTTCATCACTTACTTTTTTGGGTTGAGAGGTATCCTTTAGGGCCTTGGCCTTGATTTCTTGTTACCTTTGGGTTTCTTGGCAACATTTTCTCTAAAGTCGGTTGGCTTCCTTGTAGTTTGTCCTTGTATGTTTCGTATTCCCTCCTTTCTCGAGTCGTTTTCCTTCCTCTTGTAGATCTTCGGGGTGTGTGTTGAGAGTCTCCTATTTCCCCTTCCTCCCCTGATTCATCTGAATCTTGTTATTGCTCCTCCTGGATAGGTTCATATTTTTTTGGGGGTTCTTCCGATGAATCCCCACTCCTTCGCGAGAGGGGTTTGCTTTGCTCTAGTTTTGACAAAAAATTTGGATCCCCTTCCTGAACATCCTCTTGTGTCGAACCCAAAATTGCAAAATCGTTCTCTTGTTCCTTCAATGCTGCCTTAGTCGTGCTTGAGGTCCCTGGATTTGTTTGTTGTGCTTTCCCTTTCCCCCCTACCCAAGTATTTTCTCCTGCTTTAGGGTTGGTTCTGGACTTCTTGATTTGTTGCCATCCTTCCTCTTTCTCTTTTTTCTAAGTCTACTTTTTTGGACAACTCTTGGCAAAATATCCAAACTCATGGCACCCTCTACACTTAAACGGGAGTTGATCATAATCAAGTTTATGCACGTGTGACCAACTTCCTACGGTGAGTTTAATGGACTATGGTAGCCCTACTTCCAAGTCTACTTCCACATAGATTCATGCACAAGCATATTGATCTTTAGTGTTTTCCCAATCTATGAATTTCCCTAAGGTATTCCCGTTACACTGCAAGGATTCCCAGTTCCAGCAGTGAACTGGCAGTTTTGAAAGCCGAACCCAAACCAATACTGCTGTTGGGACGTCCTCTGAAGGGTCAAAATGCAGAGTCCATCTGTTGAGATACAGGACCTGTGGCCCCATAAAGTAGGGCCCATTTCTGAAGATCAAGTCCTTGTCTTCCTTTGAAATGAACTCAAATAGAAAGAATCTGCGGCCCAGAAAGTAAGAGTTAACACTATTAGAAATCAGAGGCCTCCAGTTTTTATGAACCCAGGCTTCGGTAGATTTAGGGGAGGGCCACAAACCTTTAAACTGCCCTACCAAAGCTCTTTCTGCGAGAGACACCGCTACTTTCATAGGGCCTTTCGGGGGGAGGGCTACCGCTAGTATTTCATCAATCCTCTTGACAAATTTAGAGGAATCCTGCGTCTTTTTTTCGGTTGGGAATCTAATAATCTCTTGAATGCTTCGACTTTAGGTGGTAGCGGCAGTGGTTGGGGAGCTTGAGTTGAAGCACCCTCATCCTCCAATACTTCTCTAAGGGCCATAGATCGGCCAATCCCGTTGGCACCCGACGAAAATCTGGGTAGCAAGCCTATTGTAGTTGTCCCTAGCTCGCTGGCGACAGAGCTGCGATCTGATCGAGGCTCCTTGGTAAGTCCGTCCGTCAAGAGGATCCTACCTTCTTGAAGGTATCAATATCAAACCTCTTATGTTTTATTTCTATATATTTTCCAAGTAGTTTTTTTGCCCAGGCTAAGGCTCGGGATGAGGCTAAATTTGGGTTAATTTGATTTCTTGCAGAAAGCCTTTATTTTTCTCTTTTAGTCTTTCATAATTTCAAAACCCAAATATTAAATTTAGTTTAATTTAAATACATTATAAATTGATTTTTCTACTATTCAACATAATGGAAAAATTGATATTATACAATTTAATTAAAAATATATTCAATTAAAGACAACACTTTTATTAATTTAAAATTATAATCATTTGCAAAAGAATATGCTCATAGGTTTTTTCTTTTCCATAGAGCTTTTAGAAGTGATTCAATGAGGAATGTTTATGTACCTTATGAACTATTATAATAACAATATGCATATTTCATGACAATGTTGCAAGGACATTGCTAACTCATGGCTCTTGTTAAATACACACACACACACACACACAAAAGATCATATATAAATACTTCATGTTTTCATTTGTTGAGACATATGGAAATCTAGAAACTTTTATATTTTTAAAGATAAATTATTGAATTTTTATGCTAGCTTTGTGAGAATTCTGAGCATGTATAAATAATGTGTTTTTGTTGAGATTAGAAACAAGTCCATACAGGTTCCTAATCCTCCAGTTTTGAAATATGCTACAATTTTCTTTGATGGGGTTGCTTAGAGTGGCATCTATGGTGTAGGGATAAATGTACAGATTAATGAAGAACATCAATTTAAGGTGTGGATAAATTGTGTGATTGGTTCAAACACCAAAGCTAAGTTATTGGCTTTGTGGTGTTTACACAAATTTGCATCTACAATTGGCATTGATTCATTAGAGGTTTTGGGTGACTCTTTAGTTATTTTCAACTAGGTTAAGAAGCTGTATGATCTACAAGTACTCTCATTGGATCATTTGTGCTTGAGGGTTAATGGAATTATGAATTCTTTTGCAGATATTTCTTTGAGCATGTCTTTAGAGAACATAATGATGTTGTAGATAGACTCTCCAAAGCTGCCCTTGGGGAAGCTGAAGGTTTTCTTTTTTTATTGAAGAATATGTGGAAGACTTGTTGTTGCAGCAACATCCCCCCAAATTTTGTAGATATTGGGGGCCCTCCTTTTCATTTTATTAGAAAGACTGCCTAAAAAAGTTAAGTCTCCTTTGAAGACTTTTTGACTTAGTTTTTGTTTCAACTAAGGAATCTGCTTGAAATTTGAAGAATTTCTTCTAAGTCAAAACTCACAACTAGGGAAGAACTCATGATTCTCTCCCGAAACTGCGGAAGAACTCGGGATTATCTCCCGAAACTGTGGAAGAACTCAGGATTCTCTCCCGAAACTGCGGAAAAGACTCAAAGTTACTCCCCAAAACATCGAAAACACTTAGCGTTTTTTTTTAAGTTTCGGAAGAACTTAAAATTGCCTCCCGAAACTGCCGAAGAAACTTAAAAATCTCTCTCGAAACTGGGGAAGAACTCAGCGAGCTCGCCCGAAACTGTGGAGGAACTTGGGATTATCTCCCGAAATTGCGGAAGCTTTCGCCAAGTGTTGTCGCAGTAAGTTAGTCTTGTCCCCAGGTTACTCGACCATTCATTTTTCGATAAACAACTTAACAAAGTTATTCGTGAATTGCGGAAGGACTTATTGAGTCTTTCCGAAACTTCGGGACGACTCGAAAAAGCCGGCCGCGATAAGCTTCCGAGAGAGTGAATTTCGAAAGAACTCACAAAATGCTCCCGAAACGCCGGAACGACTCGACATTTTTTTCCGCCACTGCGAAGCGTCTTTTTGTCTTTCCCGCAACAAAGTTTCCCGCCTTTCGAAAGGAACTCATAAGTTTTGGCCGCCACCGCGGACGAAACTTGTGAGTCCTCGCCTCAGCCGACGGCTGCGCGTTAAATGCTGAATTGTTTTGAAATGACCGCAACATATGAGTGTTTAACTCTATTTTAATGTCATCACCTATCCGTTTAAATGCCCGCACATGTCTATCTTTATATAAGGGCGGTGGGGTTTCATTGGTCCCATTGTTAGTTTGTTATTCAAAGAACGCCGTTGGGAATACCGTGTCGGCTCGCTCCAACTCAACGCATCCACCACCATGTCCACCTCACTCCACCACTGTTTCGTCTCCAGGTAGGCTTTTTAACCGTCATCTTTGTCTTATCTTCACGTTGAGTTATTTCTTGGGTTTTCCCATTTCATAACGTGGCCGGTAGACATTGGTAGCATATATCGTTTTAAAGAATTTACGACCGTCGTGGCCCCATAGGTTTCTCATTGCTACCAACTAGGAGTCGTAGCCATGACCAAGTCGGTCCCACTTGGCCCCTTGTTTCTAAGTCATGCGAGCTTTTGTTTTTTTTTCACTGGCCGCGTTCCGATCGTTTTCCTACCCAGATTTACTCAAACTCAAACTTCATACCGGATGCATACCGTTTCGCGAGTATGATCAACGACAGTAGTGGTAGGTTGAGATACTCAACCACTCCCCTATTCAGCTCAGTTAATGAATGTGGAAACGGTTCCTTGTTTTCATTGTTTCCTCATAGGATTTTCTACTCCAAGCCAACACACCATTGACCATTAGAAGTGTTATGATGAAGGGCATCATGTCTCCAAGGACTAGGAAGGAAGTAGGTTTTTTCACGTCATATGCTTACCTTTTCGGAAGCATTCCAAAAGTTCCTGACTAGGCATTGTCTCCCTAGAATAATCAAGTCTGAGGACCATATTTTGTTTTCTGGAATGATCTATGTTTAGTTTGCTTCCCCAGCATGCAACTTTATAATTTTGTCTATATTTATCATTAGCATGCTAAAATTGTCCTACTCTATGTCACACTCTCATAATGTGTTGCCAATTTTGTAATCATTCACATTTGGTTGCTGACAGGGATAAGCCACGATGCCAAAAGGTGGCAGAAAGAAAGCTAAAGTGATGGAACTAGAACCAATGCAACTAAGAACTGAAATTATTTTCCAAGACACTAAGTGTACCACCGGCATTCCTCCCAAGGTCCGTTGGGGAGATGTTTACCGGATGATCAGGAACTAGGATATCCCAGATGTATTATTGGAAGAAGAACAAATCTACCTCAACATCAGAACTTCTGGCATAGCCAGGGCTTCTACTCGCCCTGAATTGTTCCCATGCTCTGAAGTGATCGGATGGATACTGGAACATGCCAACCCACAAACAAGAGTGTTGCATGACAGCAAGGGAGAGCCTTTTGCTTCATTCCATCCAACGTATATTGCAGCAGCCTACAAATTCTCACGTCCCTAGCAAGCTCTAAGTGATGAATGGTTGGATAAGATGAATAATACTGAGATGGCCAAAAAGTTATTAGTCACAAGCAAGCAGCTGAGGAAGAGAGATAATGATGAATATGATGTTCAGAGCCTAAGACCTCCTTTTAGATTAATCGCCCTGATGTTATGCAGAATTTTCACCATGCCCAATGGCACTGTATATAGGATACGGTGGGCTCCCATCATCCACTTCATAGCATTCAAAGGAACTGTGTTTGATTGGGATACTATCCTTTCGGACAGTTTGGCATCCACAGTGGCCGCTGCAAGAGAAGGTCTGGCCTTAAAAAAGTCAGAATTTTACATGTCTTCCTATCTTATTGACTGGATTTTGGCCAAGCTCTCTTTCCCCAGGCTAGGTTGCACATGGGATAAGTCCAACACCCCGGTCTACACTGCCTATAAAATAATGTGGGCTCAAAATTACAGAGTAAACTATAAGCTCATCTGCGAAGAGTTCATCATGCCTCTGTATGAGAAGATGTTCAAGGAAGAGCCCAATTGTCTATCAGAAAATGCCATGGAGGTCCTGGAAAACTATGGCAATTTTTACTTTTCAGAACAAGGCACCTACATCAGGATGTTTGGAGGTACCAAAGCACCATACATTTTGCCAAAATACGCTACTGATTATGTAGTCCTTAAGGAAGCAGTCAGGCAAGTTTTCCTTGATGGAATAGGGGGAGTGCTTAACAAGCAACATAAGGCTTCCTTCCCTCCTTTACCCTTTTGCATAGGAGCCTATAAATTCTCAGGGGTTGCAACAGCCGAGGAATACATTCAAGAGCTGAAAGTTTTCCACTTCGGTGAGGTGATCTTCCATAGGAATGACAGGCAGAGCAAGGTTATCGAGCATTGCAAGGAGGTATATGCTCATTTTGAGTATGCTCATTACTATGATGCAGAAGAAGAAGTGTTTAGAGGCATCAGCAACATGACTGAGTTGTAGATTTGTCATCAAGGTAGTGGAGCTAGCTCTAGCTCTGCCCCAGCCCGAGAAGCTAGTCTGTAGAAAGAGAGAGAAGCAGCTGAGGCCCTAGCCCATGAAGAACAAAGATTTAAAGAAGAAGCAAGGTTGCAGAGAGAAGCTAAAGAAGCAAGGTTGCAAAGAGGAGCTGAAGAAGCAAGGCAGCAGAGAGAAGCTGAGGAAGCAAGGTAGCAGAAGGAAGCAAAAGATCGAGAGCAGAGGGAGGAAAGTGAAAATCAACAACAAGCTGAAGAAGAAGAAAGAAGGCGTAAAACTGAAGAGGAACAAAAGACGGAAGAAGAACTTAAGACCAATGAAGATGCCCAGGCAAGTGGCCTCGACACCCTAGATATGGAAACGGACACGTCTCAGGTAGGTGTCTCCGACACCCAAAATGTGGAAACAGACACATCTCAAGTAGTGCACACCCCACCCATAGAACCAGAAGTACATGCAATAGACCTCCCGATCATCCCTTACACCCCATCAGAAGATCATACGGTGTCCCGATGGGATGAATTTGTGTATTATAAGAAGAGTAAGGCGGTGGTCTTGAAGTCGGAAGAGAGGATAAAGAGACTCTTCCAAGAAGATATTGTTACCTAGCGGGAGACCACGATGATGCAAAATAAAAATAAGGCTCCCATAGCCATGGCATTCGCCGTTGTGTCAGCAACAAAAGCAACAAAGGACAATGTGGTCGATATGGTCAGAGAATTTGAGTCAACAAAGAGGAGAGCTCGCATGTTGCAACATACTATGTCTAATGAGCAGGCTTACAGGGATCTTGTAGTGAATAAATATAATCGCCTGTCTGTTGATCACAAGGAGTTGTTATATAAGTATCGCCATTTAGAAGAAGAAAAGGAGCACCTGGAAATCCAGATGATGGTTCTAGAAGCAGAAAAGAACGATTATGAAGCTAGATTTTTTCATCTGGAAGCAGATAAGTAGGCAATGGTTGAACAATTAGAGCAGGCAGAAAGCAGAGAAATAGATATGTCTCCCTTTCATGAGCTGTCCTGTGACATTCTGAGACAAATGCACGCCACACAGGAGCTGATTTCAGAGGAAGTGTGCAGGCTCAAAGCCATGATGGTTAGATTAAAGGAAGTCAATGCAGAGGCCAATAGGCTTAAGGGCAAGTACACTCGGGTGAAAGCAAACATCCTAAGCCAAATGGAATGGAGAGAAGGGAAGGTTGATTTCCCCAAGCATCTCCCATTCAAGTCGGTAGATGATTTTAAAGAAGATGTGGCCCTCATGGAATTCTGTAGGAACTGTGGCCTGAAGCTAATGGCTAAGATCCAGGGAACAATTGATAAGAGTAACAGCCTATATCAAAAGATTCATGAAGTACATGATAAATGTAAGCTGAGTTTCCCTCGGTCCCTCGATGAGTTTCCAAACAAAGAGCAACGTCTATCAAACTTGAAGGAAGAGCTAGGGATTCAAATAGAATATATAAAGAAGATTGACGTCCTAGCCATTGATGATCTCCATCACTATATTGGGCTGTCATCAGTATACAACCATTTGCTGAAAGAAATCCACCAAGCAACAATTGCAGAAATACACAGTATTGAAGCAGAGCTTGGTAAGCATGTAACTTCTTAGAAGATCTTGCTGCCTTCACCAGCAAATGTGGTTATCAGAGACACTGGCATCTGGTTCAGTTACATTGCAGAGGAGGAAAAGAAAGCAGTAGCAGCCAGTCCAAGCACCTCCCTCCCAGCAGAAGCGCCTCCCCAAGGGTGAACACGTTGATCCTGAGGCGTTGTTCCTATTTTCATTTTGTTCTCCCTATGTTTAGAGCATAGAATCACTAGACAGCTGTCCTTTTCTATTTTTTGAGAAATCTTTTGTTTTAAGAAAAGGGCCACGATTTGTTTATTTAGAGGAAAAGTATTTAGAGGACAAGTGTAAAGAGCTAGGTGGCAGCCCAAGATGCATTTTGTAAAGATATAAATAGAAGCTTAGGGAATAGTGTTAAAGGACTTTTTGCAGGGAAAAGATTTTTCTTAACTTGTACGAGCTATCTTGCACTTGCTCCAAGAAAATGAAATTTGCCTAATAAGAGCCTGGAGAGGACGTCTTTTGCATGGAAATGGATGTTGGATGCATGCTGGATTATTCTTGGGTCTTTCATGATTCTACAATGAGATCTTTCTTTGATGCCTTGAATTATTTCTATGTATTGAATGATCTTGTTGTTTTCTGTGTAAATGAATTTTCTCCTACATGAGTAATGGAATGCGTTATATGTAAATTGGAAGCTATCTTTTAATATCTGTTGCCTTTTCCTGTAGTTGTATCTTCATGGTTTAATGGCTATCTATTGATCTGTGGATGCTTCTTTTAACACATTACTCATACTTATAATTTTGCTCCTTGCAGGGATAGTTTAGGTTTATTTCAGTTTTAGACACAGATTTGTTTCAAGTTCTACATTTAGATTAAGTTAGCTTAGGCACTTGCATATCATTTTAAACCATAAAATAAAAAAAGAATGGTGGATCGGGCCATAAATGGTGTAATTGAAGCAAATCTCCAAATCTAACGGTTGCCGAAACCGCTAACTGAACAGATTCCCCATACCAAACGGTGGACAATCTAATTGGGATAGTCTACCGGGGAGAATCCCTTTCTGCTTGATGCTGCGATCTTCGGGGCATCAACAAGACTACCTCACTTTTGAAGATATAGTGTTTTTTATGAATTAGGTGGACTGTACTCTGATGTATGTTGACCGTTTTATTATTTTGCTAAACTTGGTATCTATGCATACATTGTTTTGTGCAGTATTATAGGATAAATTTTTTATAGTCTTTTTTAAAGACCCGTTGATAGCTTTTTGGATGGAAGCTTTTGTATACCAAAGTAATGGGACAATTTGATAGTCTTTTGTGATGACTCTTATCCATTTTTGAGAGAAACCAGAAGATGTGAATGGATATGTACTCTTTGATTCTCGTAAATAACAAAAAAACATACTTTTTTTATTGAAAAAAATATAATCATATATATATATCACCATCATATTATTAAGTTTCTCCATAAAAATAACCATACTATATTATTTATTTTTTTCTTAATATCACATTAAAAAAAACGATATTATTAGATTTTCCCTAAATGTAAAGCATACTATATTATTTGAACATGTTATTAGTCCCTGCGGGCCTGCCAAGCAGCTGGGACTATAGAAATCACTTTGTGCGATTGTATTAGACCCTGCACAATTTCCAAAAAGTTTTAACCTAAGTTTTTAGAGTGATATTCCTTTTTGGCCAATGAGAAATTTAAGAGCCTTATTTGGCCTCTTCTCGAGGCATAGGCTAATTTCCTTACATGGTGGAAAGTTGAATCATTTCACTATACTTAACGTGTGGTGTCGACTGCCGTAATAATTAATTGACAGCCCTCTGTCTTTACTGTGTTCTTACAGATGGAAACGTATATACATGTAGCATGTTCTCCTCGTAATAATTAATTGACAGCCCTCTATCTTTACTGTGTTCTTACAGATGGAAACGTATATACATGCAACGTGTTCTCCTCGAATTTGATGCTAAGGGTTCTACAGTTTCCCTAAGCTTGTGTCCTGGTGCGCTCTTAATTATTTATAGGATAGGAGAGTGTGTCAGCGGACGAGTCTAAAATCATTTGTCATATAAGCCGAGAAGCCCTAGTCCTAATCCTCAACCTTCCATAAAGCTCATATTTTGGCTTTTACTAATAGATCTAAGATTGATCGGAGTAAACAGTTTAACTAGGTTGAATAAATCTTGAGAAAAATCATTATTCAGAGTAAATGTGAGCGATAGGATTTGTACTATCTTAGGCATGACTATAGAGCTCATCCTAGTAACATATGGAGCTTGACTCCTTCCTTTATACGTTTTTGGGGTGAAATTTTTACTTCCTGCTTTGTTCCACAATGTATAAATGTTAGTGGTAGCTCTATGTTGATTTTTATAGAGGAATCTTATGTTCCAGAACCACCAAATTCATGGTTTATTCTTCCTGGATAAATATTGTGCTTCCTCAGTTCCCATCACAGGTATAAGTAATGGTTTCTTGCAAGCAAGTTTGTGTAATTGACCTTGGGTTTGGTGACTTTCAGGAATTTGGAAGATTTGCCTGGTTCAGGAAATGGTGCAACTCTCAGAAACAGGGGCCTTTCAAGTGAGGGTCATATCTTCCACAAGAAAGGAGATGGGACATGGCCAAAATCTCATGAGAAAGCAGATAAAGCAGATACCGTCCCTCTACAAACCAACCGTGGTGTTAGCACCTAGTTTTTCTGCATAAGTAGCAAAGCATGGTGGATAAAAATCTTGAAAATTCCCTGAAGGAAGCCTGAAATTACCTTGTTTTTCATGGCTAGGTGCTAGGGTATGAGAAAGGTTGATTTGGAAGGGTTAAATATAAGAAGACCAAGGGAAATCCAAAGGAAAATGAAAAAATGCGACCAAATTGAGCAAAGGGGGGTAAAAATACTATAGTCCGAACAATAAAATTGCAAAGAGTAAATCTAGGGAAGGTTGTACCGTTGATCGGGTGCACATGGGAGATCAATGGTCCTCGTTGATCATCGCGTAGCCAAACTGTTCGGAGCATATGGGATATAAGTGGTCGCGATGGATAATACCGGTAGACAGGTGGCTGCTGGAGAACACATCGCAAGTAGGATAGGCGGTAAGTAAAACCACCTCAATGGGAAGCGACACCATTGTGGCGGAATGCAAGGCGCTGAAGATCGACGGTTGGGATTCACGGTCAAAGATCTGGCGGTCAAGACGAGATGTTGTTTTTCTCCCAGTAAGTTTTGTGAGATCGACGGTTTGGGTTGCAGGCAAATCAATTCAACGGCGATGAGTTTTGGAGATGCACGGGGAGTAATGGTGTGGACCCTGCCAACGGGAAATGATTCAAAGATAAAACATGTCGCAGAGCTCCACCGTGGATGCAAAGCAGGGGATGATCGACGGCTCACGATGATTGCCGCATCGGGAAGATGCACGGTGGATAAAAGATGTAGTGGTTGTGATAAATGAAGCCACTCAACAGGTGTCGACGCCAGGCTCTGTCGCAAGGAGGGAAAGTGGTATTGGAAACCACTTTGGAGGTTCGCGATGCCACTTTGTAGACATATGGTGTTGAAATGAACGGTGGAGATTAGAGCATAAAGGGTGATCCGATGGCAGATATGGAAGGAGTGTCAAATCAATAAAAAGGAATCAGACCTGGCGGCCCAGATCATTGCATAAGAGATCGACGGATGGAAAGGATGGACAGCTGGCAAAGACGATTGAAGTTTAAGAGGAGAAAGGTTATATATATAAAGATGCACATGCGAAGTTGACATTTGTGCCTTGAAGTTGTCGAAGTCAGAAGTTTCCATATGTGTGGAAGATGAAGGAGACGACAGGAAGGGTCCCTGTCATAGCATCTCAGTGACAGGTAGGCCCTTTCAACTGTTCCCACCAGTGATAGTAAACATGTTTGCTGCAAATATGGAAGAAGATTCAAGTTCAAGCACCGTTAGGGTTGAAAATGCTCTCGAAGATAGGGATTTCAACATTTTTGACACAGACATTAGACTTCTTGTCGCCGAAACTAGGAGAAGATTGAACAATCTACTTTCGGAGGGCCTAGATGTGCATAGGGTATTCCAGTCATCGTTTATCTTGTTTTGCCCAGACCAAATTATGACATTTCCTGAATTCACATCCTGGTGCACGTCCAATTACTCTGAACCTCAGCGAGTTATCATGAATGCCAAAAAAACTAGAATTGTCTGCTCCATAAACCCCTCTGCTGTAAATACTTCCTTCGAAATCCCCGCGTCCCAAGCTGCTGAGTCTGAAAGTTTTTTCGAAGAGTCAATTGTCGCCTTATATCGTCAAATTTCTCCCGAAAGTCAGCAAGCTTTTCTGAGTACATGTCTTAAACCCGATTTAGAAATTGTAGATACCCCATATACCCTCTTGATGTTAATTTCTTCAGTGAAAACACTCAGTTGGTCCTTTCATTGATGGCCCAATATTTAGGTCATGATACTGATATGTTAATAACAGAATTACAGTTGAATCTATTGTTCATAATAAGTGTCGGTATGCTCGAAGTTGAGTATGAATCAGTGCCAATTCTTAAGTTTGAAGAATTTGTGGCAGAAAACATTCACTGTCAGTTAGCGGATTTTCCCAACACAAGATGTTTTAGGTTTCAAGCACAATTGATGAAAATGGTCATGTTTAGTAGTTGGGAAGAGTTACATGTTACACCAGAGGTTTATGCAAGCACTTTAGAAGATAACATGTTCAATTATATGAATTTTATTTTATCTGAGTTGTGCAAAATGATTTTTGGAGAAGAATTGCCAAGAGTTTTGCCCGAAATGAAGTCCATGATGCAATTGAAAAAGGAGGTAGCAGTAGGAGACTGGTTTTTATTAAAGTATTCTACAGTGATTAGGTTGTACGGTTTCGTACATGAACCTTACATACTACCTACCCATTTAACTTTGAGAATTTTCACTTTAGAGTTTGTTAGACATAAGTTAATTTTAGAAGATGAACACTTTTTGAAGTTCAAAAAGGGAGCTGATTTAAAATATCCTTGGACAATAGGCCCATTATTGTGAAAAATAAGGACGCCCTCTCATATGTACAGAGATTGTTGGAGGCTATGGAATTCAAGAAAAATATAGCAATGGAATATGACCCACTTCATATTATTTCTGAAAGGAGGAAGTTGAATAACATTAATGCTTTTGAACACAAAGAAATAGAAGTGTCTTTAAAGGGAAGAAATTTATTGCAATATGAACTTGAAGAAGAAGCAATGTCGGACTTACAGGTGGAGGATCTCGCTATGATAGAATCAACAATAGAGGTTGATATTCTACCAAAGGTTGCAGAAATTGGAGGAAAGAGGAGTCTGCAGGAAATAATAGATGAGCATGATGATGAAAGAGAAGGAGAAAAGAGGCTTAAGGCTGAGACTCGAGAATCAGTAGGGACACAACAAGAGTTGGCAGTTTTGACAAATGATGAAACTGGTGAAAAGGAGGAGATGCCAATACCAGAAGTACAGGTACAAGAGTATAATTTTCAGGAAGCTAAAGAAGGTGGAGATACAAGTAGATTCTCATCCAGAGTTGAAATGTTTAAACAGTATGGACTGAATAAACAAACTTCCTCTCAGTTTGTTTATAACTTGTTACCAAAAGTTAGGGACCTATCAAAGTCAGATGTTACTTTAGTGACCAGCAGGAACATCAAGGAAAACACTTTGAATCTGGCAGTATCGACTCCAGATAAATTGACTGAGATGAGAGTCAATTTGAAAAAGATAACTGTGCCAGATAAAATTCAGCTGCACAAACAGATAGGGGAAGTGATATATGAGGATTTTTTACAAGCAGTTTTGAGAGTTGACAAACTTGAAGGTATTATAAGCAAAATGGACAGTCAACTGAAGCAAGAAAGGCTGGATAATAAATCCCACCAACAGCAGGCCAAGAAGTTACAATTTGACTTAATCTCCGGTGATGGTGGAGGCAAGGCGAGCAAAAAATTGTTGACAGAAAAAGATAATTTGATTCAGGCATTACAGAAAAAGATGAAGATTCCAAATACATAGCTGATTCAAGCTCCAGAAGAAACCCAACTAGAGCAAGAAAAGGAGGCTTTGTCTAAAGAAGTTAATGATAACAAAGCTGAACTATTGAAATTTGCTGAAAAAGAAGTTAGCTGGGAAAGAGAAAGGGTAAGCTTGAGAAATCAGATTGAAGAGTTGAAAAATAAGTTGTCAAATTTGAGCATGCAGCAAACAGGTGCAGGTCTGAATGGAGATGGAAATGATGCTGATAGTATTTTACAGCCTATGTCCCAGATTAGTTTGAAGGAGGTTGAAATTAAAGAATTAAGAGAAGAAGCTCAGAGGTTGAAAGAGGAAAGTGAGAAAAAAAAAAGAAGCAAAATCCTTACAAGACAAGTATAAGGAATTGATTGAAACTAATAAAAAATTGGCACACCAAGTGACAGGGCAAGCAGCTATGCAAGGGTGCAAGCACATGGTATGGGACTTGATAATTAAAGAAGCTGAAAAGATTAGACCATATTTAGATTTCATAAGAGTGAAAGAAAAAGTGATCAAAGATGCTCTGACAAGTTGTACTGCGGTCAAAGAAAATCTAAATAGAAGCTAAAGCAGGATTGCAGTCATTACATGGGCATGGAGAAGTTTAGGAAAGCATGCACACGTCGAGAATGTTGAAGCTAAAGCAGGAGCAATGAAGAGATAGGTCGCAGGGTTCAAAAAGCAATATGAGAAGTTGATCAAAAAAGGCTTACCCTCTTTATGGGATGAAAATCAGGAGTTGATTTCCCATAATGAATATAAGAAATTATTGTTTGATATAAGAATGGATCACAAGAAATTTCAGCGTTTAAATTCCTTACTTACAGGGAAGATTCTGATGGAAAAGATTGCAAAGGACTTCGAGATTCTAATTAAGTTGGTCTCAATTGATGAAAGACTCCCACGGATTTCTTATGCAGATCATGTTGAAATGAGAGTCATGGTAAAAGAAATGGCCAGCTATGATCATCCAACTACTGATCAGTGGGACAACGTAGAGAAATACGGGAAGATGAAATACACAATTCGTCCCCGAGAATAGCAGTTGGAGCCTACGTCAAATGAAGAGTTTGAAGCTAGTGGGGGTAGTCAGTTAGTGAGAACAACCAGTTGGGAGAGCAGCTACCAAACTCTTTTGTCTTTTTAAATGAGTCAAGTTTCAGTTAGTAAAAAGGTATCAGTAAATGTAAAAAAGCAGTTGGGCCTATTTCTCCCATTTTTGTCTTATAGTGGAGGTGGCGAATATACCCAGTTATGTGTCGCTCTAAATTGTAACTGTTTTCTAGTTTGAATGGGTCGAGCATGAAGCTTTGGACATCTATAAATTCTATGTAATTGAATGATGAAGGGTTGAAAAAGTTTTGGAGCCTAGAATATTGCTCTGTGTTGTGCATTTTGAACTGTGTTAATAAAGTTGATAGAGTCGAGTGGGCATTTTTTAGGGATTCCTGTGTGATCGGTCTTGCCATCTGTTTCTTCTCTTTTCCTATATGATTTGTGTTTCCTTTCATTGTTAATCCATTTTGTAATGCTTTTCATGCTTGGTTCAGTATAGCATTGGAATATAATTCATAGTCTTTATGCTCTATTCTTATCATACCAAGTATTCCACAATTATTTTTTTGCTAAAATCAATATAGAATTCATGTTTCCATGCTTTATATTGGTGGGTTGTTCATTTTTCTTCTAAATCACCCAACTAAAATCTCTTTGACTGTAAGCTGGTGGCTACCTTGCCCCTGTGTGAATGTGTTTGCAAAGCATTTGTTAATGATATTCATGTATTGTTTAATTTGACTCCATTTCCCAATAGATATCCACATTGCTTTCAACCAACAACTTAAAAAAACCCAAGCGTCCCACCAGAAAGCTGACCTTCTGAATGAACTGTGTATGAACATTTTGAGCATTAAAGCTCTATGTTTCTTTTTGAATGTTTTCAGTCCTTTCTTAAGAGAGATGCCTCTCCGACTATGCTGGGTCAGTAGTATAAGTCAAAAGTGGTTTTGATGTTACCCCGATTCTGCCTCTCCACAACCTTGGGGTACGTTTTGGGTGTTAACAAATTGGCATCGCTGCTGGGGACCGAGTGTTCTATCATCCCTGGGAGAACGACAAAGAAGTCTGAGTTTCAAAGAAAGGAGAAATCCCTGTGGGCAAACAGAGATTTCCAGATTTTCGAGAAGGTTGTGTGTTTTTTCCCTGGCGATTCCACTCGTTGAGATTTGTATTCAAGGGAGACTCCACTCGGAGAGACCAACGAGCCAAAGTCCATTTCTAAATAAGTTTTGAAGGGCATACTGGCCTCTAGAAAGATCCATACCCGAGGTAACCTTTTTTCTGAAATTCTGCTAGGGGTGGATAATCCATAAATTTTGCTTAGACATAAGGCTGGAAAGGAGAAGGCTAGTACTTCTAACATTGAAAGAGCCATGTCTAAAGAAGAACCATCTGTTTTTCATGATTTAGATATAGAGATAGGCATTGGGAGGCCTTTGTTGAGAACAAAGTCCGAATCATATCTAAGCCTAGGTGAAGAAAGTTTGAATACTCCTGAGTCATATCGGTTAGATCCCGTATGGTGTGAGTTGCAGAATACTGCCAAAGTTGAAAGAGCTAAGCCCTGTTTTCAGATCCCTCAACCCCATACCATAAACCTTGCAAATATCCCTACTCAGAATATTCTCTAGAATACCCTGCCCCTTGCACAAAATCCACCTATACCCATGGCTGCTAGATTTGCACCATTAGACCTACCAGCTATTTTGCATGCCCTCCCTCAAAACTATTCCCAGAGGATCGTCTCTTATGATGGGGAGGGAGAATTTTCAGCCAAGCAGCATGTAGACAAATTTGAGGATTTTGTTGATTTAGAGGAAGTGGATTATGATGATGCAAAGATGAGGTTGTTTGCCCAGAGTTTGTTTGGAGAACCTAAGAAATGGTTCAGACAGCTGCCAGATGCTTCTATCCCTGATTTTGCAACCTTTAAGGCATTGTTCTTAGAGAGGTGGGAAACGATAAGGAGTCCCTCACTAGTTCTGTCCCAGTATAACCATTTAAAGAAAGGGAACTTTGAGTCCATCCATGAGTTTTCTGCTAGGTTCATGAAGGCATACAATTCCATCCCAGATGATTTACGACCCTCAGTAGGTGCTGCAAAGCTCCATTATGTAGATGCTTTTGAGGGAGATTTTTCATGCATGCTGAGAGAAAGGAAATCACCTTCCCTGCCTGCTATGTTAAAGGATGCCATAGAAGTGGAAGCAAACATGATGGCTTCAGGAAAGTTGAAAGGCAAAGCAGAAGTGGAGAAGAAGAAAATAGAAATCCATACCTCTACTTCCACCTCCTCCTCTACTAATGATGTGAAGTTCGAAATGATGATGAATACCATGGAAAAATTGATGGATAGGTTGGCCCTTGATAACAAGCCTCCTAATAGAGAGCAACCTGAGAATCAGGTGAGGAATCCAAATTTTAGAAGACCTCCTCCCCAGAGAAATCAAAGGAACCCTCATGACCAATAATTAAGGCCCCATTTCCTCGAGAATATGGTGGATGAGGAAGGACCAGAAGACCCACTGAATGAGCAGATTCATCTTTTTGATGCCCTAGATCATGAGATATATATGACTAAGAGGGAGCATGATTTTTTCACCAAGGGAGCTTCCACTTCAAATCTAGAGTTGAATTCAGAGCAGTATCAGATGGGATATCAAAATGCAGTAGATGACTTCCAAAGGAAACTGAAGCTAAGGAATAGATAAGTTAATGTGACCAAGGGAAAGCCTAGTCTGAACCAGCCCTCCAACGCCCAACAAAACCCTGATAAGGAGAAAGAGAAGCCGCCAGAAGCTGCTATACCAAGAGGCCCAGAGAAGCCAAAGGAAAAGCAGCAAGAGGTCACTGCACATAAGAATTCAGAGAGCAGGGAGTAGCAACCAAAGGAGCCTAGGCAACCCGAACATGCAGAACTGTGTAAAGAAGTATCATCTTTCAGTCTGAAGACTGAGCTAGCAAAGGTAAAGATATCTATCTCTTTCAATGAGTTGTTAAAGAAAAATGAATATAGGGAGCAGATCACCAAAATGGTTACTGGTCAGGATGACTTTCAGCGGGATATTTTGGAAGTGAATGACAATGCTCCAACAATTGTTTTTGGGCCCAAGCTTGAGGAAGAAGATGAGGAGGAGGTCCCCCCATTGTATTTGAGTTTAAATGTTCATGACATGACTCTACACAATGCACTAATAGACTCTGGTGCCTCTCACAATTTAATGCCCAAATCAGTGGTGGAAGAATTGGGTCTAGAAATTACTAGGCCATACAAAGCTCTCTATTCCTTTGACTCTAGGAAGGTCAAGTGCTTGGGATTGATAAAATACATGGTAGTGACATTGACACAACTCCCAGCAAAAAGCATCATGATGGACGTAGTTGTGGCTGACATCCCTGCAAAATTTGGCATGCTACTGTCCAAATCCTGGGCGTCGAAGCTGAGAGGGAACATGCAGCTAGATTTATCCTACGCCACCATCCCATTGTTTTGAGGAAACATGAGACTATACAGGGAGAAAAGATTGGATTATATGGTCAACAATCCAAACAAGCCTGAGAATCATCCCATCTATTATGTTGATACATATTTAGGCTCATCTATCTTCTTTAATGATGGGCCTAGAGTGGATCCCAAGGTCCCTATACACCTGGAAGTGGTGGAGGACCAGGAGTTTGCAGCGAGGCATGAGGCCCTAGAAAGGAAGAAAAATGAAGAAGGCTTGTGGAAGATGTATTTTGATGGGTCTTTGAGAAAAAAATGGAGCAGGGGCAGGAGTCTGGATTATCCCTCCCGACCTTGAATTTAAGGCCCTGTCATACAAGTTAACTTTTGAATGTACCAATAATGTGGCAGAGTATGAAGCTTTATTATTGGTCCTGCAGGCTTTGAAAGACTTGGGAGCAAAAAGGATACATGTGTTTGGAGACTCAGAGCCGGTAATAAACCAAGTAAATGATAGCTATCAAACAAAGCATCCTAGGATGAGGGCCTATAGAAATGAAGTGTGGGATATGTTTGGTAACTACTTTACAGAACACAAGATCACTGTAATACCCATAATCGATAACCAAGTGGCAGATTCCCTGGCCACTACAGCTGGAGGTTTCAAAACCCCTATCTACTCTCAAACAAAGTATGAGGTGGAGGTCGTTAACAGGCCATCAATCCCAGATAATTCCAAATATTGGCAGGTGTTCGATGACGACCTGCAGATAAGAAGATTTATGGAATTGACTGATGAGTTTTCCAATACCTAGATCGATGCCGAGAATGAAAATATGGAATGTCTCCAAGACGGTGAAGAGCAGGCCGAAGATGAGGAAGTTGGAGGTGAGAAATGGAAAAACATGATGGGGGGTAAAGACATTATCCAATTGAAAAGCAACCATATCCCCAAAGTCCCGATACCTTTGGAGAAGTTGTTTGACCAACATGACGTGGCTAAAAACCCCAAAGTTGAACTTGCTAACGATGTTGTAGAAGATCAGAACCTGGGAACGAAGGAAGAGCCTCGATTTGTGAAGTTGTCTAAGAAATTTCCTGATAGAAAGAAGGAACAATATGTGAATTTAATGAAGACGTATTCTGATGCATTCGCTTGGAGCTACGAAGACCTGAAGGAGCATGAAACCTCCATTATACAACATTCGATTCCAATCAATCCTAGGGAGAAACCTTTCAGACAGAAACTGAGAAGGATCAACCCTAAGTTACTACCTGTAATAGAAAAGGAAGTCAGGAAGCTTTTCAATGCCAAAATAATTGTCACCCTGAGATTTTCCAAGTGGGTAGCCAATCTAGTTCCTGTCAGGAAGAAAAATGGAGACATAAGGATCTGCATAGACTTCAAGAACCTGAACAGGGTGTCATTGAAAGATAACTACCCCCTGCTTAAGATGGAACATATTTTACAGAAAGTGGTAGGAGCAGAGATGATCTCTACCATGGATGGCTTTTCAGGATACAATCAAGTCAAAGTATGCCCCGAAGACCAAGAAAATACTGCTTTCACCACGCCTTGGGGCACCTTCATGTACACAAAGATGTCGTTTGGGATAATGAATGCAGGAGCCACTTTCCAACATGCAATGGACATAGCATTTGCTGAGGAAAAGGACAAGTTTGTAGTGGTGTACATGGATGATATAACAGTATACTCCAAGTCTGACGAAGAACACCTTAAGCATTTGGAAATGGTTTTCATCAAATGCAAGAAATATGGTATCTCTCTTAACCCAAAAAAGTCCCATTTTGCGTTGGACGAAGCTAAGCTCTTAGGGCATATCATTTCTAAAGGAGGTATCAGGATTGACCCTGAGAGGGTTAGTGCTATTCAGAAAGTTGGGGAACCAAGAAGTAAGAAAGAAGTGCAATCCTTCATTGGGCAAGTGGGTTTCCTAAGGAGGTTTATTCCAAGTTTTGCAGAGATAATGAGAAGTATCACCAACATGTTGAAAAAGGAGAATCAGATAAAATGGACTGAGGAAGCCAAGGATTCATTCATGGGCATTAAGAAATCTATCACCGAGGCCCCAGTATTAGCAAGCCCAGATTTTTCCAAGGATTTCCTAATTTTTTCCTATGCATCTGAACATACGGTGGAAGGAGTGTTGTTGCAAAAGAATGCCCATAATGCTGAGCATCCCATTGCATTCTTCAGCAGGGTGCTGAGAGATGGAGAGCTGAAGTATGATATCATGGAAAAACAGGCATACGCCCTGATAAAGTCATTAAAGGATTTCAGGGTCTACATCCTTCATTCACACATTATTGCCCATGTCCCAAACAACGTTGTAAAGAGTATCCTCACCCAAGTAGATCCCGAGGGAAGAAGGGCCAAGTGGATTGTTGTGCTACCAGAGTATGACCTGGAAATAAAGCCCACCAAGCTAATAAAGGGGCAGGGTTTGGAAAAGTTGATGACTAAAGCTAACTGTGACTCTTTACAATTGAATTTCTTAGAAGACTATCCAAATCAAGCGGACACAAGAATGCAGGTAAGGCCGGAATTTTTGGCATCCCCCTGGTATGCTGACATTATTTATACATTGCAGAATTTGCAGGCTCCTGCAAGTTTGAGCAAAACCAAGGCCAGGTCTGTGAAGCTGAAAGCTGCTAAATTTTGTATTATGAATCAGTTTTTGTATTGGAAGGACCCAAGGGGTGTGCTGCTGAACTTCTTATTAGAGGATGAAGCTCAACATACCAAGAAGGAATTCCATGAAGGAGATTGTGGTGGGCATCATTCCTAGAAAGTGACGGTCAACAAGATATTGAGGGCGGGTTTTTACTGGCCTACCATGTTTGTTGATGTGCATAAGGAGACTATTACTTGCCACCAGTGCCAGATCTTTGAAGGTAAGAGGAAAGTTGTTTCACTTCCCCTTCAGCCAATCATAGTAGAGGCACCTTTCTAGTAATGGGGGCTGGATTTTATTGGAGAAATAACTCCTAACTCCTTTGACCAGCATAGATGGATTTTAACAGCTACTAATTACTTCACCAAATGGATTGAAGCCATCCCCACCATGAACGCAACTAAGACAGTAATAATGGATTTCTTAGAGGATAACATCTTATCTAGATTCGACTATCCCAAGAGGATAGTGACAGACAATGCACCAGCATTTAAGTCCAAAAAGATGATAAACTTTTGTCACAAGTACCATATCCGTCTGAACGACTCTACAACATAGTACCCTCAGGGAAATGGGCTAGCAGAGTCCTCTAACAAAAGCCTGGTAAGGATCATCAAGAAGTTGTTGGAGGAGAATAAGAGAGCTTGGCACACAAAATTAAAATATGCTCTGTGGGCTGATAGAATCAGCACAAAGAGAGCCATTAGGATGTCACCCTTTCAATTGGTATATGGAGCTGAGCTGGTGTTTCCAGTATCCCTAGGGTTACCAGTCATGAGGTTGTTGCAGGGAATGGAAGAAGAGCCAAATCACATGCAGAGGAGGGTGAATCAAATAGTTGAATTGAACGAGCTGAGAAGTTGGGCTTATGACAAAGTGCAGGGGTACCAGGAGAAGGTGAAGAATGCCTTTGATAGGACAACCAAAGAAGACAAATTTCGGGTTAATGATTTGGTTCTGAAATGGGATGCTCCCAAGGAAGATAAACATGGGAAATTTGACCATATGTGAATGGGGCCTTATGTTATTGCAGCAAACCAAGGGGTGAACTCTTTCATCCTGGAGCACCAAGATGGGTCTCCCTGGACAGGAGGACCAGTCAACGGAAGGTTTTTGGAGCATTAACTGTCCTGATAAGTGACAGGTAAACCTCTGTACCATAGTTTGTATATATATCTATGGTGTTTTACAGTTGCAAATAAAAGATTGTTGGTGGGCCGAAGATCTGAAGCCCGAGGTGAAGGCCCTGTGATCTAAAAGAGGCCACCATTGTTTTTGTTGTGTCTTTATGTTCAGAATGGTCCAAACAGAGCGGGAGGTGAAGGTTTTGTTCTACAAGGAAGATTTTCTTGCAAGAGCCGCCCAATGTATCAGGCACAGGTCTACCGGAGGTTCTTTGCTACCTCGTAGGGAGGATAGCATCCCCAGTTGGAGCCAGTTGTTAGCACCTAGTTTTTCTGCATAAATAGCAAAGTATGGTGGATAAAAATCTTGAAAATTCCTTGAAGGAAGCCTGAAATTACCTCGTTTTTCATGGCTAGGTGCTAGGGTATGAGAAAGGTTGATTTGGAAGGGTTAAATATAAGAAGACCAAGGGAAATCCAAAGGAAAATGCAAAAATGCAACCAAATTGAGTAAAAGGGGGTAAAAATACTATAGTCCGAACAATAAAATTGCGAAGAGTAAATCCAGGGCAGGTTGTACCGTTGATCGGGCGCGCATGGGAGATCAACAGTCCTCGTTGATCGTCGTGTAGCCAAACTGCGCGGAGCATATGGGAGATAAGTGGTCGCGATGGATAATACCGACAGATGGGTGGCGACTGGAGAACGCATCGCAAGTAGGATAGGCGGTAAGTAAAACCACCTCAATGGGATGCGACACCATTGTGGCGGAAGACAAGGCGCTGAAGATCGACGGTTGGGATTCATGGTCAAAGATCTGGCGGTCAAGACAAGATGTTGTTTTTCTCCTGGTAAGTTTTGTGAGATCGACGGTTCGAGTTGTAGGTAAATCAAATCAATGGCGATGAGTTTTGGAGATGCGCGGGGAGTAATGGTGTGGACCCTGCCAACGGGAAATGATTCAAAGATAAAACATGTCGCAGAGCTCCACCGTGGATGCAAAGCAGGGGATGATCAACGGCTCATGATGATTGCCGCATCGGGAAGATGTGATGTGGATAAAAGATGTAGTGGTTGCGATAAATGAAGTTGCTCGACAGGTGTCGACACCAGGCTCTATCGCAAGGAGGGAAAGTGGTATTGGAAACCACTTTGGAGGTTCTCGATGCTGCTTTGTAAACATATGGTGTTGAAATGAACGGTGGAGATTAGAGCATAAAGGGTGATCCGACGACGGATATGGAAGGAGTGTCAAATCAATAAAAAGGGATCAGACCTAGCAGCCCAGATCATTGCATAAGAGACTGACGGATGGATAGTTGGCAAAGAAGATTGAAGTTTAAGAGGAGAAAAGTTATATATATAAAGATGCACATGTGAAGTTGACATTTGTGCCTTGGAGTTGTTGAAGTCAGAAGTTTCCAGACATGTAGAAGACAAAGGAGACAATAGGAAGGGTCCCTCTCAGAGCATCTCGGTGACAAGTAGGCCCTTTCAATTGTTCCCACCAGTGCTAGTAAACGTGTTTGCTGCAAATATGGAAGAAGATTCAAGTTCAAGCACCGTTAGGGTTAAACATGCTCTTGAAGATAGGAATTTCAACATTTTTGACATAGACATTAGACTTCTTGTCGCCAAAACTAGGAGAAGATTGAACAATCTACTTTCAAAGGGCATAGATGTGCATAGGGTATTCCAGTCGTCGTTTATCCTATTTTTCCTAGACCAAATTATGCCCTTTCCTGAATTCACATCCCGGTGTGCGTCTAATTACTCCGAACCTCAACGAGTTATCATGAATGCTGAAAAAAACAGAATCGTCTGCTCCATAAACCCCTCTGTTGTAAATACTTCCTTCGAAATCCCCGGGTCCCAAGCTGCTGAGTTTGAAAGTTTTTCTGAAGAGTCAATTGTCGCCTTATACCGTCAAATTTCTCCCGAAAGTCGGCAAGCTTTTCTGAGTACATGTCTTAAAGCCGATTTAGAAATTGTAGATACCCCATACCCTCTTGATGTCAATTTATTCAATGACAACACTCAGTTGGTCCTTTCATTGATGGCCCAATTTTTAGGTCATGATACTGATATGTTAATAACAGAATTACAGTTGAGTCTATTGTTCAGAATAAGTGTCGGTATGCCTGGAGTTGAGTATGAATCAGTGCCGAGTCTTAAGTTTGAAGAATTTGTGGCAGAAAACATTCACTCTCAGTTAGCGGATTTTCCCAACACAAGATGTTTTAGGTTTCAAGCACAATTGATGAAAATGGTCATGTTTAGTAGTTGGGAAGAGTTACATTTTACACCAGAGGTTTATGCAGGCACTTTAGAAGATAACATGTTCAATTATATGAATTTTATTTTATCTGAGTTGTACAAAATGATTTTTGGAGAAGAATTTCCAAGAGTTTTGCCCGAAATGAAGTCCATGATGCAGTTGAAAAAGGAGGTATCAGTAGGAGACTGGTTTTTATTAAAGTATTCTACAATGATTAGGTTGTACAGTTTCATACATGAACCTTACATACTACCTGCCTTTTTAACTTTGAGAATTTTCACTTTAGAGTTTGTTAGACAAAAGTTAATTTTAGAAGATGAACACTTTTTGAAGTTCAAAAAGGGAGCTGATTTAAAATATCCTTGGACAACAGGCCCATTTATTGTGAAAAATAAGGACGCCCTTTCAGATGTACAGAGATTGTTGGAGGCTATGGAATTCAAGAAAGATATAGCAATGGAATATGACCCTATTCATATTATTTCTGAAAGGAGGAAGTTGAATAACATTAAATCTTTTGAACACAGAGAAATAGAAGGGTCTTTAAAGGGAAGAAATTTATTGCAATATGAACCAGCAGAAGAAGCAATGTCAGACTTACAAGTGGAGGATCTCGCTCTGATAGAATCAACAATAGAGGTTGATATTCTACCAAAGGTTGCAGAAATTGGAGGAAAGAGGAGTTTGCAGGAAATAATAGATGAGCATGATGAAGAAGGAGAAGGGGAAACGAGGCTTAAGGCTGAGACTCAAGAATCAATAGGTACACAGGAAGAGTTGGCATTTTTGAAAAATGATGAAACCGGTGAAAAGGAGGAGATGCCAATCCCAGAAGTACAGGTACAAGAGTATAATTTTCAGGAAGCTAAAGAAGGTGGAGATACAAGTAGATTCTCATCCATAGTTGAAATGTTTAAACAGTATGGACTGAATAAACAAACTTCCTCTCAATTTGTTTATAGCTTGTTACCAAAAGTTAGGGACCTATCAAAGTTAGATGTTAATTTAGTGACTAGCAGGAACATCAAGGAAAACACTTTGAATCTGGCAGTAGAGACTCTAGATAAATTGACTGAGATGAGAGTCAATTTGAAAAAGATAACTGTGCCAGATGAAATTCAGCTGCACAAACAGATAGGGGAAGTGATATATGAGGATTTTGTACAAGCAGTTTTGAGAGTTGACAAACTTGAAGGTATTATAAGCAAAATGGACAGTCAACTGAAGCAAGAAAGGCTGGAGAATAAATCCCACCAACAACAGGCCAAGAAGTTACAATTTGACTTAATCTCCAGTGATGGTGGAGGCAAGGCAAGCAAAAAATTGTTGACAGAAAAAGATAATTTGATTTAGGCATTACAGAAAAAGATGAAGATTCCAAATACACAGTTGATTCAAGCTCCAGAAGAAACCCAGCTAGAGCAAGAAAAGGAGGCTTTGTCTAAAGAAGTTAATGATAGCAAAGCTGAACTATTGAAATTTGTTGAAAAAGAAGTTAGCTAGGAAAGAGAAAGGGTAAGCTTGAGAAATCAAATTGAAGACTTGAAAAATAAGTTGTCAAATTTGAGCGTGCAGCAAACAGGTGCAGGTCCGAATGGAGATGGAAATGATGCTGGTAGTCTTTTACAGGCTATGTCCCAGATTAGTTTGAAGGAGGTTGAAATTAAAGAATTAAGAGAATAAGCTCAGAGGTTGTAAGAGGAAAGTGAGAAAAAAGAAGAAGAAGCAAAATCCTTACAAGACAAGTATAAGGAATTGATTGAAACTAATAAAAAATTGGCATAGCAAGTGACAGGGCAAGCAGCTATGCAAGGGTGCAAGCACATGGTATGGGACTTGATAATTATAGAAGCTGAAAAGCTTAGACCATATTTATATTTCATAAGAGTGAAAGAAAAATTGATCAAATATGCTCTGACAAGTTTTATTGTTGTCAGAGAAAATCTAAATAGAAAGCCCAAAGAAACCGCACAAAATGCAATTACCTTTCTGAACAGTTTGACATATGAAGATATGTGTACCCTGGATATTAAAGACAGGATTGCAGTCATTACATGGGCACGGAGAAGTTTAGGAAAGCATGCACACGTCGAGAATGTTGAAGCTAAAGCTGGAGCAATGAAGAGACAGGTCGCAGGGTTCAAAAAGCAATATGAGAAGTTGATCGAAAAAGGTTTGCCCTTTTTCTGGGATGAAAATCAGGAGTTGATTTCCTAGAATGAATATAAGAAATTATAGTTTGATATAAGAATGGATCACGAGAAATTTCAACGTTTAAATTCCTTACTTACAGGGAAGATTCCGATGGAAAAGATTGCAGAGGACTTCGAGATTCTAAATAAGTTGGTCTCAATTGATGAAAGACTCCAACAGATTTCTTATGCAGATCATGTTGAAATGAGAGTCATGGTAAAAGAAATGGCCAGCTACGATCATCCAACTACTGATCAGTGGGCCAACGTAGAGAAATACAGGAAGATGAAATACACAATTTGTCCCCGAGAATAGCGGTTGGAGCCTACGTCAAATGAAGAGTTTGAAGCTAGTGGGGGTAGTCAGTTAGTGAGAATAGCCAACTGGGAGAGCAGCTACCAAACTCTTTTGTCTTTTTGTATGAGTCAAGTGTCATTTAGTAAAAAGGTACCGGTAAATGTAAAAAAGCGGTTGGGCCTGTTTCTCCCATTTTTGTCTTATAGTGGAGGTGGCGAATATACCCGGTTATGTGTCGCTCTAAATTGTAACTGTTTTCTAGTATGAATGGGTCGAGCATGAAGCTCTGGACATCTATAAATTCTATGTAATTGAATGATGAAGGGTTGAAAAACTTTTGGAGCCTAGAATATTGCTCTGTGTTGTGCATTTTGAACTGTGTTAATAAAGTTGACATAGCCGAGTGGGCATTTTTTAGGGATTCCTGTGTGATCAGTCTTGCAGTATGTTTCTTCTCTTTTCCTATGTGATTTGTGTTTCCTTTCATTGTTAATCCATTTTGTAATGTTTTTCATGCTTGGTTCAGTGTAGCATTGGAATAGAATTCATAGTCTTTATGCTCTATTCTTATCATACCAAGTATTCCACAATTATTTTTATACTAAAATCAATATAGAATTCATGTTTCCATGCTTTATATTGGTGGGCTGTTCATTTTTCTTCTAAATCACCCAACTAAAATCTCTTTGACTGTAAGCTGGTGGCTACCTTGCCCCTGTGTGAATGTGTTTGCAAAGCATTTGTTAATGATATTAATGTATTGTTTAATTTGACTCCATTGTCCAATAGAGATCGACACCGCTTTCAACCAACAACTTAAAAAAACCCAAGCGTCCCACCAGAAATCTGACCTTCTGAATGAACCGTGTATGAACATTTTGAGCATTAAGGCTCTACGTTTCTTTTTGAATATTTTCAGTCCTTTCTTAAGAGAGATCCCTCTCTGACTGTGCTAGGTCAGTAGCAGAAGTCAAAACTGGTTTTGCTGTTACCCCGATTATGCCTCTCCACTACCTTAGGGTACGTTTTGGGTGTTAACATGTGGGTTGGGTGATGGTGTGGCTCTGGAGCCTACACCCTCTGAAACAGATGCCTTTGCTCATGTGGAAAAGTTGAACCTGGATATGTTTGAATGGCATAAAATATATGTCTCATTGTCACAGAAAGAGTCGTTGTCACGAAGAGAAGGAGGATGGCAAAAAATGTCGACAAAACCTTCCACGTAATGGAAATGATTTTCTGATCTACTACATTGTCTCATCTACCTTCCGTCCCATTCTTCCTTGCCAAATGTAGGTTTAGGGGTTGAACAAGAGAAAGAGCTGATGTAAACTATAATGAATGCAGTAAGTGCATTGAAGGAGCAACTCCAGGCCTTCATCTTAGCACAAAACGCTTACTACCAATTTGGTACAGTCTGATTTCTGGTGAGAAATTGTATATCAAATTTTTATGTAGTTTCGTGGGGACCTCTCATGGGGTCAGTTCTTTTTGTGTCCTTCTTCCTCTTGGCTTCAGATTTTGCACATAAGGTGAGGTTTCTTAGATCTTCTCCTCGGACAATGTAAACGTCAGTTTGATTTCTGGTAGAAATTGTATGTCAAATTTTTATAAGCAAGCAAGGTTTTGTCTCCACCCAGGCTTGACTGCTCTCATTTGGTATGGGATCAATGTGAGATTTTTTCTATTTTTTTACAGTTTATATTCTGGTCATCTCCATAGTACATAAGTGTGGTTGTTGTTGATCTTCAATTTCATTTATACTGCCAGCCTAGATTTACATTTATCTCACAAATCCAACTTTTTCGTCAAATAATACAAGAAATAATTTGCATTGTAAATGTCAATGATAGAAATAAAACCAAGTTTAAGAAAATACGTTGCCTCTATGTTTCCTTTTGTGGTCTCCTCGGTTGTGGTTGTACTACCCGGGACTTCTCTTGGCACAAAAAATAAGAAATTTGATGTTCATCTCTGTTCATCTCTGTTCATCCTATTCGTTCGGTCTTCATATACGAAACATACAACAATCAGGAAACAATTAGGATACCTAAGGCGTCCTTTCTAGTGGGCATTCATTTTCCAGGCAGCTGATTGGGAAAATGATGAGTAACATTTATACAATTGTAGTTAGCAACTAGCATTTACACTATATGTATACAGGATCATGTGTGCAAGCACACTCTTACACAGTTGAAATGGATTTCGACCTTGAAAGAATTATCAATCCCATGGTACTGTAAACGTGAACTATAAATACTGTAAAATGTGGGCAGCCATAACCTTTTCATGCGACAACTTTCCCTGGTAGTTAAAAGGGTCATTTTCCTCCACTAAACGTAAAGAACTCGATACTGATCTCCAAATGCCAATGGCGATGGCGATAAATGACCTCTCGTAAAGACGTTATTTTCCCTTAGTGGTATTGTATCCCGCTAATGGTGATGGTGATGTTGTGAATACTCTTCTCTAGAGGTCATTTCCTTGTAATGGTATTGTATCTTGCTAATGGCGATGTCGATGTTGTCAATGCTTTCTTCCTAAGGTGGTATTATATTCTGCTAATGGCAATGGCCAGGCTGTGAATGCTATCATCCCATGCCTGCTAATGGCAATCTTGGCAGATTGATATATGTTAAATACCAAGAAACGCCTATCACTACAATCAATTGACATAGTGTAGCATGCATACTTTCATATTGCGACTTGGCATTCAGATCTTGTCATGCGCCCACAACTATGACGAATGGCTACCTCGATAATTGTGAATGGCATGTAAAAATAATAAAATGATTTATTGATTAGAATATGATTTAATATAAATTAGGGCACTACATAACCTGCACTTCAATTGTGTCCAAAGTAAGAATTTGTGCAACAAAAACACAAATAAATCCAGCTTTAGGTTTATGCATAAATAGAATATTGGCAATACTCTTCATTTTGCTGCCGATTTTTTCAGTTAATGACCCTTTCCTATACCAAAGATTTGCAATATTGGGCAAATGGCCTTGTTTCAAACCTTATTGGTCTTTTTACCACTAGCTGCAATAGAATTGCTTAATACGTGGTTACAAGAGTGAAGTTGTAGGTCACGAGTCACAGTAGAAAGCTTGACGCAAAATCCAAAACAAATAATTCTTCAAACGTAAATAATTTTTTTAGGTGCAGACAACTTTGACCAAATTTGCCTCTGCATATGAAAATTAACTATTTTAATTTTGACGGATTTTGACATTGAAAAATTCCTATGTGCAAATTTTGATTCCTTTAATTTTGACATTGAAAATTTTTTATGTGCAAATTTTAGATTCCAAAGCTTTAAAGATTTTTTTTATATTATAAACGGATTTCTAAACTCACTCTATTTGGATCAGTTCCATTATAATTTTTAATAGTTTTTTAAACAAACGTGTATTGAAAAAATGTTCATTTAGCTGTTGGACGATGACAAAGATTCATAAATATGAGCCATAACTTCAGGTAATTCAAACACTATACTTGCTTATTCTAAACCTAGCGTTTGCATTGATGTGGAATAATGTCAATTGCTTCCATCTATATAAATCCGCCTAAATTATAAAACCTACAGTTTTGTTGTGAAAAGTGCATTTTCTTAATGTTTGTATAACACCTGCAATTTTGTTGTGAAAAGTGCATTTTCATAATATGTGTGATTATGTGAATATGATATTTGAAGTCTGCATTTAACCTTTTAAGATAAATATAATATTTACAATACAGAATGGATTGCCTTATGCTTGTGTTGGAATTTAATTTTTAATAATTTAATTATATATTTATTAATTCCCCCCCCCCAAAAAAAGGCGTAATTTTATTTCAGCAGAGGTGAACAAAATTACATTCTGTATATGCATATATGCATGTGGGTATCCATTGAAGGACAAAACAGTACGATAAAGAGTAAAATCTTCAGTACATCAGTTAGGTGTGTTCATCAACACCAAATATAAGGCCATAACAGAAAAGCAGAACAAAAATAACGTTTGGTGGCTCCCCGAGCCTCCTGATTTACCAAAAAGAAACTTTAAAGAGTAAACATAAGTCTTCAAACTGTCGTCCCAAAAAGAAAAGGATAATCTGTTCCAAAATTTTTAGTATCATCACTACTGTTCATGTAATGCCAATTCATCAACGAAAGGTCTATGATAGTACTCATATAGAGTCCCATTACGGTATTCTTTTACTTTCCACATCCCCATTGCCAGGTCCCTGCCAATCTTAGAAGCCTTGTCCGCCTCCTTGTTATTCTCCCTGAAAACATGTCTGCAAGAAAATTGTAAAAATGAAAGCTTTAGTTCTAGTATGTCCTGAAGTATGTTTGCAAGTCTAAGGTCCCTGCATTGTTGAGTGCCAAGTGTCCAATTTGTGACATTCATAGAATCTCCATACAAATTTAACTGTTGACAACCATTCTCCATGGCGAAAATGAGAAGAAGCTTTAGGCTCATGAGTTCAGCAAAATTGTTCCCACCCTCCCCCAGACCCCAAAAAAGATGATAAGAGTGGGTTAAAGAAAGATGTAGAACAGCCCCACCCCCACAGATGTTCTCCTGAGCAAAACCATCATAGAAACCCCATGGAATCGAGTGGTCTATGTCAAGATCAAGAACAGTTCTTTGTTTCGCGACTTTGATATGTTGAGGGTAGGCCTTTATGAAGCCACATATTTGTATGGCTGAGACCGCCGGTGTACAGGTTTTTTCATTGAAAATCATGCCATTCCGTGCCAGCAAAATTCCCCAGGCCACCATTAGAGGAAGGGTTCTGAAGGAGATGCCGATCGGATCCATACACCACTGTGACCAAGCCAGTAGCAACGTATTCCCTTCCCAATTAAACTGAGCATTTGAAATTTTGGAGCATTCTTCCCATACCTGCACCATGTATGGACATTGGAGAAATAAGTGAAGACAGGTTTCCTCATTTGCTTTGCACAATATGCACCACCTCGGCCCAACCCTGTTCTTTCTCTGTAAAAATCCCAGGTTGGAATGGAATTTTCGAGGACATTCCACATGAATAAACAATGTTTCAAAGGGCAGTTTAGCTTCCAGATTGGTTTCCACCACCAAACCAGTTCACATGGATTTATGAAATGACTCAAGCTGATGTATCCATTCTTTGGTGAGAACACCCCATTTGGAGCCCCTTCCCATACCAAACAATCCTCCCTATCGCGAATGTGAATTTGAGAATGTATGAGTGCTTTGTAATAAGTTTTCAATTCATCCTATTCCTCCACAGAAAGTTCCAATGTGTCTGCATCTATCCATGATTGATTCCATGGGTGGACCCTATCTTGAAAAGCAAGTTGGGATAAATAAGTTAAACCTATTTCCCGGAGGGATGTAATCAGTCCATCTGATAAAATGTGTCTACCTTCACTCCCAAACTAGGGATCTTCCCCAACTCGAAGAGCCTGTCCATTCCCAATATTCCAAGCTAGAAGGTCTCCGACCACAGAAAAATATTTTGTTACAGCTTTCCAGATAACAGAACTACCACGGTGAGACTTAAGCGTATTCCGAACCCAATCCATAACTGATGCAGGGGAAATGTATTTCTGGATGACAACTCTTGTCCATAGGCTATCGGATTTTAGCAGTCTCCAAACCCCTTTAGCTGCCAGGGCTTTTGAGAAAAGATGAATGTTTTTCAGACCCCAACCCCCTAAGGCCTTAGGGATAGCAATTCTCTGCCATCAAACCCATGGGGAAACAAAGTCTCCTTTACTGCTCCAAAGAAAACGAAAGCATAATTTCCGAGCTTTTTCCAACGTCCCTTTGGGGATCCAAGAGAGGGACATCCAATACACCGGAATGGCCTCTAAAACTGATTTCACCAGGACCAGTCTTCCTGCTCTCGAAAGCCACTTGTGGCTCCATACCTTCAACCGCTTGTGAATTTTTTCAATAAGCCAGTTCCAATCCTGTTTTGTATAAGAATTTGGTTTTAAGTGGAACCCAAGGTAGCAGAAACCATCTTCAAGGCGTAATAATGTGTAAGGGAAGATCCTTCAAATAGCCACGATCTCAAAATCCCTAAGCAAGTGAGTCGATAAAGTGGATTTCCTGTCATTTATCTCCATACCAGTAGCTTGAGAGAAAAGTTGGAAGATGTCATGGAGTGTTTCAATGTCCCCAACCGATCCAAAACAGAAAATGAGGATATCATCCATGAAAAGTAGATGTGATATAAATAAGTCCGAAGCTACTTGAATACCCTGGAGGGTGCCATCCCTACAAGCTTTTTTCAGTGCCTTACTTAACCCTTTTGCTACCAATAGGAAAAGTAAAGGTGATAATGGACAACCCTGACGTAGACCTCTTTCTGACCGAAAGAAGGGAGAGGCTGCTCCATTAATGAGAACCACAAATGAGACCGTAGAAATACAACTCATAATCCACTTGATAAAATCCACATCAAAGCCCAGATGTGTAAGAAGTAAATGAATATACAGCCAACTCACCTTGTCATATGCTTTTGACAAATCAATCTTGATTATAGCTCCTTTGATTTTCTTTGATTTCATACTATGAATGCCCTCTTGTGCTACTCCAATAGCCTCATGGATTTGTCGCCCTTCCAGAAACCCAAATTGTTCCGCGGAGATATGCTTGGACAGAATAATTTTAAGCCGCCTAGCAATAATTTTGGACACCACCTTATATACACAGTTGCACAAAGAGATGGGTCTGAAATCACTTAAAGAGGAAGAGTTGTCAGTTTTAGGGATTAGGGCAATAAAGGTAGAGTTTAGGGCAGCTGGAATCCGCCCAGAGATTCTTGTATCTTCAACCATCTGCAAGAGATCATTCCCAATAAGCTTAAAAAGTGCCAAGAGAAATTCAACGGTCCATCCATCCGGTCCCGGACTTTTGTCTTTCTGAAAGCTCTGTAAAACTCCCTTCAGCTCTTCTTCTATGACAATTGCCATCAAGGAGTGATTGTCTTCCTCTTCCACAAACTGGGGAAAAAGTCGTGCCATTCTGACTATTTCTACAATGTTAGCCTGTGCAGGGGCTTTAAAAAGTGTTTGGAAGTGATTTACCCCCACCCCAGCCATACTATCAAAAGAGGTCTGGATATCCCCCATTGAGTCCTCTAGGCTCCAAATGGTATTAGACACCTTTCTTCCTTTTGCATATGCATGAAAGAATTTTGTGTTCTCATCGCCAGCTGTTAGCCATACCGCCCTGCTTTTCAAACGCCATGTTTCTTCTTTTTCCAGTAATAGCATGTTCCTCCTACCTTCCAGTGATACCAGATGTGCTTTTTCTTCCACAGATCCCAGGCCCCCGGAGCCAGAATCATATAAGGACTGCAACTCCAGTTCAATCGACTTCAAATCTCTATCATCTCTACTATTCTTTTCAAAAGCCCATACCTTAACTGGCCCTTTAATTCTTTTGATATTAGCAGAGAACTGATGAGAGGCAGAGAGGGCATCCCTAGGATTAAAAGGTACCCAAAGGGAGCCAACAAGGTCAATGAAGGTCTCATCTTTTAACCAGATCTTATTGAACTTAAGCGGCCCAGCTGGTTTAGAAGGTCCATCACGGATTTCCAAAAAAATAGGGAAGTGGTCAGATGATCCCCCCGAGCCTACCCACTGCCTCAGTAGGTAGTTTCTATCCACCAAGGAGTCAGACACCAAAAATCGATCCAAGCGTTTCTCAACTCTGTTTTCTCCAGTTCTGTTATTCCTCCAAGTAGGCTTTAGTAGAGAGGGCTCAATGTCCAGCAGATTATTTGTGATCAACTTGTGAGTGAAATAATCAGCCAAGAGGTCTGACCGAGCTCTGCTACCCCAAACTTCTGCCGGCCCCAATGAGAAATTCAAATCACCTCCGAGGATAAGGTTTCCTTCCTGTAAAAAGGGATGTGAGAGAAGAGAATCCCAGAAAGGGATCCGGTTCAAATATGGACCATAAACATTTACCACAGTAAAAAGTTCACCAAAATCAATAGACGAGCAGGACATTCCCAAGGCAGATTCCATCCCCCACAGGTTATGACACAGCACCGTGCTTGTGTTCCAACCAATAGCTTGACCGCCAGACCGGCCATGAGCATCCAAGGTAGCAAAGGACCAGCCACCAAACCAACTTTCTAGTAATGTTTTAATAACCTCGCCAACACCCAAAGTTTCTTGAAGTAGAATGATATCCGAGTGTTCAAGAGATACCACTCTACGGAGTGCTGATCTTTTATGGGGACCAGCAAGACCCCGACAGTTAAAAGACATAATTTTCATTAACGCTCCCTCTTTTGGGCACGCACCGCTCTAAGTGCCCGATCAATAGTCACCTGTTTTCCTTCTAGCAGATCCATCTTGGCCTTGGATTGTGCTTTAGATAGATGAGACTTCCTGCCTCTGCTTTTACCCGTTTTACACACCCCAGCACCCAACCCTCCCGGGGAAACTTTAGTAAGGGATCGTAAGAAATAACCAGAGTCCGAGGAGGTGGTAGGGGAAGAGGAAGAAGGGGCTTCAACTGGGTCAGGATCAGCTTCAGGGGGTAGGTCAATCAACATCACACCATGATTCGGCGGTGTATGTAGAGAAGAAGGCAGATCAGGAGCGATACATGAAGGTTCCACCAATTCCATAGCAGAGGAGATATTCAATTTTTTAAAGCCTCTAACCAGTCCGGATTTTCCAAAGTAAAGTTTTTTATAACAAAATGAAAGGAAAGGGGATTTATGGAAGGAGGAATACCCGCAGTCGAAGTCCCTGGGCCCGAGAAGGAAGCTGGTTGAGGTAGCTCAATAGATGTTGGTACAGGTACCGATTTTTCTATTTGTGGCGCATCCATAACCGGATCCTGATGTATGCCTCTAGTCACTTCTGCAGTATTATAAGGTTTCGATAAAGCAGGGCCAGTAGAGTGAGGAACTTCCAAGTCCCGAAGATTTCCATGCTCCGCGGCAGCATCCAATACCACAGTATGGGAGGGTTCTGATAATGGAATTTCAACCTGAGGAGTAGCCTCCACAGCAATAGAATATTTTTGACTGCCACCATTTTTCCTCCGTAAAGGTAGCTTACACTCAGCAACCGGATGGCCATAAGCATGGCAACGACGACATCTAAAAGGAACATTTTCATAGTCCAGTTTCTGCACATATACATAGGGTCCCCAGATGAGAGTAACATCTGGTGCCAACCCATTCCTGATATTTAAATTGACCAAAATGCGAGCAATCTTCCTCTGACGGGTTTGTAGAAAACTATAATCACCATCCAAATAAGTACCAATCATGTTCCCAATACCTTTGAAATGCCGCTCCGACCAGTAATGGAGAGGTAAGCCGGGTAGCCGAACCCAAAGTGGGACTAAATCCAATCGTTCTCGGCTAGCATCAAACATCGGATGCCAGGGCTTAATCATTACCGGGCAATGTTCCCAGCTCCAATTGGAATTTAGAACCCACTTGGCATGTTCCGCATTATGAAAGTTGAAAGCAAACCAATTGCGGGTTAATTCAACAACCTCAGGGGAATATCCCAATTCTACAACCCAATGTTCCGCCACCCAGGCCTCAATGGTTCGCAGAGAGAAGGATCTGCCCAACGCCTTACCAACCAGGGTGATATTGGTCATCTTGACCAATTGATGCCACTCAATATCTTCCCCAAGTGCATAGTTATATTTGGTCCTGCTCAGTTTCAGCCAACGTTTCTTGCCGCGCTTCGCCGTTTGTGTTGTTTCATCCTAGGACCGTCCTCCCCAATCTTCAGAGCTGGTACCAGAGCCCACACAAGGAGTAGCAAACCCACGTTGTTCATGAAGTTCCAATAACCCCAATCTTGTACCTTCCCGAGTCTCAGCAGAGTTCAAACCAGGGAGTGAGTCCGAGGAGGGGATGTTAATACTATCATTCCCATGATAGCCACCGATTGCAGAAATAGGGCCTTTCCTACTGGCCACCGTACCCTTGATGGCCTTAATGACCTGATCGGAGGACCAAAGCGATGTCACAGCTTCCTTCAAGGGAGCATTCGATGGAATACAGGGTATTGGAGCATTCAACGGCCCAGAGCCTGGTGAAAGTGCAAGGTAATCGGATGGTGAAAACCCCAAATCCAAATGATTCTCGCTAGCAGAGAGACCATCCACACCACACCCTGCTTTGTAAACCCCATCATGCCACCCGACACCAGATGCCTGAGTCCAGATGGGCATTTCATCTGACGGGTCAAATGTATAATCCAGCTGATCATCGTAGTTCACCATTGCATGTAAACGAAACCACGATAAAAAGAAGCAAGTAACAGGTGTAGTAAAAAGTAAAACCTAGGTTTTAAGATTATGCACGAAGTAAACACCTTTATTAATTATTAAGATAAGAAGAGGATACTTTTTTAATTAATTTTAAAATTGAAGTAATAAATATTATTAGTTAATCATACTATATACATATTAAACTATATTTTAATATTGTTATATTAGAAATTATTTTTAAACTGTATTTTCATATTTATTATATTATAATTTATTGCACTAGGAGAAACGAGGTGCTCTAGAGTCGAGTATGGGGAGATGTTGTAATGTTTGTGACGTTTGTTACTAACAGAATAATTAAAAAAATTCATGTCGGCTCATCCATGTTGATTCATAAAATAAAATATTATGAAAAGTAATTAAAAAATAGATGTTCATTTATAAAATAAAAACTTAAAACTTAAACCCGGATCTATCAATCAAGAGAGATCAAATTTCTTGAGTTTAAATTTAAAAAAAAGAAATACACCTCAAGAAATTGGATCCCTCTTGGTGCTTGATAGATACATGTTCAAGATGGATCTATACTGGTTATATTATAAGTTATGTTTCAAATTTAAAATATCCTTCAAGATACTTACTATATTCGTATACATGTAAGTTTATATTTTGATATTGTTATATTATAAATTATTTTTAAACAATATTTTCATATTTAAATATTCTTATACATGTAACTTTATATTTTGATATTGTTATATTAGAAATTATTTTTAAAGTGTATTTTCATATTTATTATAAAGCATACCATATATTTGAGGATGAAGCATTGAGCTTCAATGTGTTTTTTCCTCATGCCCACACAAGAAACTTTGAAGCTATTGACTAGATTTGTGGCAATTTGAATGGTTTCCTAAACAATACATTTTCCAAGTCTTCCAATAAAAAAATTATGTGTTGTATCACAAGTAAATTTGAACCCGTAGGAGTAATATTTCTACATTTCCTTGGCACGCAAAAGCCTGAATTTGCATGTCGAACCAATCTTTCATCTCAACAACTTCGCAGGGACTTGAAGCTTTGCTTCTATTTCCCTTGTTTAATTTAATGTTTTACTTGTAAAATGATAAGGTAGTATAATATTTTAACATGTTATTTAATGTTTTACAACTCGTCTTATATCTATACATATCCCAGATTGTAAAATAATGACATTGTTAAAAATATTTTTATGTTTGAAATTACATTTTTAATATTAAAAATAATAAAAATATTTTTATTATTAAAATTAATTTTTTCTATCGTAAAATAAAAAAATGGATTTAGCAGCTTCCACTATCCTAAACACCCCATCAGTGATCAAATTTGAAGGGTGGTCTTAATTTCAATTGGAAGGGTATTGTTCTTGGAGCACTTCAAAGACGAAGGGAAATATAAATAATTATACTTCAATTGACAAGTATAAATTAACTAAATCCCCCCCTTGAAAATGCAAAAAAAAAACAAATTTTGCCCATCCAAATTTTTACAATCTTAAGTAATTGAGCGCTCCTTAATATCTACATGAAAAATGGTATATTTTCAATAAAATGTAATTTGAACACATTAATTTGACATATAAGTAACATTATTTTTACAGTTCATTAAATTAACAAGTATTTTGTTGTATTTTTCTAGGTTGGAGCATACTTCATTATACAAAAAAACTACTTAGACAATGCAATAGCCATATTGGGGCATCCACATGATTATATGCATAGTGTAGGACGTTGTAACTAGATATAGTCTTCAAATAAAACTAGAACCATGAGAAAATTACTTACCGTTAACTATGTACAAAAGGAAGCCACTAAGCAAAACGAGGCTATAATAAATCTACAACCAAAAAATAAATATAAAACCAACCAAAAACTTAATTCAAACCGAAGAGAGGGCATCCATTCAAGCTCGAGAGATGTAAGAATGATGGGCATTGGACGCCTAAGCATATCTCAGAAAACATTAAAAAAAATCCTCCATACCAAGCAAGTTAGCAATGCTAGCATCACAGGGGATCGGGCATCAAATTTTGTTGTTCAACGCTTGTTGCGATAACATACATGTATGGGATGGAGGGCAAATGGAATCAAGCCTAAGTCAGCAGGAGCCTTTCAACTCGTTGCATGTTTGAGTCTCGAAAATATTCCTTTTAAATTGAACCAGGACACCAAAAGAAGTTTGTTAATGGTTCGACTTGAGAAAATTCTAGATGTGTAATTAAGAGCTCGAAGCTCTAAAATTTGTTGTGTTTTGTACCAATCCACAATCTGGTAAATTCACACTCATTGGCATGAAATTTAAGTTATTTAATGAAAAGAATTAATGTATCTACCTCTATGTCGAAACTGTTTTAAATGTTGTTGCGGGCCACTACCCTCCCTACTGTCTTACCAAAAGGCATGAGAATGAGGAATAAGACTTAAAATTATGGACTTCACCTTCAAAGAGTGCCTTACAATCAAATTGGTAAGGAGTGAGAAGAAGATCACAACAATCCAACGTGTCAAATCTCAGTAATCCAACGTGTCAAATCTTAGTTGATAGTGCCAATTAAAGATTGATATGGTAAATTTAATAGAAGACTTACTTATAGTTGTGTCAAGTACTCTTTGCATCTTGACACATTTGATATTTTGTGGTTGTCTTTGTGCCTTGACCCAATTGATATTATAAGGCGAGGATGTGAATGCATAATAATCCTTAGTTACGACTATGATGAGGATTTAAAGAGAAGATGATGTAAAGACAATGAATTTTTATACGTATTTTGGTGGTGAGTGTTGAAGACAAATGTAGTGCGAAACCACATATGTTTGGAAGGACAGAGGGAGATTTTATCATGATAATGCCACCCATCAAATTGAAGACTATTCGTGAGCCAAAAACTATTTTTAATTTTTTTTATTAATAACCATTGTGGTGCTTTGGTCCAAATGTTTTTTCTAACTCATTGTTTCTCCATATCATGTGCCCATTGTCACCTCTCTATATCAATGCATAAATCAACCTCTGCATGGTTTATGGTCCTAGCTGCATGTCATTATTTTTACTTGCATGCCATTGAGTGTTGTTTAGAGTTGTTGTGAATCCATGACATTCATGCAAGAAATGAAGTCTTGTAGAGGAGGACTCATCAAATCAGACATTTGAATTTCATTTTGATGAAAAACAAGTGGAAATTGGTAGCTAGGTTCCATATGTAGTGGTTCTTTGTTGTTACAGTCGTTATTGCTGACAAATTGTCACATGTTATATCTCAACCCGAAATGACTTTTGAGTCAGAGTCAAATCGCAGTGGCCAATGCCTCATAATCGTCAATAATCACTCGTCATCTTGCATAGTTGAGCAGTAAGTGCGTGACGTGAGTGAGTGAGTGATTATAAATTATAATTTATGATATTTCCAATATTTTGAATGACGAATCTAATTTTATAGCATAGAAATTTCAACATAGAAATTGAAATTTATATGGATGGGTAATTTCAAACTTTGCCCTTCTTTTGAAATGTTGATATGCTTTTGTCCTTTTTAATTGAAAAGGTAAAATTCAGATTTTAAAATTTTTTAGAAGAGCAATTTTAAATTTACACTTCTAGGAAGGGCTAGAACCCTTTGGAAGGAGTGGGAAGGGTTCAAATTTGACGCCGAATTCCCCATACATCAACAATTTCAACCGAATTTCAATTGGACAACTCTCCAAAAAGTTTAGCCTACTCTGTATTAGATACTCGTGCTTTATTCCTACTGTCACGTCAAAGTTCAAGGTTCCGGACCTTCCAGTTTAGAGAGTCTAGGATTTCGAGAACAAAATTGCAACATATATTCTGCCAACCTTGGAAAAGGATCAATTGACTTTATAATATATATACGTGTCAAATTAAAAACTTCTACGTGGCTCTTGTTTCTAGAATTCTGTAGAACTACGGGATAGATATATATTTCAAACATTTAAGCAAGACTCGGAACCATTCGATTTTACTTCCCATAGAATTCTAAAACAGCTGCCTAAGGTTTCTAGAACGATTTTTTCAAAACCGCGTGATTTGACAAAAGCTCAGGATACCTGATGGTCTGCGAAATATAAGACTGTATTGGGCGTCTTTCATTTGAACGATCTATGATACATTGCTACTGTTATCATAATCTCTGAATTATATAATGGTTTCGAGCCTTACGATCTGTGAATGAAATAATAGTTTTATGCGATATCAGCATTTTTAAATTGTTTAGCGGTATATAAATCTCCTGTTTGTCTTCATTATATTGTTTTCTGATATCTGCAATGGAAAAACTTGCAATTGAAAAGCTTGTAAGGAAGCCATCAGCAGTGGGGGCTGGAGCTCGTTCGGATGAATTTATCATCAATTATCATGGCCAGAAGAGGATCCAGGGTATTCCTCACTTGCGAGAATATTTCGAGGACACGCCCACTCTTACAAATCCTTTTATGCAAGGTAAGTATTTCCAACCCCGTGAAGGTTTTTTTGTGTCTGAGAACGATATGGTTATGGAGAACATTGTTGTGGATATACAGACAATATCAAGGGAGACACAGGTACTCTATCACAGAGCAGGGCCTCGGTCCGAGGTATGTTTTAGTCCTGATGAAGTCCACGCTGCCATTGTTACATGTGGGAGGTTATCTCCTGGCGTTAACACAGTTATCAGAGAGCTTGTAATTGGTCTCTGGGTTCAGTGTGGAGTAAGGGATATCAAAGGGATTAGGTCGGGCTATCGTGGGTTTTATTCATCAGAGCCTGTGGCTTTGAATCCGAAGTTGGTTGATAATTGGCACAAGACAGGGGGAACAATGCTGGAGACCTCGAGGGGAGGCTTTGATTTGCAGAAGATAGTTGATGGCATTGAAGCCCGTGGTTTTAACCAGCTTTATATCATTGGTGGGGATGGAACCATGAAGGGTGCAGTGAAAGTATTCGAAGAAGTTAAGAGGAGGAGACTAAGAGTTTCCATTGTTGGGATCCCCAATTCTGTGGACAATGATGTGGGGATTATTGATAGGTCCTTTGGGTTCCATACAGCAGTGGAGACAGCCCAGAGTGCTATTAATGCAGCGCATGTTGAGGCCGAGAGTGCTCCTAATGGAGTAGGGCTGGTTAGATTGATGGGTAGGAATACTGGACATATTGCACTGAATTCAACTTTGGGTAGCAGGGATGTGGATTGCTGCCTTATACCCGAGAACCCATTTTATCTGGAGGGAGAAGGCGGTTTGTTTGAGTTTTTAGAGAACAGGTTGGCAGACAATGGGCACTTTGTGCTTGTTGTTGCAGAGGGGGCTGGACAGGAATTGATTCCCAGGAAGCCTGAGGACAAGGAGAAGAGGAATGAATATGGAAATCCATTGTTTTTGGATGTTGGGCCATGGCTCAGGGATGAGTTGAAGAATTGGTGGAAGAAACATCACCCCAGTGAGCAATTTACATTGAAGTATATTGACCCAACTTATATGATCAGAGCCGTGCCTGCAAATGCTGCTGATAATATCTACTGTACTCTGCTCGCTCATTCTGCTATTCACGGAGTCATGGCGGGCTATACAGGTTTTGCTGCAGGGATGATAAATGGGGTCTACGCCTACATTCCATTGGATCGGGTCGCTGCCACTCAGAACTTTGTGGATGTCAATGATCATAAGTGGGCTTGGATGAGATCTGTAACCAATCAACCAGACTTTTCCTGTGTTCCGAAATCTAGAAAGGAGGATTAATCTTCAGCATAGTGTGTCAGGTTGGATGCATACTATTTTTAGTTTAAAGGTAAATCTACAGTCCTATACTTCACAGAAGAGGCTATATACTGGCTTTTTTCTATATCTGTGTCTCCTTCAGTTTCAGTTTCTTTTCTATATTTAGGACCTTCCTTGAGCTCAGGTCCTGGACCTTACCCGAGTTCAGAAAATACATATTCATCCTTTCCCTTCTTTATGCTTATTTTCTCTTTACCTGATGCATCTAAGGTTTACGAATTGGGTTCTTAGTGCTTTAAATTGGAAAAATCAAGGCTTCCGTACTCAATTTAGGACAGGGTAAATAACTATACATGAGCAGATATAATAAACTGCCACTTCAGCTGTAATCCATTGTCTTCCTGCATAGTGTTGGATTCTCTGGATTTTTATGACAGACCCCAAGTTTTTCTGAAATGTTATTGACAACAGCTGTAAGTATTGAATATTTATTTGATTTGAAAGGGGTTTACGTTTTGAGCCAGGTTCATGCAAAATATGGCTAGTATGTGCGTGTGTTCACATAGGAAACAAAGAATCACAGGAAGTGCTGTGGAATGATTCCTTTTCTTCTGTATAATCCAATATTGATCCTAAATTTTTTCTAGAACTATTGAAATAATAATATGGCTACTACGTGCCTGTGTTCACATCGGAAACAACGAATCACAACAAGTGCTGTGGAATGCTAATTTCTCTTCTGTATTATCCAATATTGGTCCTAAATGTTTTCCACAGCTATTGAAAATTTGAAATAATATGTGCCAGATAACATTATATTATGAACTTAGACAAGATGCGAATAGATCTCAAGACCTGCCCTGGCTGGTGGGACGTTCTGCAACTGAGCTACATGTCCATTTTATAATGGGGAACCTTGTTTGCATGTCTGGATTAATAATTCCAACACTCGCCCTCAGGGCATACTTTGGCTTTGGGCCTCCTAGCCACTTAACCAGTTTGGCTATGTTACCATGTTTAAACATAGATAGGCTAGTATTCAAACTAAGGATCTGTACCCAGCCAGTGAGCCGCTCTACCACTGTGCATGCCATTTCATGAAGGGAACCATGTTTGCTATTGTGGATCTCTATTCCAATAAGAATTCCATCAATGCAAACTAACCATTTGGATTTGGACCTATAATAGCAAAACTTGCAATGTGCCAAAAACAAATATGTCGAGAATTTTTTAAGTTTTATTGGGTCACCAATATTCAAGCATCAACATTTTAACAGTTGACATGAGACAGCTTACAAACTGTAAATGATAAGCGGTTGATTTTGAATCTTTATGCCTGATGTTTATTCTGACTAGGTTGGGATACGGCAAAATTTTCAGGATGTCTAAAAACATGCACATAAAAATTCTTGACGCTTATCTGAAAATGCTAAAATCAGAACATGCTTTGGAATGTACTAGACTTCAAAGTACTGTAGAACTTTATATATACAAGCTTTACCTTTCTTCAATGTGGATAAATCTGGAACTTAATATCTTTTTGGGGTATACAGTATCTCTTCAATAATCAATAAAATCCCTTTTGAAGGCCTCTGCATATGGAATGGAATTGTTGCCTTATTGATGGTATGGGGTTATGATTTTGATATTATTGGTTTTCATAGCTAAGAACATGTGCTTAATTCACCTGTTTTTGCCCTTGACCAGCTATAGTGACAGTGTTAAAAGATAAAATGAATATCCAAGTTCAACAGTTATTCTGGCAATTGCTTGCATTATATGCCCCCAATTTCTTAGAATGAACCATTGCAGGGATGAATCCCAGAATATAAGTACATTGTCTGCATCACTTGTGAGCTTGGGGTTTCATCTGAAAACTATTTGGAAATTCTTATGTTATATTCTTAAGCTGCCTTTTAGGAATTTATAACCTCCAGTTGCTACATGTTGGCATTCTTCTTTGCCTAACAATAATGAGCCATCGCATGTATCTTCCATTACAGTGCTAACTTGCTAAGTAATTTTAACTGGCTCTATCACTAAGCTACATGCCCTTTTTTATGAGGGAATCTTAGTTCAAAATGTGGACTAATATACCAATACCAAATTTGTAAGTTGCTCAAGTGATTTGCAACTCACAGATGTCTTCTTTTACTGTTAAAAATCAGACCATGGTAAGCAGATTCTGCACTTAGGAAATTAATTTAAATCCTAGATGGCTTAAAACTGATGACAGCAATCAAAATAACAGCTATAGAATGTGTTAACTTACAAACAAATACAAGGGTGTGGGTGGGGGAAGACAATGTGTATTTTAAAACTGATAATATGAACAACAAACATGCAGGATGTGAATGGTCAAAACATCTGTATTCTATTTCTACTGACTCCACAGAATTAAGTCACAAAGCAAAAGCCCAAATCTCTAACTTGCTAACCAACACAGTGGTGCACTTATCATCTCTTTTATATAATAAGAGAAGTGAATATACAATGTATCTGAACACGGGCAAGAAGAACTACGTTTGACTGTGTAAAACATTAACCCTAATCTGAACACCTAGTCCGCCCTAGCTGCATTGATAGGAGAAGTGTGCCTTCTGGAGATAACTTTTCCAAGCAAACTGCTGGTGCCTCTTAGAAGGTAAAGTATAAATAGAGAGTGAGTTCCTCTCATTTGTACCATCACTCACTTGTGCAATTCACATTAGAGGAGAAAGAGAGAGATCTATGAAGGAGAAGGAGGAGGTTTGGCTTGGGTCTGGAGTTTGGGTTTGTCTCTCTTATTTGTGAGACCTATTTTGGGCATTGTACTTTGATCATCTATATTGAGGAAGTTCTTGTTGGGTTTTCTTCCCTTGAGGGTTTTCTAGGGTATATTGTTTTGTGCTTTGTGATTGTGTATCTTTCAGAGATCCTTATTATGCTGCTATTGTGAATAATGTATTGAATGCTAATGAAATTGGAATCTAGTCTATAGTAGCATATAATCTTAACACGGTATCAGAGCTAGCCTGAAAAGAGCAACTTTCACAAGGTAAAACTCTCTCTCTCTCTTTCCGAGCATAAAAAATAGGGCTTCTCACAGAAGTGGAATTTTTGAGTGCAATTGGCATAGGGAAGTGCGCCTCTCCAAGATGGGAATTTTGGTACCAAGATCGAAGTTTTTCAGTTGGTGAAACTCTCGAAAAGTCAAACCCTAGTTTGACTTTGGACCAAAAAACCTAGAAAACTAGAGAAAGCCAGAAACTGCAGATCAGAATTTTGCAAGTCAATTTCAAGGGTGAAATTTTGGAATCTTCAGAAACCAAGTGTATCAACATACTCGCCTCAGTCAAGTGCATCTTTTGGTGAGTTCAGTTTTTTATTTTGAGAAATTTTAATTTTTGGTTATTCCTTGCTCTCCGGGTTAAGATGGCACAAAGCACTAAGCTTGATGACAAGTTGGAAGGTATAGAGAAATTCGGTGCTTGGAAGTATAGGATTGTACTCATTCTAGAAAAGAATGATCTTTCAAAGTTTATTAAAGAAGTTGTACCAGAACCCATAGAAGCTGAAGCCAAGGAAAAGCATAAGGATATGATTAGCTATGAGGATCATAGCAGACTCCATAAAAGATCATTTGATTCCACAAGTATCCTCCAAGAAAACCCCAAAGGAGATGTTTGATGCCCTATCAAGAATGTATGAAGGGAGAAACATAAATCGGAAGATGAATTTGAGAACCCAGCCCAAAAGCACGAAGATGAATCCAGGTGAATCTATCAAAGATTACTTTGAAAATATAGCCATATGCAGTGATTTGTTTGAAATGAAGATGTAACTGCATTGGTGCTTTTTAAGGCTCAAAAAACACCAATGCAGTTTCCTCTTCATTGAGCCTTAAAAAGCACCAATGCAGTTTCCTCTTCATTTCAAAGATTACTTTACTAGGGTTTCTCAATTCAAAGAAAAACTATAAGCAATTGGAGACAAGCTTGACGAAGATGAATTAGTGATGACTGCTCTCAATGGTTTTACTAGACCTTGGGACTCTTTTATCTAGACTATGTGTGCAAGAAAGGAAAATCTACTATTTGAAGTAGTATGGGAAGAATGTGTCCAAGAGGAGGCTAGAGTGGCAAATTGAGAAGCACTACTTAGAGATGACGATCAAACTCTAGCTACCCATACTAAGAGAGGAAAGGGAAAGCCTCATTTCAAGAAGGAAAATCATTAGGAGTTCAATCCTCCTAAGAAGTTTCAAAAGTAAAAGAAGGGAAACCGCAAGCGAAGAGACTTTTCTTCTTATCAATGTTTCCGCCGTGATAAGATGGGACATATTGCCAAAGATTGTCCAGAAAGAAAAGAAGAATGTAAGAAGAAGAGTAACAAAAGACATCATGCTCATTTTGCCGAAGAAGAATAAGAAGAAGGACCTCCCAGGAAGCTACCAAAGGAAGAGATCGAAGATTATGTCTTGTAATAGTGGTGCTTCAAAGCACTATCTCAAGCTTGATTGAAGAACTCTAATGATGGAGTAGAGCTCACCATCAGACATTCCAATAATCCCTGCAAGGAGACTGGGATCAAAAGAGATCCTACCAAACAAACAAAGATAAGTATTTGAATTGTCATTTTATCAAATTGTTTAAATGATATTGTTCAATTGTGTACATGTTTATATTCCTAGAAGTATAGTATGCATGTTAGAACATTCGCATTAATATGTGATGGGTAAGTAGCCTATGGTGCTATACAACATTCCATTGCTACTTATCTAGAGTGAAACCTCTTTGCTGACATATTGGGAGTAGTGCATGCTCTTAATAATGTTCTGGTAGAGATGGAAGGCATCTAGAAAGTTACCATATGAATGTGGGATATGGATGAATGTTGTGTTATTGGCTAAGATAGCATTATGACAGTGTGACCTATGTTCTTATGCATATGTTTTGGAAACTATGAAATGTTTCTAACCATGCTACTGAATATGACTTGTAGTAAGTATCTTACACGATCACCTACAAATGAAGAATGATGAGACTTGTTCCGTAGAACAAGTGACGATGGTTCAACTATAAACAAGACTTGCAAAATCAAGCAGAGGAAGTCAACTATGACGAGATGTTGCTCTATTACCCAAACTCATGGTGTAATCAAAGTAGAAGAAGATATTGAGCAACCTCTAGGACTCAGAGAACCACATGTATACAGATTGAAGAAGACTTTGTACGGGCTCAGAAGTCACCCATGGATAGAATGATGAGATCAAGGATCACCTAGAGTGATGAGACATCAACCTTTGCTACAAGGTTGAAGATGAGAAGCTCATAGATGGGTGCAAGAGAGAACTTGCTACAGAGTTCAAGATCTTGGTATCCAGTGACTTAGAAAGATGAAATAAATTGATATACAAGATGGAAGTATTGTGGCTCATGGATTCTCTCAAAAGGAAGGAATCGATTATGAAGAAACATTTGCTCCTGTAGCAAGGTACACTTCATTTAGAACCATCATGGCACTTGCAGCCACGATGACGTGGAAGTTACACTAGATGGATGTGAAAACAACTTTCCTGAATGGTGTCATTGAAGAAGAAGTGTGCATAGAACAACCACAAGGATTTGAGGTTGAAGACAAAGAGATGCATGTCTACAAACTGAAGAAGGCTCTGTATGGGTTGAAGCAAGCTCCAAGAGCTTGGTATGGAAGAATTGATAGTTTTCTGACGAACTTAGGCTTTACCAAAAGTAAAGATGATCCTAACATATTATTGCTATATGTGGATGACTTGTTCCTGACAGGTAATGAGAAGCAAATCTCATAGTGCAAGAAGAAGTTTGCGGTAGAATTCGAGATGAAAGACCTTGGCTTAATGCATTATTTTTCTAGGTCTCGAGATATGGTAGAGCCCAAAGGGAATCTTTCTTAACCAAGGGAAGTATGCAGTAGAAATCTTAAAAAGATTTGATATGTTCGAGTGTAAAGCCATGGCCACACCCATGGATACCAACTTGAAGTTATAATCTAAGACTTCGTTAGAATTAGTGGATGTGACTCTATACAGGCAGATTATTGGGTTGTTGATGTATCTGACGAATACTAGGCCAGATATATGCTGTAAACACCTTGAGTCAGTATCTGGTTGAGCCCAGACGTGTTCACCTTGTAGCTGCAAAGCATGTGATGAGGTACCTAAAAGGTACAATAGACTATGGTCTCAATTATTCTAGAGATCATGAGTTCAGACTGTATGGGTATACAGATTCCGATTGGGCAGGAAGTGTCTCAGACAGGAAGAGCACTTCAGGTGGATGTTACAGTCTGGGGTCAGCCATGATCTCATGGCTAAGCAGGAAACAATCCAGTGTTGCTCTCAGCACTGCAGAAGCAGAGTATATTGCAGCCTGTTTTGCTAGTTGTGAAGCTATATTGCTTCGGAAGTTGTTATCAGGTCTATTTGATCTGGAGTTAGATACCACAGTGATTCTATGTGATAACCAGAGTTGTATAAAGATGATAGAGAACATTGTGTTCCATGATAAGTCAAAACACATAGAAATACGGTATTTCTACATCTGTGATATGGTGCAGAAGGGAGCTATAAAACTCCAATATGTGAGCACGGATGAGTAGGTTGCAGATGTGTTGACTAAGCCTCTGTCTCGTGTGAAGTTTGAGCACTTCCGTGACAAGCTTGGTGTAGTCCGTAAGGACTTCCCTCAAAAGGGGGAGTAGTGCTGATGATATTGTGGTGCAGTGGGATTGATCATCCTTAGACAATGATCTCGTAATTCCGAAAGGAAGGATAGTCTTGAATGTTGATCCTGAGTCGTAGTGGGATTGATCATCCTTAGACAGTGATCCCGTAATTCCGAAAGGAAGGATAGTCTTAAATGTTGATCTTGAGTTGTGATGGGAGTGATCATCCCTAGACAGTGATCCCATAATTTCGAAAGGAAGGATAGTCTTAAATGTTGATCCTTAAACTGAATCCCTAGTTCCAAAAGGAAGGATTGTCCATGATCCCAGTTCCGAAAGGAAGGATCACCAGAGTTGTTGGACTGAATCCCTGGTTCCGAAAGGAAGGATTGTCCATGATCCCTAGTTCCGAAAGGAAGGATCACCAGAGTTGTTGGACTGAATCCCTGGTTTCGAAAGGAAGGATTGTCCATGATCCCAGTTCTGAAAGGAAGGATCACCAAAGTTGTTGGACTGAATCCCTGGTTCCGAAAGGAAGGATTGTCCATGATCCCAATTCCGAAAGGAAGGATCACCAGAGTTGTTGGACTGAATCCCTGGTTTCGAAAGGAAGGATTTTCCATGATCCCTAGTTTCGAAAGGAAGGATCACCAACGTTGTTAGACTGAATCCTTGGTTCCGAAAGGAAGGATTGTCCATGATCCCAGTACCGAAAGGAAGGATCACCAGAGTTGTTGAACTGAATCCCGAGTTCCAAAAGGAAGGATTGTCCAGGATCCCTAGTTCTGAAAGGAAGGATCATGTGTGCTGCAGGTGATGATGCTCCTGATGATATTCCAGTACTGTAGATGAGGATGCTCCAGTGTTGTAGATGATGATGTTCTAGGATGCTCCAGTACTGCAGACAATGACGTTCCAGTACTGAAGATGCGGATGCTCCAGTGCTGCAGACAATGACGTTCCAGTACTGAAGATGAGGATGCTCCAGTACTGCAGATGTTCCAGTGCTGAAGATGAGGATGCTCCAGTACTGCAGATGTTCCAGTGCTGAAGATGAGGATGTTCAGTACTGCAGATGTTCGAGTGCTGGAGATGAGGATGCTCCAGTGTTGAAGAAGATGATGATCTAGTGCTGAAGATGAGGATGCTCCATTGCTGTAGAAGATGATGCTCCAGTGATGAAGATGAGGATGCTCCAGTGTTGAAGAAGATGATGATCCAGTGCTGAAGATGAGGATGCTCCGTTGCTGTTGAAGAACTCACAATGATCTATAGATGTATCAACCAATGTTCTAGATGATGTTGATGATGCCCCTCCTCCCTCTGATGATGTTGTGTAGAGTTACACATGTTGTTGTCAGTAGAATACCCTTCTTGTTAAGGGGGAGTGTTAAATTAATGTAACTTCAAAGAATATTCTACTTGTACTTTATTATTGTAACTCCGTCGGGGATGTTTTACCTCCGTTCGGAGATGTCATTATTATATTTGGTCATGTAAAAGTCATGAGGAAAAGACTCCATTGTAACTTGGGTCGTTAGTACCCTAAAGAATGTAATATAATATTATTTGAGTCTTTCTAGGAGAGGTCGGCCTAGTAAGTTAAAGTGAGGCCGACCTAGTTGGGATAAAAGTCAAGTAAAATGTAAAGTATAAATAGAGAGTGAGTTCCTCTCATTTGTACTATCACTCACTTGTGCAATTCGCATTAGAGGAGAAAGAGAGAGATCTGCAAAGGAGAAGGAGGAGGTTTGGCTTGGGTCTAGAGTTTGGGTTTGTCTCTCTTATTTGTGAGACCTATTTTGGGCATTGTACTTTGATCATCTATATTGAGGAAGTTCTTGCTGAGTTTTCTTCCCCTTGAGGGTTTCCCAAGGTATATTGTTTTGTGCTTTGTGATTGTGTATCTTTCAGAGATCCTTATTATGTTGCTATTGTGAATAATGTATTGAATGCTAATGAAATTGGAATCTAGTCTATAGTAGCATATAATCTTAACAGGAATTTGTTGTGGGGATGCTCGTTTTCACGCTCAAAGTGTCCTCTTTACCCTGGAGCCCACTCTTCCTATGTTTTGGGTGATTAAATTATCACTTGGAGCATTTTTTCTTAATGAGGCAACGAAATGGCAAGGAAATGCTAATGATGCGACAAAATGACACGAAATATAAAAAAAAATATAATAAATAAAGCAATTGGCATGTGCCAAATGAGGTGGCATTTCATCCTAAGTGGTGGGCGACTTACTTAAAAGCATAAAGCTTATGTTATAAAGTCAAACTTTGGAGATGGCGTTTTGGATCTAAATTTTTGGGTGCGCCCCTCTCTCATGTTCACGTGAAGCATACATGGCACATTAGTGTTGGATGTAACCAATGAAGGATGCACCTACCTCTCCGTGAGGTGGCGCAATCCTTGTGGATTGACTTCAAATCAAAGAGCAATACGTTAACTCCAAATCAAAGTAAAATATGCGCCCTCCCTCTCATGATCACGTGTGGGTTATGTGGTGGCTTGTTATGGCTTGGAGGAGTTTCCAAGGTTGGAGTGGGGGCGCCTTTCCCATGTGGTAGCTACCTCACTCATAATCCCATCAATCAAGCCATAAATCATGGCATGGATCACTCCCTTGATTTAGTGATGCACCCCTCTTGAGATCTCCTTCACTAGTGCGCCCCCCCTCTTCTCCATTCATTATTTAAGTAGGCACTGGGCTCCCATTTTCTCATGGCAGAAGATCGAAGGGCTGCTTCTAGTTGTATTGTATTGTATCATCATTTGGAATAAAGAAGGCTTTGGAGGCAGATCTATGGTGTAATGCTTTTCATGTGTGGATGTTGATTGTCAATGCGCTTATGAGGTATAATCTGTCTTGTTTTCTTGCATTTGGTTTGTTACCTGTAGGCTTGCAAGGGGAGGTATCTCTCAGTAGGGTAAGAGATTGTTCTAGTTTGATTCATGCTCTTATTGTTTGCTTGTTTATATCTCTTAGCTCGCATGCATGTTTTAGTTTAAATTGCGTGTTTCCTATGTTTCTCTTTTTGATGGCACCTTTGTTTTAATCATCTATTTGTGCAAGGACTTCTAAGTTGCAGGTGATCTCACTCGGAGAAGGGGTTGAGCTAGGTTGCATCCTCCTCATCTTCAAGTTCTTATCAAGGACATAGTCCCTCGGTTTTCCACCAAAGCAGACTCCATGGCCCAAAAGTTCCTAAGCTTATAGCACTCTTCCTATCTTTCTCTCTGTAACTAGATGAACTAGTAGGGCTAGCCTTCGATGACAAATATAAGAGAAATGACCACTACCACCTTAGCCAATCCTCTAACTTCTTAGGAGAGTTGGAACCTCCAAGGGGAAGAGCCCTTATGTAATCTGCAAGACACTTTAGGACAAGAGAAGCTATGTCTTCTTGACAACAATATTATTGACCAGTGCCTTAGATAATGAATTTAAGTGAATGAAGAAGACATACTACTCAGGTTGTAGTGCTCATTGATGTAGGGTATAATGTAAAGGTTAATAGTTTGGGTTTGCAAGGAATATCATTAATCGACATCATAATCATAAATCAACTAATAAAGTGTAAGAACATCTATCCAAGTGTGATTAACATATAAGAGATCAACTACCAATCATTTATCATGTGAGTGTGTGTTATTGACGAAAGCTATCAATCCCAAATATCGAAACACTTCTATGGCAATGAAGTATCCCTTTATATCACATTAGTTTGCAATGGACACTGAAGTATAGCATCATGTATATATAAACCAAGATTGACCTTAGGAGATAGGAACAATGATATGTGTCTTGGGAACAATCTTATCACCCAATGCAGTATACAGTTGAGAGATGCTGTATGTAAATGCTAGTACAATACGGCAACAGAGATAACAACTCACAAGATGAAAAAATACAAAATTTCCTAAGTACCAACTCTTGCATTATCCACCCGTTATCCTCCAATGTTCATCCACTCATTTGCAAGTTATACCATAAACGTATCAACACATCATAATTAATAACAACAGTGAGGTTAATAGAATAATTTCAGTATGAGACCATGGTAGACAAGCAGTAAAGTTATCACTGTATATAAAGTAATAAGGAGAGAAGTATGAATAATATCACCTATTTCTTAAGCCACTTCACTCTCCTATTGTGATACATTCACTTGTAAAAATGATACACTGTATGTAATGTTGTCTTTCAGACTTAAGCCATCAAATTTTTCGACTTACTTTCTTTAATATGACAACCCAAAAATATCAATGAATGCTATCCTTTAATGTTTTCCTTATGTGTGCAAGTAGAGGGCTTAAAGGAGCAGGTTTACTTATTAGTTACCGTCAAACACAAAAAAAAAATGCAGACTTGTTGCAGCAGGGAGTAAGGTCTGCAAAATGGTTGGTTTAGGGCTTGAGAAGTCCCCCAAATGGGAGACCGAGACCTGCTGGATTGAGCTTAGGACAAGGGGCAGTCAATGGGGAAGAACCGAGGTCCTAGAAGGGGAGACCGAGCCATCATTTTGGGGATCGAGGGATTAAAGGATGGAAGAAAAACGAAGTAAGGAGGAGAGGAAGAAGGGGAGGGATGAAGGAGGGAAGGAGGAGGAGAATAAAGAAGAGGTTAGGAGAAGGGATGAAGGGAGTTGAAGGAGAGAGAGGGAGATGGTATGGAAGGATAGAGAAGGAGGGCTGCGAAGGGAAAGGAGAGGAGGCAGCGAGGGTTGGAAGAGGAGTAGCGAAGGTGGAGAAGGATGCAGAGAAGGGAGAGCGAAGGTCTTAAGGGAATAAGGAAAGGAGGGCGAGCTCAAAAAAGGGAGGAGCGAACCTTAGGGAAAGAGGAATAGGGTGGCCGCTAGGGCAAAAATTAGGTCTGTAATTAGGGTTTGCAGCTAGGTTTTAGGGTTTTAAGTTTTATTTTATTTTTATGAAAATTTATGTACAAAATGATAAAATCCTACCTAAATTACAAAAATACAAACTAAGCTAAAATAATATGTACAAATTCACAAATTAGGGTTTGGAAAAAAGGTAGAAAAGAGGCCAACCTAGGGTTTTAAGGTTTTACCCTAACCCTAGGGCATCGAGGAAGATGGCCTTCTTCTTGAGATGGTGTTTGCAAAGTTTGGCCAACTAGGGCCTTCCCTAACAACCACAAGGGTTGGTTAAAGGAAGCCTAGTTAGGGCAAAACTTGGAGACCTAAAGCTCAAGCTTCAAAGGACTCCTTCTAGAGGAGGTCCTTCACAATGCTAGGGTAACTCAAGGCTGAAAATGACCTAGCTAGGACAAAATGCAGCATTAATTGCTACCATTCAACCTTGAACGAGCATCACATTCAACATTTAACAAAGAGAAATCAAGAGAAGAACTTAGATACCTCCTTGTGCATGTGTTAAGCAAACAACTCTAGCATCACCTTAGCAAAGAGAAAGAACCAAAGATTGTTATACCCAAAATCTACTCATCATAAGATTGAGTGTATACACCCTTGAAGATACCTGGACTAAGTAATCATCCTGGGAGGATTTGTACCCAGTTGTGCTCAGTTTCGAAGGGTCGTCGCAGGTTGCACACTAGCAACATGCGACGTCGCATCTTGCTCCATTACAGGGTGCGACGAAGTCAGTTAAGTGGCAAAAATAGCTTCTTCGAGGTCCATCTCGAAGCTTGCTGACTTGGGACCCTATCCCTGACCTCTTGGAAGAGCTGGCACTCGGTTCGTAGACCTTTGGAGAGATCCCTTAAGCCTCTCCTACCATCTCTCAACCTATCCTATCCATACCCTATCCATTTAGTCCTATATAAGTGAAGCTCACTCCCATCCCAAAGGGAGGAAGACTATGGTATCTACATGCTGGTGAAATCACTCTTAGAACATCTCCACTCACCTATTGGAGAACTCATACTTCCTTGGAAGGATATGGCAATCGGCTTTGTCGGAGAAAGGCTACAGCGTTAAGCCTTGTTGTGGTTCTATATCTCTATCATGTACTCCTCTATTTGCAGTAATACAAATGCTTTCCACCAATATTGTTCATGTGTGCAATGATATTGAGTAGTTTACCTGCTTAACTGTTTACTTAGATCGCTTATTGTATAGATGTCTTTTATTGGTTTCTCTTGTTTCTTGTCTTGATAGGTCTTGCAGCCTGGATCTGACGACCGTGAGACGTGGAGCAACATCAGGAGAAAGGATTGCGTAGTGAAAAGGTAAGACATCTAGTACTCGATCCTTAAGTAGATCTAGGAAATGCATTGGTAGTCTGTTCTATTTGTTCTAGACTCACTTTGAGCTAGGGAGATCCGGTTCGCGTCCGCTCGAGTGGATTGTCCGATAACAAATCTGGTGACCATACTGGGGAGTATAGAATTTGGTCAGTAGTTGTTAATCTGAGACTCATTTTCAGTTGAATGCTTGACACAAGCCTTTTATTTTTGCCATTTACTTCTTGGAGTTGATTTCACTATCAGATCTTCATATTGGAGACTCTGATCTACTTCCTCTGAGTTTATACAACTCATTCCCAAACCATTTCATGGTTCATTACTGAGAGATCTGATTCATTTTTGAATCTAGACTTCACCTGTCGCACCTGGGCAGTGGAAACAGAGTGACACTGTGTCATTTTGAGTCTCTGTTCTTTATCTGTTGACTACTCGTCGCACCCCTTGCATTGGCAAACTGCGACATCGTCGCACTTCCCGTGTAAGCAAACTGCGACGTTGCACTGTGTAAAAGGACAGAGTGAGTCGATTTGTCAAATTTTGGCATGCATGCATCTCTTCTCTGTTTGATAGTTTGGACTTTGGTTGCTGTATGAACTCTCTCTGTGCTGCAAGATCCAGCCAGGGATCCCACTTGTGATTTGTGTTTTGAGTGTTTGGTTTTGTTTGGATTGATTTTGGGTTCCATTTTGAACAAGCTTGAAGACCGATAGTGGTGGATACTCTTGTCTCCTCCACCTTCATCCGTTCACCCTTGCATTCCCTTCTTTCCATCATTGATCTGATCAGTACATTAGATCAGCTTCCAGACCTCATTTACATTTGTTTTGAGCTTTGTTTGCTGCTGCTTGATTTTGAGTTAAGTGTGTCTTTCAGCTTGGTTGAGTGCTTGTCTTTTCTTGAGTTTTTTGAATGAACTAATGCTGCAAGTAGTGTTTTCTTTTCAGTCATTTAGATCTGAAAGCTCGGTTGTTATCAAGTTTACTCTTTGATGCATCCATTGAAAAATTAGAAAGTGCTTCTTTCCCATCATTTCTTGAATATTATTGAAGAAAATTGTTGTGCATTGGAAAATTCTCGTTTGTGTTTTGGAAAAGTTGAATGAATGTATGATTTATTGTGTTTTTTTTGAATTATAAATCGCTCATTTTCTTGAAAGGCTCAAAGAGCGCTTCAATTTTTGCAAAATTGATTCCATGCTAAGGAAAGATAGATGCATTTTTAATTTTTGTTGCTTTTAGAGCATTGAAAGTGAAATTGAAAAACTTGCATATTCCATTTCAGGATCCTCTCTTTTCATCACCTAGTGTCGTTTTGAAAAGAAAAAGAAAAGAAAAATGCTTTGATTTGAAAAGAAAAAGAAAAAGAAAATGCTTTGATCTGGATAGTAGTGTTGTGATTTTTGTGTTTTGTCGAAAAGGAAAAGAATACTTTCATTGTCAAATTTGTTTGAATTGGGAATTGTGTTGCATTAAGTTTGTTTTGGCAATACTATTGAAAAAAGCTTTCTCCTTCCCATGGTTAGAATTCATTGAAAGAAAAGAATATTTCGTGCATGTAGCCAGGGCTTGCATTATGCTTCCGATTATGTATTCACCTCATGCATTCACCTAACCGTCCAAGATAAAATTAACGGTAGAACTAGGTAAAATTTTTAGCACCTTGTGTGTAAGTTAGAGACATGTTCCGGTGTCGTTATGCGTGGCAGCTGTCGTTATTTGCCAGCACTGTATCCCGGGGGTATTGTAGTCTTCCACGTACTTATCGGTATATTGAGCTCCTTCACGTACCCACCAAGTACCATAATCCGTACTTGGTGTATATCGAAAGGTGTATCATGTACTCGGTAGTATATCGGAAGGTCTTTTGCCGAACGGTTGTGCATTAGACAACACCACTACGGATTTGAGCTCCCACGTACTTTGCGTGTATCGGGAGACACCACTAGGATTCCTGAAACCAATCGAGTTAACCATTTGGCCATCTTGGCAAAGCAATACACCGAGAACAACACTCGGGCAGATTAGCACGCACGTACTGTCCAGGTAATAGGGTATGCAGGCAAGGGTACGGTCCCAATCCTCCTTGTCGCGTCATATTGTTGGACCCTGCAGTATATCGCGGTTTGCGATGCCTTGATAATCTCGTGAGGTTCCAGACTTTTGAATCCACTCTGTCACATAAGTTTGCTTGTTGTCTTAGTTTGAGTAGGTTTTTTGGTCTGCTTTTCTTTTAAGCATACCCTTAGGAGAAACGTTGTTTTAGCCATCCTCGCTGATCATCTTGACACTCTGGTGGATTTTCCCTGGAGAAGGTCCTGTAGGATCTTGAACTTATTACCCGAAGATCCCCTTAATCCGGAGGTTATTTCGAGGGTAAGAATGGATCAACGTAACACGGTCGTGGTTACTGAAGTGGAAAACCCCACTTTGAATGTTGGAGGACTTTTGTTTCCACAAACTCCTCCAGATTCACCTGCCTCTCATCCCCCGCAGGATGAAGGAGCACAAATTCCCGCTTCACAAGACCTTTCTCCCGTCATCCCGAGAGAACCTGGATCGTTGGAATGGATAAACTGACTCCAGGACGACCCTTGCTGTCACCGAAGAACAAGCCATCGCAAGTGCCCATGTGCTAGACCTAGTCTACACTCAATCTGACACTTTGTTTGATATTTTGCCTGACGCATCTCGTGACGTTAATGACCCTGCGAAACCACATAAGGGACTCCAAACTGATGGAATCATTGGTTCCCTTAACAACCAGCCTACTGCTAGCACTGTTGGATCATCCAACCCGACTCCCTCTGGCCACAGCACCACCAAGTCCACCGCTCCTGCTGTGACTGAAGAGGTGAATTTTGTCCAATTAGCTTCATCTCAGAAGTCCGGCGGTAAAAAGAAGGATAAGGGGAAACCCAAAAAGTCTTCCGCCCAGCAGGAACAAAAGAGCACTCCTGACGATACTAAGCAGAAACGGAAACTAAATTATCCTTGTTTACTGTGTGGAGATGACCATTTCTCCAAAGAATGTCCCCATAGAAACGAAGTACAAAAGTTTCTTAGGGGAAAACCAACTCCCGTAGTCCTCAATGATCCGTTTCCTACTCAGAACCAGCAGATGATTGCTCAAACCCCCCCAGCCCAGGGGGAACCATCCAATATCGCGCATGTTCTCATGCTGCGTAACGAGACGATCAATTTGAATACTCGCTCGCGATCTTACGAATCGGTCCTTTCGAAGGAATCCATTGGAAGTAATGCTGAAAAAGCTTCCGACTCCTTAACTGATGTTACTGTACCATCAACTTCTCTTACCATTGAGAAGCCCTCCTTAGACTCGATATTGCGACCGCCTAAGAGCACGATTCGAAAAGCTGTTTTCAATCCCAATGCTCGGGCGACACAAAATTACAATATCATAGAGGACTTGGCACAAGCTCCTTGCGCCATGTCTACCCTGGAAGTTTTGCAAAATTGTCCTAATCAACGCAAAACTCTCCTTGCAGCCATCGGTGCAGTCGACTCGGATTCCTCGAATACCATCATGTTCCGACTTGACAATTTTAAGTCGAGGTTCTCACACCAGCTCGCATTCCAAGTTTTTGCGAACATTGCTGGGAAGATTGTCCATCGTACCCTTTTAGACGAAGGCGTCTCCACTTCTGTCATGTTGATCGCCTGTTGGAGAGCCATTGGCTCTCCCGAATTGAATCGTTCTCCTACCACGTTGAAAGCATTCAATGGGCGTGGCTTTCAACCCCATGGGCTCTTACAAGCTCTTGCAGTTGAGTTGGGCGGAAAAACCGTAACCATTAACATGGAAGTGGTCTCGTCCCCGTTAGATTATAATCTCTTGCTTGGTCGCAATTGGTTTTACACCATGCAGGCGGTAGCCTCTTCAATTTTCCGCATAGTACAATTCCCCCACCAAGGACGAATTGTTACTATCGACCAATTAGATTTTTGTACACGAGATGCTACTACTCATCCTGATGACCATGTTCCTTCCATTGGACAGATGTCAAAACAGTATGAGAGTATAGGGGTTGGCCTTTTGAAAGATTCATTTCTCATGGGCGTTTTTCCAGCCGTGGACCCCCCTAATCATGTTGCTACGGTGAACATGATCTCCACAGAGATTTTATCTCACTCTACCGATGCTTGGCTTGTACCGGATGAAGCCACAACACACCCGTTTGGAGATATAATGCCTCTTTCACCCGTTGAACGTATTTACGAGGCTATCCAATCAGCACTGGCGGACCATTTAACCGTGGCCTCTCCACCCCGTTCTCTACGACGGATGTCATCTCTACCTGATCGCTTACTTCGGACTTTTCATTCAGACAAGTCCATCATGGAAGTTATGAATGTTGACGATGGTCCGTGGGATGATCCCCATCATAGGTCATCTTTTCTTCCTCCTTTGGAGTACATAGAGGACAACATCCATACCCTCTTTTCACCATATATCTACCCATTCCCTCATTCCCCCATCCTGACATGTCTTACGGACACGGAAGGCAACTTGGCCAATATTGAGCCAACCATCTCGGTAGACATCTCGGTGAAACCTGGTATAGTGGAACACATTTGCATATGCCAGAAGTGTTCCCCTGAAGAAATAGCTGCTGGCACGGCCTTATTCAAGCAATTTCGAGACGTATTTGCTTGCTCCTGTTATCACATATATGGTAGCCGGGCTACCATACATTATTTTTCTGATGCCAGTACACTATTCAGCCAGTTCCTTTACATTTGAGATGCTGAGATGAGCATCTATATTGGATCACTATTAGATTTTGGACAGTAGTTGTATTCCCCATGCCATGACTGAGTCTCAAGACACTCAAAGAGATGACCGATGTAGCCATTATACCATTTGTACAGAGCAGTTAGTAGTGCCCAGAGTTACAACAGCAGTTTCAGAGGACAGATGATGGTACAGGTTGATGAGCATTCAGGTATATGACTCAGCAGGTATATCATTGTGTTATGGTTATATTGCTTTTATACTTATTCTCATAGCATGTCTTAGCACCTAGTGTCATGATTTGGTGATCATATAGATATATGGACCTGGTTGAGCTTATTATATATATTATATTGTCCCTACTCAGACTTAGAAGTTCACTATTCATACTCATTGGTTTTACCCTCCTTATGGAGAATAGAGGTGATCATTCCACCATACCTTGGCTTGCTAGTGTTGGCTCCATTATTCATTGTCTTCATCCATCCATTGCCTACCTTTTAGTTTATCACCTTGACTTACTACTTGACTAGTGACATGGAGGATCTTTTCCCCACTATATCCTCTGTATTGGATGAGCTTCCCTGTTTATTGTGTCTCGGCTCTGAGTTGGTGACAAAACTTACCTTTGGTGAGTTGGATTGTAGGCCTAAATCATTCTGATCGTTTGTCCTGATGTTTAGCATTGGCTCGAACTCCCCCTAGTCACTTGAGATGTTGTTGGCTAAAACTGAAAGCTCATGTACTATTTATGGAAACTGATAAATTCGCCCATGGAAACTAAAAAGGGCAAGAGCGATGAATTGCTGAAAAATACTCCTCGGAGAGTATAAGAAAGGTCCAAAAAGCAGTGATTCTTAAAAGCTATATCTAAGCAATTGCTGACCTTATACATGTATAAAAAACATGCCCTGGATGCAAGCTGCAACTAGTTGTGCTTATTAGCACACCTGAGATCCGAAGGGTTATGTAGGCCAAAAAGGCCATGAAATGAAATTGAAGACCATGAAATGAAATTGAAGATCCTAATGAACCTAGATCAACTTGATGTAGACATGATGCCTAAGTTGAATAAGCACTCTCTAAACAACTTATCCATTTGTGAGACACTGCCATTCCTTGTGTTGTTGCTCATTCAGTATATACTATGGTGTGTTTTCCCTTTCCCATTGCCAAAGTGTCACAAAGTTAAATTGGTCAAGGCATCCCTTAACCTAGCCAATTATTTTAGCCTTCACCCTTCACTAGCAAATTGATCACAGCTATGAAGTGAGTATGATCTTGAAAGTCTAGTTTGAGTAATAATAATGATTAATGACATTATATATTTGGATTTAGATCACCAGTAATGATTACTTTGTGTTATAATTGTTATTTGAATAAGTTGTAGAGCATGCATTAACCTTTGACACTTTACAGCAGCTTCTGATGGTGGTCTGAGTTATATTTGGTCATGTTGACTTGGTCAAACCTAGTTTGACCAAGGTCAACCATAGGACATGAGATGGTTAGACTTTGTGATGATATGGATAGATGATATATGGTCTATGTACATGTACATGATGATTCTATGCAGTAGCTACATGGTTATGATGATGATTCATGGTTTACAGCAGTATTTGATCATTTACAGATTATTATTATTTGACCTGTTCCGGTATATTGGATATATATTTTGATCATGCAAAGACTCATATGGTGTATGAGTACACATCTTGGATGGATTTGGACCTTCTGAGTCCAATGAGACAGTTTGTTTTCAATTCCGGGCACTTACAGTGATGATTGAGCCTCAGTAGACTATCCCAGTGCAGTTTTGGTCTGTCGGAGACCCTGTCAGAGCTGATGTGATTTTTATCCGGTTGACCTAGGGCGCTGTGCTTGGAGGGGGTGGTCCAACCACTTGTTTTTACCATATTACCCCCCTCCCGGACACATTGGTGCCCTCACCTTGACAGTGCAGGCACTCCAGGAGGCAATTTGGGGCAGTTTCACGCTTCCCGAGGTATTTCAGGATTGGTAGAAATGGCTATTGAGGAATTCGATTTGGGCTACCGAAGCAATGTTTTGGCATGGGATGATCAGTGATGATGGATTGATGTCTTCCACACCTCCTCCAGCAGTTTCAGCTTCATCGGGGCCTGCATTCATCACTTATGGCACTTTCTGATGATTTCTGAGGTCTTTTGAGGCCTAAGATTTGACCATAGAGGCACGATTTGGTATAGTGATGACTATTTTATTATTATTGTGCTATGGGGATTGACCAAGGGTGGCTAAAATTACCCCTTGGACCCACCATAAGCTTCCTATTATATTTTGTCATCATGATTTGGTGGGATTCCCCTCTTCTAGGGCGATTTTGTCCACTTATATTATATTTTATTAGTGATCCATGTATTTTATTGTTGAGCTCATCTCAACCATTGATTAGCCATTTGTATCTTTTAATCTTAGCCACTCATTCAAAAAGTGGTTAGGATTTTGATGCCTCTCCTTTTTATTTAAAGGAGAGAGCTTCTCATTGTAAGGGGTCTTTGGCTCTTGGATTATTGGTATAGAAAAACTTTCTTGTGGAAATTCTTGTGGTCTCCTTTGCATTTGGTGTTCTTAGATGGTGATTGAAAAGTCTATTGCAACCTAACATTTGGAATTTGTGGTAAGATCTATCTATTGTGGAAATCATTGTCTTGTCTACAGGAGGGCGACTTCAAGAAGGGCGATTTTGCAAGGCTTCTTCAAATCGACTTTCTTGGCATTTGCTTGTATCAGGGGGTTATCATTAGTATCATTGTGATCTATGTTATCTTTCTGTTACTTCTCTTGTGGCATTAGTCTTGTCTCTTGATTACATCAAATCTGATATTGTTGAGGTTTGTTGTGCAGGAGGGAGGGCGCATTGGCTTCTTGGACTAAATCGATTGCATAGAAAACTACCTCAAAGCTTCTCAAATTGATTGGGTTTGCATAAATCATCATCATCAAGGCATCTACAAGGTTACCCAGGTAAGATCCATAGGTTTGTTTCTCTTATGTTGATCCAATCCAATGACATAACTTATAAATTGATAAAACCCTTATTTCTTCAAACCCTCATTTTTACATTTTTTCAGATCTACTAAGATCTAGTGGCTTCTTGGGTAAGACATTTAAAATCCATCTCTATAGTATCCACGGCATCCTGGATCTATAGTTTGGTGAGGGTTGGCCTCCATTTCACCCTCTTCCCAAGGCATTTAGCCTCTCCAAGCAAGGGCGCACTTCCTAGTTTGGTGGGTTGACCTAGATCTAGTACGCGGGTAGTTGAGATCCCACTTGTTTCATGATCTACACATCCAATAACCTACCCCCAGATTGTCACTTTTCTGATTTCTACCTTGTGGGCCCTATTCCACATTTTAAGGGATTTAATCTCCATTTTGGACTACATGGTATCTTTAAATTTAGATCTAGTAAGATCTAGCCATCGGATTGCCTTGAAATTGTAGATCCATACTCTCACTTGCTTAAACTACTTGGATCTAAAGTTTGGATGCCATTGGACTTGTCTTGAGTAATTTATCACCCTTTTTAGCCTCCTTGGGTAAAGTCGCACCACCTTGGAGAAGTGAGTTGGCCCACTTCCAGGACATGGGTACTTGAGATTTTGATGGATTTGGAACAAGCATAATTCAAAACCTAAGTCTAGTAGGTCACCTTGTCAAATCTTGCCTTGGGGATAACATTCCTTGTTTTAAGGGATTGTGGTCCACTTAGGTCAAACATCAGATCTCTAGATCTAGACCTATTCATCCATCAAGACTTTAATTGCCCACTTGTCTCATGCAATAGGAGTCCTTAACCACAAGTTAACCTTACTTTGACTCCATTATCCCAATTCCCAAGGCACTGGTTTCTCTCCAAGTCAATTCGACTTTCCTAGATTGTTGGATTAACTTTTGGTTTGACCTTTGTGTGGTGAACTAAACCCTTTGATGTCATCATGTATCATGATCAAGCTTGTCACTTGTACTAGTTAGCCCCAATTCAACCCTTAAAACTACCCTGCATTGGACACGGTTCCCAAGGCAGTGGATTTTGTCACATTGAACTAGTACATCAATCCTGGATCCTATTTCACAAATCATAAGTCACTTTCACATCAATAATGAACCAAAGCTATACTCATTGAACCCCTCACTTGTCTTGTGACTTCATCCTAAGGCCTAGGATAAACCATACACCCTACTTCACTTAGAATTAACCTGATTTGGTGTCTTGGTTTTGATCTCTCCTGTCGGGAGTAGATCGGGTCTCCCCCTTTGTTGTCTGGGCTAGATAACATAAAGTGAAGGTTGCCTCGACTGGCGTGACAACCATATATTGGAGGTCGAGGTGATCGTGGTTGCACCTTTTGAGTTGCCCTTCCCTATTGCCATCCATGAGTGGATACATCCATAGGGGTAACTACAGTTTAGGTGATAATAGGTCCTATGAGGAGATGCTTGGGATAGACCCCGCAATTGTTTCTCATGAAATAAAAACCTATCCCAACATCAAACCTGTATGCCAAAAATTGTGACCGGTACACCCCCGGAAGACTACGGCAATTAAGGCGGAAATTGGAAAGATCTTAAAGGCTGGTTTTATTTATTCTGTCCCATTGATGGATTGGGTCTCAAACATCGTCCCTGTGAACAAAAAGCAGGGTACCATTTGCGTCTGTGTCGATTATCGGGACCTTAATTGGGCTTGTCCAAAAGACAACTACCCGACCCCCTTGATCGACCAGGTCATCGACAATTGTGGCAGAAGCGTCATCTTCTCATTTAGGGATGGCTTTTCTGGTTACAACTAAATTGAGATCAACCCAGCTGACCAACATAAGACGGATTTCATCTGCCCGTGGGGAACGTCTGCATATCGCAAACTCCTGTTTGGCCTTAAAAATGCTGGTGCCACGTTTCAGCGGGCTATGTCGTATGCCTTCCATGACATTAAGGACTTTGTGGAACCTTACTTGGACAATCTCCCTGCTCATTCAAAGCAGCGCGAGTTCCACATTGACCATCTGACGGCCATTTTCCTCAGATGCAGACGGTACAATATCCGTCTGAATCCTCATAAGTGTATCTTTTGCGTTGAGTCCGGACGCCTCTTAGGATTTATCGTTTCGAAGGATGGGATCCGCATTGATCCCTTAAAGGTGGAGGCCATCATCAACCTACCACCCTCGATTGATGCGACGGAACTTCAAAGTCTCCAAGGGAAGGCGACTTATTTAAGACGTTTTGTTTGCAATTTCGAGGAGAAGACTCAGGGGTACATGAGACTGCTTAAGAAGGACGTCCCGTTCATTTGGGACGACTAAGCTCAAAAATCCTTCGACAGTATCAAATATGCCATCACGCATGCCCCCGTGCTCCAACCGCCTAATTATTATCGAGATTACATCTTATATCTTGCCGCTTCTGCTACCACTATCGCCATGGTTTTGGTACAAGAGGATCAGAACGCCCAGGAACATGTAATATACTATGCAAGTAAGGGTTTTGCTGACGCTGAAACTAGATATTCACATGTCGAAAAACTCGCATTCGCGGCGGTCATTGTTGTCCAGAAGTTCTGACACTATATCTTGCTCCGCACCACTACTATCATCGCCGATTCAAACCCCATGTACCACGTATTGACACGTCAGGTGCTTGGGGGCAAGTATTCACGTTGGATCGTGATACTGCAAGAATTTGATTTTCTTTTCAAGAAAGCTAAGTCTAAGAAGTCTTTGGTGTTTATCGAGCTCATTTGCGACCTTCCCCGTCCTGATGCAGAAGTTGAGCACAATGACTCTTTTCCAGATGAATCATTGTTTCTCATCAGTACGACTGACCCATGGTATGGAGATATCTTATTGTATCTTCAAACCCAACGCTTCAACCCTCAACTCTCTTGCGACAACTGTCGTAAGATACGTCACCATGCAAAGTATTATTTAATCATCAATGATACTTTGTATCGCCGTGGCGTTGATTCAATTCTTCGACGTTGTCTCACTCATGATGAGGCTGAACGCATTCTCAATGACTCACACTGGGGCATGTGGCGGTCACCTCTCTGGGATGGCTACAGCCCATAAGATTTTGCGCGCAGGATATTTTTGGCCCACTATCTTCAAAGATTGTATTGAGGCCGTAAAAAAATGTCCTCCTTGCCAACACTTCCATACGAAGAAGCGCACTCATCTCGCCCCGTTACATCCGGTTATTGCCGTGGGCCCCTTCGCAAAATGGGGCATCGGCTTTATGCATTGTAAGCCTATCTCGGTCGGGGGGCATAGTTACATCATTGTAGCTGTGGATTACTTTACAAAGTGGGCCGAAGCTATGCCTACATACCAGAACGACGGCAAAACCGTTGCACTTTTCATGTTCAATCATGTAATAGCGCGGTTTGGAGTTCCTCAGGCAATTCTTACCGATTATGGTTCCCATTTTCAGAACCATATGGTTGATGAACTGAGCGACAGGTTGGGTTTTCGCCATGAAAATTCAACACCCTACTACCTGCAGTCCAATGGACAGGTCGAGGCCATTAACAAGGTCTTGAAAACTATGGTCCAAAGGATGGTAGGGACACATAAGTCCAATTGGCACAACATGCTCTTCTTAGCGTTATGGGCCTATCGAACTTCCGTCAAAACCACCACAGTCTTTACTCCCTTCCAATTGGTATATGGATTGGAGGTTGTCCTACCTATAGAGTGCGAAATTCCGTCTCTACAACTCGCTGTTGAACTTCTTCCCAACACTACTGCTGAGGAAGAACGTCTCTTGCACTTAGCAAAACTTGACGAGTCCCGTCGAGATGCCGCTCTTGTTAATGAAGCACACAAGAAATGCATCAAAGCCCAATACGACAAGTCAGTTGAACCTCGTATCTTTAACGAGGGTGACCTAGTCCTCACTTATGACCAGAAACACGATAAACTAGGAGCAGGAAAGTTCGAATCCATGTGGCATGGATCTTACATAGTCAAACGTGTTTTGGAGAAGGGAGCTTACGAGCTTGAAGACTATGACGGAATCTCTTTGGGTGAACCCCGCAATGGGCTTTACCTGAAGAGATATTACGCCTAAATTCATCACGCTTAGACTTTCTTGTATATACTGTACATGGCGTGTTTTTTGTGTTTTTATGTGTGCTGTGACGCTTTTGTTTTTGAGTGTCTTTAGGTCTTGTTTTCCTCTCCTTATACCATGTGCTGTCTGCATGTGCAGATGGCAACGTGCTATGGATTCGCAAACGGTGCCAGCCGACATACTCGTAACCTTGCTTCGGCAGCCTGGGTACTATATTCCCCAATAGGTGAGCTCATTAGCTCAGGAGGAAGTTGCCTAGGGTTTGCGACCAATAATGCCATAGATTATCAGGCAGTAATCGGAACCCTAGCTAACGCCATTTCCTTGGGTATGGACCACATTGTCATCCACATGGATTCTCAATTAGTGGTTTCCCATCTTAACCGGGTTTACGCCATCCGTGATCCCACCTTACTCCGTCTCTTCAGACGAGTACGTCTCTTGGAAAGGTCATTTGAATCCGTTCAATACCTGCATATTCCATGAGAGTTAAACACAATTGCTGACTCGATGGCCAATTTCATTTTGGATTGGTACATCACACACACATAATATTCATAATATGTAAAAGCATTCACAACATGTAAATAATGTAATGTATAAAAGCAAACATGTAAACAAGATCACATCACTCATCATTTTAAAACACATAATGTATAAATCGCCGATAATGTCTGTATATATATATATATCGCTCAAAAAGTAGTGCCGGTACAAAATCTGAAGCACGATGGCTTTCAGTGAGTCTCTACAAAATCTGAAGCATCATAGCTTTCAGTAGTACAAAATCTGAGGCCTCTAAGCTCTCAGTACAAGTATAATAGTGTCATCAGGCCTGCCACCTGACCCGTAGACCACCCCACCTGACCCGTAGACCACCCCTAGCACGGACAGCACGCTGTCGCTAAGTGAGGAAGCAATCCACAGTCCTCGCCACCTTGCAGAGTAGGGCATTGAAGCGTACGGACGCTCCAACCCCAAACCTCTGCATAGGTCTCGGCAGGTCATCTATCACTGGCCCAGGAACCTCCACTGTCAGCTGGGACAAATTCCTGTATACCTGTATACCTCCTCCATCTCCTCGATGGCAACATGAGCACTTGGGGGCACAACTGCTTCCCCACCTCTATTTCTCCTCGCCAAGAGAGAAAGTCCTACTGGCCATACGGGCCCCACATCTACACACACATATTATATACTTGTCAGCACTGCATAAAAAAAATGATAAATATACAAAATTAAAAGTACAAGGGTTTTGTTCTCACCTATGTCACCCCATGCTGCACCCTTGGGCAGCACCAAGTCAGGATTCTCTCTGAAATCCGTACCACTGTATGGGAAGTCCTCAACCATGAGTAACTGGCCTTCCAGCCAGCTGAAGAACTCGGGACCAAAACTGATGATAGGTCCTCCACCATGACGAGTTATGACCTCAGTCCATCTGAGCATGTGGGGATCTCTAGGCTCCCTGTCATCTAATACCACCTATGGGCGCAGGAGAGGAATCCGCTCCAAGAGGAACAACACCACGATTGACCCATAACCAAACTGCTTGAGCTCTCCCCGCTGACACTTGGTCAGCTGAGCTCAGAGGTTTGCGAGGAGACCCTCGCACCAGTTAAAAACCATGGGGGACATGCAGTCCTCCGCATAAAGCATCTGGGTCCGAGTAGCCGTGTGTGGGGCTTGGCTACCCACTGCTCTAGTAATAGTAAGCAATATGGTACGTAGTGGGCGGCTCACCACATCCCTGATAAGAATCTTCCCATTGGAAGGTCGAGAAGTAGCGATACAATGCTGTGACACCATGTCGTCAACTGTGCGGTCACTGACCCGTGTTCCAGTAAGATGCACAGGTTCCCCTCTCCGGGACAGACCTGTGAGAAAATAGATGTCCTCAACATCTATCGTGAGGATGTGCTCACCAATCACGAAATACTGTTGGGCCGCATCCCAACTCTGGAGCATGTGTGATAGCAATGGGATTTGGGATCTCATCCCCTGAATCTCAAAGAACTTGAGCAAACCACAGTTCCTCAAGGCATCCACGCATTGTGGATCGTTGGTAGCTTGTTCATCTTCTATCTCATGTTCTCGTTCTCGCCACTCTAAAACCATGTTGGCTAACAAGCAACCTGCCAAAAAGGGCATTTCAACACTGTTAGGTCCTGCTTCAGCCTTCACAAGTCCATTTTTTGGATTCTTTTTGATGTTTGGAATTTGCAACTCTGCTGTCGTACTGTATGTTTGCGTACAATGCGATGTTGTCGCACCTCACCCATTCGAGGCTTGCGACGACTCGGTCTCGTCGCAGGTCCCGAAAGGGCCAACTATGACGAGCCGAGAGCGCAGTAGCCCTCCATAAATTCATCGGAAAATCCCAAAAATGAACCTATAAACAAAATCTAATCCACTGGAAAGTTGCTGGATGAAGTTTAGGCCTACTTGATCCGGACGGTTGGTGAAATGGCGGATCGTAGTTCCCGGAATCGGCAAAGGAAGTTTTGGCTCCAAATTGGTACTTCTCTTCCCAAATTGGCAAGTGAAACAATGAAATCTATTTTGGCCCATTTTTCTATTTATAAATAGAATGGAATATTCCTTTTCAAATATTTTGATGCTCTTGGGCCATTTATCATAGTTTTTGACCATTTTTGTCATATTTGAGGCTATTTGAAACATTCTCTAGTGTGCAGGAGTTGTAAGTGGGTCTTTTGTGCCGTTTCTCATATCACAACGGTCATCACAGGTATGAACACTCCCTTGAATGTTTTGTCGTTATTTTTGCAACGGTTAGTCTGTAATTATTACGTGATGATGAGTTTACTCTTTGTTTGTTCTCGTACTCACGGAACTATGAGAACAAGTACCGAGTTATGATTTATCACTTTTCCGGGCTTGTTAAACTTCCACGGAAAAGGACACCCCCCGGAGTCTACCGTTAAGTTCTTTTCAGGCCCTCGAAAAACGAAAAGATTGCTAAGCGAACTTGTCGCGTTCACGCTTGTTAAAGTATTTGAATGGTCGTCTTCCTGGTGATACTTTACCCCTTTTTCGGACCAGGAGGCACTAATTACGAAAAAGGAATACTCCAGCCAATCATGACTGGAAGAGTCCTCTCCCGCGTTCTTTTACCCTTTTTCGGGCGGTGAGGCTAACTTTATGAAAAAGGACCGTTGGAGTCTTCTTTAGTTTTTTTCAGACTCTCTAAACATGAAATGACGACCGAGTTTACCTTCTATGGACTTGTTAAAATTTTCACATTGAAGGGCCCATCATGGGACGAACCCCTTCTATCCTTGGTTCGGAAAATATTTGGGATTGGACTCATCTATGAGATGAGCTATACCGAGCATCTGGTTACCCTCATCAAGCTCGTAAAAAACACATGAGGCACTCATCATTCATGATGGGGAAAGATGAAAGTGTTTGTGTTACATACCTTATTAGTGGCAGGATGTAGTCGTTCTTGAACATGGCACTCATTTGCTTTTGCATACAGCACTTGGGTCATTCGTTTGTCTATGAGTCCCCAGCTTACTTTCTGAGTCCTGTTACTCCTTTGAGTCATTCAAAGAAAGCTTCCATCATCGGTTGCATTAGAATCTTGCGTCGTACTCATTGTGTCAATACTGCCAAGTCATGCCATGCCCATGTTCAAAGAACACGTCTATCATTTGTCATCTGTAGTCAAGTGTACCCGTCACCATGTCGGTTTACTTTGTGTCAGTCTCACATGTTGCTGTACTATCCGATCCACTCTACACATCTTTTGTTGTGTTTCGTGTTTCATGGCCCTCCTTCGGCAGATTTGTCCTTGTCGACCTCAACTCATCATCCGAGGATCGAATCTAGAAACCAATCAAGTACCTTGGCCCTGCATGCCTCAATGGTAGGTTACCTCGCTTTCATTATGAGTTTACATCATTGACTCTTGATTGAAAGATTTCATCTCGCGTTCGACTTCAACTCATTTATTCACGCTTGATGATATGTACTGTGATACCTTGGGAATCATTGATATCAATGGTGATCTCCCTCGCACTTGTTAACGGTTTACATCAATGGCCGGTAATCAAGTGGTTTCTACCATGTTTGACGTCAAGACATTTGTAATCACATGGATAGATTCGTATCATTGCGGGTTCAGCTTGAAGACCCTGGGGAGTCATGTTTTACTCAGGTTGCGATGGAGTTTGTATTGAGTCATATTACACGGATCCACTTTTGTATTGGTCGTGGTTGTGTTATGATCTCATCATGGATCTACGCTTGTGTTTAGTAGCCATGATTGTGTTCAATGTATTGGTCGACAACCATGTTGTACTTCATATGAGATTGTCAGTTCAGAGTCAGTTGTACTATAGTAGTGTCCTTCGTTCGACGAGTCTATTGCCATTACTTCTATCAAAGCACTTTACCTGCCTATCTTCAACAGCTTCATGCTTTGGGGGGCATTCTGTTACACCCAAAATCTACTCATCATAAGATTCAGTGTATACACCCCTGAAGATACCTGGACTAAGTAATCATCCTGGGAGGATTTGTACCCATTTGGCTCAGTTTTGAAGGGTCGTCAGAGGTTGCACACTAGCAACATGCGACGTCGCATCTTGCTCCATTACAGGGTGCGACGAAGTCAGTTAAGTGGCAAAAATAGCTTCTTCGAGGTCCATCTCAAAGCTTGTTGATTTGGGACTGTTATCACCTAAACTGTAGTTACCCCTATGGATGGATCCAGTCATGGATGGCAATAGGGAAGGGCAACTCAAAAGGTGCAACCACGATCACCTCGACCTCCAATATATGGTTGTCACGCCAGTCGAGGCAACCTTCGCTTTATGTTATCTAGCCCAGACAACAAAGGGGGAGACCCGATCTACTCCCGACAGGAGAGATCAAAACCAAGACACCAAATCAGGGTATTTCCAAGTGAAGTTAGGTGTATGGTTTATCCTAGGCCTAAAGATGAAGTCACAAGCCAAGTGGGGGTTCAATAAGTATAGCTTTGGTTCATAGTTGATGTGAGAGTGACTTATAATGTTTGAAGTGAGATCTAGGATGAGTGTACTAGTTCAATGTTGGAAAATCCACTGCCTTGGGAACTGTGTCCAATGCAGGGTTGTTTAGGGGTCAGATTGGGGCTAACTAGTACATGAGACAAGCTTGACCATGGTTCATGATGTCTTTAAAGGTATAGTTTACCATGCATAGGTCAAACCACAAGTCAATCCAACAATCTAGGAAAGTTGAATTATCTTGGAGAGAAACCAGTGCCTTGGGAATTGGGAAGTGGAGTCAAAGTGGGGTTGACTTATGGTTTAGGACTCCTACAACATGAGACAAGTGGGCAATAGAGATCTTGATGGTTGAATGTGTCTAGATCTAGGTTTGACCCAAGTGGACCACAATCCCTTAAAACAAGGAATGCTATCCCCAAGGCAAGATTTGACAAAGTGATAGTCTAGACCTAGGTTTTGAATTATTCCGGTTTCAGATCTGCAATAATCTCAAGTACCCAGTTCCTAGAAGTGAGTGAACTCACCTCTCCAAGGTGGTGCGACTTTACCCAAGGAGGCTGAAAGTGGGGTTTAGGTGGGTCAAGACAAGTCGGATGGCACCCAAATTTTAGATCCGGGTAGATCAGTCAAGTAGGGGTATGGATCTATAGTTTCACGGTAATCCGATGGCTAGATCTTACTAGATCTGAGTTTAAGTGTTCCAAGTGGTCCAAAGTGGGGTTTAAATCCCTTGAAATGTGGAATAGGGCCCACAAGGTGAATTTCAGAAAAGTAACAACCTGGGTGTATGTTATTTGATGTGTAGATGTCAAATCAAGTGGAATCTCAAACACCCACCACCTAGATCTAGGTCAACTTGCTCAACTAGTGAAGTGCGCCTTGCTTGGGAGAGGCTAAGTTGGCCTGGGAAGGGGATCAAATGGAAGCCAATCCTCACCAAACTATAGATCCGGGATGCCTTGGATGCTATAGAGGTGGGTTTTCAGTATTATGCCCAACAACCCACTAGATCTAAGTAGATCTGAGAAAATGTAAAATGGGGGTTTTAAGATATTTAGGGTTTCAACAATTTATGAGCTATGTCAATGGATTGGATAAAGGAAAGAGAAACAAACCTGTGGATCTTATCTGGGTAACCTTGTAGATGCCTTGATGATGATGATCTATGCAAACCCGATCAGTTTGAGAAGCTTTGAGGTAGTTTCTATGCAAGTCGATTTGGTCCAAGAAGCCAATGCGCCCTCTCTCCTGCACAACAAACGTCAACAATATCAGATTTGATGCATCAAGAGATAAGACTAATGCCACAAAAGAAGTAACAGGAAGATAGCATAGATCACAATGAAGCTAATGATAACCCCCTGATACAAGCGAATGCCAAGAAAGTCGATTTGAAGAAGCCTTGCAAAATCGCCCTTGTTGAAGTCGCCCTCCTGTAGACAAACAATGATTTCCAAAAAAGATAGATCTTACCACAATTTCCAAATGCTAGGTTGCAATAGACTTTCCAATCACCATCTAAGAACACCAGATGCAAAGGAGACCACAAGAATTTCCACAAGAATATTTTTCTATACCAATAATCCAAGAGCCAAAGACCCCTTACAATGAGAAGCTCTCTCCTTTAAATAGGAAGGAGAGGCATCAAAATCCTAACCACTTTTTGAATGAGTGGCTAAGATTAAAAGATACAAATGTCTAATCAATGGTTGAGATGAGCTCAACAATATAATACATGGATCACACATAAAATATAATATAAGTGGACAAAATCGCCCTAGAAGAGGGGAATCCCACCAAATCATGATGATGAAATATCATAAGAGGCTTATGGTGGGTCCAAGGGGTAATTTTATCCCTCCTTGGTCAATCCCCATAGCACAATAACCAATAAATAATCATGAATGTACCAAATCGTGCCTCCATAGTGAAGTCGTGGTCCTCAAAAGACCTCAGAAATCCACAGAAAGTGCCATAAGTGATGGATGCGGGCCCCGATGAAGCTGAAACTGCTGGAGAAGGTGTGGAAGGCCCCGATCTATCATCACTGATCATCCCATGCCATAACTTTGCCTCAGTAGCCCAAATCGATTTCCTCAATAGCCATTTCTACCAATCCTGAAATGCCTCGGGAAGCGTGAAACTGCCCCAAACAGCCTCCTGGAGTGCTGGCGCTGTCAAGGTGAGGGCACCAATGTGTCTGGAAGGGGGGTAATATGGTAAAAACAAGTGGCTGGACCACCCCCTCCATCATCAGCGCCCTAGGTCAACCGGATAAAAGTCATCTCTGCTCCGACAGGGCCTCCAACAGACCAAAACTGCACTGGGACAGCCTACTGAGGCTCAATCATCACTGTAAGTGCCCGGAACTGAAAACAAACTGTCCCATTGGACTCAGAAGGTCCAAATCTATCCAAGATGTGTACTCATACACTATATGAGTCTCTGCATGATCAAAATAAATATCCAATATACCGGAACAAGGCCAATAATAATGCACTGTACATATACAAACACTGCTGTAACCTCAGAATCATCATCATAACCCTGTAGCTGCTGCATAGAATCATCCTGTATGTGTACATAGACCATATATCATCTATCCATATCATCATAAGGTCTAACATCTCATGTCCCATGGTCCTCCATGGTCAAACTAGGTCCAAACAAGACCAAATATAACTCAGATGATCATCAATAGCTGCTGCAAAGTGTCAAGGTTAATATATGCTCTACAACTTATTCAAATAACAATTATAACACAGAGTAATCATGACTGGCGATCTAAATCCAAATATATAGTGTCGTTAATTATTATTATTACTCAGACTAGACTTTCAGGATCATACTCACTTCATAGTTGTGATCAATTTGCTAGTGAAGGGTGAAGGCTTAAATTAACTGGCTAGGCTAAGGGATGACTTAACTGTCTTGACTTTGTGACACTTTGGCAAGGGAAAGGGAATACACCATAGTATATACTGAATGAGCAATAACACAGGGAATGGCGGTGTCTCACAAATGGATGAGTTGTTTAAAGAGGGTTTATTCACCTTCACAGATGCGCACAATCCATAATACAAATAAGGCCAGCAATTGTTTAGATATAGCATTTAAGTTCCATTGCTTTTTGGGCCTGAAGTTTCCATAGCCTTGATCTATGTGTGTTTACAAACACATTGCATAGATTTACATTTTTTCTTTTAGGCTTTCTGCTGCAGGTGTGTTTTTAAGGCACTTGTTTACCTGAGCACTTCTAGGTGTGTCATGGACAACTTGTTTACCTAGGTATTTATTTTCCACAAGATATAACATTTTATTTTTATGGCCATTTTCATTTGGCACGCCTTTCATTCATGTGTGTTTAGAAACACATTGCATGAATGGGCTTTTCATACAAGATATAGCATTTCATTTTCCAGATTTTGTATTGATGGCAGCACTAAAAGTTTCAGGTTTAGCCAACACAACTTTAGTGACTAGGGGGAATTCACAAGGAATTCCAACTCACCATAGGTAAGTTTTGTCACCAACTCAGAGCTGAGACACAATAAACAAGGAAGCTCATCCAATACAGAGGCTACAGTGGGGAAAAGTCCTCCATGCCACTAGTCAAGTAGTAAGTCAGGGTGATAATCTTAAAGGTAGGCCATGGATGGATGGAGACAATGAATAATGAAGCCAACACTAGCAAGCCAAGGTATGGTGGAATGATCACCTCTATTCTCCCTAAGGAGGGTACATACCAATGAGTATGAATAGTGAACTTCTAAGTCTGAGTGGGGACAATATAATATATATATAGATCAACCAGGTCCAAATATCTATATGATCGCCAGATCATGACACTAAGTGCTAAGACATGCTATAAGAATAAGTATAAAAGCAATCTAACCATAACACCATGATATACCTGCTGAGTCATATACCTGAATGCTCATCAACCTGTACCATCCTCTGTCCTCTGAAACTGCTGCTGTAACTATGGGCACTACTGACTGCTCTGTACCAATGGTATGATGGCTACATCGGTCATCTCTCTGAGTGTCCTGAGACTCAGTAATGGCATGGGGAATACAACTGCTGTCCACAATCTGATAGTGATCCAATATAGATGCTCATCTCAGCATCTCAAATGTAGGGGAACTGGCTGAATAGTGTACTGGCATCAGATAAATAATGTATGGTAGCCCGGCTACTATAAATGTGATAACAGGGACCTTATCCCTGACCTCTTGGAAGAGCTGGCACTTGGTTCGTAGACCTTTGGAGAGATCCCTTAAGCCTCTCCTACCATCTCTCAACCTATCCTATCCATACCTTATCCATTTAGCCCTATATAAGTGAAGCTCACTCCCATCCCAAAGGGAGGAAGACTATGGTATCTACATGCTGGTGAAATCACTCTTAGAACATCTCCACTCACCTATTGGAGAACTCATACTTCCTTGGAAGGATAGGGCAATCGGCTTTGTCGGAGAAGGGCTACAACGTTAAGCCTTGGTTGTGGTTCTATATCTCTATCATGTACTCCTCTATTTGCAGTAATACAAATGCTTTCCACCAATATTGTTCATGTGTGCAATGATATTGAGTAGTTTACCTGCTTAACTATTTACTTAGATCACTTATTGTATAGATGTCTTTTACTGGTTTCTCTTGTTTCTTGTCTTGACAGGTCTCGCAGCTTGGATCTGACGACCGTGAGACGTGGAGCAACATTTAGGAGAAAGGATTGCGTAGTGAAAAGGTAAGACATCTAGTACTCGATCCTTAAGTAGATTTAGGAAATGCATTGGTAGTCTGTTCTATTTGTTCTAGACTCACTTTGAGCTAGGGAGATCCGGCTCGCGTCTGCTCGAGTGGATTGTCCGATAACAAAGATACTCCAAGAAATTGCCTTCAAACCAGAAAATACATCCTTCTCAAGAGGTGTGCATCAATCCAAGAGCCCTAAGAAGGGTAAAAAAGTAACATAGTGTTTTATCCCATGAGTTGTTTTTTTTAAATGAAGTGAGGAGAAGTTTATTTATACCTTCTCACACTCACTTTAAGAATAAATCTAGGCTAACATGCCTTTAAAATGTCAATTTGAAATTATAAAATGTCAACTTAAAATTATAACAAAAATAATATAAAATAATCAAATATGTGGGTAATTTGGGGCATTTTCCCTATAATTTACCCACACATGGCTAAATACTAAAAATGAGCATATCACTCCGATCTGAAGGCCGAAGTGCGGAGGGGGGGGGGGAGTCGTCATACCCCATCTAACCCCAACAGTAGTGAAAATCCCTCAACCCCCCCCTAATCAAGCAATGCAGCCTGGCACGGAGGATGGCGTCATCATCAAAAGGAGCCCAAGGAGAGAGGGCATTGTTGAACTGGAGGACCAGGAAGGTGTGGAAGGTGACCTGGAGGAGAGGCATAAGCCTCAATACTGAAAGAAGTGCCACCAGAATGATAAAACAAGGTGGGGGTCATGTGACCCATTGACCCACCCCTGGAAGCCCCAGACACCAACCTTAGGGCTTCAAGCCCTTTCATGAGGCAGTCAGCACTGCCACTAAGCCCTAGTACTCCCAGGGGAGAAACCAAAGGGTCTGGCCATAACCCCCATTCAGAAAAAGTTGGATAACACCCCTCCTGGTCAGGAAAAAATGACCCTCTCTTCCTGGGGCACATCTGCAGGTGCGTTGGTACTGGTACCACGTAACAATGGCTCCAACCGCGGGACGAGTACTCCTCCCGAGGGTGCTCGAGAATCCATGAATCATCTGGGTACCTGTATACCTACACACACATCAAATAGCCGGGGACATCAAAGTACCATGAGGCAGACACTTCTGTCCTGCCTTGCTCATCATGAAAATATGAAAATAAATGGAATGGACAAGTGACTAACCTATGTAGACATGAAGAACGTCAAATGCAATGCATGGGTAACAATATATGCTTAACTCAAGTGAACTAAACCTACCTATGCTAATCATAAGAATCAGGAAGGGTTAAGTGAAATCATACCACCAAATTACCAATGTAACCATTTAAGTAAGCAACTCATACCTGATCCTTTACCTTTGCGAAAATACCTGCAACAAGAAGAAAACTCCGACAGCAGCTTCAACCAGTAAATTTCACAGATTGTTGTCTAAGAAATAATATTGCCGGTCGTATTTCTTTCCGCACACAGGGTTACTCCATTTCTGGCGCTCTTGGTCTCATATCCCTCAGAATCAATTTGAGCTCGATTTGGTTGGTGAACTCATTATGAATTCCATAATATTATGTTCTCCAAGTCGACCCCAGTTTCTCTTTCATATGCAATTCGCCGCTGAGGTTGGTTTCATGAAATTCAGGTTAAATAAATCCAATGAACTATGGGAACAATCTCCCATAGTTATCATTTATGAACAGTTGACTCGTGTGGGATCAATAGGAATGAGTCTGCCCTTAATACAGCACCAAGTTTTGCCCAGCAAAAGATCTACCAAATTTTTATCTTCAGAACCAGTTGCTACAAGGCCTTCACTGAGATTTTGTGCAGGATACTGACAACAGTTCCAATTTTTATCCCTTGCTTCGATTGTTGCATTGACAATCATCTGGTCATGTGACGAGGGTTTGAATTGTGATGCAAATGCTGGCTGTTTCATACGTAGCTGAAGCTTCAAGTGTTCAAACTGTGTAACCCAAACCCTGTTACTGCCACTTCTGTAAACCAGCACAAACTGGTTGGATAATCACGTAAGAAATAACTGCAGATACTCCATGCAATGACTCGGTAATGCAAATGGTGCCACTAGATTGATTACTAGCAATTCCATGGACTCATATTTTGAAGCAGAGAAGAAACGATCTAAAATAAATTCATTGTCACAGAGCTCACTGTTCATACTTTCCCAGAAATGCTAAGAGAATGCTTCACTGTTGCTAGAAATATGCCCAGCATTGAGGTGTATACTGCTGCTGCTACAAACTATGGAGATGGTTTGCTGCACCATGAATCGTTGATAGGTCTGTCCAGACCACAGAAAGCACCCAGATCCGCCATTAAACAAGCTTTGTGGGAAACATTTATTGGCTGCTATGCACAGGTTCACCTTTGTCCCAAACTGCTACAAGAAACACTTCTTAATGATGTGCAGAGGATGCCCAGAATTGAAAGGAATGGCTGTTTGACCACTGGAAAAGATCTAGGTCACTGCTCTTGAAGATGAAAACAGGCCCAGACTTGGCCCTAATTGCCCAGATTCCTCAGGACAGCCCAGATCAAATGTAAGGGTATCTAGATTGCTGTAGAAGATCCAACATTGCTTCTTAGTCCATAGGATAAGTTCAGCCTTCAGTATTTGCTCACCATCTCAATCATGGCAAAGGTAAACATTCCTCAAGAGTGGACACCCATATAAAATGGGTGGTAACATGAGGGGATGCGTAGTTTAAGTAGGGTAGTAAAGTGCACATGCATGCCTTCAGCATGAGTGCCCCAATGTTAGGTTATTTCCAGTTTTGCCACCTTCAGTGCATCGCTGTTCCAGATTTAAAACATTTCAGTTCAGTTCAGTTTTCTATTTCATTTCATTTCTATTTTAGAGTTGCTTTTCTATTCATGATTTTTTTTTCTAGTTCTAGGAAAAAAAGCACTAGATAGGTTTTAGAGAGATGGGTCACTGATTCCAAGAAGAGGGTGAAGGTGAGGTGTGTGTAGCCAACTCCAGTCTAAGTGTAGTTCTCTAGGGGGTTAGCACATGTATGTATGCATGCATGCTGGGCAGTTTAACCTAGGCGCTTAGGGCCAGGGTGCAACCCTAGCCTTATCTATAAAGAAAGGAAGGGTCTCAATTGTTATTTATTCAATTCAGTAGAGAGCAGTTAGTGATTGGTGTTAGGATTTGAAGCTTTCAGTATTTCATGTATTCAGAGCAATGTTTTAAAAACCGGAACCGGGAATCAAACCAGCCAAGGGTCAACTCGGACCGGAACCGGAATCGGTAATGAACCGTAGTGGTTTGATTTCAATGAACCAGACTAGTAAAAAATACAAAAAAAATTACAATTTTAATCATAAAAAATATATTTAACATTCCAAGCTATATTTCAAACCATTAGACACATAATATGTATATTTGAAACCATTAGACACATATTAGGGACTTTGAATTCAGTACACAGATATTTTTGCAAATTTATCAGCGAACTTTTTAAAATTTCCATTGCCTCTTTCAGGTAGAGACTTCACATTTAGAAGACTGCTTTTTGATATTTTGTCAGGGAGTTTAGAATCCATTCTAGTGTCCGATGGATTAATAACATTGTGTATAATTCTGATTTCAGTAATTTATGAACCACATGATCACTATTCCTAGCTCACCTGAATAGTATATCTGATAAAAATTTCTGAGTTTTTCGGGTCCGAGCTTATGCTTGCCAATACTTTCTCCTATATTTCCGATAAGTTTCTTTCTGGACCCTCAATGATATATTCCCCAAAACAATATTTGGAACATTGATTTCACACCTAATTATCACAAATAGAACTTCAGAATGGCAGGTGCCACATCTTAACTAACAAAAACATAGATCTTCAGTTTTACTGTACTTTATAATGCAATGTCTGACCTGACACAACATACATCTCCTTTGGTCTAAAATATGGAATGCATCCCATCCATTGAAACTTACCTATCGTGTACTAAAAGTTGTCCAATGACACATCCTCGTTCTGGTCTCTTTCGAAATAATGGAGATTCAGGCCACCGGAAAAATTACAATTAAAAATTAAGGCGGGCGTGTTTTTTTAGCTGGCCGGCCGGGTTATTACGGAACCGGCCGGTTAGGGCCGGTTTGGTAATGAACCGACCGGTTCATTACCAAACCGGACCCTGGTCCAAGTTGACTGCCGGTTCGGTGTTCCATTTCACTTGGCCGGTCAAACCGGTCGGTTCTGGTTCGAACCAGACTGGTTTTCAAAACACTGATTCAGAGTAATAAAATAGTGATGTGATTTGAGTTTCAGATTTGTTGTCCTTGCTGTTATAATTTGCAGTTTGATGTGTTTCAGTTCCTAGTAAAAATTAGATCAATGTTTTCATGGTATTTTCATTTTTCTTTTGATCCTAAGTAGGTAGGTTAGGTCAGATCGTTAGGATTGTTACCATGTGATGAAAAATGCAACATGGTATTAGAGTGGTGCATCTGAAATCTTCTAGATTTTGTGTATGGAGAAACTAGTTGTATGGGGTAGAGAGCTGTCGGAGGATTTCAGATGGTGTGAAGCCCAATAAGCTTTGGGGCTTGAAGCTGATGTGTGCTAGGATCTTGTGAACCTGAGAAGGGTTGAGAAGGTGTTGATGCCTAGGATCTTCCAGTGATTGGAAGATTGAGTTTGATAGGAGTTAGGTGATCTGCTCTTGGGGTAAATGGAAAATATGATGTTTTTATGTTCACTGATTTGCTTGTTGACGTTATTCTTGTATAGTTGTAGAAACGGCCACTCGCATTATGCATGGGTGTGATTGTTTGGAGGGTGATTCCAACTTTGTACCATGGAAGTTCAGATTGCAAAACCTCCTAGAAGCAACAAACTTACGGTACCTTTTGGAGACGAAGGTCACACAACCTAAAAATCTCAAAGATGTGGTGGAGTACTACAGGAGTACAGTGAATGCAGAATGAGTCCTATTGGATTTGGTGGAGGGTCATCTGATCCCTAATCTCTCTAGGAAGAAGACTGCCAAGGAGATGATGATGCATTGGGCACCTTGTTCCAGAGTGTGAACATATTTAGGAAGATGCTTATGAGGAACAAGATCACTACTACTCACATGAGCAAGACAGATACAGTAGTAAACTATCTGCTGGAACTAGTAGAACTACAAGACCAACTTGGTGCAGTTGGCGACGAAGTTAAAGTTGATGTGCTAGTTTAGATTGATCTGAATGGCTTTAGTTCATCTTGGCACCGCATTGTTCAGTTTATCTATGGTCAGGATAAGTTATGACTATGAGTAGTTGTGGGATGCCTTCATTGGAAAGGGGTTGAGAGTATAGCAAGTCTCAAACAATATGAGGATGAAGTACCAAACCTAGTCCTCATCGGGAAGATGAGGAGAGGAGGAAAGAAAGGAGGACCCGATAGGTTTAAAAAATGTAAGGAGGAAGAATTAAAGAGTTCGATAAACCTGTGCAAGAAACGCAATAGTAACTAAATCTAAAACATAGGAATAACAATGGCACACACACATTACACAAGGATTTATCCTACAAATCCTTAACTGGGAAAAGGAGCCAAACTAGTTGCACCTCTCTCCATTTCATTGTATTAACTTCACTGTTCACAATAGAATATGTAGGTATTCCACTACATCCAAAGTCTTACTCCATTAACCTAGATTAGATTACAACCCTAATTCCTTAACTGGAATTAGTTTATAATGGGCTGAAATCATTCATTGAAATAATACATAACATACCAAAAACTTTTCCTTAGGGGCTCTGCCCTTGAACCCTTGGATGGGGGACTTCTTCATGCCAACATACCACTTATAACCAGGAATGGTGTTCATGGAAAGACACGACACCATGGAGAAGGTAGTATCAATCCTATCAGTCAACTTGGAGAAGGTAGTATCAATCCTGGCAGTCAACTTGTCCACAACTATAGCTTTTGCACTTCCTGCAAACCCCTGTTGTTGTTTCTGCTTCTAGGCCTTCTTCCTCTTAGAACACTGAGATGCTTAGTGGCCCATTTGGTCACAGCTGAAGCACTTGATATGAAGTCTTTCTTCCTCTAATATGATTCTTATTGAATATGTGGTGTATCCTTTTCAAGTAGACTTAGTCACATCCAATGGGGGTTCGAGGCTAGACCCCGAATGAAGGGGGTCCAAGGGAAACCTACTCCTCCCTGCTCTGATTAAGATAAAGTCAGTTAATTGAATTTGGAATTTTCAGCATCTTCGTTTCAGATAACAATATTTGGTTGCAGCCATAAGTGCTAAGTTCCATAGTAATATGAATTAATTTTTCATTACTCCGGTTTTACTATAGTAAATGCATAGTCATAAAGCACGTGTTTAACAATGCCTGCTAACCACAGTTATGGTCAACATTCTTACTGGATTATCTTTATACGTGGGAGATAATTCTGCCACGGAGGAGTTCGATGATGTGGATCAATATGTTGTTGTTTTAACTTTTCACTGAATATCCAATTGGAAACTGCTTATTTCTCTTAGTGGCGTTTTACAGTAATGCTTACTTCTTTGCCCATTGATCAAATAATGGATATGCCATAAGTGTGAATATAAAGCATATATTTTAGCATTTCTTGAGTTGTAGGAAGGTTGTCAATATAGATCCTTGGCATTGTTACATGGGTTGATTGTGTTTCCATTTCTAGAGTTGTTGGAATGTCGTCAATATGGACCCTTTGGCACTGTTACATGTGTTAGATTGATTGTTTTCAGCATATAATGTTCTTTTACCTTGTTGGTGGTGTTGCTTTCCATGTATTATCATGATTTTCAACAAAAACTTGTGGGTTCTATGGGCTTTTATTTGGTTTGAACCAAACATCAGTTTTGTTCCATTACCCACCATTGAAGCGTATGCCAACCTTTATAGAGATTCAAAGTATATATTGATAGAAGCTAATACGCAATATGTGAACTATGATTACAAATCTGAAGGTAAAATATATTTATAGGACTGGTTTGCATTGTGTTAAAGATAATAAGTTGCAGAGAGGTCATTGTATCGATGCTCCTAACTTTGTGCCATTGCTCAAGTAAACAACACCACAAAATTTGGCAAACTCACTTACAAGCACAAAGTCAGAATCGTAATTGATGTCATAATTTGGGCATTTTATCATTATGAACTGGATTGTTATACTTGAACACTGTTTTGGCCATTTTGGCATTTTGGACTATATACCCAATCACTTTAATAAATAATGTAATCACTTTATTAAATTAATAAATAATGTTAGCGTATTAATATCATTATGTTATTTTAAACATTTAATTTTTGATTGATATTAGTATGTGGTTAAATTTAAGTTAATTTTATAAGGATTTTTAAATTTTGTCCTAATTTTCTCTTTCAAATTTTTGCCAAAAACTTCTTGCCAAAGGATAAATTCTTATATTCATTAACATATAACATGTATTTAGGGGGATTTGTGATTTATACTTGGGATAAATTTTCTCATTTCCTTGTAACTTATGCAGCTTGGAGAGTATGGTATAGATCACTAATGGCAAGATTGTCATAAGCCATTTACGATGCGACTATGTCACAACCTTCCCTCAGCCCGTTGCAATTTATTATCCATGCTTAGCTTTTACTTTTATTTGATTGGACAGATAGTTTGATTTTCAACATGCTTGTGTAAGATATCTCCAATTTAGAAGAGTCGTATTTGATTAGTTTACAAGAGGAGATGAGACATATTGATGAGAGGAGTTTTATAGGAAAACCTTTGGTAACACAAATTTCCGTTCGAATCTATCAAACTTATCTTGAAAAGTCACTTGTTTTTTTTGAAGGGGGATCAATTAAATTTATTGGTGATTTGGGACAATTTTTTGATTAAGAATATAATTTTGCTGCGTTTACCTTGATTTGAACCAGCTTAAATCCGTCTTAGCTCTAGATCTATCAAATTCCAAGAGGGATCAAAACTTTCTAGGTGCAAACCTTCCCTCAATTGCTTGGACTCTAAAAAGTGTTTGGGTCTCAAGGGATTTCATTCATCTTGGTACGTGGTATATTCAAAGTTAAGGTGAATCTAGACTGATACATATTACACAATCCTATCATGATATGCAATATTATTGACATACATTATAGATCACTAATGACATGATTGTCATGATGCCATTTACAATGGTACTATGTCACAACTTTCCCCACAACTCGTTGCAATTTATTAGCCATGATGTTCGAAGATTTTACATTTAATTGATTAGAGAGATATGTTGATCTCCAACATGCTTTTACACATCTTTTGCATCAAGTTAAATTTAAGAGGCCTAAATGGGTTTCAATCCATGACCTTTCGCTGCACCTACCATAGTGAGCTATTTGTAAACTCCAATTTTGTTTAAATTTTAGTTGACTAGCAGGCTTAAAGTCTTACAATATTAACGATTGTCATAATACTATTTGTGATGGGACTATTTCCACGATTTCGAAGTTTTTATATTTAATTGATTAGATAGATATTCTGTTCTCCAAAAGACAATATCCTTTGCATGAAGTAAGTACAAGGCCTAAAGGGGTTTCCATCCATAACCTTTTGCTGCGTGTACCATGGTGAGCTATTTTTAAACGGCATTTTTTGTTAAATTTTAGTTGTTTATTTGGCTTAAAGTCTTACAACTTTAACATAGTATGATATTAGTGTAAAACTTAGCTTAGGTTACCAATTACTTATTATTATAAGCTTCAACAGGGTTGGATAATAATAAATTGAAACACTCATAAAATACACAACAAAAAAAAAGAAACATAGCCACACATGAAACACAAGAATTTACCTTGGAAATACCACTACCAATGGGGAAAACCAACAAACTAGTTCTTTTATTCTTCTTGGTCACTATTGGACCGAAATACAAAGACTCACTACTATAGGGCACCTTCACTAAAGCCCTTCGCTAAAGCTCACTACCACACATAAACCCTTCTCCCTCTCATAGCGAGTGAAGATCTCTTGTGTATCTAAACAATGAGGCAGGCTTCTTTTTTTATAACACCCATTACATGAAAAATCGTGGGCACAAAACCATGGGTGCAAAACCATGTGCCACCAAAACCGTGGGCACAAAACTGTGTGCCACCAAAACCATGTACTAGATCTTCTCCTCAAGATATAAACACACAGTATCACCTTTATTTACTAAAAACAAAATCTCACACTCCCTCTTAGTGAGGAAGGTGTTCTGCAGAAGTCTCATCCTCTCTCGGAAGTACTCGAACTTCCCTCTGGGAAATGCCTTTGTGAGGAGATATGCAACCTGCTCTTCTTTGGAGATGTACTGGAGCTTCACTGATCCCTTCTGTACCTTGTCCTTGATGAAGTGATATCTGATCTCGATGTGCTTAGACTTATCATGGAATACTGGATTCTCAGAGAGTTTTATGCAACTCTCATTGTCACAGTAAATCACCGTAGGATCCAACTCTGCACCGAACAATCCTGTGAGCATCTTGGGAAGCCAAAGGGCCTGACACACTGCTTGGATGGCTGCCATATACTCTGCTTCTGTTGAACTGAGAGTCACTGAATTTTGTTTCTTGCTATACCAAGAGATCACTCCTGATCCTAAGCTGAAGCAATACCCGAGGTGCTCTTTTTTTCCACTGCACTCCCTACCCAATTTGAGTCCGAGTAGCCTACTAATTGAACTCTGTCCCCCTGGACATACTAGAGCCCATACTCAATTGTACCCTTTAGGTACCTCAATATATGCTTGGTTGCAATAAGTGCACCCTCCTAGGATCAACCATATATTAACTGAGAGTGTTTACTAAAAAATATATATCTAGTCTTGTGTTGGTTAGATACATCAGACTGTCGATCAACTGCCTGAAGATGGTGGGATCAACCTTCTTTGACTCTGACACATTTAACTTCTTAAGGTTGGTGATCATGAGCGTAGCCATGGGCTTGCAATCCTCCATGCCAAATCTCTTAAGGATTTCTACTGCATATTTTCCTTGCCCAAGGAAGATCTCACCCTTCCGCTTCCAAACCTCCAATCCCATAAAGTGATACGTTAATCCTGGATCCTTCATCTCGAACTCTTGAGCCAGTTATCGTTTACTTCCTGTAACCAAATTCTTTACTCTTGTCAAGAATAAGTCATCTACATAAATAACAAGAATGGGTGGATCACCCTTAATCATCAGTAGATATAGGTTGGGATCCGCATCACTCTTGACAAAACCAATGCTCTGGAGATAACTATCAATCCCGGAGTACCATGCTCTGGGTTCCTACTTGAGCCCATATAAAGCCTTCTTTAGTCTACAAACATGAGTTTCTCTGCCATGAACCTAAAACCCTTGAGGATGCTCTATGTACACCTCTTCCTTAATAACACCATTGAGGAAAGCCGTCTTGACATCCATCTGATGAAATTTCCAACCCATTTGAGTCGCGATGGACATAATTGCACAAATGGATGCATCTCAGGCTACTGGGGAAAAGGTCTTACCATAGTCTACTCCCTCTTTCTGAGAGAATCATCGGGATATGAATCATGCCTTATACTTTTCAATGCTATCGTCTACAACATGATTGATCCTATAGATTCATTTTGAGATGACTACTAACTTGTCTTCTAGATGAGGTACTATCTCCCATACCTCATTCTTCATGATGGAGGCGTACTCTTCCACCATGGAATCTTTCCAAACTTGTTTCTTTGTAGCCTCTTCAAAAGTGGTGGGTTCAGACTCAAGAATGTCACTCATGAGTGCTGCATACCCTGAGTATCTCTGCGAAGGTCTGCTCGCTCTGAAAAGGGTCTTGAGAGTCTTCACTTGTTCCCTAGCTTCTTTTAATCTTTGTTCTGCCCACCTGGGCGTCTTTTTCCGAGAGGATTCTGTGACAAGATCCTGCTCTTCCTCATGCTCCTCACTCTGAGTACCTACATGAGGTCTTCTGGTTTGGGAGGGAGATGCGAATACCTCTTGAGGAACCTCCTCCTTTTGAGGAGTTTCATCCTCCTGAGTAACCCCACAGGATTTCTTGAATGCCTTGTCTTCTTCAAACTTCACATCCTCGCATTATATAGTTTTCGGGGTAGAAGGAATGTAAACTCTATAGGCCTTAGAGGTCTTGCTGTATCCTACTAGGATTCTTGTTTCTGTCGTAGGATCCGACTTTGTCCTTTTCTTTGCAGGAACATGACAGTAGACCACACACCCAAATATTTGAAGATGCCTTCTGTCTGGTTTCGTATCAATGAATGCTTCTTTCAGAGTCATATCTCCTATTGCTCTGTGAGGGCTTCTATTCTGTAGGTAGGCTGCAGTGTTGCAGGCTTCATCCCACATAAATTTTGGAATATCTTGATCATGCAACATTTCCTTTGCTGCTACAACAATGGCTCTATTTTTCCTTTCAGACACCCCATTTGCTGAGGAGTGTAAGGTATTGTTAGCTCCCTCTTAATTCTTGCCTCTGCGCATAACTTCTTGAAGGAATTTGAGGCGTATTCAACAAATTCCTTGAATTCCTGGAACTTCTTAAGAACTTCTCCTGACTTCTTTCCTTTCAGAAAATAGATCCAGGTTTTCCTGGAGAAGTTGTCAATGAAGCTGATGTAGTACTTGAACTTCCCTCCAATGGATGGAGAGGACATGGACCCACAAATATCTGAGTGTATCAGATCTAGGGCTCCTCTGAAATTGGGGCCACTCTTCGGAAATGCAGTTTTGACATATTTCCCTAGGACACATCCTTTGCACACTTCTTGGTGATTTATGTTGAAAGGAGGAAATCCTGTCATGATCTGTCTCAGTACTTTGAATGCTCCATGAACAAGATGGTGTTATTTTTTTTTAATCTTTAATTTGGAAATGCAATAGTACTTGAAATCAAATAACAACTTGGTGGCCAATTTCTCTCATGTTTGTTCCATACGCCTCATTGTTGGGTCAATTTTGTCATTGTTGGGCTCATTTCCCTCGTTCTTGGGGTTGTATGCCTATTACCTGGGTGTATTACATCATTGGGTGATTCCAATTACTAGTTAATACATATGCTTTAGGTGGTGGTTGTGTTAATTGAGACTTCCTCATGAAGCCATCTTATCCATGCTTTAAAATGGTTATTTTACATGTTTGGTTTATGTCCATTTGAAACTTCTTATAAGCAATCCCATATGTTAGTTATGATAGTATAAAACCATTTTATATGATATTTAACCCATTTCCATTCTACGTATGTGGAAGTAAGTACCATTACATAGGAATCTTATTAAATGTTATTTAAACTAAATTGAGTATGAGCACATGAAAGTAGGGTAGGATACATGCCCCTCATTAAGTGGAGTTGGCAAAGGAATTCCTAAATTTTTAATCACTACTTAACATAAATTCAAGTTGCATCCTAGTTTAATACTTGTCATGCATAAGGGGTGTTACATGGGTGTTACATTCTCCCCTCAAAACTAACACCGTCCTTTTCATTGGTTTAATTGTGTGTGATATTACTATGCGTGGAATGGTAATTGAATAGAGTAGTTTTATGTATAGAAACATTGCATAATAGGTTGGTTTCATTGAACAAAGATTGTTGGATTGATAGTTGGTTGCATGTGTGCTTGGGTATTGTAGCTAGGATTGGCTTGGCTTTCCATAGCTTTAAAACAAAGTAGGGTAACCAAATATGATTGCAGTATCAAGAAGCTTGAATTCATTTTAATGTGCACAAAGAATAGAGGCCTTGGAATCAATCAAGAATACATAGCACTCAGTAATAGAGAAATTGTAGATCCTTGGATTCTATTGGTCTAACTTCTAGTTGATTGTGATCCTACCTAGTGTGAATCACAAGGAGATAACTCAGGTTACTCATTATTTGTTATGTGGTAATTGGTTTTAGTGTGCAATATAAACCAAGAACATAGGCCTTCCATAATAAAAAATACAAAGATATATATATAGGACTAAGAATATAGACATATATTAAATTCCGTAGAGGATCTATGTTGGTGAGGTGAGTGGACTATAAGTCCCTCATTTATCGATCATAAATTATTAGAAAAGTTGAATCCTGGATCATGCCACATTTTCTATAACTTTGTAGACCTAGCACGGGTAAAGAAATAGATAAATGTTATAATACCTACAATCCATCAATGCTCAACTTCAAGAAGAGAATAAGAACTTAAAGGAGAAGGTCCATATGTATGACCAAAGGAGATGAATAACCTTTAGACCTTTATAAAATTACTTCCATTGTTTAAAAACCAATTTGATAAATGGAAAGGTTCCCTCACTGTGGTGATGGCGGATTGGGACAAGCATAAACTGCAGCTTTTGCAATTGGGAGAGAAGGTCAGATGGATAGATGGAAAGAGGAAAATATATCTTAGATGATGAATTAGTTGCAACAAGAGTTGGAAAAGGAGGACGCATTAGACAAGATAGAAATATTTTTCAAGAGCATTGGGAAGTAAGGCCACCTTCCATTACTAATATCAAAGTTAGCATCATGGGAAAGACTAGCATGGAAAGTTCATCTTATTTAGATCTTCCTCAAGAACTTCTTGGTGATTTTGAAAAGCATAGAAGAGGCATTGGTTCCAAGCTACTAAGGTATATGAGATACACTAGACAAGATATATGCAAGAGGAGAAAAGGCATCCCAAGCCTCATTGTACTTGAATAGAGTGCCACACATGAAGTCCTAGGTTTTGATGGAAAAGCGGAAAAGGCCACGAACTCCAAGACCAATTTTGTGAAGGAAAAAGAAAGGGTAGAATTGGCCTACTAACTGGAAGAAAGAGAAACAACAAATGCATATGGAAATACATTGCCACTTCATTACTCTTGTGGAAAATTACAGAAGAGTAGTGATAAGAAGACTTTAGAAACTCATCCTACACTATAACTCAAGAGAAGTAGCACACATATCAACCGCCACAAGGAGAATAAATCAAGAGATATGCTTCAGGAAAGACATCCATTGTTTATCACTATGACAAGAAGACGGGACATAGAGTTGACAATTGTTGGTACTCAAAGACATGTTCCTTTAGTGGGAAGAAGGGTCATCATGAGACATCTTGTTGGGAGAAGAAAGAGACATGTCACAAGCAAAATTGATTTTAGAGGAAGAATGGAAATACAACTTCCCCAAATAGACAACAACAAACACAGAGGCACATGGAGAGGAGAAGCATGCCAAGCATCCCAACCAAATTCAATCAAAATTTCCACTACTACAAGTTAAGTCGACATTGGGAAGATAGATGTTGGATCCTTCAATTAAAGCTTCACCCCAGAAATTGCACAACCAAGAGAAGAGTGTGGAGATTAAAGAGGAAAAAGGATATGAAGAGTGGCCTACATCTCCAGCCCAAGGAGTAGAATCTATCCAAGGATTTGTAGTAGAAAAGTAGGTCTACATAACCACCGAATAGGATAATATGTTTATGCTAAGATTAACCCCTATCCAATTGTTTCCTTCATTCTTACAAAAGGATATTTCCTTCTTGGACATGCATCAGAGATCAGTGCATGGATGCAAATGACCTTGAGGGTTCCTTGGAACTACATGAAATCTACTAAATAAAACCAAATGTTGGATACTTCATGAATGTTGTGATTGCACATGAAGGTTTTCATCCATATGCCAATGCTACAAAGATGAAGCACTATGAAAGAATGTGTAGCAACATATAATCGTTCCATGCTAGGAATAAATTGATCATAGCAGAAGAAGGAAACCCACGCATCCTCTTTAAGAATTGTTGTGAGATGGAATATCTTGCTAGGATAGGAAGGAGCAAGAAGAATATAATTTTTACTTGGCTTCATTGACTACCAAGCTAGATGGTCTTCAAGACTAAGAATGCAAGAGACTTGCAAACCGAAGATGGGAGTGAATTATGTTTGAAGAGTTCAGATCTAAATATTGATAAGAGTTGAGAGTCAGAGAACATAATTTTTTACCATGGGAACAAACAAGTTAGAAGCAAATCCATATCTATAGCCATAACTAGAGCTAGTCGCCAAAGCCTTGATATAGATCTAGTGTTGGAGGTAGAGCTATAGCCAGGAGGTATATTTAGAGCCATGTTTTAGAGAAGCATACATGGGGCACATTGATCTAGATTGGTCCTCTAATGTTTGGAGATAAAAAATATTCTCAATGGGGAGGTGTGATCTAAAATGGATTCAAACCAAAGAAAAGGTTATAAGCCTCAGTACCTAAGAAAATTCAACAATTAGAGAAGGTTAGATAAATCTTTGAAGATAATTCAAATGTAAATGTAAACAAGAAAAAGAGAGGAAAATCAAGAATTAAATGAAAACATGAGAGAGGAATGGGAAATAAAAGGTTGGCCTCTTAGCCTTCCCATTACCCGCCAACTCTCCTATAACTTATTGTACTCTCACTCTCAAATGTACTTTTGCATGTTTACTGGCCAAGAGAAGAGAATGTCAGAAAACCTAGAGTTGCATTGTAACTAAACATTGCGAAAATAGAGATATGAGCAACCATTGAATGTTAGTTTTCCCATTTGGGTTTCTAAGGTAAATATGTTGTTCATATGTGATTAATTTCCTCTATTTATTCACTGAGTTAGTTTGAATTTGAGTGTTAAAAATAATCTAATCTATTTTTTCAATCGTTGTTTGGGTATTTTAATGATGAGAATTGGTTCCTAGCTGTAGGTTCAGGATTTTCCTTCATGTTCATTGTCTTAAGAAAATGCAAATCCCAACAGCGCTTTTATTCCCTTGTTGGATGAACTTTGAAGTTCAACGATCAATGGCTCTCATCTCAAAGTTGTTTCAATATTGTAAGGATTTTCTAAATTAATATTTTAAGAGTTATTGACTATTGGGTGGGTTCATTTGAATGTGGGTGAGTTCACTTGTTAACATGGCATTTTACCTCGATCAAGACCATATACATCCCATTGGTGGTTTATTTATCTACTTGTTGGTTGTGTTCTCTCATATGCTGGGTGAATCCATTTACAAGATCAATACATAACCTATTTATTGGTTGAATTCTCATTTTGTTGGGTGTTAATTGTCTTTCTTGAGTGGTGCATCCATCTTGGTGACCAATTTCTCTCACGTGTGGGTTGTACACCTAATTGATGGGTCGATTCTCTCATTAGAGGTTTTTTTTCTTTTGTTCTTGGAGTTGTATGATCATTACTTGGGTCCTAGATGTATTGCATCGATGGGTGATTCCAATTGCTAAGAGAGATTCCAAACACTAGGTAATACATATGCATTAGGTGGTGGTTGTGTTAATTGAGGCATCCATGAAGTTGTCTTATCCATGCCTTAGTAAATGGTTATTTTACATGTTTGGTTGATGTCCATCTCAAGCTATTTTACAAATCCATCACATATGTTAATTATACAATATAAAACCATTTTATATGAGATGTAACCCATTGCCATTCCAAATATGTGGAAGTAAGTGCCATTACATAGGTATATTATTAAATGGAATTTAAAATGAACTCAGTGTGAGCATATTAAAGCAGGGTATGAGCAGTGTTATTGGAACTGGACTAGAACCGGAAAAACCGGTCGGTCCGACCGGTTTACAGAGGTAACTGGTCCGGTCAGGGACCAAAACCGGTTGAACCGGATTTTTGTCTGAACTGGGTACTGAACCGATTGGAACTGGCCGAACCGGTCAAAACCGGCCCGAACCAGCCGGTCCATACAGTGGACCCACGAAACTGAATTAAAAAAAAAACACACACACACAAAAAAAGTTTTCTATGCTTCTATGATCAATTTATTGTTATTCATTAGTATTATGGTTTCCATTTCAAGCCTCTTTGTTGATGTACTTTGGTTAAGAACCTCGGAGAGGTATTGCACTAGGTGCTGTTTTGGTTATTTGCACCCATACTTGCTATATATATGAGAAACTTTGCATATTTATGTATTAATGGTTTGGATTCATATGTATGCACATGAATATATATATTTTTTACAAAATATGAATATTTTATGTATTTTTTAGTCGATTGGTTTTTTTCCAGTTCTGGTCTGGTTCACATTTTGGGCTTCGTCGGTTCGATGACCGGTCCGGTTTTGATAACATTGGGTATGAGACATGCCCCTCATTGAATGGATCTAACAAATGCATCCATGCCTTTTAGAGCAGAACTACCCACTGACAAGTGACCATAGGTTATTATAGTGATGTAACAAAGTATATATACATGATAATCTATTATGAGCCATGACTTTTATTTGGTTTCAATTAGTGTGATATTACTATGTGTGTAATGGTCATTGAGCGATTGCATCAAAAAATTGCATAGCAAATTGGTTGAATTGAACAAATATTGTTGACATAATCATTGGTTTCCTATGTGCTTGAGTCTATAGCTAAAATTGACTTGGCTTTCCATAGATTGCGAACAAAGTTGGATAACTAAATATGCATGCGTTGTCAAGAAGATTGAATTGATTTCAAAGTGCATAGAGAATATATGTCTTTGAATCAATCCATAAGACAAAGTACTTAGTGACGGAGCAAGTGCAAAGCCTTGACTTTTATTGGCATAATCGCTAGTTTCTTGTGAGCCTGCCTGGTGTGAACCACAAAGAAACTAACTCATGGTACTGATTATTAGTCATGTTATAATTGGTTGTTGTGTGAAGGCTACACCAAGAGTAGAGGCCTTGCAGTGATAAAAAGGGAGAAGATCTATATACATAACTAATACCAAATAAATATAATAAATTCCATAGAGTGTATGTGTTGGTGAGGGGTGTGGTATTTAAGTCCCTTATTTACATATCAGAGCATTATATGGTTTGAGTAATTGGTTTAAATCTCAATAACAAAAGTATTCTAGGCCCATTCCTTTGTCATGTCACAAATTTGCTAGCCCTTGGTCTACTCAATGTCGTTTTCAACCGCCTCAACATAAGCCTCCCCTCCAACATATCAAAATCATGGAACTTTGAGGTCCTTGATGTTACAATTTTCTAAGGGCTTTGCTACTGGATTTAGGTTATCTTGTGAAGCTCAAGTGCCTTGATCTCATCAGAAATTAATTTTTAGGAAACATTCATCATGAATATGGGAAGTTCAAAAGTGTGGAATATATTCACTTGGATAGATAAGGAATTTGAGAAATTTTGTGCTTCTCTATATGGTCAATTATGATCTTAGTGGTGTGATTCCTTCTCACCTTGGCAGTTTGAAAAATATGGATACAATGATTTTTTTTAAATGACCTTAGTAGCCCTATTCCTCCCTAATTGGGTTGTCTTGGGAGATTTAAATTCATGTATCTATCTAATAAGAATCTCTCTAGTGAAATACCTATGGATCTCTTGAAGCTAGAAGAGTTGAGAATATTGAATGTGTTAGTGAAAAGACTACACAATGGGATTTTGTCTTTCACTAGAGACTTCCCAAATTTGGAGAATTTGTAGCTTTGGAAAAACAATTTCATAGGTATGGTGCCTTAGAAACTAGCATAAGTAGAAAACTATGGAAAGTGGATGTTTGTAACGTCCCCATCCCTCAATCCGACCAGCAGGAGGGGACAATAACTTAATCGAGGCCCCTAAAATTCGCCCCATAGACATAATTATGAATTCATAATAGCTAAAATGCATGTGCAAACATGAAAATAAGACACACATCGGAATAAAATAAATCCACACATACAACTTGCAATTCCAAGCATAATTGTCACCTGCATATAAATAAAAATAATTGCACATCAAATACATAAGAATACTTATCTTTAAACAAAGAAGATCCAAGCAATTTGTTGTGTAAGAGCGATTTTCCACCCAACCATAGGCACTCTGTCCAACATATACTCTTTCTACTGAGAGAACACCCCTAAGCTGGGCTATGAGGCCACCGAGGCGAAAGGAAACACCTATAGGCTTCTATATCTTATCCCACAACCCATTCTACTCACTGTGCTTAGCCAAAAAGCTTAACCAGAGCTCTGCAGGGGTCTCACTGAGTAATCATAGCCATGGAACTCCTTCCAACTGCCCCACACAACACAAGGAAGACATTTCCCTTCATTGATCCACAGTTCCATCAGGAAATCTAACCCTTACAGTGCTTACCATTGTGTGCAGTAAGAGTCCAACCTGTTGTATGCTAATGGATATTCTCTTGCAACATTAATCTATGGCTTGTCAAACATCCAAAAGTAGCATAACTCAATGGGTAAGGGTTCCTAGCTTGCCCCACCTCCATGCTCACCTACAACCATCTATTTTCCCTTCCAAAAATGCAGCTCTGTCTTGAAATTTGAATTTATGGGTTATACACAGTCTGGTAAAAATGGACATGAACAACAATGGAAAAACTCTACGTAGTGTAGCAACATGCATGAGAGAGTGAGAATTGATCAAAAGAGTGTTGAATCCAAGGATATGAGGTAAGGTGAAAAGACAATTGACGTAGCTTCTGACCGTAGAAGAAATATGACTGCTAACAATTGACATAATTGTCACAACCCCCATGCTTCAATAACTACATGAAGTGAATTTTCCCCAACAACCTCACATGTGCACTCAATGATTGGATTTAAAAGTCAAAAGGAAGTAATTGGCTCATTTAAGGCACATGGCATATTTTGAATGAGTTCTAAGGTTGACACATGGAAGCATAGGATTTGGTTTCCCATAGGCCCCCTTCCTCTTCCCCTCTGGTGGAATCATAGCCCCTTTAGTGCTCTTTACACATACATCTTGGACCATTTTATTAATTTTCAACATAATATTTACATACATTTCGAATTGGCATGACAAGCCATTCATGTGGTCCAAATAAAAATATATACATCATACATGCCTAGCCATTCACTAGTTGGGCCTTGGCCTTGAGCTGCACACTAGGAATCCATACTAGCATATTTACATCATTTACATAATTTTGAGTATATACACTCCAAATCAAAATTGGGGGTATTACAATCCCATCCCCCTTGAAGTAACACCGTCCTCAATGTTTGCTCAAAATCAAAACAAAAAAGGGTATACCTCTTTCGTGGCATCCTCCAAATCCCACGTATCCTCATATGGACCGAAGTGCTTCCATTGCACCTTTACCTATCTGATGGCTCAGTTCCGGAGCAATGTAACCTTCATGTCTAGGATGCATAGTGGCTCGGTTTGGAACTCTCCATCGGGTTCCACTTGGATCACATCCCAATCAATCACATGGTTAGGATCATGTACATATTTCTTAAGCAAAGAAACATGAAAAAAATTATGAGCTCTAGTGTTATCAAGCAATGCAATTATATATGCAACTAACCCTATTCTTTCAAGCATTTCAAATGACCCACAATATCTTGGAGATAGCTAGGCACAACTTCCAATCTTCAAGGTACTCTTGGCCTCACTCTAAGGTAAACATGATCCCCAACACTGAATTCTCTATACATTCTATTCTTATCTGCATAGCTTTTCTGCCTATCTTGGGCTGCCTTTAAATTATGCCTAATTTTTGCAACCTCTTGTTCCATTTCCTTAAGCAATTATGGCCCAATTACAATCCTGTTCACTGGATTGTCCCATGTCACTGGTGTCCTACACTTTCTGCCATATACAACTTCAAATGGACGGATGCCCAATGAAGCTTGCTGCCCATTGTTATATGAAAACTCTACCAAGTGTAAATAATCTTCCCACTTTGATGGTTTGTCCATCACATACATGTGAATCATGTCTTCAAGCACCTGATTTACTCTTTCAGTTTGTCCATTTGTTTGTGGATGGTAGGTAGTGCTAAAATTCAGCTGTGTTCCCAAGTCTGCAAAAATACTTTTCAAAAAAATTGAAGTAAATTTGGTATCCCTGTCTGAAATTATTGCCTTAGGAAATCCATGCAATCTGAAAAATTTCCTTCATAAAAATATTTGCAATGGCATCTGCTTTATAGGTGGATTTAACTGGTATAAAATGTACTGCCTTAGACAATTTATCCACTACAACCATGATAGAATCATGTTGTTTCACAGTCATTGGAAAACCTATAATAAAATCCATGGAAATTCTTCCCATTTCCATTTCGGAATTGGAAAATGATGGAACAAACCTGGTGGGTGTTGATGTTCAACTTTCACTTGTTGACACTTCATGCATTTTGAAATGTATTCAACAATATCCTTTTTCATCCTTGTATTCACTTGTATATTGTATGTATTAAATTTGTACTTTATTTGTATCCCCAATGTAGATGTATTATTCCTCCGATTGGAAGTGTCGTCATTTGTATTTGCAAGTGTCGCAAGTATTATTGTAAGTGTCGTAACTTATACTTGATGGGTTATTAGGCCACCTTGATGGGGTTGGCCCTGTATGATTCATGTGGGTTAAAGGGTTATTAGACCACCCTTTTGGGGTCGACTCAGTGTCAACATTATGTTAAGTGGTTAAATTGGGGCCGACCTAGTTAGAGTTAAAAGTCAAGTGAAGTAAAGTATAAATAGAGAGTGTGACTCTCTCATTTATTCATTCACACTCACTCACTTTGCATTAGTGAGAGAGGAGGAGTGTGCACAATTAGAGGAGGAGCAACTTCTAGAGGAATATCTCTTGTTGTGGGATTTTATCTTTGTGATTTTTGTATTGATGCTCATTCTATCTCGGAGGAAGTTGCAGGGTTTTTCACCTTCTTGGTTTTCCTCGGTGAAATGCTTTGTGTCTCTTGTCTCTTATGTTTGATATGCTGTACATGTTGTTCTCTCAGTTAAGATCCTAGATCAAATTGAATTAAATTTTGAAAAACTAACATGGTATCAAATCTATCCTGAAGGAAGGCATGGTATGACATTTATGACACTTGTTGCATTTGCGACAAATTGGAAGCTAGGGCTTGGTATAGTAAAAACGAGTCATCGTGGAACTTTCGCTATAAATTTATTTTGGTGAAGGTTCAGGATCCGAAACTTCTACAAGTTGAAGATGAAATGTCCATGTACCTTGTGTCCAAAGGACAGCCTCAGAGTCATTGTACTTTATGATATATGATCTGTACAAGTTAGGGTTTCTGACTCTTCCAGAATGCAGTCCTAAACAAGTGACCTAGGAAAAAAGGTCATACCTCGGGCTAGGAAGCTCCAAATGGAATTCCGTAAAATGTGACAATTAGGGAACGGACTATAATTTCATAGGTCCGGGTTTCAGAGGCCGAAGTTGAAACAGTGACACGTGGCACGCCGTACAAGTTCGCTATACTGTTTCATCCCATAAAAAGGTCACATTGCAACACTTGGCATCTCTCTCTCTCTCACAGAGATTCCATTTGAGGTTAGATCTATGGCGTTGGAAAGGTGTCAGGTCAATCTAGCATAGGACGAAGTTTCAGACCCCCAAGATCCGAAATTTCAGAGATACATCAAAAACAATATGGCATATAATTCTGTCCAAACAGAATTGGATTCTGAGCACCTTCATTTTTGGATCGTCACTGCTGTGGGAAATTAGGGTTTCGGAGAAAGTTGAAATTTTTTAAATATGAGACCACGGCTTGATGATCCTCATCAAAATCGAAATTTAGAGACCAATATCGAATTTTTTGGCTGGGCAGAACCCCAGGCATCATCAAACCTTAGTTCTGGATTTTTGATCGGTAAGGTGGAAAATTAGGGTTTGTGCAAAAGTTGAAATTTTTGGAATTTGTGACCACGATTGGATGCTCCTCAGAAAAATTGAAGTTTAGAGCACAAGATTGAACCTTTTGACAAACCATTAATGACAAAGGAAGTCAAAGATTGATGATATGGGCATTAGATGACATGGCAAGAAGAATATGGCAAGGACATGGCAGCTTGGGTATTGAAGCCATAAATGACTAAGGAGTCATAAATATTGATGACATGGCATAATATGGGCATTGGAACACCAAATGGGCCAAATGACCTATTCTGTGGTCATTTGTGGGTTGATGGGGTCATGGAGCCCTTGGAGGTGGTCATAATGATTCTCTTGCATAAAAAGGCTTGAGACCCACACACACATGATGATGATGATGTCCTCACTCTTTTGCATGTGTGGTTGAGATGATGATAACCTTGTTGTAGAAGTCTTGCTTGACTTAATGAAGCCCTTGAAGCCCACGGTGGTGTTAACATGGAAACAAGCACACAAAAATTGTATTGTGGTATGATGGCACATTTGGTTGCTTATGTTGATGATGGGGCTTTGAATTCCGTGGAACCCTTGCATGGGGATGCCTTTGATAAAGTTTATCTTAGCCCATGCTCATGGTGGATGGTTAAAAAATCCCACACAAATAATGGGGTAAGGTTGAAGCCCCTGTTTTTATGAAGACATTGGTTGACATGAAGCCCCATAATTAGGACTTGAAGCCCTTGTGATGTAAAGAAGTTCTTGAAACATGAAAGTGTAAACAAGTAAGCGACCCCTTTTTTTATTTATGTGATGGGATTTGTAGCTCTCTTTGAGGGGCATTATAACCCATATTGTAATATCTTAAAGAGGTTGTTTAATATGTAAATCTTGTTTTAAAGACAAGTTAAAAGACATGTCATGTCGGCCCCAAAGGATAAATAATTTGAAAATTATTAATTTAATTTTTATGCAAGTCGGCTCCAAATTTTTTTATAGGAAACGACCTGTATAAATACACCTTGAAATCTTCATTCTTGGGGGAAATTCGTATGTGGAGAAGAACTCTGATTTACGAACTGTTTGACTGTGAAATTTCGGGCAACAATAGAGCAGCAGTGCATCAGAGTTGCAACAGTAAACATTTTTTATTATCTCTTATTTATGGGTTGGTTGAAGACATGATTTTTGGGCAGCCCGTGACAAAATGAAGACAATTTTTTTTTTGGGGGGCTATAGTCTTCTAATGACAATTTGATGAGATGAAAAGTTTGAATACTTGAAGACATGTTTGTGATTATTTAATGTGCATGTGAACAAGGACATATATGCTAGACAAAATGCTGGACAATGTGATGATGCTCATACAGTGACTTGTTAGGATACAATGAGATGATGCTTATACAGTGGCTTACACACATTAGGACAATACTTACATAGGGATGTGTTGCCGGTGTACAAACTGATTGTTGATGATAGATGAAGACATAAATGATGATGCTAATGTGCTGAGCAAGATGCTGGTTGGAGCTTGAAGACTGTAATGATATGCTGAACAGAATGACAAGATAGCATTGAAATATATATTGATGATCAGAATGATGATATTGTAGAGATAATGATGCTGGGCAATGAAGAGTTGATGACATGTTTAGATGCTGATATTTTGTGTGACATCATGAAGCTTTTTTGTTGAAGACATAATGGACAGAATGCTTGCTTGGGTTATGACAGTCAAGATAATCAGAATGATGACATAGACGGAAATGCTGATAATGGTGATGTGATGAAATATGAGATGTAATGTATGTACATATAATACAAGCAGGGTCTTGTATCCTTTTCTTAGTAGGATCTAAGAAAAACTAGGCTGGGTTCTAGATGATGAGTTGGTGCTCATTGTATTAGTTGGTGCTGATTAACCCTAACGGTTGTAGCCGGTCCAACCAAATACCAAAATATTACAAAGCTTAAATTGTCTTGTGTTCTTGTGTGTTGTGATTCTTGTTATGACTCAATGATTTAGATGCTTTTGATGATTAGTGATGGATGTTTATATAATGATGATGTAATTGGAAGGATAATGCATTGATGAATCTATGGATGTTTAATAAAAGTAGAAAAAAGAATTAAATTGACTTTGCATTGATTAAATCCCCCCCCTCTCAGTGCAACATTGTGTCTAACAATTGGTATCAGAGCGGGCCTTCAGCATAAGCCTAAAAAGCTTGAAGAAAATCAGTAGACACAAGTAAAAGAAAGTCATGGAGGTTTATTCAGAGGATGGAGTCCCATTGCTCAATGAATCAAATTATGAGTCTTGGAGCATCAGAATGAAGTATAGCATACAAGCACGAGAATATGATATCTAGAAATCAATTGAAGGAGGAGCAACTAAGAAGCCACTTGAAAGCAATGAAAAGGCACTAAGCTTAATCATGATAGCCTTGTCTCAGTCAGCGAAGGAAAGAATAAATGTTGGAAAGTACACCTCGGCCAGAGATCTTTGGAGTACACTTGAAAGTGAGCACAAAAGGAAAATTCAAGACATGGACAAAGAAAAGGAAGTCAAGACATCTGAAAATGAAGAACAAGGAATGAAGGAGGTTCAAGCATCAAGCACTAGTGAAGGTAAGAACTCTTCTATTGGCAATAATTCCAAAATTAATAATGATGAAGTTGCCCTTGTAAAGGATGAAGAAGATGACCTATTGAAGATCAAAGAGACATTTGCTAGTACCTTATTGGATAAAGATGTCAAATCCAATATAAGGCTTAAAAAGAAGATCATGGGAGCTTTTGAAAAATTCCAAAAGGAGACAAAGGACTTGTTCTTGAAGTTAAAACTCAAGAACAATGATTTGCAAGGTGAGTTGGAAGATAAAAATCTTGAGGTCAAAAGGTTGAAGGATCAATTAGGAAATGAACAAGAAAAGACTAATGTGGATCCTAGAGAACTTGAAGAGACAAGATGGGTTAACCTTGATTTGAAAATTCAATTGGAGGAAGCTAAAAGAAGAGAAGAAGTATTGAGGAGTCACCTGGATGAAAAAGAGAAGAAAAATGAGGAGCTTGAGATGGAATTTGTTGGACTCAAGAAGAAAATTGAAAAATCAAACTATCATGAGAAGTTCAACAGCAACTCGGTCATGTTGGATAAATTATTGGATTGCCAAAGGTCTCCCCATGACAAAACTGGCCTTGGGTATAAAAAGGTAGAAGCCAATCTAGAAGAAGACAAGTGGTCTCCAAAGACTCCAGAAGTTGGTCCATCAATGACCAAGGATGCATCTCATGACAACAAAGATGTTGGTTGTTCAAGGACACATCAAGGAGATAGGCACGATCCTCAAAGCAAAGAAAAAATTCCAAGATGGAAACAAAGTCCAAGGTATGAATATAGATTTAATGGCTATTGTTTTTCTTGTTCTAACTTTGGTCACAAGGCAATAGATTGTGTAGATAGAAGAGAGAATATTGGAAGACAAAACAACTCGGTTAGATGCTGGACATGCAACAAAGATGGACATGTTGCTGCCAACTATCATACATTAAGATGCTACCGCTGTAGTGGATTTGGACACAAAGCCCAAGAATGTGCAAGCCAAAGAAGTCAACCAAGAGGGAGTTCCTTGTACATTTCAGCAAGAAGAAACAATGTACCTTGGAAGAAGACCAATTCAGAAAATTCTGAAGATCAGAAGACAAAGGCCTATACTACTAGATGTTATACTTGCAGTATGTTTGAACATAAAGCACAAGATTGTTGGAATACATGGAAACAATCCATGAGAAGATTAACATACAACTCATCCAAGAAGACCAATGAAAATAATGGAGAAAATGATGAGAAGAAAGATGTCAAAAAGCAAGTATGGGTAAGGAAAAATGTCTTGTTAAATTCAAATGAGTTTGACCACAACATTGATGATGGCTGCCATGTGGCAAGCCAATTTTGAGGTCCTTTAAAGACCTTGAACAGACCTTGAGTTCATGATTTCGGAGAATGGACTCAAATGGTGAAAAATGGCTCTCCAAGAAGCAAATCAGGTCCAAGGATCGTGGTTTAAGTATAAATCAAGATATGCATGTGCATGATGTCTTGTACACACCTCTTGAGGATGATGTCGCTGTGATGGATACAATTCCGTGTGGTATTCTATCAGGATCCGAAAAGATGATTACCTTGTACATCTACAACACTGAAGCCTGTAGCAGCAGTTGAAAGTTGTAGTTTTATTTCTCCTTTTGAATTTGGGTATGAGGAAGAAGTTCTGGAGCAGCCAGAGTTGAATCTACAGTTTGAAAGAATTTGGGAATATGTGCAAGAGTCATACAATGATGCATGCTCATACTTTATTGATGACATTCTCACATACTGTGATTTGATGTACTTAATGATGATACGATGATCTATTGCATGCTTACCTTTTATGAATTTAATCATTCATATAAGTGTATTAAGAATTGACAAGATAACACTTGTTATTGGTAGCTAACTGATAGGGGGAGCATTAGTATAATGTTTTCTTGAAATAAGAAGCTACAGGAGTTACAATTTGACTCAAGATAGGGGGAGCAAGAGTATTTTACAGAGTTATTGTTCATCTGGACATGACATAGTCATCTGTAACATTTGACTGATATTGCTTGGCATGCCATTACAGTAAGTTGAAGTCTCAGGATAGATATACAAGGAATGTTTTTCAAATGCATGAGAAGTGAAGTGCTCTGAGGACATCCAGAAGTAGTCCAAGATTCTGATTCTGATTTTGACTAAAATTTTTGGGCTTCCCATAGTTGTAATCCCAGTTTTTAGTAGCATAAATAAAAGACTACTACAGTGATGAAGACTAAACCTCATGAAGCCATCCGAATGTGTTTGCAGTAGTAGTTGAAAGTGATGAAAATCTGAGTCAACTTCTCAATGTTTATCATGTTGAAGTCACAGTCATAAGTAAGGACAACAAGAAAAAGGGGGAAAACAACAACATGTAAAAATTCTTATGAAGCAGCTCGATGAAATTGATGACTAGTTGACATCTTTGACTTGACAAGTATTCTGACAGAGAGACAGACTTAACAATGACATAAATAAAAATTGAAGATTAGAAAATCTTTTGTAGCAGCAATACGCATTTTTCTTCTTGTCTTTTGGCCATGGTTAGTTTGGTGGAAATCAATTTTAGGAGATCATGAAGCTGAAATAATGACTGATCCTATATTCTAATGAAGAGATGTCAAGCTTTTAATGCTACAGGAGCAAACCAGAAGGAGTGCAGCAGTTTGAATAGTGATTTGTGACAACCATGATATGTTTTAATAAGGAGCTTGACAACCCAAGTAGGGTTAGAAGTAAGGGGGAGCAGATTTATGAAAACCAAGAAGTCCATATGTAAGTGAGAGCAAACATTTTGATCTCAAAGATATATATATATTTTTGGGCATTATGAAGCTTTTCATGGCTCACCCTTTTTCATTAATGTCAAAGGGGGAGAGTAATTGAAGAGTTGTTGCCATCAATGACAAAGGGGGAGTTTGTTGAGCATAGGTTGTCATTGATGACAAACCATTAATGACAAAGGAAGTCAAAGATTGATGATATGGGCATTAGATGACATGGCAAGAAGAATATGGCAAGGACATGGCAACTTGGGTATTGAAGCCATAAATATTTATGACATGGCATAATATGGGCATTGGAACACCAAATGGGCCAAATGACCCATTCTGTGGTCATTTGTGGGTTGATGGGGTCATGGAGCCCTTGGAGGTGGTCATAATGATTCTCTTGCATAAAAAGGCTTGGGACACACACACACACATGATGATGATGCCCTCACTCTTTTGCATGTGTGGTTGAGATGATGATAACCTTGTTGTAGAAGTCTTGCTTGACTTAATGAAGCCCTTGAAGCCCACGGTGGTGTTAACATGGCAACAAGCACACAAAAATTGTATTGTGGTATGATGGCACATTTGGTTGCTTATGTTGATGATGGGGCTTTGAAGTCCATGGAACCCTTGCATGGGGATGCCTTTGATAAAGTTTATCTTAGCCCATGCTCATGGTGGATGGTTAAAAAATCCCACACAAATAATGGGGTAAGGTTGAAGCCCCTATTTTTATGAAGACATTGGTTGACATGAAGCCCCATAATTAGGACTTGAAGCCCTTGTGATGTAAAGAAGTTCTTGAAACATGAAAGTGTAAACAAGTAAGGGACCCCTTTTTGTACTTATGTGATGGGATTTGTAGCTCTCTTTGAGGGGCATTATAACCCATATTGTAATATCTTAAAGAGGTTGTTTAATATGTAAATCTTGTTTTAATGACAAGTTAAAAGACATGTCATGTTGGCCCCAAAGGATAAATAATTTGAAAATTATTAATTTAATTTTTATGCAAGTCGGCTCCAAAAAAAATTATAGGAAACGACCTATATAAATACACCTTGAAATCTTCATTCTTAGGGGAAATTCGTATGTGGAGAAGAACTCTGATTTATGGACTGTTTGACTGTGAAATTTCGGGCAGCAGCAGAGCAGCAGTGCATCAGAGTTGCAGCAGTAAACATTTTTTATTATCTCTTATTTATGGGTTGGTTGAAGACATGATTTTTGGGCAGCTTGTGACAAAATGAAGACAATTTTTTTTCGGGGGGGCTACAGTCTTCTAATGACAGTTTGATGAGATGAAAAGTTTGAAGACTTGAAGACATGTTTGTGATTATTTAATGTGCATGTGAACAAGGACAGATATGCTAGACAAAATGCTGGACAATGTGATGAAGCTCATACAGTGACTTGTTAGGATACAGTGAGATGATGCTTATACAGTGACTTACACACAGTAAGACAATACTTACACATGGATGTGTTGCTGGTGTACAAACTGATTGCTGATGATAGATGAAGACATAAATGATGATGCTAATGTGCTGAGCAAGATGCTGGCTGGAGCTTGAAGACTGTAATGATATGCTGAACAGAATGACAAGATAGCATTGAAATATATATTGATGATCAGAATGATGATATTGTAGAGATAATGATGCTGGGCAATGAAGAGTTGATGACATGTTTAGGTGCTGATATTTTGTGTGACATCATGAAGCTTTTTTGTTGAAGACATAATGGACAGAATGCTTGCCTGGGTTATGATAGTCAAGATAATCAGAATGATGACATAGACAGAAATGCTGATAATGGTGATGAGATGAAATATGAGATGTAATGTATGCACATATAATACAAGAAAGGTCTTGTATCCTTTTCTTAGCAGGATCTAAGAAAAACTAGGCTGGGTCCTAGATGATGAGTTGGTGCTCATTGTATTAGTTGGTGCTGATTAACCCTAACGGTTGTAGCCGGTCCAACCAAATACCAAAATATTACAAAGCTTAAATTTTCTTGTGTTCTTGTGTGTGGTGATTCTTGTTATGACTCAATGATTTAGATGCTTTTGATGATTAGTGATGGATGTTTATATAATGATGATGTAATTGGAATGATAAGCATTGATGAATCTATGGATGTTTAATAAAAGTAGAAAAAGGAATTAAATTTCCTTTGCACTGATTCACCCCTCCCCTCTCAGTGCAACATTGTGTCTAACAAGGGAGTCCACCCAACAACCAAACAAAGATAAGTATTTGAATTGTTATTTCCTATATATATGATTACTTAAATTATGTTGTTCAGTCATGTACATACTTATGATTTAGGATGTATATTATGCATTTGAGAAAAGTTGCATCAATGAACAAGATACTACTAATATTCAAGTAATGGGTAAGTGGCCTATGGTACTGTACAACATTCCATTGCTACTTATCTAGAATGAAACCTCTTTGCTGACATGTTGGGAGTTGTGCACACTCTTAAAAATGTTCTGGTAGAGATGGAAGGCATCTAGAAAGTTACGGGATATGGATAAATGTTGTATTGAAGCATTGGCGAAGATAATTGCATGACTGTATGACATATATCTTTCTTTATGTGTAAGAATTTTTTCTAAAATCTATGAGATGTTACTAATCATGCAATTGAACTTGTCTTGTAGGAAAGACCGTGTATGATAACCTACAAGAGAGACTTGTTTCGAAGAACAAGCAACGAAGAATCAACAACAACATTTGTTCCAACAACGAAGTTCAAGAAAAATACCTATTGAAGATATTGAAGAATCTGAAGTTCCCAGGATCAGGGATGTAGTAATGGAAGGATGCCATGATCGAGGAATACTAATCGATCATGAAGAATGATGTTTGGGATGTGGTCCCAAGACCAGAAGGGAAGTCTGTTGTGACTTCCAAGTAGATCTACAATATCAAGCATGCTGCAGATAGTAGCATAGAGAAATACAAGGCAAGTGATGAAGTGGAAGACACACCAGATGGATGTCAAGACAACTTTCTTGAATGGTTTAGTCCAAGAGGAAGCTTGCTGCCGAGTTCGAGATGAAGGACTTGGGTATGATGCATTACTTTCTAGGTATGGAGGTGTGGCAAAGTGCAGATGGAATCTTCCTTGGACAAGGGAAGTATGCAATAGAGATACTGAAGCGGTTCGGGATGATGGACTGCAAGGCCATGGCCACACCTATGGGATCAAACCTAAATCTATTGAGTGATGCTTCATCAGAGTTGGTTGATGTCACAGTGTATTGTCAGATGATTGGGTCCTTGATGTACTTGACGAACACGAGACCAGATATTTTCTTTGCGGTGAACACCTTGAGCCAGTTTCTGACAGATCTTAGACATGTTCACCTGATTGATGTAAAGCATATTCTAAGGTACCTGAAGGATACAATTGATTATGGGCTCAAGTATGATGCAAATCAAAAGTTTAACCTGGAGGGTTATGTTGAGTCAGATTGGTTAGACAGTGCTGCAGATAGGAAGAGCACTTTGGGGTTTTGCTTCAGTATGTGATCAGGTGTGATCTCTTGGTTTAGTAGGAAGCAATCCCGCGTAGCACTGAGTATAGCCAAAGCAGAGTATGTCGCAGCTTGTTCAGCTAGTTGTGAGGCAGTATGGCTAAGGAAGCTACTATCTGATTTATTTGATCTCCAGTTGGATTCTACTTGTATCTATTGTGACAACTAGAGTTGTGTGAAGTTGTTAGAGAACCCGATGTTCCATTACAAGTCGAAGCATATCGAGATCAAATATCACTATATCAGGGATATGGTGCAGAGAGGAGCAGTGAATCTCCTGTATGTTGCGATGGATGAGCAGATTGTAGATGCGTTGACCAAACCACTAGCCAGAGTGAAGTTCGAGTACTTCAGAAAGAGGCTTGGTGTACTTCAGATCGAGGTTCACTCCAAGGGGAAGTGATGAGTTCGGAAGATGTAGATGCACATGGGATTTTTTGACATGGTTGTAGATGTGTTCTCCCATGGTCATGATGTAATTGCTGAGCCATTCTCACATGGTGGTAGATGTGTTCTCCCATGGTGCAGATGTAAGGGATGAAGCCATTCTCCCATTGTGGAAGATGTGTTCTCCCATGGTGTAGATGTAAGGGCTAAAGCCATTTTTCACATGGTGGTAGATGTGTTCTCCCATGGTGAAAAAGTAAGGGATGGAGCCTTCCCCAAATGGTGGTAGATGTGTTCTCCCATGTCAGTGGTGTAAGTGCTGTATGATGTGCATATGGGCTGTGCTTTGTGGACAATGAGATGATTTGAAGAGGACGATGCTATGACGATGATCAGGATGTCATGCGATGATGATATGCATAAGGATGATGCTATGACGATGGCCAGGGTGATCATGCGATGATGATATGCATCGGGATGATGCTGTGACGATGATCAGGGTGATCACGCGATGATGATATGCATCAGGACGATGCTGTGACGATGATCATGATGATCATGCGATGATGATGTGCATCAGGATCATGTACTATATGATGATGATTAGTATGATCATGAGCATCAGGATGATGCTTCGTGCAAGGATGATCAGGTGGATCATGAGTATCAGGTTGGTACTCTGTGGCTATGGAAAGGTTGTGCAAGGGTAGCGTGTAATACGTCCTGGAGGTTCGGACAGGTTGTGATAGGCACGTAAAAGTCCTCAGATGCTCTTTAGAGTTATTGCTGAGCAAGACACTCTTTTAAGGTTTTTCTAGACCACATGTAATATGTCCTGGAGATCCGAACAGGTTGTGCTAGGCACGTAAAAGTCCTCGGATGCTCTTTAGAGATGTTGCTGGGCAAGAAACTCTTTTAAGGTTTTGTGGGGACCACATGTAATAAGTCCTGGAGATTTGGACAGGTTGTGCTAGGCACGTAAAAGTCCTCGGATGCTCTTTAGAGTTCTTGCTAGTCATGCTATGCATATAAACGTTCTTGGGACACTCTTTTAAGGTTTTGTGGTGGTGGTCACATGTAATCAGTCCTGGAGATCTTTTCGGTCATGCTTAGGCACATAAATGACCCTGAGATGCTCTTTAGAGTTCTTGTCGGTCGCACTATGCACATAAACGTTCCTGGGACACTCTTTTAAGGTTTTGTGATGGTCACATGCAATAGCTCCCTGGGAGATCTTGCCGGTCGTGCTTAGGCACATAAAGGATCATGGGATACTCTTTCGAGGTTTTGTTGACGCATGTAATTAGTACTGAGGATTCCACAGGATGGCCAGCTCGCAGAGATGATCAAGACCTACAGCAGGCTAGGCCTACATCCAGCATGAAAAAGGGCTGGCTTTGTAGAAATTCCTATGACAAGAAGAATTGAGAGATAGCACCAGTTATCGAGATGAAGAGTACAACAATAGTGACGATGATGCTCCAGTGATCTAGTGACGATGATCCAGCTCCAGTATTGAAGACTTGTGTCTATATGTATTGATGACTTGTGTCAAGAAAATACCTTCCTAGTTAAGAGGGAGTGTTGATGTATTTGTAACTTCAGAAGATATTCACTTGTATATTGTATGTATTACATTTGTACTTTATTTGTATCCCCAACGAAGATGTATTATTCCTCCGATTGGAAGCGTCGTCATTTGTATTTGCAAGTGTCGCAAGTATTATTGTAAGTGTCGTAACTTATACTTGATGGGTTATTAGACCACCTTGATAGGGTCAGCCATGTATGATTCATGTGGGTTAAAGGGTTATTAGACCACCCTAGTGGGGTCAGTCCAGTGTCAACATTATGTTAAGTGGTTAAGTTGGGGCCGACCTAGTTAGAGTTAAAAGTCAAGTGAAGTAAAGTATAAATAGAGAGTGTGACTCTCTCATTTATTCATTCTCACACTCACTCACTTTGCATTAGTGAGAGAGAGGAGGAGTGTGAACAAGTAGAGAAGGAGCAACTGTTAGAGGAATATCTCTTGTTGTGGGGTTTGATCTTTGTGATCTTTGTATTGATGCTCATTCTATCTCTGAGGAAGTTGCGGGGTTTTTCACCTTCTTGGTTTTCCCCGGTGAAATGCTTTGTGTCTCTTGTCTCTTATGTTTGATATGTTGTACGTGTTGTTATCTTAGTTAATATCCTAGATTAGATTGAATTAAATTTTGAAAAACTAGCAACTGGTGTCCTACACTTTCTGCCATAGAAAACTTCAAATGGACGCATGCCCAATGAAGTTTGCTGCCCATTGTTATATGAAAACTCTACCAAGTGTAAATAATCTTCCCACTTTGATGGTTTGTCCATCATATACATGTGAATCATGTATTCAAGCACTTGATTTACTCTTTCAGTTTGTCCATTTGATTGTGGATGGTAGGCAGTGCTAAAATTCAGCTGTGTTCCCAAGTTTGCAAAAATATTTTTCCAAAAATTTGAAGTAAATTTGGTATCCCTATCTGAAATTATTGCCTTAGGAAATCCATGCAATCTGAAAATTTCCTTCATAAAAATATTTGCAATGGCATCTGCTTTATAGGTGGATTTAACCAGTATAAAATGTGCTACCTTAGACAATTTATCCACCACAACCAAGATAGAATCATGTTGTTTCACAGTCATTGGAAAACTTGTAATAAAATCCATGGAAATTCTTTCCATTTCCATTTTTGAATTGGAAAAGGATGCAACAAACCTGGTGGGTGTTGATGTTCAACTTTCACTTGTTGACACTTCATGCATTTTGAAATGTATTCAACAATATCCTTTTTCATCCTTGGCTAAAAATATTGCTTCCTAGCTATAGCAATTGTTTTCTAATATCCTGGGTGAGCAAAATCTGGCATTTTATGGATTTCATCCACAACAATTCTCCTCAAGTGTGCCACATTTGGAATATAAATTTTGTTTTTATAAATAAGGGGTCCATCCTCTTTCAAATGATACCCTTCATATCTCTTTTCAATATTTTGATGCTGTAATTTCTCTTTTATTTGCACATATAGTTCGTCTTCAGCAAGAGAATTAACAATCTACTGTCTTAAATCTAACTGGCAAGTTGTGATGACTCCCAGATGCATTTCATGCACCTTTTTGTTGAGTGCATCAACCACTTTATTTTCTGTTCCTTTTATGTGTTTGATCTCAAAATCAAACTCACATAAAAATTCCAGCGATCTAGCTTGCCTTGCATTTAATGTTCGTTGCTCAAACAAATATTTCAGACCATAATGGTCTCTCCTCAATTCAAATATTCTGCCCATTAAATAATGTCTCCACATTTTCAAAGCATGAACTATGGCTACAAGTTCCAGATCATGTGTGGCATAATTATTTTCATGCTCCTTCAATTTTCTGGACTTATAACACACCACATGATTTTCTTGCATAAGAACTCCTCCAAGTCCTTGTTTATATGCATATGTAGACACCACAAATTATTTTTCTGTGCCTGCAATTTTAAGAATTGGAATACTTGTGAGAAGCTTCTTCAACAACTAGAAGCTTTCCTCACATTTATGGGTCCAGTCAAATTTTGTTCCCTTCTTTTGCAAAGAAGTGAATGGGTGTGCAACCTTGGAAAATCCTTCAATGAATCTTCTATAGTAACCAACAAGACCCATGAAATATCTCACATCTGTGACATTCTTTGGAGTTTGTTATGTCCCCATATTTTTCCATGGTCCATGGGGTAATTTTGGCCTAAGTCACCTAGGCAATAATTATTTAATTAATGAGCAAGTATGGAAACTACCTTATGGAAGATGCCTAAGGTTGTATTTGGGAATTAAATGGACAAGGAGGGCCCCCCATGCAGTTATTAACTCCATGACTAAGTCTAAGTGATTGACTAATTGAGAAATTAATTAATTGGGGAAATTTTGAGGCATTACACTATAACAATTAATTAATTACTGGATAATTAATTAATTGCTAAGTTAAATTATTTATGAGTTGTATTATTTTCATTTAAATGTTTATTTCTGATAAATGTGCCAAGTGGTTGATGACTTGGCTAAGAAATTTGAATTGGTAAGTGAGCCAAACTTGCCTAAGTGGTAAAGTCTTAGAAAATCTAAGGAATCTAGTGGAGACAAGTTTGCAAGATGAACCCAGAAAGGAAACTGACAAAAGCTGAAAAAATTAGACAAAAGCAGGAAAGAGGAAAGTAAATAAAGTGGAAAGATTCATAAAATCTTTTAGAAAGAAAATAACAACAACTAGAAAAGCTACCTAAAGCGCACTTTCCCAAATTCAGTGAAGGAGGTGAAGGAAAGAAAGTTTTGAAAGCTCAGAAGTTGCTATTTTCCTCAAGAAAGGCGCCCTCATGGCTTTGGAGTAGAATGGGAAAGTAGGTAACCTACTCCCACAGGTCACCAAGCCAAGAACTTGCTCAGCAGGTCATCATGAAGTTTATAAAAGAATCCAACCAACTCCATTTGACAACTTTTGATCATTATTAGAATTTGTGAGTGAGAGCTCTGAACCCTCCAAGTTGAGTGTTGTGCCTCAACAAGTTATGCTTGGGTGATGTGCCCCAAGGCCCCATGAATTTCCTGAGAGTGTTATGCAGGTCCAGTAATTAGTATTACAGCCAGTAACATTCAGTACAGTTCAGCCATGATGATCTAATGTCAGATTGAAGGGGAGGCCACCATTGAAGGAGATTTGCAGCTACATTTAGTGGAGGAACACCAGTGGAAGAAAATAATCATGGAGAGATGTTCTCAGGACCTCCAGTGAAGTCTATCAGCTGAATATTGCAGACATTAGATGCTTCTATATTCCAGAAATCAAAGTTCAGATTGAATCTCTAATATTCTCCTACTCCTACTTCTCCCTCAACCAGTTTTGGAGGTGATTTTCCTCAAGGAGAGAACCAGTTGAAGATGGAATCCATTGAAGACCAGTATGTTCAGAATGCAACAATTTCAGCCATCTAATCAGTAGATGGACTGATAATAACCTCCATTACAGATGCGAAGTAACTTCTCTCTTCTCCTCTCTATTTCTCCACTATTGTAACAAAAAACTAGCCTGTGAGGCATCATGATTTGAGAAGTTAGTATTAATAAAAGAAGGAATGTTTTGAATGTCAGATTTTGAGTTATATGGATGGAATATGTTATATCAGAGTTGAAATTAATACCAGAGCAGAGTTTTTAATTCTTAAAAGCAGTTTGTGAAGTTAAAATACAAGACTAGCTAGATTGATGTCATTTCTAGACTAGTTTCACCGCTTTTACTGCCAAATCCATTCTAAGCAATATTTTTACATTCTGTCAGTTGGATCTGGTCCTTAACTCAGTCTAGTATCCATATCAGTTCAAAAAATCAGATTTTGGAAGCATTTCGACCCTGCTTGGAAAGTTAATAAAAATACTAGCTCAGCAATCCCGGGTGAGCCCAAAAACCCCAATTCTTCCCAAAATCTCCCAAAGATGCAAAAATACCTTTCTGAACATAAACAACACTCATTTTACTGATATAACCTCTGTCATTAACTCCCAAAACCCCCACCTGTCTAGTATGCATATGCCAGCTACCTAGGAATCCTCGAAGTAGGCAATAGACTAGCTCTATTGTTGAAAAGTGAAAGGTACTAGTACATGGTGCATAGGAAACCGCTGATCTAAACCTTTGACCTAATTTTGTACCTAACCTCATACATTTTACAGACTTAAATATTCATTCCACCACCCACATTCCTTACTTCAGTACCCCTCACTTACCTCCTACACTGTTCGAAAGAATTGACAGAAAGTTACTAGTAAAATTTATAAATTTTTTTGAAGTGGAGTTAATATCTTGGTTGAAATTTCCCGAGGATATTACAGAGTTGGCCAATTTATAATGGCTTCAATCTTTTATGGATCCACTAATATTCCTTCCTCTGAAATTATGTGACCCAAATAATGAATTTTTTTTGTAAAATTCACATTTGCTTAGCTTTGCATACAACCTATGCTCCCTTAACAATTGCAAAGCCATTCTCAAATGTTCTTCATGCTCCTCTTCAGTCTTAGAGTAAATAAGAATGCCATCTAGAAAAAAAGAACAAACTTGTCCAAATATTTGTGGAAAATGCTATTCATGAGACACATGAAGGTAGATGGTGCATTAGTGAGACCAAATGGCACCACTAAAAATTCATAGTGTCCATACCTTGTTCTGAAGGCTGTCTTGTGAATGTCTTCTTCCCTGATTCTTACATGATGGTAACCAGACCTCAAGTCAATCTTTGAAAATACCTTTGCCTCTCTCATTTGATAAAAAATATCATCAATTTGAGGCAATGTGTACTTGTTATTCACTGTCACCTTATTCAGCTTCCTATAATCAATGCATAGCCTAAGTGTACCATATTTCTTTTTCACAAATAATACCAGTGCTCCCCATGGAAACACACTTGGCCTTATGTACTTCTTTTCCAACAATTCTTGCAATTGATTTTTTAACTCTAATAATTCTGATGTGCTCATTCTGTAAGGTGTCTTAGACATTGGTGCAACTCTTGGCACAAGATCAATTGTGAAATCAATTTCCCTCTTGGGAGGAAGTTCCAGAACTTCCTCAGGAAACACATCCTTGAACTCCTGTAGCACATGATAGTCTTCCAAATTTGGAATTTCATTTTCTGATTTCTCCAATATATGGGCTTGTTGATGCCCGAAAAATACTAGCATCTATAGTAGGGATTCTCCCCAATGAATAATCCCAATTAGATCACTCACTGTTTGGTATGGGGAATCCGCCTGGTTAACGGTTTGGCTATCGTAGGTGTGTATGTTTTATTTATGTATCGGTTGCAGACCATACCACCATTTATATTTTATGTTTAAGGGTATGAATATGCAAGTGCTTCTAATCTACCTAATGCATTTAACCTATAATTCACAAGAAGAAACCACAGAAGTGATGCGTAGGTTCTTACATCCCGTCTTACTGCTTCTACCTTGTCAATTAGCTAATTCTATTCTAAAATAACTAACCTATCCTTGCAAGGATCGAATTTAAATAAGAGTAATAATATGAAAATGCTCATACAAATCCAACAGATAGCTATTAAGATAAAATATGCACATTCCCAACAGAAAATTACCAAAGATAGCTTTGATTTTAATTAACACAATTTATTACTCTGTTAACACATAGACATTTGCATAGATAAAGAAATCGTTCATCATCATTGAAATAGTACAACAAAATCAGAAATATCTCACAGTATGAACATAAACAGAAGAAGAAATAGTTCTTCTATGTCAGCCACAACTTTCCACGCAAAATCAGTGCAAGCTTTTCCCATCAAACATGTATTTCCTCATTACCAGAAAAATAGTTCTCTAACACAATGTATCCAGTCTATAATTCACTAGCAAAAGTCCCTTCTCTAGTACCCTTTCCCCATATTTATATTACAAGAGAATTTGTTTGAATGACTGATCATTTTGGCTCCCTCTACGTCCTTTAGCTTTCCAGATTTGTCCTTTGCATCTACTGTTTCTTCTGCGCACACCCTTTCAGCTCCCTCTGCGTCCTTTGGCTTGCCCGGTTTGTCTTTTGTGTCTACCATTCCTTCTGCGCGCGGCCTTTCGGCTCCCTCTGCGTTATGAATGATCACTTTGGATTCCTTTGCATCCTTTGGATTACCAATCTTGTCTTTTATGCCTACTGTTCCTTCTGCTCACATCCTTTCAACGTCCACACGTCCCGAGGAAACAACAAAACCAATGTATAAGAAAAACTTGTTATTAAACAAAATAATAATGAACATAATACAAATTTCAGAAGCTTTATTTGTCAATATGGTTTGCAAAACAAAGATTTAAACTTCCACGATCTAGTTTCAATGTGAAAATCGCCGAGGTGGAAGGTTGGAAAAATCCCAAAAATGGCCCAAAAATCATCCTTTCGCAGTCAAAAAAGGCTTTACAAAATGGCCAAAAAATCATCCTCCTGCAATTTGCAATGCGGGGGTGCAGGATTACGGAATTGCATGTGCCATTTTCCAACGTTCAGAGATACAATTCACAATACCAATCAGAACTACAGAAAAGAGGAACTGCGGGATGCGGAAAAGTGAAATGCAGGAACACGGAAATGCGGATTTGCGGAGTGTAATTCCAAAATCGGAAATGCAGTCCGCAATCCACAATCGGAAATGCTGAAAAGTGGGACTGCGGGATTGCGAGCATGTGGATTGCGGGAATGCTGTTAAGATCCTAGGGGGAGGCCTTCTCTAACACCTCGAGGTTTTGGTGTAATGGTTCGTATCATTTGGTATCAGAGCCTCCACCCAGGTTCGATTCACAGAGCAGGTGGCAACGTCGGCATTGCAGTGTTCGTCCAGGGCTCGTACGGCTCAAAGGGGACACCATCGTACGGGCGCACATCCAACCTAGAGTTTGGACTGCGGAGCGTGGTGGGATGTTAAGATCCTAGTGGGCGGCCTTCTTTAACATCTTGAGGTTTTGGTGTAACGACTTGTATCAAATGTGGGATACCATTCAACAAACTGAAAAATCAATCTATAATCCGCAATTGGAACTGCGGAAAAATGGTATTTTGGCATTGCGGAAGTGTGGAAAGTAGGGATTGCGGAATTGCGAAAATGCATAATGCGGAACTTAGGAATGTGGAAGTGTGGAAATGCCTTTTCTTTTTGTTATTTTTTCAAGAAAAACTAAGTGTCACGGGTAAGATGAAACCAACTCCGAGTAATATAAAAGGAGAGGCCCTACAATTTTACAAAAGTTTTGGGGATCAGGTTGCAGCTGCAACAATTGGTGACTAGCTGGTGAACACAGATCTCTAAACAAACCCATTTTAGGATCACAATTGCTTGTTTGTTATTAATTCTGATTGTAATACTGTGCCTTTATAATTTTACCATGATTTTAAAAGGCTAATTTTTTATGTAGGGAGAGGATCTTTCTTGCATCATATTGGCCATTCAATTGGGAAATAGGAAAACCTAGACTATATTTCCTAACCACTCTCCTGGGGCCATAATATAGAGTTCATTACTAGTCCCGTATTTTGGTTACCTCTACATATGACTCCACAGGATCGTAACAAAATCAGACAAATATATTCGTTTGTTCTTCATTTCCATGCTATCAACATTTCTTTAGATGCTTTCTTTTGATGAGTTTTATCGTCCAAGTATTTCACAAATAAATTTATTTAGTCTTCAACATTTGACGTGGGTTCTTCCATCCATAATTCCCTTTTGTGTTAGTGATGTGTTTTCTTTGTTTTTCATACTCACCGATGGAGAAGAACCTTTTGGAATTATCATCTGGGAAATCTTCGATTTGATGTATTTATTTTCAAAACCATTTCTTTGATGGAGATGAAACTTTTAAGAAATTTTGACTCTTCATTATAGGCCTTTTGGTTGTAATTTTCATAACTTGGGATCATTTTAATTGCCATACATTTGCAAGACTTGCTTCCTTTCCATGGGTCAATTATAGTAGGCTACCTAAGATGGTTATTTATTTGTAAGTGAGTGGAGCCCCAAGATAGTAATTTAGAATTTAGAGATCCTGATTATTTCACGGGTTTTATATTGACACAACATAAAACATGAAGCAGTTTTCCCCTTTTAAAACAAAGAAACAATTAAAATCACTAATGACATTGTTTTTTACAAAAAGAATTCCTTTTGTTATGAAGCCAGTTCTAATCCTTTTGGTGATTATCAACATTTCACATGAGATTGTTCATATTTCTGCATTCCTGTAATCACTCTTAAAGCTGAGCTGAGTTTTATTTCAATCAAGCAAAAATCAGTCAAGCAAAACAAGGTCTGACCAAAATGAGATAAGGCTGAAATTAACTAACCTAGGAAGAGAATAAACAAAAACAACTAGAAAGTTAAGAATCAACAAAAAAATATTTATGTACATCAGGTCTCCCTAGTGTGCCATCACTTACTTCCCAAACAAATTGTGATAGCTTTAGGATGAGGGTTGTCTTAACAGGAAGAAGACTAAGCTCATTTGGTGGGGTCAAGATTAAACTATCTTCTAAGGTGGAAGAATGACCAGGAGAGCCAAAGTGCTGTTAGGGGTTAGAAGGATTTTCAATACCTCATATTTTGGAGCATATTTAAGATTGTGCACAAAGATCAGGGGCTTGAGGGGTAGTTTGAATGTTGTTTGTTTCGTCATGATATCATATTCATTAATTTTTTCGAAACAAGAATCATATAGTTTCAAAATATTCAATAGAAATGAAATTGTCAAGGATTAGTTTGCTAAGTGACTGAAAAATTCCCTGTAAATCTGAGCGAGACATCTCTTTAGTATTCATTTGTCTAGTGCGTATTCTTATGGAAAATATCTTTCACTGGTGAGCATTGATAATCAAATCCTATTGAAAAATTACCATGTCAGTTAATGAAACATTTCAAACCATATTCATAAATTCAATCTCAGAATGCATTTCAAATGGTAAAATTTTGGAGGTATTATTCACATTTATGGGGCAGTAAGAGAGATATACCAGATATTAGATTTGATTTATGAGTTCTGTACGATCAAACGTTTCGACTAGTGGTCTATGGGGTATTGGATCTCAAAACTATTTTCATAAATTTGAATCAAAACATCCTTGTGTTATCAATTCTTCAAGAATATTCATGAAAGTGTTTTATTCTTCAATCGATGCGATAGTGCAAGTGCTTTCTTCTTTCATTGTTAACTAAATCGTTTAATGGTATCAACACTAATCGTATCTTCAATGATATTCCTTCCTTTTTTATTTCTGCTGTTAAATTTTATCTTGCATTCAAAATCAAAGAATGTATTTCCATAATTCTACAGACCTAGATTTTCTTCAGTTTGGATAGATTTTGAATGTGGCCTCCTTCATAAAACACATCTGTGTTCATACTCATTTTCATGAAAAAAAATAGATGCAACCAATGAGGGCGTCTCTTGTGTATACCTTATGAATGTTTAGTTCAGTTCAACATATGCATCAAATAAGGGTATCATCTTGATTTCCAAATATCCAAAGGGATTGAATGATAGTGAAGGGGATAATCTGAGCTATCATACAAAACCTAACGAATAACCAACAACTATCCTATACAAAGAAAACTATGTGAGTGAAACTCTTATTCTGCATGTTTAGAAAATAAAATTTATGCTACTCCGAAAGTTGAGTTGGGGTTTATTAAACAAAATCAAGCAAGTAAAGCAAAATCAACACAGCATGAGATACAACTGAAGCTAACTATCCTAAGATGAAAACCAATGAAATCAAACAAAAGGCTAAAATAAACAAATTTATTTATGTACAAAAGGTTTCCCTAAATCTAAAAAAAGTAGTGTTTGAGTGCCGAGCCGTTGACATGGAGGTTTTCTTCCCCCCCTTGTAAATCTTGTAACTTATAAGTTGCAAGGCCAAGCTTCTCCACAATTTGATAAGGACCAAGCCATAATTGTTGAAATTTTGTATGATTTTCCTTTTCTCATGAGGATGATACCACTTTAGAACTAGGTCTTCTAACTCAAAATTTTTCTTGCCAGATTTCCGTTTATCAAACCATTTTTTAACAATGCCTTGGTGACGGTTGAACCTATCTTTGGCCTTTTGCCGTGCTTCCTCAAGTTTCAGCAGAGTATTAATTTGTGACTGTAATATTTCGCTATTGGATCCTCGAGCTGCCTGAGCTAACTGTAGGGAAGGGAGTAATATATTTGGGGGGAGAATAGCCTCTTTCCCATAGACTAAGGTGTAAGGAGAAACCCATAAGGATTCTTTTGGAGTGACCCTATTTGCCCATAAAGCGTTGGGAAGAGCTACATGCCAATTTCTTTGGTTTTCAATAACTGTTTTCTTCAATATTCGTATGAGATTTTTATTGGTGGATTTTTCCAACCAATTCCCTTGAGGACAATAGTTAGATGAATAATGCAATTTAATTCCCTTTTCCATATCAAATGTACTTAACTTAGCAGAAGAAAAATAAGACGCATTATCAAAAAATAACGAAATTGGAACCCCAAACCTAGTTATGATGTTTTCTTGCAAAAATATGATGACCGCATCTTCATTTACTTTGCGTAAAGGAGCTGCTTCAGTCCACCTCGTGAAATAATCAGTTGCGGTGAGAATATACCGATGTTGCAATGAAGAGTTGGGATTGATTTCCCCAGTGATATCTAGACCCCATTGCTTGAATGGTTTTGAAATGATAACTGGTTGTAGTGGTTCTGTTGATTTTGGTAGTCTGCCAACACTTCTCTGACATACATCACATCTCCTTGCATAATCATGAGCATATTTAAAAACAGTGGGCCAATAATATCCAACTCTCAATATTTTATGAGCAGTAGTGTCCCCGGAATAATGTCCCCCTGCAGGGCCATCATGCGACTCCTTTACCACTTTTTATGCATCATTATTTTCAAGACATCTGAGAAAAAATCCATCGTAATTCTTTCTAAATAGTACTCCATTTATTATTTGGTATGATGCTTACCTTAATGGGAGTTCCCTTCTTTGCTTCGAATTTCAATGTTCCAACAAATATCCATTTTGAAGATAATGAATCAAATATCTATACCAAGACTTTGGAGTGGTGAAAGTGGAACATACTTCAATTAAATTCATTTCTAATTCATTCTCCCAGCCATGATTTTTATTAATTGGATTTTCAGTAATCAACTTACATAACCCTTGACCTTTTATGATATTAGCCAGTTTAAATTCTAGGTCATATTCTTGTAGTGCAGTCACCCAATTTCCTCCTCTTTCTCCTAACTCCTTTTGAATAAATAGATATCTGACAACTGGGTGAGGTATTATAACCTTTGTTCTATTTTTCAGAATGCAAGTTCTGTACTGCTTCATTGCCTTGAAAAATGCATATGCTTGTTTGTCTACAGCTGGGTAATTCAGTTCAGCTCCTTGTAACCTAGTGCTCATAAAAGATATTGGGTATTCATCTCCTTGCTCTCCTTTCTGTGTGAACACTGCTGCAAGAGAATAATCTGAAGCAAATGCATATATAATAAAATCATTTTCAAAATCTGGACCGCTCAATGAAGGTGCATGAGTAATGGCATTTTTTATATCCTTAAATGTGTTCTTCTCAAAATCAGTCCATTTGAACTGCACACTTTGCTTCACCATCTGCTGTAAAGGTTTTATAATTTGTGCAAAATCTGGTACAAACCTTCGCACAAAGTTTATTGTGCCCTAAATGATTGCATAGTTTTATTGTTATGGGATGTGGGAATCTGAGTTATAGCTTGAATTATTTCAGGGTCTATAGAGATTCCCTTTTTAGAGATGATGTGCCCTAACAGTTTTCCTTCGAGAACAACAAAAATGCTTTTCTTAGGATTCAAAGATATACCACACTTCCTACAACGTTCAAAAATCTGTTTTAAATGGAAAGCATGATATTCTCTTTTCTTAGAAAAAACTGTCACATCATCTAAATAAATAACAACACAATGGTTGACCAAACCTTAGAATGCGATGTCCATGGCCCTTTGAAATGTGGCTCGAGCATTCATAAGGAAAAAAGGAATTCTTCTATAAGCGAATGTTCCCCATTTTGTGCGAAAGGTAGTCTTGAGTCGATCCTTCTCGGCCACTAATACTTGGTTGTAACCTGAAAATCCATCCAATAGGGAGAACATTTCTGATCTTGATACCATCTATAATATTTGTTCCATAAGTGGGACCGGATAGTTATCTTTATTTGATGCTCTGTTCAAATTTCGAAAATCAACACATAGTCTAATTTCTCCTGATTTTTTTCTTACAGACACCTGTTTTCCACCCATTCAAAATGTTTGACCTTGAAAATAATCTTACCATCCAACAACTTATTTAATTAATCTGTATTAATGGTTTAAGCGTATGATGCATCTTTTGAAGTTGCTGCTGAAATGGTTTTGTTCCTTGTTTGATGGGTATCACATGTTGGATGATGCGTGTATCATAAGTATTCAACTCTTCATATGTCCATGCAAAAACGTCCTTGTACTATTGAAATAGTTTAATAAATTTGCATCTTTCACCAAGTGAGCAACATTTTCCCAAATTAACATATTTAGGTTCCTTTTCTGTCCCTAAGTTCACCAACTCATATTGCATCGAAGATCTGTTTGTCTTGACATTTGCAGGTTTCCAGAACTTGTGCTGTAAGTCAAATAATCCTTCAAGAGTTTGCACTCCTTTTGGCATAAAATTGCCTTTGTTGGTACCTTCATTTTTCAATTTTGACTGGTTCTCATCTTCTTCAATAATGGATTCTTTGAAGGTATCCTCATTTTTCAGAAAACTGATAATCTGCTCATCATCATCGAACACTCTCAGATTTGTAATGTTGTCAGGTACAGATGGCCTGAAAAACAATTCAATAGAAAAAATGTTATTGGTTGGTACTAACCGTGAAGCATAAACACTAATAAATCAACAACAATGTTTTGTAATCTAGGAATTGCATTTATGTTAAAAGCATTAAAATTTGATATTAAATTCCATACTTCAAACTGATACCCTTTCAAGTGTGGAGATACACAATGAATGGTTTTTCTTATTTGCCTAAAAACTATTTCCAAGTCACCAAAAACTTTTAAATTCTTAATATTCAAATCAATGGCTTTTTTTAATCCTTGAACTAAATCTTCATATTCAACAGTATTATCGTGCATTCAAATTCTAATCTACAAGAGAGAAATTGTCTATTTCCTTGAGAATCAACAAGAACACAACCAAATCCTGCTCCTTCTTGTGTTTTGGATCCATCAAAATATAAAATACAAAATCTATTATCTAACTCAACTATGTTATTATGATTATCTAATTCAGTAATTAATTCTACTATGTTACAGTCAATATCATCAGCTCGTGCAAATTGAAGGAGATCGGACTGGTTGTCTGAGTCATGGCCATCATTTTCTGCCTGATAATTCCCTGGCTCAATTTCTAAAAAATAATTTCCCAAAACTGAAGATGAAAAATTCACTGGCTCATTTTTTCCATCTAACTGAGTCATATTATGTTTCATATGAGGTTACCTTAATACTTTAATTTGGTTTTGCTTATTCTGATAAGGCAACCACAAATGAGACCAATCAGTTGCAAAATAACCATTTAATTTATTTGATCAATCTCTACTTAGAATTAACCCATAATCTTATGGTATGTCGACTACCATAATATCAATAAATTGACACACTATTGGGTCTGCAGCCAATCTGATCAATACATTTTTCATTTCCCAAATAACTTTAACATCATATCTATCTAGTTGTATAATCCGAGAAGGAGATGAAGTGGGTTGTCCATTTATCTTCTTGAAAATAGATAGTGGCATGATGTTAGATGAATCCCCAGAGTCTACCAAGCAGTTGTGCACATTATAATAGAAGATATCAAAAGTCAAAAGGAAAGGAAGAGTTTGAGATTTCGATTTTCCACCAATACGTGCTTCGTTAATTTCGGTATCAGACTAAACCCTAACTGTTTATTTACTGTACTGCTTGATTTTACGTTAATAGATTCTAATAATTTTTTGCTCTGTTGTGGTAGGTTACATAATTCAAACAAATATATATTTGCTTTAGTTTTCTTGATATCTTCTACAATGTCATACCCCATATTCTGATTTTCTCCAACGTTTTTACCACTATAAGATTTGTTGATTACAAGGTTTACTTGTTTATTGCTTAATGGGTTTGTTTCCTTAATGATCCCAGAATTTGCTTTTAGTTGTGACTAATTTAAACTGTTATTCTTCTTTATGTTTTCTTTGAATGTCTTCATTTTGGGAACTACCATACTTTGTTCTTCTATTGGTCCCTTACTTTTGGTGGCATAATCCACAGGCGATATTTGTATTTCCTCCACCTTTTCTTCTTCATCTAAACCCAAAGTTGGTGCCCAATCCCATAATACCAAGGTAGTTTCTTCATTTTGATTTTTTGGTTCATCAGATTGGTCTTCTTCCTGATCTTCTTGGTCTATTAGTTGTGTATCTAATAATTGATTCATTACCAGGGTCATTGAATTAATCCATTGTGGGGAACTTTTCTCAGAATGATGCTCTTGATGAAATGTGAAAAAGTGGTCCATGCCAACTTCATTCAAATTGAAAACAACACAATTATTTAATGGTGGTTGTGATTATGTGCTTTCTTCCCTTTTCTTATAGAAATGCTTAAATGGTTTTCTTACTGAAGAACTAGCACCCTTTTCTTTTTCCAAATCTACTATTTTATTGGACAACTTTTGAACCATCTTGACAACATTTTCTAATTCATTTGCATATTATTCTTTAGGTCTGGTCAATATTAAAGGCTTCTTATTTACTATAGGTTTTACTTCCAAATCCAAAGAATGTTTCATAATACTGTCTATGTCTGCTCTACTTTCTTTGCCTCTTCATTATTTTATGCTAAAGTAGTTTTAACAAATCTTTTGACAAACATGGCTATGGATGGGAGAAGCGTTGTAGTATAATATTCTACCAATGATTCTTCAACAGGTTTAGTTGCAATGCTAAAACTATTCAAAATCATAGTAAATCTCTTATTAAACTCTTGAACTTTCTCCTTCTTTTCCATCCGCATAGACAATAATTCTTTCATAAGTGAAGCCACAGTATTTTGGGTGCCAAAATTATTCAGAAAAACCTTTTCAAAACTATCCCAATCTACTATAGAACCATCCTGTGGGCTAAAATAACAGGATGATGCTCTTGGTTCAAAAGTGTAAGGGAACAATCTGCACACTACATCCTCATGTTCCACATTTAATAGGTTCAGTTCCAAGTAAATTATCTTTAGATGATATTCAACAGAGATCCCTTTTCTAGGGTCAAACTTAGGTAGCACTCGCTCGAGATGCTTAGGTAAATCATGCAAAGGAGTAGCTAGATTGAGTGGTCCTCTGGCTCTCCATGCAGGTGGTTGATTGACATTGTGAGCCATGTTAGCAATATGCATAGGAGAATGTGGGGATGTATGGGGTGGTGTATGAGTCTGAGTGCGTGGAGTAGTGTTTGTTTTTGGAGAATTAGGCCTCAATTGATTAATGGGATCTGGTATATCTTGTAAAGATAAATCAACTAACTCTTCCAAAGATTCCACAAGCACAAAATACCTGTTTTGCATAATTTGTCTTCTAGGAACTTTCCTTCTAGGTAGTAAAGGTACCACTGATAATACACTAAGTTTCCTCACGTATGATCTAGCATGTCTCCTGAAATTGTCTACTTTTGTGTGAGGAACAACATATAAACATTTGGTATGATCAGTTTCAGAATCCAACTTTTCTTGATAATTAGTTTTAGAAATTAATTCTTCTGGTTTGTTTGTTTCCAATCTAGACCTAGAGAAATTTCCACTTGAAAACGGATTTCCTATGCCAGCCATGCACTGGCGACCATCCTTCTAGAACCAAAACTGTTGATGCCCGAAAAATCCTAGCATCGACAGTAGGGATTCTCCCCAATGAATAATCCCAATTAGATCACTCACTGTTTGGTATGGGGAATCCATCCGGTTAACGGTCCGGCTACCATAGGTGTGTATGTTTGATTTATGTACCGGTTGCGGCCCAACCCACCGTTTATATTTTATGTTTACGGGTATGAATATGCAAGTGTTTCTAATCTAAGTAATGCATTTAACCTATAATTGACAAGCATAACACACACAAGTGATGCGTAGGTTCTTACCTCCCGTCTTCCCGCTTCTACCTTGTCAATTAGCTAACTGTTGATGCCTCAGAAATTGTAGCATCAATCAGCAAGGGATTCTCCTCGGTAGATAGTCCTAATTAGATCGTCCACCATTTGATGTAGGGAATCCGTCCGGTTAACGGTTCTAGCTACTGTAAGATTTAAAGATTCTTACTTTTGGACCGGTTGCGGCCCGATCCACCGTTTAGTTATTTTATTTTAAAGATAAGATGCAAGTGCTCTAAGATAAATGTAGGTAGCTAATCTAAATTAATCTAAAACTGTGAAAGCAAATTTAATCTATCCTTGCAAGGAGCAAACTGTAAAGATGAGTAATAAATTGAAAGAAACATCTAAAGATCATACATATAGCTATTCAATCATAAGGATGCATCTACAACAGAATACAAAAGATATTAAAGATAACTTTAATTTAGTTAATACATTCCATTACTCATTTGAGAGAGATATCTTTGCATAGAAAATAGAAGAATCATTCATTACAGAGAAGTAATTCACAACAGTAAAGAAAGATCTCACAGCATATGGATGATACGAGAGTAATCCAGTAAACATTCAATACATCTTTCAGGCAAAAATGGGTCTCCCCAGGATTTCATTAGGCAAAATTGAGTTCCTTATACATGCAGAGAAGTAATTCACGTACAAGACATAAAATGTCTTTCACCTGCCAAAAGTCCTTGTACTATTCACTAACTATCTATTTGTAAGTTTACAAAATGCCTCTAGGGTTGCCACCTGTCTCCTTTCTTTAATTTTCTTTTAAATTCTCTACAAAATGAAGTGATTCGTGGCCTCCTTTACATAATAGAAAAAAAATTGACAGCTGTCCTTTGACTTCACAATTTGATAACAGGGAAAAAACAAAAACAATGCGTTATGGCTGCCCAACTAGCTTTGGGGTGGTGCCTCTGCTGTAGATGGAGCGGTCATCCCAGAGGGTATTTCTACCTCAGCTGGTGCCTCTGTTGTAGATTATGTGCCTTTGCTGGTTAATGCTACTGCTGCTATCTTCTTCTCTTCCTCTGCTATATAGCTAAACCATACACCGGTGTCCCTTATAACAACATTTGCTGGCGAAGGGAGCAAGATTTTCTTTGAAGTCACATGCCTGTCGAGTTCTGCCTCGATGTTCTGTATTTCTGCCATTGCTGTCTGTCGGATTTCATGGAGCATTTGATTGTGTACTGAAGGTAGCCCGATGTAGTGATGGAGATCATCTGTGGTTAACACATCAATTCTTTTCACATATTCCATTTGAAATCCCAGCTCATATTTTAAATCGGAGAGGCGTTGCTATTTACTTGGAAATTCATCAAGGGTCTGGGGAAATACAACCTTGCAATTTTCATGCACTTATTGAATCTTTTGATACAGGCTATTACATTTTCCCATTATAACCTGGATTTTAGCAATTAGTTTGGCGCCGCAGTTCCTGCAAAATTCCATGAGGGCTATGTCTTCCTTAAAATTGACTACGGATTTTAACGAGAGGTGCTTGGGGAAATCCACCTTTCCTTCTCTCCACTCCATCTGGCTCAAAATGTTTGCTTTTACCCGAGTGTACTTGTTTCTAAGTCTAACAGCTTCAACATCAATTTCCTTCATTCTATCCAGCATGGTCTTAAGTTTGCAAACCTCTTCAGTAATTAGTTCTTGTGTTGCATGCATTTGTCTCAAGATGTCACAGGACTGCTCGTGAAAAGGAGACATGTCCATTGTTCTTCTCTTAGCTTGCTCTAGCTGCTCAACCAACAACTACTTATCTTCTTTTAATAAGACAACCTTGGCTTTAGAGTCATTCTTTTCTGCTTCAAGCACCATCATTTGGACTGCCAGGTGTTCCTTCTCCTCTTCCAGGTGTTGGTATTTATCTGACAACTCTTTGTGATCGGATAGAAGGTGATCATATTTCTTTACTATGAGTTCCCTATAAGATTGCTCATTAGCTACAGTGTGCTGCAGCTTACGAGCCCTTTTCTTAGCTGACTCAAACTCATCAACTATGTTGATTATGTTGTCTTTGGTTGCTTTGGCCACTGCCACAATAGCAGATTCCATATCCACAAGAGCTTGCTTCGTGTTTGCATAAAAGTAGTTTCACGATGGGTGACAATGTCCAACTCAAAAAGTCTCTTTAACCTTGTCTCTGACTTCAACACAATAGATTTCCTATCCCTGTTGTACACAAATCTGTTCCTTTGGGATACAGTGTGATCTTTTGATGGAGTAAAGGGGATAAGTGGGAGATTTTCTAGGGGAACATTGTCTTCAGTGGGAGGGGTTTGCATTGTTTGGGATGAGCTGACATCCAGGTCCTATGTATTAGCTTGTGCATCTTCATTTGCCTTATTTTCTTCTTCGGCCTTGCGCCATCTTTTTTCTTCTTTAGCCTTTAGCCGATTTTCAACTGCCTCCCTCTCTTCTTGCTCTTTGGCAGCTTGCTGCAATCTTGCCTCTTCTAACTCTTGATCCCGAAGCCTTTGGGATTCTTCTTCTTGCAGCCTAAGAGTTTCTGCCTCTTGAAGCTTAAGGGCTTGTTCTTGCTCCTTCCACAACTTGTTAGCAATTTCTTTCTGAGTTCTATCTGCTTCCTCCTTTAGCCTCTGCTCTTCTTTAGAAAGAGCTTCTTTTACTTCCTTTTCTTTCTATGACTTGGCTTCTTGGGCACTTTGGACAGTGGTAGAGCTAGAGCTTTCTCCACCTTTGCAGCGACAGATTTGCAACTCAGTCATGTTGCTAATTCCCCTATATACTTCTTCATCCTCATCGTAATAATGGGCATAATCAAAGTGGGCATACAATTCTTTATAGTTATCTGCAACTTTGTTTCGTCTATCATTTCTATGAAATATTGCTTCGCCGAAATGAAAACCTTTCAACTCTTGAATGAATTCCTCAGCAAATGCAACCCTTGAGAACTTATAGGCTCCCACACAGAATGGCAGAGAAGGGAAGGAAGCTTTTTTCAATTTATTCAAAAATCCCTCGACTCCATCAAGAAAAACTTTCCTAACTGCTTCTTTCAAAACTATATAATCAGTAGTGTATCTGGGAAAGATATATGGTGGCTTGGAGCCTCCATACATTCTGAGATAAGTACCATCTTCAGAAAAGTAGAAGTAGCCATAATTTTCCAGCATTGCCATGGCATTCTCTGATAAGCAATTGGGTTCTTCGCTAAACATTTTCTCATACAGAGGTATGATGAACTATTCATAGATGAGTTTGTAATGCATCCTGTAGTTCTGAGCCCACAGTATTTTATAGGCAGTATAGACCGGGGTGTTGGATTGGTCCCAAACGCATCCTAGCTTTGGGAATGGGAGCTTTTCCAGAATGCAATCAACAAGATATGAAGACATGAAGAATTATGACTTCTTTATAGCCAGTCCTTCCTTGGATGTGGCCACAGTGGATGACAAACTATCTGAGAGGATATTTTCCCAATCAAAGACAGTCCCCTTAAATTCCACATAATGAATGATGGGTGCCCATTGTATCCTGTAGACAGTTCCAACGGGCATGCCTAAAATTCTGCTTAACATGAGGGCGATCATCCGAAAAGGAGCTCTCAGATTTTGAACTTCATATTCATCGCTGTCTCTTTTCCTGAGTTGCTTTTTCGTGATTAGCATCTTCTTAGCCATCTTAAGATTGTCCATCTTCTCCATCCATTCATCATTCAGTGGCTGCAAAGAGCGCGGTAATTTGTAGGCTGCTGTAATGTAGGATGGATGGAACGAGGTGAACGACTCTCCTTTGCTATCATGCACCACTCTTGTTTCCGGGTTTGCATGCTCCCGGATCCACCCAATCACTTCTGAGCAAGGAAAGACTTCAGGGCGTGTAGAAGCTTTGGATATACTAGAGAGTTTGATATTTTGATATATGTGCTCCTCCTCCAAGAGAGCTCTTGGAATGTCCTGATCTTTGAGCATACGGTAAACATCTCCCCATTTCACTTCAGGAGGGACGCCTGTGATGGACCTGGTGTCTTCGAACGGTGTTTCAAATTTCGACTCGACAAGTTCTGGTTCAATCATTTTAGCTTTCTTCCTACTACCCTTCGACATGCTAGATTAATCCTGTTAAGCAACTACGCATGAATAAACATAAGATTGCCAAAATAACGCAGAATATAGAGCAAGATGTAGGAAAATTAAAACACGGGATTAGCGCAGTGATAGATAATACTAAGAAACGAAGATTCTATTCTAGCATAGCTACACTTCCCCACCCAGGACAAATGATTATGGGAAAGTTAACTGGGTTTTCTTCTTACCCCAAATTTCCTTAGACAAAATGCGAGTGGTGCGATGCATGAAACCGCCCAGGGATTTTGAAACTCATGGGTTCAAGGGATCAGGGAGAATATCGAAAAGACCTACGACTATGAGCTTAGGAATGGCCGCAAAACACTATTGAAGAATGTCTATCAGCCATGCAGGAGAATACTATAACTTGGAGGAGTTTGACGCACTCATCAGTAAAAACAAAATAGTGGTAGAGACACCTACTTGGCAAAGATTGATGGTCTCGTAGAGGTTGACTATGCAGTGGGTGAGCTGAGCTGGAGCAGTTCGACAGCTTCAGAACGACATTCTCCAATCAAAAGGTTTAATAAAACAAACAAAACCCCCAAAACCTTATATAAGGGTTGACACGTGGGAGTAATTAACAGGTTGGTGGAGCTATTTAAAATGGCATTTAAAATGCATATGGCGGGGTCACCTCAGCACGTTTGGCATTGAAGCGTAACCGCCGAAACGGAGGAAACAAATAAAACTCACCTGACGCTGCGGTGATAGTTTTGGAGTTTACCCGCTGTTGCAGCCGGAATTCGCAAGTTCTACCCGAATTCGAGGGTTTCGTTGTGACATTGGATAAGGCATCCACCATTGCAGGAGACTTCTACAAGTTTATCCGCCATTGCGGGAGACTTCTACAAGTTTATCCGCCATTGAGGGAGACTTTCCGGGTTGGTCCGATGATCGTGGGCTTAGGGAATTCAAAAGGGATCCTCGCCCGTTGTGGCCAAAGATTGCGAGTTGCTCCACCATTGCGGCATATCTTCGTGAGTTCATTCGCAGTTGCGGGAAAACTTGACAAGTTTATCCGAAGTTTGGCTTTGCGTCTTGGTTGAAAACAGAAAAAGATGAAAACCTTCCACCGTTGCGGCGAGAATTCTTGAGTTGGTCCGCCGTTGCAGGGAGACTCGCCGAGTTTGGCCAAAGTTTCGGATGGACTTGGTAAACTTGCCCAAAAGCACAAAGTCAAAATATTTGATAAAAGAGGCGCCCGTTGCGGCCGAACTTTATGAGTTCTTCTGCCGTTGTGGGTGAAAAGCTTGAGTTCTTCCGCCGTTGCGGGTGAAAAACTTGAGTTTTGACTTAGAAGAAAAAGATCAATAAACTTAAAAGAAAAGTTTCTCCTATAAAAACTAAGTATGACATAACTTCTAAGGAAAGTTTAACTCCTGAGTAACTTTATACAAGAAGTAAAAAGGAGGGGCCCCAATATCTACAAAAAATTTGGGGGGGGATGTTGCAGCAACAACACTAACTCTATTATAAACTAACTAACCTATCCTTGCAAGGAGCGAATTTAAATAAGAGTAATAATATGAAAATGCTCATACAAATCCAACAGATAACTATTAAGATAAAATATGCACATTCCCTGCAGAAAATTACCAAAGATAGCTTTGATTTTAATTAACACAATTTTTTACTCTATTAACACATAGACATTTGCATAGATAAAGAAATCGTTCACCATCATTGAAATAGTTCAACAAAATCAGAAAGATCTCACAGTATGAACATAAATAGAAGAAGAAATAGTTCTTCTCTATCAACCACAACTTTCCACGCAAAATCAGTGAAAGCTTTTCCCAGTGAACAGGTCTTTCCACATTAGCAGAAAAATAGTTCTCGAACACAATGTATCCAGTCTCTAATTCACTAGCAAAATTCCCTTTCTCTAGTACCCTTTCCCCATATTTATATTACAAGAGAATTTGTTTGAATGACTGATCATTTCAGATCCCTTTGCGTCCTTTATCTTGCCACATTTGTCCTTTACATCTATCGTTTCTTCTGCCCACACCCTTTCAGCTCCCTCTGCGTCCCTTGGTTTGCCCGATTTATCTTTTGTGTCTACCATTCCTTCTGCACGCGGCCTTTTGGCTCCCTCTTTTTACACCCAAAATCTCACCATCATCAAATGTATATCAACTCAGTGCCTCAATCCATGAAGTTCCATGATCAAGTTAGTCAGTTAGAGCAAGTTGATGTCCTTTTTCCACATTCCTAAGTAGGCCGACGCATGTTGTATTTAGGCAAGAAGCGCTGGCACAGGTTGTCCTCATGCAGCCTGTGCTAGAGTTAGTTTAATGAGATAAAGGTAGCTTTTGAGCGAATTCTAGAAGTTGGATGAGGTGGATCTCTATCCCTAACTCCTAGGTGAGCTGGCCTTCGGTTCCCTATCCTTTAGGGAAGATCCCTTAGCCCTCTCCCCATGATCCTCAACCTACTCTATCCACTTGGTCCTACAAATACAAGATCCCTCTCCATTCCAATAGGGGGAAGGATATATCATCCATATGCTAGTGGAATATGCTTAGGAGATCATCATTCATCCATTGGATGCACCCATTTCTCCTTAGAGGCATTGGCTTGGCTTGTTGGAGGAAGATTGCAATGTTAGGGCTTGGTTGTAATTCTCACTCTCCTATGTATTTCCACATTTATATAGTAATACAAAACCCTTCCTATAAATGTCTTGTTGTTCATTGATATTTACAGTTTACTTCCTTAACCATTTACTTAGATCAATTATTGTGTAGATGTACTATTATTGCTTGTTTGTCTCTTGCATGTTCTGGCAGGTCTTGCAGCCACAGATCTGACGACCGTGGAGCTTGGAGCGACAAAGGAGAAGAAGATCTATAGATCTGAAAGGTAAGATGTCGACATCTCTCAATCTCTAATTGGATCTAGGAAGATAGATTTGTATTCTGTCTGATTTGTTCTAGATTCACATTGAACTAGGGAGATCATGCCTTAAGACCTCTTTCGGTAGATTGTCCAGTAAGAAATTTGGAGAACATACTGGGGATACGTACGTTGCTTTAAGTTTTCAATTTGAATATCATCTTCTTCGATTTCTTTGTGAGCCATTTCATTTTACTCCTAAGCCTTTTTCACCATCAGATCTTCTTGTTGAAGATCCTGTTAGCTTTCCCTGAGTTTGTGTGTAATTAAGAAACCATTTTTGCTCATCCTTGGAGATATTTTTAATTTTTTGCATTGGTATTTCTCCTGGCGCACCTGGGTAGTATATCTAGAGTTTCGTCCACTCTCGGGCGCATTCTACTTCTCTGCAACCTATGCCTACGACGCTTATCCTAGTTCTGCATTCTACACCGCCGACGCAAACCACATACATTTGACCTATGCTGGGCGCTCTGTACTTGACCACAGGCTGCGCTGAATAGTCAATCCTAGGGTTTAGTTCATCTCCTCTCCATTTTTTATTTTGGTTTGATTTGCAGACTCTCTGTACTGTAGTTTCCAGTCAGGGATCTTGTCATTTTTTCATTGGTAGTGTTTGGATTTGTTTGGATTGGTTTTGGGTTCCATTTTGGACAAGCTTGAGACTTGGTAGTGGTGGACACTTTAGTCTCCCCCACCTTCATCCACTTGACCTTTCATTCCCTCCTTTCCTCACCGGATCTAGTCATTGCATTGGATCTAATTCCAAACCTCTTTTTGCACACATCTTTTAGTTTTGCTTGCATCCGGTTGTTTTTGAGTGTCTTGTGCGTTTTCAGTTCGTATGAGTGCTTGTCATTTTCTTGAGAATTTATGAATGATTAGAGTACTGCAAGTAATCTCTTCTTTTCAGCCATTTATGTTTGAAAGCCTTATTATTGTCAAGCATTGTCTTGGTGCATTCATTGGAAAATAAAAAAGTGCCTAATTATTACCTTTTTTCAAGTTAATTTGAGAATTGTTGTAAACGTTGTTTCATGCATTGGAGTTTATCATTCGTAAGTCTTTTGGAAACTTTGAAAGAAAAGTCAATTATTTGTGTTTTTCACAAATTATGAGCCATTCATTTTCTTGAAAAATCCAAGTGAAATCAAGTTTTTGCAAAAGTGATTCCATGCTTGAAAAAGTTATATGCATTTTTGGTTTTTCATGCTTTCAGGCTATCATAGTGAAATTTGAAGAGTTAGTGTGCTCTAAGTAGAAATTCTCTCTTTTCATCACTTAGTTTCATTTTTTATTTGAAAAGACGAAAAGAAAAAGCTTTGATTTGGATTTATTGTGTTGTTGATTTTCATTTTTGCTTGAAAAAACAGAAAAGGGTACTTTCATTATCATTTTTGGTAGAATTGAGATTTGTTGAAGTTTTGTTGTTTTGGTAAAAACCACTTGAAAAAGGTTTCTCCCTCCCATACATAGAATTCATCAAAAGAAAAAGTGCATTTTTTCATGTAGTTAGGGCTTGCATTATGCTTACGTTTATGTACTCACCTCATGCATTCACCTAACCGTCCAGATAAAATTAATGGTAGAACTAGGATAAAACCTTTAGTAACTTGTGTGTTAAGTTAGAGACGTGTTCCGGCATCGTATAATGTGGCAGCTGTCACTATTTTCTTGCACTGCATTCCGGGTTTATTATAGTTCTTCCACATACCAACCAGTATATCGAATCTCTTTCACGTACCAACTGGTATATCGAAGGCTCTTTCACATACCCTAAGGTATATTCTGTGTCTATTGAAAGGTGTTTCACATACTTGGTAGTATATCGGAAGGCTCTTTCCATACGGTTATGCATTAGACAACACCACTACGGATTTGAGCTTCCACATACCTTGAGTATATCGGGAGACACCATTAGGATTCCTGAAACCAACTGAGCAAACCTTTTGGCCGTCTTGGGAGAGCAATACATTGAGAATAGCACTCGAGGAGATTACTACTCATGTTCTGTCCAGGTAGTTGTGTATTCAGGAAAGGGTACGGTCCCAATTCTCCTTGTCAAGTTTTACTATTGGACCCTGTGGTATATAGCGAGTTGCGAAACCTTGACAATCCTATGAGGTTCCAGACTTTGAATCCACTCCTTTCACATAAGTTTGCTTGTGGCCTTAGTTTGTGTAGATTTTTCTGGACTACTTTTCTTTTGTTTAGAATACTCTTAGGAGAAAGTCTGGTTCAGTCACTATGGATGACTTTCCTTGGAGAAGGTGCCACAGAATTTTGAACTTACCACCTGAATATCCCCTTAATCAGGAGGTAATTTCAAGGGTAAGAATGGACCCACACGTCACGGTCGTGTCACCTGAAGTAGAAAACCCTACTTTGAATGTTGGAGCACACATGTTCCCTCCAAACTCACCCACCTCCAACCCCTCGAGGGGTGAAGAGGCGGAAAATTCCACTTCACAAGACGTACCTCTCCCTACCGTTTTATCAGGAGAGCCTGGATCCATGGAATGGTCAAATCCCTCCCAAGACGACCCTGTGGTAGCTGTGTTTGGTCCAGCTGCACCCTTTTGGGAAACATCTCTAGGTCAACAAGTGGCTCATTTTTCCATTTCATCCCCACTCACTTGGGCTACTCCCAACGTGTGTCTAGAACCCTTTCGTAATCGCCTGGATATATTACGTGCCATGGGCAATGAATTTTGAAGACAAAGTCTTTTACGAAGGGCTAGAGACCCGACCTTACCCGCATATCGACAGATCTCAATTCATACCTTATCTTATGATTCACCGTACCCATCCATCCACAACGTGACCACTTATGAATCTGGTCAACTCTCACTTCCTGCAAGTACACCCCTTATACAGGAGACTAGTTCTTTACCCCAAACGACTCAACCTGTTGAAGGACAATAGTCCAACACTCCTCTCACTACTACGAGAACGTTACCCACTCCTCCCCCACACCAAAACTCGCGGGGAGGATACTCTTTACCCCCTAGTTTTCTTATGAGTAATGTTAATCTCGCAATAGGTAATCAACAACCCATGTTGGGTCAACCATTGATTAGTGGTCAGCACGTTGCTGCTGGGGGGAAAACCCCATCTCATAACCCTAATATAGGAGGAGGAGATCCCATCTGTCCTTCCGTTGGTACCTCCCTACCCGCTGGAGCATTCACCATGGGATTATCTCATGTTGGGGGACCATCCCATTCAAACCAACCACCATGGAGTCAAGCGTATCTAGGTTATTTTAACCCTGTGTCGGGACAATTCAATCCCGGAAATGCACTCTATGAGATACCTTATCCCAAAAATCCATACACTCTATGGGGGCACCAAATGTTTTACAAAATGGACCCCCAACAACCATCCCTCAAGTACCACCACCCCCATTTGGTCCCCCTCCACCTCCCTCTTGAGGCGACGAGACCCCATTCAATTCAGGAGGAGGGGGACCTCTACCTTTTGGTGGAGGCATACCTCATTTTGGAAACAATGGCCCACCCCAATTTGGTGGCGGAGGTGGAGGGCCACCTCCTCCTAGTGGCGGCGGATCCCCACCTTTGTTAAATTTCATACATTCATAGAATAAAACATAAATGCATAACCAAGATCACTAGAAGCAAGACAAAGAACAAAACAACAACACATAGTTTGACCTGGGAAACCCAAATGGCAGAAAACCCAACAACCTTCACAGAGAGATGATAATTCCGAGATCAGAGCACAAATAAGAAAAGAGAAAGAATGTAAAAGTGTCTTTTACAAGTAGATGCCCCAAATAAGCTTCCTCCTTCAAGTGATGCGAAATAAGCCTCCTCCAAGTGATGCACATTTGCTAAGTGTGAGAATGAGATAATGAGGTGCACTAGCCTCCTATTTATACAAGTGCAAACCTCGAAAATTCCCTAACTGGGCCGACTTCACCTGGGGGCAATAAATAATTTAAATTTAATATTTTTATTTGTTTCTTTTGCACCCCAAGGATTACATTGATTCTTTCATGTGTTTACATAATTGATTACATAAAGTTATTCTTCCTTAGGAGCGATAAACAAGTACAATGAAGGTACAATAAAATATAATGAATAATATCTTCCGAAGTTGTACAAAATACAACACTCCCTCTCAACGAGGAAGGTATTCTTCGGTCTTCATCTGCATCATGATCATCTAGGTTTCATCTTGTACATCCATTATGTCTCCATCATCTCTATGCATACTGAATGTTGTCCACACAGTCTCTGTGCATCATTGTCACTAGTCCTTCGGTGAGTCCAGGAGAATCACTCAATCCTGCATCCAGGAGAATCACTCAATCCTGGATATCTGAGATTATTAGCTGTACCTACTCTGCTATACGATTTTCTACATGTCTGTCTCATTTGCCAATGGGGTCCTCCCATACCTAGCTGATATCTCAGATGAGAAAAAGGGCATGGCCATCTACTGAATTTTTGACTCTTCTGCCTATGGGATTTCTCCCATATATGGATGATTACATGGACTGTAGAGGCACCTGTGCAACCACACGACCAACTCCTGACTATCCTACTCATTTGCCTATGGGATTTCTCCCATATCTGGTTGAGTAACTGGACTGTAGAGGCACCTGTGTGAACCCGACCAACTACTCACTGTCCTACTCATCTTCCTATGGGATTTCTCCCATATCTGGCTGAGTAACTAGACTGCAGAAGGTATTTGGGTGAGCCTGGCCAACTGCTGACTTTCCTACTCATCTGCCTATGGGATTTCTCCCATATCTAGCTGAGTAACTAGACCGCAGAGGCACCTAGGAAAAGCAGGGAAAGCATCTCAATGTAATCTTTACCTCTCAAGGAGGGATACGTTCTCTTCGACTCCAAGTAATCCGCGAAAATATTCGAACTTCACACTGGAAAGATCCTTGGTGAGAACATCTGCAGTCTGGTCATCTGTTGGCATGTATTGTAACTAGACCGCACCTTTCTGCACCATATCATGAATGAAGTGATATCAAATATCGATATGCTTCAACCTGTCGTGAAATATAGGATTCATTGACATCTGCACATAGCTCTGGTTATCATAGTGAATCACAATCGGCTCTGGAATCTGGCCGAACAATCCTGCCAGGAGTTTACGAAGACAAACTGCTTCTCGAGCTGCTGTGCTAGCAACCATGTACTCAGCCTCTGCAGTACTGAGTGCTACCTAGTTCTTCTTACCACTACACCAGGAAATAACTGCAGAACCCAAACTGAAGCAACATCCATAAGTACTCTTCCGATCTACAACACATCCGGCCCAATATGAGTCTGTAAACCCCTGCAATATCAAGTCACCATCTAAAGCATACTTCAATCCATATCCCATAGTACCATGTAAGTGTTTGAGCACATGTTTTACAGTAATCCAGTGAATTTGCCTTGGTTCACACATCAACTGACTAAGAGAATTCACATCAAAACATATATTTGGTCTAGTGTTGGTCAGATACATCAATGACCCAATCAACTGGCGATAAATGGTGGGGTCGAACAAATTAGAATCTGAAGTAGAATCTCTCAACTTCTTCCAATTTGCATCCATCGGAGTAACCATGGACTTGCAGTCCAACATCCCAAATATCTTCAATATGTCAATGGTGTATTTTCCTTTTCCTAGGAAAATATTTTTCTTCCTCTTCCATACTTCTAATCCCAAGAAGTAATGCATCAATCCAAGATCTTTCATTTCAAACTCAGAGGCGAGATTCTTCTTACACCATAAAATGAGTTTCTCATTTCCCGTGAGAAACAAGTCATCAACATATAATACCAAAATCAGTGGCTCATCATCTACAACCTTGTAGTAAAGGTTGGGGTCTGCATCACTCTTGGAAAATCCCAATCTCACCAGGAATCTGTCTATTCGTCCATACCAAGCACGAGGTGCTTTCTTGAGTCCATACAATGCCTTTTTCAATCTGCATACATGAGACTCCTTTCCATGGAAAATAAATCCATCTGGCTATTCGATGTAAACTTCTTCCTCAATAACACCATTGAGAAAAGATGTCTTCAGATCCATCTGATGCAACTTCCATCCCATAGCTGAAGAAATCGCAATAATGGATTTGATGGAAGTATATCGGGCCACGGGAGCAAATGTCTCATCATAATCAACTCCCTCTTTTTGAGAGAATCCTATGGCTACAAATATGGCCTTGTATTTCTCAACACCGCCATCTGCTCCATGCTTGATCTTGTATAGCCATTTAAAGTAACTACTGACTTCTCCTCAGGTCTCGGAACAACCTCCCACACATCATTCTTCATGATGGATTGATATTCTTCCATCATGGCATCCTTCCAAACTTGATGTTTGGATGCTTCTTCGTAAGTGGTGGGTTCTGAATCAATAATGTTGCTCATCAATGCCACATAGCTAGAGAACCTCTGAAGTCTTTTGCTTTCCCTAAAAGCTCCTTGTGGATCTTCATGCCCCTCTGCATCCTACAGTGTCTGTTGTGCCCATCTAGGTCTTTTCCGACCTACAACATCTCTGGGGAAATCAACTGGATCTATGGGATCAATAGGTTCATCCTTTTTTGCTGTCTCCCTCTGAACCATAGGGGGAGATGATCTCATCTCCTTAGGTTCTAGCATTTATTCATCATCGATCTCCATATCTGATCCTTTGCCTTTCCTGACAACCATTTCTTCTTCAAAGGTCACATCCCTACTGACTTCAATCTGTCTGGATCCTGGAATGTAAATTATGTAAGAATTTGAAGACTCATTGTATCCCACAAAGGTTCCCTTCTTTCCTGAAGGTTCTAACTTTGATCTTTTCTCTTTGGGCACATGTATGTAAACTGGACAGCCAAAGTTCCAGAGATGGCCCACTTTTGGTTTCACACTTGTGAACACTTCTTCTAGAGTCATGTTGTTAGCACTCCAGGAAACTACCTAGGGTTATAAGCTAGGTATGCCTGGTAACTTATGAAATTATGTATCCTTTTCAGTAAATGGATCGATGGGATACCACAATAGCTCGATGGAAAAGTTGCTTATCAAATAGTCAAATGAACTAGTGCTCTTAGAAACTGTAAATCAGATGATAAATAACAGGACTGATATGTAGAATATTGCTAAGACTACCAAATATATTAACATGCAGGGTTTATGCAACCAAATACATGCATAACATCAGGTCACACACAGCAGTAGGAAGTTCCTCAATTCAAATCATGAGCACAGGCTAAGCTAATTTGAATAGAGTGCAGAATAATGATGGATGAAAATATCTGATAACAATAACAAGAGAAAACTGTGATTTTTATTATAATAAGCATCCAAAACATATGGCTAAGTCTCTCCAAGCTCGAACCATTTAACAGTCTGAGTTCTTAGGCTTTATAGCCTTTACCAAATAGTCTACAGATCCTAAAAATGTGGATCTGTTTGAGTTAACTGAAACTAACTAGAACAACAATGCAAAAAGATAGGGATTAATCCCTAAAATCAAGGAAATGCTGATATGAAGATCTCCTTTCAAAAGCTAATGCCCAACTGATTCAAAACTCGCCCAAAACCCTTGAGATATTGATAAAATAATTTATAATCCATTCATTCTGATCGGCTTTCTGCTAGTTCAGCGAACAAAACTGAGATCTGGGCGAAATTAGAGAAAATTGGCAAAAACAGGCTTTCGGCAGTTAACTCTTCTGCTGATTTCGTGCCTTAGCCGCCGGAAGTCAGACCTTTCGGCAGCTAATGAGCTCTGTGGGGCTCGCCTAAGCTGCCGAAAGCTGTAACTGTTTCAAAAATTAAAACCCAAAACGCTGCTTTCTGCTGATTTCGTGCCTTAGCCGCCGGAAGTCAGACCTTTCGGCAGCTAATGAGCTCTGTCGGGCTCGCCTAAGCTGCCGAAAGCTGTAACTGTTTCAAAAATTAAAACCCAAAACGCTGCTTTCTGCTGATTTCGTGCCTTAGCCACCGGAAGTCAGACCTTTCGGCAGCTAATGAGCTCTGTCGGGCTCGCCTAAGCTGCCGAAACCTGTAGGATTCCTGAAAAAACTGCCTTTGGAAAAAATCGATTTTCTCAACCGTCTGATGTCCGTTTTGCATGTTCGAATAGTCAATTTTGATATACAGATCATAAGCTATCCATTGGTGCTTCCAGATATGAATTTGGATTTCGGGAAGGCTATCGAAATGGCCCCGCAAGATCACGTGATTTCAGCAGAAAATTCCTCCGAATTATCACTTGACTTGTCTTTATTAATGGTTCAATCTGTGAACGAACATGCAAAACAGAGAATTGACAACTGCTGAGCAAATCATAAACTCGAGACTCATGATAGGATTCATAAGTATGAGTTGCTTTGAGTTGGACTAAGATTCTGGCTGAAATTCAGGAATAGACTTGACATTGAAGATGTGGCACTCGATCCTAAAACTGCTGCTCTTCAATCTCCATTGTATTTACATCTGAAGTTTTATCTCACACTGGCCATTTAATCTATACAAATGTGTAGATCTGCAGAGCTTCCAGATCTTCCTTCATGCACCCCATTAATATCAAATTTTGAAACCCAAGACTCACAGAAGTAAATTTTTTACCTATTCTATCACCCAAAAAGACGGTGGTCAATTTGGGAGATAACACATGTTATTCAATATCTTATGTGGACATCTATTATGTACATATACAACGGTTCTGGATGCTTCTGCCCACAAGAACATTTGAAGACTCTGGTCATGTATCATAGCTTTGGCTGCCTCCATAATTGTACGATTCTTTTTTTTCTGCAACCCCATTTTATTGAGGGTTGTAGGGAACTGTAAGCTCCCTCTTAATTCCTGCTTCCTTGCATAAATCATTGAATTATGTAGAGGTATATTCTCCACCATTATCGAATCTCAAAATATTGATCCTCTTTCCTGACAGATTCTCAACTTGTGCTTTAAACTCTTTGAACTTGCTGAGCACTTCCTCGGATTCTTTTGACTTGAGAAAATATATCCAAGTATATTTTCCCAAAGCTACTTTATATCCCTTTTCCTCCAATGTTGAGATGGAGACAAGATTTCTTTTCATACCAGGTACATAGAGTACATAGGCTTAGGCGTAATGTATCATTTGATTCTAATTGAAGGGTGGTGGCTCTAGACCCCTTCACAGTGTAATTTTCATCATCTCTAAGTGCAACACAGAGATGTGAATCTTTCTCAATTAATTCTGAAAGATTCTCTCTATAACCTATCATGTGTATGGATGCACCACTATCTATGAGCCAAGTGTCACTAGTGGTAGGAATAGTACCTGATAGTACCTGATAGTGCTGATATGAATATAAATTATGTGCGATCTTCATTCTTTTGCTTCTTGTGATGATGATCTTCTTCTACATCAGCAGTGGATGCTTCATGCTTCCTTTTGATTTGACTTCAAAAGCTATTGGCGTAATGTCCATAATTCCTGCACCTATAACATTGAACTTGAGATACATCCTTCTTCTTCTTTTGTTCTTGGCGTGGAATTGATCTCCTTTCTTGGTGCTTGTGTATATGGAACTTCTTTCCTTTTCCCTTACCATTCTTGGCATGGGAAATAAATGCTTGAGTCTCTTTAGGTTGAGTGCCATGGAGTCTTTGACGTGCTGTGATCCTTGTCTCCTCCTGAGAGCAATCTGCCCACAACTTGTCAAACTTTGGTGGTTTGGATCTACCACTTATGCTTTGAATAAAGGACTCCCATGATGGTGGAAGACCATTTAAAGTGTGGAGAACAAGATCCTTATTGCCAATAGGATCTCCACTGGTGCTGAGCTTGTCTCTGAGTTCTTCGATCCTCATAAAGTATGAGGCAATGGATTTTGACTTTGCTATCTTCATATTTGAGAGCTGGTTTCTCAAAGTCATGTATACATTTAGACTGGTGTGTTCAAATAGCTTCATAAAGGGCTTGAACATTTTCCTAGCATTCTTCTTTCCTTATATTTGAGGAACCAAATGGTCTCTCACTGAATCCACAAGAATCCTTCTTGCTTTAGCATCATTCTTCCTCCATCGAGATTTATCCTCTCCGGCTTCTGGTTCGAGGACCTTCTCATTTACATATAGTAATAGATCATTTTCTTCTAGGAGTAGAAGAACCCTAGACTTCCAGGAGATAAAGTTGGAGGCTCCTTCCAAACGATCTTCAACCTTCATCCCAATCATCTTGATTGCAGATCTGGTTCAGAAACCCTAGCAGGAGCTAGGTCAAAAATGAAATTTCTCGGAATTGAATTCCGTTTTCACCAATGGATTTGTCTTACCAAAAACGAAATTCCTATGGCTCGTTTTCTTCAAAAATGGCGTGTGAAGACTTCACAAGATGAAACCCTAATTCCGGCAGGGTTTTGACAATGCTTCGACAATGGCTTCTTCTAGAACGGCTCTGATACCATGTTAAAATTCATACATTCATAGCATAAAACATAAATGCATAACCAAGATCACTAGAAGCAAGACAAAGCACAAAAGAACAACATAGAGTTTGACTTGGGAAACCCAAATGGGAGAAAACCTAGCAACCTTCTTAGAGAGATGATAATTCTGAGATCAGAGTACAAATAAGAAAAGATTAAGAATGTGAAAGTGTCTTTCACAACTAGATTCCCCAAATAAGCTTCCTCCATCAAGTAATGCGAAATCAACGTCCTCCAAGTGATGCGCACTTGCTAAGTGTGAGAATGAGATAATGAAGTGCACTAGCCTCCTATTTATATAAGTGCAAACCTGGAAAATTCCCTAACTGGGCTTACTTCACTTGGGGGAAATAAATAATTTAAATTTAATATTTAAATTTGTTTCTTTTGCACCCCAAGGATTACATTGATTCTTTCATGTGTTTACATAAATTTCTTCTCCCTTAGGAGGTATAAACAAGTACAATGAAGGTACAATAAAATATAATGAATAATATATTCCGAAGCTGTAAAAAATCCAACAACCTTATGGTGGAGGACCACCCTATTTTGGTGGAGGTGGCGGCGGAGGACAATACCCTTCTGGTGGCGGAGGTGGCAGAGGTCCCCATCCCTCCGATGGAGCAGGTGGTGCATCACCACCTCCTAGAGGAGGTGGTGGAGGACCACCTTATTTTGGCGGTGGCGGTGGACCCCCCCCTCCCAGTGGTGGCGACGGACCTCTACCCCCTCTCGGTGGCGGTGGTGGACCTGGCGGACCCCCACCCTATGGAAATGGACCACCTTATTATGGTGGCAGACCTACATATGGTCCGGGTGGCATACCCCCTTACGACTAGTTTCCTCTGGGAACACCCTACAACCAAATGATACAAGGTCATACTGGTCCATACATGCCTTATGAGTACTATCAGTACCCGCAGCCACATCAACAGCTGCATTTTTTGGCTACGTTGGACCTACCTGACCTGTCTCTCCTGACGAATGACCCCATTTTCCATGGACATAATTGGCCACCAATTCTGTCAAACTACCATATGATATTCCCAAATTTGATGGCAAACCTGGTGAGGATACAAAAAATCATGTGATGACATACCACTTATGGTGTTCATCCAACTCCTTGATGGACAACTTGATCCGTCTTAGGTTATTTAAACGGACTCTCACCAGCCCAACTGCCAAGTGCTATATTGAATTGCCACCGAACTCCTTTCCATATTTTCGTTCTCTTGCTATGTCCTTTTTGACCCATTTCCAGTTGCCCATTCTCTATGAGACCGGTATGGATTTATTGACCTCTTTTCGCTAGAATACCACAACTCATATCTCAGACCATATCCATGAGTGGCGATGAAGAAGACATCTCATTAAGGCTCATATTCAAGACCAACTCTTAACTGACTAGTTCACAAAGTCTCTTGTACCTATTGTAGCTCGAGACGTGGCCATGGGAGGGGCCGTCTCCAAGAAACATGCTATTGCCCGTGCCCATTCTTTAGACCTGGTCTATGCTCAATCCGACACATTATATGAAATTGTTCCTGACGCACGCCGACCTATATATGACCCTGCGAAACCACCTAAGGTACCTCAATCCGATGGTATCCTTGGTTCCCTTACCAGCCAACCTCCTACTAAAACTGGTGGACCATCGAACCCCAAGGTTCTTCCCCATCCCCACCACAAGCTGGCAACAACACCACAAAATCATCCACTCCTGCCTCCACCGAAGAAGTGTACTCTGTTCAATTAGCTTCACCCCAGAAAACCGGTGGTAAGAAGAAAAACGAAGGTAAACCCAAGAAATCTTCTAACCAGCAGGAGCCCAAGAGCACCCCTGAAGACACCAAACATAAGAGGAAGTTGAAGTATCCTTGTTTACTGTGTGGTGGAGATAATTTCTCTAAGGAATGTCTCCACCGAGATGAAGTACGTAAGTTTCTCAAGGGAAACCCTACTCCCGCAGTTCTCAATGATCCCTTCCCTACTCAGAATCAACAGCTGATTTCTTAGACCTCTCCTTGACACGGAGAGGCATCCTCTACCGCACATGTTCTCATGATGCGTAGTGAGACGGTAAAATTGAACACACGATCACGTTCATATGACTCAGTCCCACCGAAGGAACCCATTGGAAGTAATACTAAAAAAGATTCCACTTCTATGCCCGATGTCACCATACCACAGGCCTCTCTCACCATTGAGAAGCCTTCTTTAGAGTCAGTTTTGTGTCCGCCCAAGAGCACGATTCAGAAAGCAGTTTTCAATCCCAATGCTCGGGCAACTCAGAATTACAATACTGTAGAGGACTTGGCGCAATCTCCTTGTGCCATGTCGACGCTAGAGGTGTTGCATAATTGTCCCAATCAACGCAAGACTCTTCTTGCTGCTATCGGTGCAGTAGACCTGGATTCCTCGAATACAATCATGTTTCGACTTGAGTATTTTAAACCGAGGCTTTCCCACCAACTTGCATTTCAAGTTGCTATGAATGTTGTTGGGAAAATAGTCCATCGTACTGTACAATACGAAGGGGCTTCTACCTCGGTCATGTCGCTGTCATGTTGGGGAGCCATTGGTTCTCCCGAACTGAACCATTCTCCTGCCACCTTGAAAGAATTCGACGGTCGTGGCTTTCAACCCATGGGCTATTGCAAGCCTTAGCAGTCGAGTTGGGGGGTAAGACCGCAACCATTAACGTGGAAGTAGTCGCAACCCCTTTGGATTATAATCTCTTACTTGGTCGTAATTGGTTTTACGCCATGACTGCGGGATTATATCAACTTCGGTAGATTGTTACTGGACAATCTATCGAAAGCGGACTTAAGGCATGATCTCCCTAGTTCAATGCGAATCTAGAACAAATCAGACAGAATACAAATCTACCTTCCTAGATCCAATTAGAGATTGAGAGATGTAGACATCTTACCTTTTAGATCTGTAGATCTTATTCTCCTTTGTCACTCCAAGCTCCATGGTCGTCAGATCTGTGGCTGCAAGACCTGCTAGAACATGCCAGAGACAAACAAGAAATAATAGTACATCTTTACAATAATTGATATAAGTAAACAGTTAAGGAATTAAAATATAAATATCAATGAACAACAAGACATTTACAGAAAGAGTTTTGTATTACTGTATAAACGTGGAAATACATAGGAGAGTGACGATTACAACCAATCCCTAACGTTGCAATCTTCCTCCAACAAGCCAAGCAATGCCTCTAAGGAGAGATGGGTGCCTCCAATGGATGAATGATGATCTCCTCAGCTTATTCCACTAGCATATGGATGCTATAGCCTTCCTCCTATTGGAATGGAGAGGTCTCTTCTATTTGTAGGACCAAGTGAATAGAGTAGGTTGAGGATCATGCCAATTCAGTATTGACATGACGAGAATGACGCCAAATGCTAATGCAACTAATGGTGGAAGCATTCTTTGGATGACCCAAAGGAGTATCAGGACTCATAAAGTTAACAAGACTCGAGGACAAGTACTGAATGCAAGTGCAAATGAGTGCCATGTTCAAGAATGACTAAGTACTGCCACATGTAAAGGTGTAACACAAAAAGATTTCTTTTTTTCCCATTAGGACTGATGAGTGCCTCATGTTTTTTTAACGAGCTTGATGAGGGTAACCAGATGCTCGGTATAGCTCATCTCATAGATGAGTCCAATCCCAAATGTTTTCCAAACCTGGGAAAAGAGGGGTTCATCCCATGACAAGCCCTTCAATGTTGATTTTTAACGAGTCCATAGAAGGAAAACTTGATGTCATTTCATGTTTAGAGAGTCTAAAAAGAACTAAAGAAGACTACAAAGGTCCTTTTTTGTAAAGTTAGACTTTTCACCTGGAAAAGGGTAAAACAACGCGAGAGAGGACTCTTCCAGTCATGATTGGCTGGAGTATTCCTTTTTCGTAAGTAGTGCCCCCTGGTCCGAAAAAGGGGTAAACTATCACCAGGAAGACGACAATTCAAATACTTTAACAAGCGTGAACGCGACAAGTTTGCTTGGAGATCCTTTTGTATTTTGAGAGTCTGAAAAGAGCTTAAAGAAAGAATCCGGGGAGTTCCTTTTTCGTAGGAGTTTAATGAGCCCGAAAAAGTGATAAACTATAACTCGGTAACTTATTCTCATCATTTAATGAGCGCGAGAAAGAACAAAGAGTTAGCTCGATTGTCATTAATAATTTGTATTTAATGAGCGAAATAATGACAAAGACGCTCTCTGAGTGTTCATACCTGAGAATATATGTAAAAAGATCATAACCGTGAAAAACTGTATCAAAGTGGTGTTAAAACTTCACCTGCAAGCTTGAAACTAGGTCAAAAATGATTAACCAGATATAAACAAGCCCAACTATAGCAAATAACCCATTCTAGAATAAATTAAAAAGGGAATATGCTAGGGATAAATAGTAAAAAGAATTACTATTTGTTTTTTACCAAGTTGGAGAGGTGAAAAGTGACCTTTGGAGCAGTTCTTCTTCTGCTGATTCCGGGAGATGTGATCCATCATTTAAGGCACCGTCAGCGACAGGTAACCCTAAACCTATATCTTTACCTTTCTAGTGGTTTATAATTTGCTTTTTCTTGCATTTAGATAGGTTTTGAGCATGTTAAGTTGGGAGGTTTGCGTTCACGGGGCAGCGCAGGTAACCCTTTTGGGATCTGCGCCAGCGCATAACCCGAAAGGGAGTTCTGCGCCGGCGGCGCCCTGTACATATGGACGTTCTGCGGCATCGCAAACTGCCAATTTAACCTCAAAACCTAGCCAAAATAATTTTTTTTTAAAGGTTGGAAAAAGTTCTAAAGGTGTTAAAATGTCTTTCTTGACAGGTTTGGGGTGAGCACAATGGTTCTTGAGTGGCGAGAATGCGAGCATGGGCTCGAAGATATGCAAGTGGAAATTAATCCACAATGTGTTGTAGCATTGAGGAATTGTGGGCTACTCAAGTATTTTAGAGTGCCATGGATGAGATCCCAAGTACCACTGTTGACATACCTGGTCCAATGTTGGGACCCTATTCAGTAGCACTTCCAGATAGGTGAGCACACGCTTACCATGGATGTCGAGAACATCTACTTTTTGATAGGGTTATCCCGACAAGGGAGCCTTGTGTCCTTAACCGGATCACGAGGTGGTGATTGTTTGGTAGAGGACATGATATATCAGTGGTGTACACCGGGTACTACGATGGTTGGTTGGAAAATTCCCATCAAGGATGTCAGGGATCGAGCTCTTCGAGCGGTACTTTTTATCGTTGTGCGAGTTGTTGACAGCCGATTTGCTCACCTAGTGAGAAAATCGCAGATGATGTATATCGAGGAGTGAATGACTCCTATTGTGTTTAACTGGTGCGAGGGGCTTCTCACCAGCCTCCGAGATTAGTTGACCAAATCACGGGGTGCTGAATCATTTTGGGTATGGTTTAGTAGTGGTATCCTTTATGCTGGAGTGGGTGCCCCACTTGCGCCCACAAGTGGACCTCTAGAATTGGGATGTATACGATCCTCACAAGATGAGATGGGAAGAGGTGATGGCTTGCTATGGTGGAGGGGGTCCCATCATCAGTTTTGGTATAGGGTTCTTCTCGTGGTTGCAGGGACAGATCCCCATGGTGGAGGATTATCCATACGATGGTACAGACTTCCGAGGAGACCCAAACTTGGTGCTTCTCGAGGGGATGTAGTGGGGTGACATTGGTAAGAACAATTGCTTGTGTTTTTATATTTTATGCATTTTATGATTTTTTTTGTAGTAGTGTTGATGACGTTTACATGTTTCTTGCAGACGTGGGTCCAGAGCGACCACTTGGAGTCTCACGCCTCGTGCAGAGAGGAGGAGTGCCAGTGATGGAGCCCGCGGTTTATGATGCTCTTGAGGAATGTATTCATGTCCTACGATAAAAAGTACCGCTCGAAGAGCTCGATCCCTGCTCTTGATAATGGAGGGGTTTATGATGCCAGTGATGGAGCCATCGAGTCAGCAACTGTATTCATGTCTCGTGGAATGTGTAGGTATTGAATAGATTCAAAGGACCTTTCCAGAAGATGGAATTGTCTGAAGAGATAGAGTAGGGTATGGTCGAGGATAGCATAAATCCGGTTCAGATGAGAAACCACTATTTGTGAATCCAGGTGGATAACAACGTTGTTCATACCCAAGGAAAGAGCGTCAGTTAGGGTTCCAATCACAGCCTGATACTCTGTGGTGTTATTGGTCGCGTATCCTAGACAAATTACTCCTGGGCTAATGAGCTCATCGATTGGGGAATAAAGTACCCAAGCTTCCGAAGCAAGGTTATGGGTATGCCGGCTGGTGCCGTTTGCGAATCCATAGCAAGTTTCCATCTGCACATGCAGACAGAACATGGTATAAGAAACGAAACAAGACCTATACACACTAAAACAAAAGCGCACATGCCATGTATAGTATATACAAGATATCCATGTGTGAAAATCTCAGGTATAGTAACTCTTCAGGTAGAGCCCATTGCGAGGCTCACCCAAAGATATCCCATCATAGTCCTCTAGTTCGTGGGCTCCCTTCTCCAAAACACGTTTCACTATGTGCGGTCCGTGCCACATGGACTCGAACTTACCTACCCCCAGCTTATCGTGCTTTTGGTCGTATGTGAGGACCAAATCACCCTCATTAAAGGCACGAGGTTTGACCAACTTGTTTTATTGTTCCTTGATGTGCTTATTGTGTGCCTCGTTGGCAAGAGCAACATCGCGACGGGTCTCGTCAAGTTTTTCTAGGTAAAGGAATCGCTCTTTCTCGGTAGCGGTGTTTGGAAGAATTTCGACTGTGAGTTTGAGTGATGGAATCTCGCATTCTATTGGTAGGATTGCCTCCAATCCATAAACTAACTGGAATGGTGTAAATCCCATGGCAGTCTTAACGGAGGTCCGGTATGCCCATAGTGTGGAAAAGAGCATGTTGTGTCAGTTAGACTTGTGCGTACCCACCATGCGTTGAATCATGGTTTTCAAGACCTTGTTGATGGCCTCTACTTGTCCGTTGGACTGTGGGTAATAAGGGGTTGAGTTATCATGACGAAAACCCAATCTGGCGATCAATTCATCTACCATGTGGTTCTGAAAGTGAGATCCATGGTCGGTGACTGGCTTGTGGAACTCTAAACTGTGCAATAACATGATTAAACATGAAGAGTGCGGCGGTTTTGCTGTCTTCGTTGTACGTAGGCATAGCCTCATCCCATTTATTAAAGTAATCCACGGCTACTATGACGTAACCATGCCCCCCGGTCGAGGTAGGATTCAGTGCATGAAATCTATGCCCCATTAGGCAAAGGGGCCAACGGCAATAACTGGGTGTAACAGGGCAGGGTGGGTGCGCTTTTTTGTTTGAAAATGATGGCATGGGGGACATCTTTTAACGACCTCAATACAATCTTTAAAAATGGATGGCCAGTAATATCCCGCGTGTAGTATCTTCTGGGCTGTAGCCATCCCAGAGAGATGACCACCACAAGCCCCAGAGTGACAGTCATTCAAGATGTGTTCAGCCTCCTCATGTGTGAGACATCGTCGAAGAAATGAATCAATACCACGATGATACAGGGTATCACTAACGATCAAGTAATGCTTGGCATGGTGGCGGATACGACGACGATCGTCATGAGACAGTTGGGGGTTGAAACATTGGGTTTGAATATATAAGGTAATATCTCCATACCACGGGGCAGACGTGCTGATACAGAACAATGATTCGTTTGGAAGAGAATGATTGGGCTCAGATCCTAAATTGACATGGGGAAGATAGAAAATGAGCTCGACAAACACCAAAGACTTCTTAGACTTGGATTTCTCGAAGAGAAGGTCGAACTCCTGAAGTATCACAATCCAACATGAATACTTGCCCCCAAGTACTTGGCGTGTCAGAATGTAATTCATCTGTTATCGAGTTTCGCATTGATGATGGGGGATTCATCATGGCCCTCCTTCGACAGAGTCATCCTTGTCTACTCCAACACATCATCTGAGGACTGAATCTAGAAACCAATCGAGTACCTTGGGCCTGCATGCCTTAATGGCAGGTTACGTCGCTTTCGACATGACTTTGCATCATTGACTCTTGATTGAAAGATTTCGTCAAAGCGTTCGACTTCAACTCATTCATTCACGCTTGATGATATGTACTATGATACCTTGGGGATCATTGACATTAATGGTGATTTCCATCGCGCTTGTTAACTGTATACATCAATGATCGGTAATCAAGTGGTTTCTACCATGTTTGATGTCAAGACATTTGTAATCACATGGATAGTTTCGTATCAGTGCGGGTTCAGCTTGAAGACCCTGGGGAGTCATGTTTTACTTAGGTTGCGTTGGAGATTGTTTGAGTTATATCACACATATCCACTTTGTATTGGTCGTGGCTGTGTTATCATCTCATCATGGATCTACGCTTGTGTCTAGTAGCCATGATTGTGTTCAGTCGGTATTTACTACCATGGATCTACATTGTATTGGTCGACAACCATGTTATGAATATACGAGACTGTGTTCACAGAGTCAGTTGTACTGCAGCAACATCTTCCATCCGACAAGTCCTTGCCATCCTTCTATCAAAGCATTTCACCTATCTAGTTATATCAGGTTCATGCTTTGGGGGGCATTCTGTTACACCCAAAATCTCACCATCATGAGACATATATCAATTCAGTGCCTCAATCCCTGAAGTTCCATGATAAAAGTGCTTCAGATTTTAATTAACACAATTTATTACTCTGTTAACACATAGACATTTGCATAGATAAAGAAATTGTTCACCATCATTGAAATAGTTCAACAAAATCAGAAAGATATCATAGTATGAACATAAACAGAAGAAGAAATAGTTCTTCTCTGTCAACCACAACTTTCCATGCAAAATCAGTGAAAGCTTTTCCCAGTGAACAAGTCTTTCCTCATTAGCAGAAAAATAGTTCTCTAACACAATGTATCCAGTCTCTAATTCACTAGCGAAATTCCCTTTCTCTAGTACCCTTTCCCCATATTTATATTACAAGAGAATTTTTTTGAATGACTGATCATTTCAGATCCCTTTGCATCCTTTATCTTGCCAGATTTTTCCTTTGCATCTACCGTTTCTTCTGCGCACACCCTTTCATCTCCCTCTGTGTCCTTTGGCTTGCCTGATTTGTCTTTTGTGTCTACCGTTCCTTTTACGTGCGGCCTTTTGCCTCCCTCTATGTTATGAATGATCAATTCGGCTTCCTCTGCGTCCTTTGGATTACCAATCTTGTCTTTATGCCTGTTATTCCTTTTGATCACATCCTTTCAGCTTCCATGCATCTTGAGGAAACAACAAAACCAATGTATAAGCAAAACTCATTATTAATTAAAATCATAATGAACATAATACAAATTTCAGAAGCTTTATTTGTCAATATGGTTTGCAAAACAAAGATTTAAACTTCCACGATATAGTTTCAGTGTGAAAATTGCAGAGGCGAAAGGTTGAAAAAATCCCTAAGAATGGCCCAAAAATCATCCTTCCGCATTCGGAAAAGGCTTTAAAAAATGGCTAAAAATTAATCTTCCCACAATATGCAATGCGGGCCTGCGGGTGTGCGGGATTGCGGGCGCCATTTTCCAACATTCAAAAATGCAATCCACAATCTGCAATCGGAACTACGGAAAAGCGGAACTGCAAGATGCAGAAAAGAGAAATGCGGGAACGCGGAAATGCAGATATGCGGAATGCAGAATGCAATTCCAAAATCGAAAATGCAGTCCGCAATCCGCAACCCGCAATCGGAACTTCGAAAAAGCGGGACTGCGATATTGTAGGCATGTCGAATTGCGGGCATGCAGATTGTGAGAATGCAAGAGACCATTCCACAAACCGAAAAATTAATCTGCAATCCGCAATCCACAATCCGCAATCCGCAATCCGCAATCAAAACTGCGGAAAAGGGGGATTTCAGCATTGCGGAATTGCGGAAAAGGCATAATGCGGAACGCAGGAATGTAGAAGTGCAAAAATGCCTTTTATTTTTGTTATTTTTTCAAAAAAAACTAAGTGTCAGGGTTAAGATGAAACCAACTTTGAGGAAGATCAAAGGAGGGGCCCTACAATTTTACAAATTTTTTTGGGATAAGATTGTAACTGCAACAGGGATGTATACAATTGACAACATTTTCTACAAAACTTCTTCAGTTGCATGGCTGAAATATGCCTAACATAAATTTTCTTTGTAATTCCTATCACAACCCTTGGGTTTCCTTCATCATCAATGCACTCAAAACTTTTGTTTTAGCAATCCAATTTAACTATATATGCTTCCAACTAGTCCATTCAAATGAGAATGTCATATGAACCAAGTGGTAAAACATTCAGATTTGCACAAGTGGATAGCCCACCCATTTCTAATGGACATTTCTCCACCATTTCACTAACTTTTCTCGTGGTTCTCGTGGCTAGTTGAACCAACCATGACTTACTATGTTTGGTACTCTTAAAAGCACAAATCTCAACAATTTTAGGACTGATATAACTGTGAGTAGATCCAGGGTCAATTAAAATAGAAATAGATTGCTTAGCAATCTTGCCTTTAACCTCAACCACAGTTTATTGATGATCTGCTCGATGGTCCTCTAGTGCTACATAAATCCTAGGGATAGTCCTTGCCACTTGACCCATTGTTTCATCCTCTTGGATGTTGTGAACTTGCTTTGCACTCCCATTCCGATGTGGACAATTTCTAAGAAAATGGTCCTCTCCACATACCCAACATTGAAGTGGCTCTCTTGGCTTGTCTCCCATCGTCTTAGTTGGATTTGTCACAACTTGTGGTGGGTGCCTTGGTTGATTTCTGAAATGAGGAGGCTTGAACCCCTTCTTCCTTTTCTCAAACTTCTCATTCTTCTTGTCCTTCCATTCCTTATGGAAATCAAGCTTTCTTTTGGCTTGATCAAAACAATACTTAGCCTTTATTATGGTTTTATTTTCATTTTGAGGCTCATCAAACTCAATTCTATCCTCGTAGGATTGAGGAATCCTACTTAGAAAACGCTGAATTTTAACCTTATCATCTTTGATATACTTGACATACCTCAACATCTCCAAAATATTATTTGCATACTCCTCCATAGTCATTTGTCCCAACTTCAACTCATGGAAATATTTAATTTTTCCATCATAGTACCTATCAGAGAGGTACTTTTGCTTGAAGTATTTTTTAATTGATTCCACACTATATTCCTTTCATTGATCTTCTTCACTTTCCTAAGGTGATCCCACCATAAAGATGCTTTCCCATTCAGATTGAAGATAACCACTCTTGCTTTCATATTACTAGAGTAGTCTTGGACTTGGAAATACTTCCTCATCCCAAGAAGCCAAGTCTCAGCTTCTTGACCAGATTTTATCTCGCCATCAAATGTGTACAGTCCCCTTCCATCTATCCGATGCTAGGAAGGGAAACATGACCAATCTACCGATCTTATTTGACAATCTCAGTCCCATACATCACTCATAAATTCACAACAATTAAAATCTTTTGTGTGCAGACTCATACTCAATATAAACACAGCGGAAATATACATATTTGCAAACACACAAACAGTAATGCATCATCATATCTAACACAGGCATATGAAGGTTCATTATGCAGAGAATTCAATATCGTATTTATGCTATGCACAGACTTCATATCAATTTCATTAGCATGAATAATTACCATTCCGAATTAACCCATTATAGAACACAAAATGCATATAATTTATAATACAGATAACACTTATCTTGAGGATGAAGCTGTCCAAACAACTGGCTATGTGAGAGCAACGTTCCACACAATCATAGATCTTTGTCCAGCTTGTATTCTTTCAGCTGAGAGATCACCCCCGAGCTGGGTTGTGTATCCACTAAGACGAAACTAGTTAGGCTTACAGACATCTCAACCACAGAGCTCAACCACAGAGCTACAGACATCTCAAATGAATTCAACAGTCAAGGCACCTACATTACCTACCACACCCAACACAAGGAAGTTCCCCTTCTCTGCTGCACAGTTCCTTAGGCGTCCCTTTCCTCTAGTGCTCTTCAGGATGGGTATAGAAAGGTCCAGCTGCTAATTCTTGAGATTCTAACCTTTACTGGGTTTATCAAGCAAACCCAACCTCTGCTCAGTCATCCACAATTGGATTTCTCACAATTATGTTCATCAACTAACTCAATCTCGTCACTGGTTTTCTGGGCTATAAAAACTGAGTTTTTCAATGGATTTCGGGGTATCTAATCCTCTCAAATTCACCCTAAGGTTCATATCTATGGAGCCCCCATTGGATTTTACTGTTAAATACCAAATCTGGGCGTTTTTGGCTCTTCAAAACGTGGGTTCTTTCAAAGTTGCGATTTCTGGCTTTTCTCCCTGCTGGTAATTTGTTTTTTTGGATGGAAAATGATGCTGGTCCCTCCCCCAATGGAATGGGGATGAGGAAGAAGCAACTCTCATGAGGTAGAGTGGCTTGTGGTATAAGGAAACAGATCTCATACTCTGCCATACGAATTTCTGGGTTGCCCATGCTCCATTGAAGCCATGGACTGAAATCTCCAACAACTTCTTTACAACATAAATAAATGTCATCAAGAAAAGTCAAATGGGTTCTCACAATGACATTTGGCAACGTATGCTTTATCCCCACAACCCCCTCACCACTCCCTAGTGGATACACATGGCCCCTTCTCATTTGTTGCTTCCATAGCCAGTTTTGGTATTTTATTGAAATATTAACATTTACATCAATTTACAATGTTCCATGGCTTAGTAGCACATGGGTAACAATGCAGCGTCTCCTTCCACCATCCAATGCAAGGGAGGGAACATGACTGTAACATGGGGTGTCTAATTCTTCCCCAAAGCCATAATGGTAAATTTTTTTCCATTTAAATAAAATGCACAATTAAATTACACAGTGGAATTAAAATACATAATTGCACACACAACAGACATACATCAGTATATTTATCTCAAGCAAATGATGCATCAATAGGCAAGGAATCCATCCCATTCTCATGCTATGCACAGACTTCATATCAATTCTATTAACATGAATAATTACCATTCCAAATTAACACATTACAGAACACAAAATGCATATAACTTATAACACAGATAACACTTATCTTGAAGATGAAGCTGTCCAAACAATTGGCTATGTGAGAGCAACGTTCCACCCAACCATAGATCTCTATCTAAATTGTATTCTTTCAGCTGAGAGATCACCCCCGAACTGGGTTGTGTATCCACTAAGGAGGAACTAGCTGGGCTCACTCACAGCCATGGTTTCACTCAACAACTATACTAAGCCAACACATAGCTGGGTTTGTCAAGCATATGAAAGACAAAGGAGGGAAATGCTAAGCCAGTGAGCTCAACCACAGAGCTACAGGCATCTCAAAATGAATTCAACAGTCAAGGCACCCACCTTACCTACCACACCCAACACAAGGAAGGTCCCCTTCTCTGCTGCACAGTCCCTTAGGCATCCATTCCCTCTAGTGCTCTTAAGGGTGGGCATAGAAATGTCCACCTGCTAATCCTTGAGATTCTAACCTTCATTGGGTTTATCAAACAAACCCAACCTCTACTCAGTCATTCACTATTGGATTTCTCACAATTCTGTTCATCAAATAACTCAATCCCATCACTGATTTTATAGGCTATAAAAATTGGGTTTTTCAATGGATTTCGGGGTATCTAATCCTCTCAAATTCGTCCCAAGGTTCATATCTATGGATCCCCCATTGGATTTTACTGGTAAATACCAAATCTGGGCGTTTTTGGCTCTTCAAAATGTGGGTTCTTTCAAAGTTGCGAATTTTAGTTTTTCTCATTGATTGCAATTCATTTTTGGATGAAAATTGATGATGGTCCCTTCCACCATGGAATGGGGATGAGGAAGAAGCAACTCTCATGAGGTAGAGTGAATTGTGGTACAAGAAAACAGATCCCATACCTGCAAATACGAATTTCTGGGCTACCCATGCTCCATTGAAGCCATGGACTGAAATCTTCAATTACTTCCTTACAACAGAAATAAATGTCATCAAGGAAAGTCAAATGGGTTCTTACAATGACATTTGGCAACATATGGTTCATCCCCACAACCCCCTCACCACTCCCTAGTGGATACACATGGCCATTTCTCATTGGTTGCTTCCGTAGCCAGTTTTGGTATTTTATTGAAATATTAACATTTACATCAATTTACAATATTCCATGGCTTAATAGCACATGGGTATCAAAATATCAAATACTTGCTTGTTTTAAATAAAATCCGAACATACACTAGCGTGGCCTTGGCCTTGAGCTCCACGCTAGGGAAACATACAACGCATGTATACAATATTTACATTAGAAGCCAATATTTCACAAGGGTCAAAATTGGGGTATTACAAACAACATGTCAAATGCTTGTCCATTTTAAAAATATTACGAACATACACTAACGGGGCCTTGGCCTTGAGCTCCTCGCTAGGGAAACATACAACGCATGTATACGATATTTACATTAAGAGTCAATATTTCCTAAGGGTCAAAATTGGGGTATTACATTCCCCTCTGGCTCCCCCTTAGAAGAACATCGTCCTCGGTGTTCTCAAAACTGAACAAAAATGAGAATGCCTCTCTCATGGCATCCTCCAGCTCCCATGTGGCCTCATCGGGGCTAAGGTGCTCCCATTGGACCTTTACCTGCCCGATGGCTCTGTTCTGGAGCAAAGTGACCTTCTTGTCGAGGATGCGCATAGGCTCTATTTGGAACTCTCCCTCGGGTTCCACCTGTATCACATTCCAATCAATCATATGATTAAGATCATATACATACTTCTTAAGCAAAGATACATGGAAAACATTATGAGCTTTTATGTTAGCAGGCAATGCAATTCTATATGCAACTGGCCCTATCTTATCAAGGACTTCAAATGGCCCACAATATCTTGGTGACAACTTGGCACAACTCCCTAACTTGAGGGAACTCTTCCTTGGTTTCACTCTCAAATAGACATGATCTCCAATCTGAAATTCCTTATGCACTCTTTTCAAATCTGCATAACTCTTTTGTCTGTCCTGAGTTGCCATCAAATTCTGTCTAATCTTAGCAACTTCCTGTTCTATTTCTTTAATCATCTCTGGTCAAAGTACTACCTTGTTCACCGGGCCGTCCCAATTAATTGGAGTCCTGCATCCCTTGCCATACAATGCCTCAAATGGACTCATCCTGAAGGATGCATGACGTCCATTATTGTATGCAAATTCTACCAAGTGTAGGAAATCTTCCCACTTGGATGGTTTATCCATCACATACATTCTCAACATGTCTTCAAGAACCTGATTCACCATCTCAGTTTGGCCATCTATTTGAGGATGATATACTGTACTGAAATTCAATTTAGTTCCCAATTCCTGAAATAATCCCTTCCAGAAATTGAAAGTGAACTTTGTATCACGATCAGAAATTATTGCCTTAGGCAATCCGTGCAACTTGAATATTTCTCTCATGAAGATGTTTGCAATGTCATTAGCCTTGTGAGTGGATTTGACTGGAATAAAGTGAGCTACCTTTGATAGCTTTTCCACCATAACCATGATTGAATCATGCTTCTTCACTGTCATGGGTAGACCTGTTATAAAATCCATAGAGATCACTTCCCACTTCCATTATGGAATGGGTAAGGGTTGCAACAATCCTGCTGGATGTTGGTGTTCTGCCTTGACTTGATGGCACTTCTGACACCTAGCAATGTACTCAGCTATGTCCTTCTTCATACCATGCCAAAAGTATTGCTTTCTTGCTGCTGTTATAGTCTTCTGATATGCTGGATATCTAGAGTATGGCATTTGATGGATTTCATCCATCACTAGCTTCTTCAAATCTGCACTATTTGGAATGTACAATCTATCTTTGTATATGAGGATATCGTCTTCACCAAGCTGATATCCCGCACACTTTTCATCCACATTACCCTGCTGCAACTTTTCTTTAATTTGAAGACAAGCTTCATCACTGTTTTGGGCTTCAAGAACTCTTGTCTTCAAATCTGTTTTACACACACTTAATGCTGCAACATTAAATTTTCAGCTGAGAGCATCTATAACCTTGTTCTCTTTCCCTTTTACATGCTTAATTTCAAAATAGAATTCACAAAGAAACTCCATCCATCTAGCTTTGCTAGCATTCAAGTTTGGTTGATCAAATAAATACTTTAAGCTCATGTGGTCGGTCCTAAGCTCGAATCTTCTTCCCATCAAATAATATCTCCACATCTTAAGAGAATGCACTATGGCTGCTAATTCCAAATCATGTGTGGCATAATTCTTTTCATGCTCCTTTAATTTCCTAGATTCATAGCAAATCACGATTCCTTCTTGCATGAGAACTCCACTCAGTCCTTCAATGCAAGCATCTGTGCACACTACAAATTCTTCTTTGGATCTGCTATCTTTAAAACATGAGCACTGGCAAGTAACTCCTTTAGCTTCTGAAAATTTTTCTCACATTTTTCAGACCATACAAACTTGATGTTCTTTCTCTGTAAATAAGTAATTGGGTGAGCTATCTTGGAGAATCCTTCAATGAACCTTCTGTAATAACCAGCAAGACCCATGAAAGATCTAACACCTAAAACATTTTTTGGAGTAGACCAATCCATGATGGAATTAATCTTCTGTAGTAACCAGCAAGACCCATGAAAGATCTAACGCCTGAAACATTCTTTGGAGTAGACCAATCCATGATGGAATTAATCTTATCCTGATCCACTGCAATTCCTTCTTCAGAAATGACATGACCCAAATATTGAATCCTCTTTTAGTAAAACTCACACTTGCTTAACTTGGCATACAACTGATGCTCTCTAAGGACTTGCAACACCATTCTTAGATGTTCCTCATGTTCTTCTTCATTCCTTGAATAGACAAGAATGTCATCCAAGAACACAACCACAAACTTATCCAAATATTTGCTGAAGACACTATTCATGAGACACATGAATGTAGCAGGTGCATTGGTAAGACCAAATGGCACCACGGTGAACTCATAATGACCATACCTAGTTTTGAAAGCCGTCTTGTGAATGTCTTCTTCCTTAATCCTCACTTGATGGTACCCAGACCTCAAGTCAATCTTGGAAAACACTTTAGCTTCCTTCATTTGATCAAACAATTCATTAATTCTTGGCAATGGATACTTGTTCTTGACTGTCACTTTATTTAGCTTCCTGTAATCTATACACAGCCTTAAAGTCTCATCTTTCTTCTTGACAAATAACATCGGTGCTCTCCAAGGCGACACACTAGGCCTGATATACCTTTTGTCCATTAATTCTTGCAGCTGCATCTTCAACTCTACCAACTCTGATGTACTCATTCTATAAGGAGCTTTGGAATTCGGTGCTGCCCTTGGAACAAGATTGATGGTAAAATCAATATCTCTCTTTGGTGGTAGTTCTGGCATTTCATCTGGAAATACATCTTGGAACTCTTGCAACATTGGAAAGTCTTCAATCCTTGTTTCTTTGTCCTCTGACGAATCTGACATATGAACTGCATATAATTGACAACCCTTCTTATAAAACTTTTTCAACTGTAGGGCTAAAATCTTCCCTACTAAAACTTGCTTGGGAATTCCTCTTACCAATCTTGGCCTTCCCTCTTCATTAATGCATTCAAGTACTTTTTCATAATAGTCCAATTTGGCTCTATGTTTTTCCAACCAATCCATGCCAATCAAGGCATCATACGATCCCAATGGTAGTACATTTAAATCTACATGTGTGTGGAGTCCATTCAATTCTATGGGGCACTCCACCACTACTTCGCTTACTTCCCTCTTGGTCCCTATGGCTAATTGAACTAGCCAAGATTTATTGTGCTTCACTTTTCTAAGCGAACAACCTTTAACCACTTCTGGAGAAATATAACTATGAGTAGATCCTGGATCAATCAAAACAGAAATAGATTGCTTAACAATCTTACCTTCAACTTCCACCACTAATGACTGATGGTCTGCTTGATGATTGTCCAACGCTGCATAAATTCGAGGCACTGCCCTTGCCATGTCCTCCACTGTAGCTGCTCCCTTTAAGTTGTGCAACCTTCAGGGATTATCCTTCCGATGTGGACAATCCTTCAGCATGTGGTTTTATCCACATCCCCAACACTGAAGTGGTCCCTTTGATGCTTTGTCTGCTGCTACTGCCAGTTTGAATCCACTCCTGGCTTGCTACCCCTGTGGAAAAGTTCTAGGCTGACCTTTGAATGGTGGCTTAAAGCCACTTCTCTTTTGTTCAAACCTCCCTCTTGGATTTCCTTTCCATGCTTGGTTAACCTCCGATTTTCCTTTATTCTGCTCATAGCAATGCATTGCCATTCTAATGGCTTCATCAAGACTTGGTGGATTAACAAACTCAATCCTGTCTTCGAAACTTTGAGGTAGACTCCCAAGGAAACATTGAATTTTTATCCTTTCATCTTTAATGTAGTTCACATACCTCAACAATTCCAAAACTTATGAACATGCTCTTCCATAGATTTTTGCCCCAATCTGAGTTTATTGAATTCCTTTCTCTTACTATCATAATACCTAGCAGAAAGGTATTTCTCCTTGAAGTGCTTCTTGAATTTCTCCCAACTGATCTTCCTCTCACTGATTCCTTTCAGTTGCAAGAGATTGTCCCATCAAATTGAAGGTCTGTCATTTAGATTGTAAATGACAATTCTGGCTTTCTCATTTCCTGAGTAGTCTTGAATTTTGAAATATTTCTTCATTCCAAGAAGCCATGCCTCTGCCTCTTGGCCAGTCTTGTCTTCTCCATTAAAGGTGGGAGGCCTTGCCTTCTTGAATTCTCCCTATGGGCTTCCCTTGAACTTCTTTCTTCCATCAAATCTCTTGGGTGTATGCCTTGGACTTCTTTGAGAACCTCTGGAGTCACATGATTTGCTAGACGAAGATCTAGAGGAAGGTGTTCTATGCTTCCTGCTCACCGAACTCTTCCTTGGGCTTGGAGTCCTCTTCTTTGAACGACCTTTAGAACGACTCTCTGCATCTCTTCCTTCTTCACCCACATTGCTTGGGTTGGACCCAAGGTTTATCCTCTACTGCATATCAGTGAGACTTTGCAAGATAGCAACATTGAGTTGGTGTTGTTCTTCTTGAGCCTTCATCAATCTTTCATTGAAGCTCACCATGGTTTCAACCAAATTCTGAGGAGTCACCTGCTCCATTCTCCCATTGGATTCTGTCTCAGCATTCTCTTTATGCACATTTTCTCTTAGGACATCTTCTTCATGCTCATAAGGATCTTGAACATCTTTTATGGTCACCATTTTTCCTGTATGCTACCTCTGCTACTATTATTAAATCTTATGAGCTGCAAGCACTGTGCATTATGAAAATATTTGTTAGACATATTAGGAATGCATATAGAAATATAAAACATCAATATTTAACACAATCAAACTCATGGAACAATTCACATAGCTGTTATGCATTCATTTCTTTTGTCCATTCATGCAATTATAGAAATTGCCCATATTATCAACAATTTGACAAAACAGTCATTGACACTTTTCTGCTTTAATTATCCATGGTGTGTGATAACCCTATTCAAATTATGGTCATACACCATTATTACTTGCTAGACAAGCTTTCTAATGCCTGTTCTCGTGCTCCATTCCGACCTTGGGTGTGGGAACTACATCACTTAAAAAATGACAACTTTTACCAATAATTCTGCACATTTTTACACAGTTGTATTTTGGTCCAGAATGCCAACTTCAGCCACCTGTGGAATAAAATCTATGAAGAATCACAAAAAATTTTCTACCGAGAAAAGTTAGTCCATATAACAAGGAATGCTTAGCAACTCACAGATCTCTGTTCCGATGCACCATTCATCTTCTATAAAATTCTGGGTTTGACTACTTTCTACGTTTCACATTTTTCCAAAATTCCAAATTTTGCGCCAAAAATGGCTATTTCCCAAACGGTGCATTTCTGGGAAATATTTGTCTAATGGAATATGTTTGGTTTACTAAGAATATGAAATGCTGAGTTCAATAATTTTCTTGATTCTGAATTACAGGGTCACTTTCGACCACTGCAAGCTTTTCCAAATTCCCAAAACGTGGCCTGGAATAGTGCTTTTTGGCCTTCTTGCACACCCCGACTCCACATCCTTTGGATTTTGGCTCCAAAACTCCAAACTTAACACCGTGCCTTCTCCATGACTGCCCCATATCAATTTCGTCCCAATCCGACCTTCTGTCAAGCGTCGAGACACTGATTTGTAAAAGCCAATAATTCCAATTTTGTGCAAAATCGGAGCATAATGGGATCGGGATCCTTAATGGTTCATTCATGGCCTTCGTCAATGGCCTCAAAATGCCACCGACCTCATCCAATTCTGACTTTGCATGTTCTTGCAAACCAAAAATCAATTTTTGGGCTCTATACTTTTTTTTTTTTTATCCCACCACACACAAGCCGCAACTCGCAACCCAACATCCCGAAAGCCGAAAATTGCGGGTTCGGGATTTCATAAATCTAAACACAAATTTTGAAAATTCGCATTCCCGAAACTTGAAATTGCAGGTTTGGGATTGCAGAAACCGGAATGTGCAATTTCACAACTTTACGTTCCCGCAACTCGACATCCTGAAAGCCGAAAATTGCGGGTTCGAGATTTCGGAAATCCAAACGCAAATTTTAAAAATTCGCGTTCCCGAAACCCGAAATTGCGGAAACCGGAACGCGCAATTTCACAACTTTGCATTCCCGCAACCCGAAACCCGACATATCGAAAGCCGAAAATTGCGGGTTCGGGATTTCGGAAATCCAAATGCAAATTTGGAAAATTCGCGTGCCTGAAACCTGACATCCCGAAACTGCGAAAACACCTGCGTTTCTTGTAACTTCCGGGGTTCGTAACTCCCTCGTCCATTGGCCAAATGAGGCGAGTCTGGTACCGTTGGAAAGCTGTTGGAGAGATATATGCAATGGTGTGATCCTCTCCCACACATGAGAAATCTAACCCTGTCATTTTTCTAATCAAAACTACCGCCCCAGCTTCACTAATACTACGTTAAAACCATTCTGTTACTTGCCCGTAACTCAGAGTTTGGCCCAAGCAGCCCCATTGCTGCAAATTAGGCTTTGATACCACTCTGTAGTATCTCCTTCCATATATCCGATGCTAGGAAGGGAAACATGACCAATCTACCGGGCTTAGTTGACAATCTCAGCCCCATACATTACTCATAAATTCACAACAATTAAAATCTTCTGTGTGCAGACTCATACTCAATATAAACACAGTGGAAATAAACATATTTGCAAACACACAAACAGTAATGCATCATCATATCTAACACAGGCATATGAAGGTTCATTATGCAGAGAATTAAATCTCGTATTTATGCTATGCACAGACTTCATATCAATTTCATTAACATGAATAATTACCATTCCGAATTAACCCATTACAGAACACAAAATGCATATAATTTATAACACAGATAACACTTATCTTGAGGATGAAGCTGTCCAAACAAGTGGATATGTGACAGCAACGTTCCACCCAACCATAGATCTTTGTCCATCTTGTATTCTTTCAGCTGAGAGATCACCCCCGAGCTGGGTTGTGTATCCACCAAGGAGGAACTAGTTGGGCTCACTCACAGCCATGGTTTCACTCAACAACTATGCTAAGCCAACACACAGTTGGGTTTATCAAGCATATGAAAGACAAAGGAGGGAAATGCTAAGCCAGTGAGCTCAACCACAGAGCTACAGGCATCTTAAATGAATTCAACAGTCAAGGCACCCACATTACCTACCACACCCAATACAAGGAAAGTCCCCTTCTCTACTGCACAGTCCCTCAGGCGTCCCTTCCCTTCAGTGCTCTTCAGGATGGGTATAGAATGGTCCAGCTGCTAATTCTTCAGATTCTAGCCTTCACTGGGTTTATCAAGCAAACCCAACCTCTGCTCAGTCATCCACAATTGGATTTTTCACAATTCTGTTCATCAACTAACTCAATCCCGTCACTGGTTTTCTGGGCTATAAAAACTGGGTTTTCGAATGGATTTCATGGTATCTAATCCTCTCAAATTCGCCCCAAGGTTCATATCTATGGATCCCCCATTGGATTTTACTGTTAAATACCAAATCTAGGTGTTTTTGGCTCTTCAAAACGTGGGTTCTTTCAAAGTTGCGATTTCTGGTTTTTCTCCCTGTTGGTAATTCATTTTTTTGGATGGAAAATTATGCTGGTCCCTCCCCCAATGGAATGGGGATGAGGAAGAAGCAACTCTCATGAGGTAGAGTGGCTTGTGGTACAAGAAAATAGAGCCCATACTCTACCATACGAATTTCTGGGCTACCCATGCTCCATTGAAGCCATGGACTGAAATCTCCAACAACTTCCTTACAACATAAATAAATGTCATCAAGGAAAGTCAAATGGGTTCTCACAATGATATTTGGCAGCGTATGGTTCATCCCCACAACCCCCTCACCCCTCCCTAGTGGATACACATGGCCCCTTCTTATTCGTTGTTTCCATAGCCAGTTTTGGTATTTTATTGAAATATTAACATTTACATCAATTTACAATAGTCCATGGCTTAATAGCACATGGGTAACAAAATGTCAAATGCTTGTCCATTTTAAATAAATTACGAACATACACTAGCGGGGCCTTGGCCTTGAGCTCCTCATTAGGAAACATACAACACATGTATACAATATTTACATTAAGAGCCAATATTTCCTAAGGGTCAAAATTGGGGTATTACAAAATGTAAGAGTTTTGACTTTCCTAAATTCTTCATGTGATTTGTTATTTGAAAAGCTCTTCCTCTTCTTCCTAGGAGATGAAGAGCTTGATCCTTCAGTGGAATCTTGAGAGTCATATGACTCACTAGAATATATTTATGGAGTATATGACGTGCCTCTAGAAACTCTTCTTGAACTATGGGACCTCTTGTGAGAATTCCTTCTTGAGCTACTCCTACTCTTCTCCTTATTTTTAGAATGATGTCCAAAGTTAATATTTCTCTAAATGTATGTCAGACTTTGGAGAATAGTTGCATTCAGTTGATTCTGCTCTTCTTGAGATATAAGCAGTCTCTCATTGTCTTCTCTATAACTCTGCAGCTCCTACCATTGGATTCAGTCTCTTCATTCTCAATTTGTATATTTTCTTTCCATTCCATCTACCTCGACTTCATAAGAATCCTATGCATCATCCATGATGATGACCTTCTTGGCCCAACAAAAATCAAAGGTTTCTCAACTACACTATACCCACTTGTAATACCCTATGGTTTATCCCCTGTACATATTATTATTGTTGTTATGTTGGACAAAGTGGCACAAGGTGCCTGGACTATGGTTTGTACACTATTATGATTTTTATTATGAAATAATAAAATAAAATAAAACAACCGAATCTACCGATGCCACATAAAACAGTATGAGGAACCATGATGTTACGAGTAAGGGGTTGTGGGAAAAGTGTTACCTTTTGTTTTGACCTATGTGGATGTGATACACCCTTCTTGTGGACTTGGTGGACCCTCTTGATTTATGCACCCTCTTGTGTTATGCTACCCCTTGATATTTATTTTATTTCAGGATTAATTTTTATTATTTGTAGAGTATCTCTCTCTCTCTCTCTCTCTCTCACCTAGTGTGCCCTATTGAGTTGGGTTAGTGTGTCTCTTGGTGTAGCCTCATGATGTGTAACTCCCATTTTTACTATTTTGGGGAATGTAACTCCTCCCTTGTGTGTGTCCTTCTCCCCCCAATTCGAATTGTTCTTGGGAAATGGGATTTGGGTAGATGGGAGCTAGTCTCTCTTGTCGGTTATGCATGCTCTTGGATATTTTTTCTGCTATGGTACTGGTGTGATTAGTTTTTGTTTCTCTTGACATGATTTTTTCTGGTTGGTGCGCCCTTGTTGAGCCCGTGCCCAAGTTGAGTTACTATGGAATTGCCACTTTTTTGTCCTGGAATTGAATATGGAGATCCTGTATTAGAAGTGATGTGGAATCCACTTTCCATTGGATTTGAGGTTGGACTGATATATTTTTGAATCCCTTGTCCTGTAGCCATTGGAATTTTCATGGAGTGAAAGTCAATGAAGACTTTCGATTGGGTTGTGGTTGGACTGATTTCTCCTGAAAACTTTGTCCTGGAATTTCCTTTGGAGATCCTGGATTGGAAGTGATGTGGAATCCACTTGCCATTGGATTTGAGGATAGACTGATATATTTATGAATCTTTTTTTTTCTGGAGCCACTAGAATTTCTTTGTTTTGGAAGTGCTACTCTCCATTGGGTTGTGGTTGGACTGTTGTCTCGGAGCCACTGGAATTTCCCTGGAGTGGAATTAGAGGCCACACTTTCCATTGGGTTGTGGTTGGACTAATTTATTGAGATAATCTATGTTTTAGTGCATTGTTTCTTGTGGATCGTGGGACCGGCCGACGAGGGTGACCATTGCAAAGTGAGTTTTGGCTTTCATTGTGGCTACGGCTAGGTTGAACGTGGCACGATGGATTCCGGTTGGGTATTTGGAAAAGATAAGTGCTTTATCTCATGCTTATTTAATTTATTTGGATATGATATGATTTATTTATGGATTCACATGAAATGTTTGATGAAATGTATGAGCTAATTGTGGAATAAATCTCTCATAGAATTCAATCTATTTATGCAAGTAAATTTTGTGAAGGAATTGGAAACTAGTTTTTGGGATTTTGGGCACAAAATGTTTGAGGAAATGTTTATTTGGAACCTATGCTACATAAATGATATTTATTCCCCTATTCATTATATAATGTGTATTTTGACGGTATAGTATCCTCATAATGGTTTACGACACTTCTCTTTGATGCTTCTATCTTTTATTCGAAAACTAGTTCTTCGATTGGATTGTTTTGCATAGTTTGGAGACTTGGCACATGAAGTGTTTGAAAAAATACCCAAGTGATATTTTTATAATTATTTCTGATAAATACACTTGAAATTTGTGTGAAAATGTGAGGATAAATCTTCTTGATAATGTTTGGGAAATGTCTACCGAAATTCTAGATCAATTTCCAATTTCTAGATCCTTCAATGGAATTGTTTGAGTAGATTTGTGAGTTTGCATATGAAGTGTTTTAAGAAATGTTTGAATGAGATATACCTATTTTATGATTTATGAAACATTTTTTTTAGAGTTGGAATGGAATTTGAATGATTCTATGAGCTATGAGCTGTGAATTTAATCATTCTAGCAATTCCTAGAATTACTAGTCAATTCAGATGAGTAGAATTAGCTAGTTTTGTGAATTATTTAATGGGATTTATATGGGAGGAAATATACAGAAATATGAATGTAGGTGACCCCTTCTATTATTTCCATGAGCTATAGTATTTATATATTTCTCTTTATTTGGAATTTGGAAAGTTAAATTGGAAACTAGGTACATTGCGGTGAAAATTGATTAGTAGTTGTGGATTGAAATTTTTGTCTTCGTAAAAATAGAATGCTACAACCATGTGCTCTATTTCTAACATGTTATTGTGTTGTAGGTGGCTAATTATCATGTGTTATACTTTACTTATGGATGCATTTCATTTTGGTTCAATTATTTAGACTCAATTCCTTGCGGTGAATGTTAACTAGTTTCATTGGAATTGATGGAAAATATCACCTTATGTGCAATTGGAATGGTCTGCAAATAAAACTTTAATTGGCTGTAGGTGCACACTTAAATATGTTGTTAATGGATGTAGGATTTATTTTGGTTTTAATGGCGTGGTTACAAGTTTATTTTGTGCAATACTGACTACTTTTATTGGAAAAATAGTTAACTAGTCTTGTGGACTCTCATTCGTAATTATCATGATTAATTATTGTAATTTTGGTAATTAGACCTTATTTACATCTAATTAGATGTTATTATGCCATTGGGATTGATAATCGATGGTTATTTGTTAAACAATTGGATTTGTGATAAGTGTCCTCATTTTCGCACTAAGTGTCATTAAGTGCCGTAATTAACACCTTAATTACTAGTTAATTGTGATTAAGAATAATTAGCCTTTAGAAGTGGTTATCATATCTAATATGGCTTGGATTGAAAGTTTGATGATGTTAAGAAGCCTTCCCAGTCCTTAGATCATATTTTGGATGTGTTAATGAATTTATAATAATTGTTAATTATTGGATTTTGTGTCACAATGAATTTTGGAAAAATAGAAATTAAATGTTTATGGTTTTATCCGCTGCACTAAAAATCAAGTAATTAGCCTCAGAGAGATAATGATAAGTCCCTTAGACCTTTTGATATCCTCAGGGGACATTACACCACTGCTGACTTTTTAAGAGTCACTGATATGGTTTTGAATCTGCAAAAGTATTGATATAAACACATTTGTTAGATTTATTACAAATTAAAATTCAATTTTCATGTATTCTAGAAAATACCCATATTAACAGTTCTTGTCAATTATGGCTATAGGCATTTTTGTGATCAAATTATAGAAGTACATGAGTCACCAATTCATAATTTCTCTCTGTAAAAATTTTCCCCATTGGACAATCTTTTTCAATGACTATAAGCATGCTCATTTTTATTCACGAGGACCAAGTTACAGTCCTTCAAAACTGCTAATTTGGCCCAAATTCTACACTTTTCGTGTAGGTGCATTTAATCATAGAGGCCAACTTCAGACACCTACATAATACAATTGATGGAGAACTAGAACAACTGTTCTATTGGAAAAGATAATACATACAACAAGGATTACTCAACAATTCCCAGTTCTTTGATCTGATGCTCCAGTGATTTGCTATAAAATTCTAGAATTCACTACTTTTCTGTTTCTCAACTTTCTTCCAGAATTAGAAAATTCTGTAGTCCTGTAACACACCCTCACAATAAAAAATGTGACCAAATTCCTGTTGCTCTAATGGCCGCTGCTAAACTTCATATCCAACCTTATTGATTAAAAAATAGAAAATGGGGGTTAAGGGGGATTTTCCTCAGTTTTTTTGTAATTGATCCAATTTCGCGCAATCTGGCGCATAAGAAAATATTATTTTATGCTGATGTAGCAAGGGTGCCGACATGGCTTGACACTTCTCTGTTGAGGTGTAAGACAGGCCTACCTATCACCCTATGACATGACCATGTCACCTTCCACTTGCCACCAGGTCACCACACTGCCATATCATCCAACCTTGAGCGGGAATGCGTCGATAGTTTTTCCCCTTTACCATAAGCAGTAACGCGCCCTTGTGAAGTAGTTTTGGGAAATTTCTCTTGGCAAGGTGCAGTAAATCAAAAGAGGCCATGCGTCCTAGGTGGTTTTGGGCACAACATGGCCATTGTCCCGAATTAACCATCAGTCACTTTATCGACACGAGATGAGTCTGGGACGTTGATATTTTATATGATCTGACGACCATATCTCCGCTTTCCTATTGCTAACCATCATGCAATTCCCTATGATGTGGGGATCCTCTAACATCGATCTTCCCCTTCATCCAACGGTCAGATCCTCATCTTCCCACTATTAACTGCCGCACATGTTTCCAAGGCATTGTGAGCTGTGACCATCGATATTCCTTTCCATCGGACAGTCATATATTCACCCACCCCAACACTCCATGCTGGGAAACATTCTGTGCGAGGGTCTGATGTGGCTAATCCACTTCATGCCCTCCTTCCCATGTGGTTCCTCCACATAACCCGTCCACATGGCATGGGTGGGGCCCAATAAATTACCAAAAAAATTAAAATTTTGGATTCGTATGAAATTTTAATTTGGGGATAAGAGGACCATTGCAAAGTTATGTTTGGCCCATTATTCGTCTCTTAACAGGGATTGCCATTAACAGGAGCATTTTGTTTGCAGCCTCATATTTTTTTGTTGTAACTGTGCATTCACGGACCATACAACTCTGGTATTGCAACCAGAAGCTTTAATACCACTTTGTAACGTCCTCATCCCTCAATCTAACTAGCAGGAAGGGACAATAACTGAATTGTGGCCTCTAAAATTTGCCCCATAGTCATAATTACGAATTCATAATAGCTAAAATGCATGTGCATACATGAAAATAAGACACACAGTGGAATAAACTAAATCCACACATACAACATGCAATTCAAAGCATAATTGTCACAGGCATATAAATAAAAATCATTGCACATCAAATACATAAGAATACTTATCTTTAAACAAAGAAGATCCAAGCGAATGGTTGTGTAAGAGCAATTTTACACCCAACCATAAGCAATCTGTCCATCATATACTCTTTCTACTGAGAGGCCACCCCCAAGCTGGGCTATGAGGCCACCAGGGCAAAAGGAAACACCTACAGGCTTCTATTTCTCATCCCACAACCCATTCTGCTCACTGTGCTTAGCCAAAAAATATCAAGTAGAGCTCTACAGGGGTCTCATTAAGCCATCACAGCCATGGCACTCCTTCCAACTGCCCCACACAACACAATGAAGGAATTTCCCTTCACTAATCCATAGTTCACTTAGGAAATCCAGCCCTTGCAGTGCTTACTAGTGTGTGCAGTAAGAGTCCAACCTGCTGTATGTTAATAGGGAATCTCTTGTAACATTAATCCATGGATTTTCAAGCATCCAAAAGTAGCAGAACTCAATGGGTAAGGGTTCCTATATTTCCCTGCTTTCATGCTCACCTGCAACCATCTATTTTCCCTTCCAAAAATGCAGCTCTATCTTCAAATTCGAATTTCTGGGTTATATAGATTCTGGTAAAAATGGACATGAACAACAATGGAAAAACTCTACGTAGTGTAGAACCATGCATGAGAGAGTTAGAATTGATCAAAAGACTGTTGAATCCAAGGATATGAGGTAAGGTGAAAATACAACTGACATAGCTTTTGACCATAGAATAAATAGGACTACTGACAACTGACATAACTGTCACAACTCCCATGCTTCACTAACTACATGAAGTGACTTTCCCCACCAACCTCACATGTGCATTCAATGATTGGATTTAATAGTCAAAAGGAGGTAATTGGCTAATTTAAGGCACATGGCATATTTTGAATGAGTTCTAAGGTTGACACATGGAATCATAGGATTTGGTTTCCCATAGGTCCCCTTCCTCTTCCCCTCTAGTGGAATCACAACCCCTCTAGTGGTCTTTACACAACCATCTTGGACCATTTTATTAATTTTCAACATAATATTTACATACATTTCGAATTGGCATGAAAAGCCAATCATGTGGTCCAAATAAAAATATACACATCATACATGCCTAGCCATTCACTAATTGGGCCTTGGCCTTGAGCTCCACACTAGGAATCCATACTAGCATATTTACATCATTTACATAATTTTGAGTATATACACTCCAAGTCAAAATTGGGGGTATTACGATGTTTATTTCAACAAAATCAATGGTTCCATTCATTTAAGTCTTTGCAAGGGTGGAAGGTTGGAGATACCAACTAAAGACAATAATTTATTCTCAGGCCCGATTCTTGGCTCTCTAGGTACATGCAATTCTTTGGAATTAAACCCTTTGGGGAAAAAGTCTTTGAATGGTTCAATTCTTAGATGCTTGCTAAGATTACAAGTGTTGAATTGGATGGAATTGTAGAACAATAATATTAATGGAAGCATGACAAAGGAAATTATTAATAAGGTATAGTGGATGAATATTTCTACTGATTGCCTTAGTGGCTCTCTTCCTTCATCCATCGGTAAGTTGTTTTCTTTGAACTTTATTTTGGTCGATGAAAATCAATTAATAGGTAATGTTCTACCAGAGATTGTCTGATTGGGTAAGACTGAAAATATTATTCTTAGCAAAAGTGAGATTTCTAGTATGGTTTCTAGGGAATTTAGCAACTTATATTTTTCATACATGTTTATCTTAGCCAAAATATGTTCAACAATCCCATCCCACAAGAAAGCACTAGGATGATAAATCTCTCCACTTTAAATATATCTAGAAATCACCTGAACAAGAGCATTCATAGAGAATTCTAGAACAAGCCTAGTTTTACCACCTAGGTTTCTCTTATAATAATTTTTTAGTCTATGTTCTAGAGAGTAGTAATTTGATGGCTCATCTAGGTACTAGTCTCCTATGTCATCCAATACTTTGAGCACATCTTCAAATAGTTTGGGAAATAGTTTCTTGAATATTAATTAGTACATGGGAGTGAATAATTTGTCACATATATGGCCATATTTGGAATATTATTAGTGTTCCCATAGGTCCTAGTAGTGCACATGCACTGGATGACACTATGCATTCCAAGCCCAACTCATCCTTGGTAATGAATTAGCTGCATAAGTAATATAAAGCAAGTATCATGTCATATAGAATTTTGGTTTCATCCTACGAGTAGACTTGATTCTTTCTATCACATGGCCTCTTAACACAATAGCTACCCAGTTGAAAATGATCCCTTCTTCGAGCACCAAATTCAACAATGGGACCTAGGCTTCTTGAAAATGGGAACCATCATTCTCTCCATAGAACTTGGTAACCAAGGCCACTACATTTATGACTGGAGTCCCAATGCTAATGGACGGGTACCATTTAACGTCCCTGGACTTGATTTGTCTACCCTCTAACTATCCTTCCATGATCTCATGGTGGTTGTTTTCCTATGTGAACTATTGAACCTGAGTGCTAGTGATATGCTAGTCATTGTTATGCATCATCCCATGTTGTTTATTACCCACCATGTTTCTAGGTTGTTATGATTGATGATCAATCTACTTGCCTCAAAGAAAGGAAGGATATCCAATATAGTTGTTATATTATGGGGTTGGGATCTTCGAACATTTTGATTCATGATGGAATCTTATATGTCTTATTTTCTTGGGTTAGTGAAGGTTGTCCTTCCAGTTTCTTCTTATACATTTGAATTTTTCCTATACTCAAAGAAACGTGGAGACCAATGTTATAGGAGGTGTCAATTTATGTAGTAATGATGCTTTCCTTTGTTTTGGTTTCATTGGTTATAGTAGGCGGGTTCTCCTTTCATCTCTTTGGAGACACTTGAGAGAACCTATCATCATCCATTGTAAATAACACATTGATCATTAACATCATTTAGCAATCAAAATAAACAACAATGTTCATCCTCGTGAATTGTATACGAATTAGAGTTTGAATATATGAAAATGCCACCTAGAAACATAGAAACTTGGTAGCCTAGGTCATATTAGTGGCACCTTAGTGTTCATTCTAATAATACTCATCCGAAGGATTATCAATTAATGAAGTTTTGTGGAGTAGAAATGCAAATGATGGCTCAACTCTCATTACCATCACTTAGGCTTATTATGGATTATTATTTCTTTCAAAAATAACATTAACCGTCTAAATGACTAAAGAGAATTATATTGGTGGTGGGAATCTATATTCAAAGTGTCTAACATAGTAGTTGCAAGTGGTGAACTATCTAGTGGATTGAGGTAAGATTCTATCTAGATCGATGTGATTTGGATTGGAATGGTAGACCTTTGAAGAAGCCCTACATTTGAGACAACAACACATTTTTTTAAACAAAGGAGAGAGTTAGTGAAAATTATGACACCCTTTAAAATTTCTACATATACATATCAACAAGGCTCACCCACTTCATTTATGTCGAATGTGCATTGTAAGTTCTCATTTGAAATAGACCATTCATTGGTATGGAAGAAGCTATTATGAGTACTTTCAAAAATGAAGAATTGGTTGATGGAAGCTTGATGACTAAGCAATTAGGCCTATACCTTCTTTTAGATAATGGGATATTCAAAATATTGCAATGTTGTCAAAGACCATGATACAATTTGTGGGTCCCATTTCAACTCCATACAAGCTAACACCATCAAAGTGATTTCAAAAATATGTTTGAAGGTTGAACCTTCTATCCTACTCCTTTGAAGGCTTGTGTGGGGCCAACATCACCCTTCATGCATTAAAATATTATATGTTACTAGAGATAAAAGGGATGTTATTATAACTTGTACATAAATGGTTGATTGTAGTTATTCGAATGGTAGTGGGATTGCTTTGGATATTGTCATACTAATTTGAATATTCACAAGGATTTAATTTGAAAGAGTTTAATAACATTAGGGGCTCTTATCATTAGAATTATATGCAATTTATAACTACCAAGCTAATTCAAAGATTCATGAGCTCATATTTTGAAAGAGTTTGATAATACTAAGGGTCACCAACCTTTTGGACCATGGAAATTTATAGTTATTTCGACTCATTGATAGCAACAAAAGGAGAGAGGGTAGGTACATTGTATTTATGTCATGGTAATAATGATTCTTCTATATCTTCAGCCTCTACATGAGTGGATACAACAATGTGGAATCATAGGATTGACCACATGAGTGAGAAGGGGATGCATATTCTCCATTCAAGGAAGATGTTTCTAGATTTGAAGCAGGCTAATATGGAATTCTATGAGAACGATGTTTATGAAAAACAAAAGAGAGACAAGTTTATCATAGTTGGGAAGCAAAGGGAGAGAGAAAAGTTAGAGCTTGTGCATACAAATGTACATGGACTGGCTCAGGTACAATCTCTTGGTGGTTCTCATCATTATGTTACTTTTATTGATGATGCAACTAGAAAAACTTGGGTTTATTGCATTCGACAAAAATATGATGTTTTTGCTACTTTTAAGAAATGGAAAGCTTTGGTGGAAAATGAGACAGGAAAAAGTTTGAAGTGTCTCGTATCATATATTGGAGATGAATATTGCGGCAAGTAGTTCGATAATTATTGTTCATACCATGGGATTCTTAGAGGGAGGACAATTCCAAGAACACCACAAGAAAATGGTGTGTCAGAAAGGATGAATAGGACACTCATGGAGCATTCAAGGTGTATGTGATTGCATGCAGGGTTTCCCTTTTAGTTTTGGGAAAATGATATAGATACTACCGTTTACTTAATAAACAGAGGGCCTTCAAGCTCCTTGGATGGTGGCATTCTAGGGGAGGCATGGACAGGAAAAAATGTAAACTACTTGTCAGGACCACGATATAGGTATTAATTGCAGTCATAAAATCCCTTTCTACTATTATGGAGTAGCAATTAAGCATAATATCACCCCTTTCTATAGGATAGGATATGGTTTTAGTTGATTATGAAGTAATGATGGTTATGTGGTAATATTTATTTTTCTTAGCATGTTTTTAATGAGCTAACTAGTGGATGAGTGTTATTTGCAAATAAGCTCAAGTTTAATGACAACCATGAAAACAACAGATCGCGCCTTCCCAAGTTACAAATATATACAAAAGCGAGCTCGACCAAGTCAGTCCCAATTGACCACATAGAGAAATCAAGGAGAACTCAAGATAAACTCTACTAGTCTCCCCTGCTTTTCAAAGATGACAAACCTAGAGGAGATTGATGTTGTCATTTCTAAAGAAGACGTTTTATATACTTTTTTAAATTATGTAATAAATAAGGACTAATGCATAGCGTTAAAGATTCTTGCTAATTTTATTGTTTTTCTTAAACATTTTCCTTTTTCACAACATTCAAGTTTTGTACTACTTTGATATGGATCCTCAAACAACTTAATGGAAGAATTTTGTTTTACTAAATCTGTGAGTTCATAGTTTAGCTCAACATTTGTATACACCTTGAGGAGGGCCTCCTCATGGTGTTGTACAGGAGTCCCGTTCTTTACCTTTAAAGCAATTATTAGTCTCATGCATTTAATTGGTTAAAGAATTAGTTAAATAGGTTTACGGATTTCAGTCTAAGATCACCATTGGTTTGTTTTATTCAGATTTATATTTGTGGTTTAGAATGCATGTTAGACACATATAATATCAAGTAAATGTTTAGATTTGTTTTTTTAAAATGCTATGTTTTCATCAGTAGGAAAGAATAACCGCATCTATAGTTTGAATATATAGTGTATGTAGTGCTGTAGGTCATTTCTTCAAACCAGTTCAGAATCATTTCCAGGTTATAGAATAAATGTTCCACCCTTTTTTAGATCAAATCTTTATGCTTTCTTACATTAAATATTTTGTGATTTCTTAGATTAAACCATTTCAACTTTCATATAAGTGAGTTACATTGACTTAGATTAAATTTTCAAAGCATTTCTTAGAATGGACTTTCATAGATCAAAGAGTTTATATGCTTTTCTAGAATTGCTCACATCACTTAGAAGTCATTTCCAATTCCATAGAATAAATCTTTAGATATGATTCTCTTAGCAGTTGCACATACAATGTGTAGCGCCTCTTAAGTTTGTATGATCCTTGGTTGATAATTAAAGTAGGACTCCTGAATTGTAGACATGTAAAAAGGTCAAGCATATCAATATACCACCACTACTGATTTTTTAAGACTTTTGATTATGAAGCATTTGTCCATATTGATAAAAAAAATAGAACAAAGCTTGAGGCTAATTCCAAGAAGTGTACCTTCACTAGATACAAAGTTGATGATTTTGGCTATCGCTTATGGGATTATGAAAATCACAAAATCATTAGGAGTAGAGATGTGGAATTTAATGAAAAGATCATGTACAAAGATCAGTTGCAGGGAAAGAAACATGAAAAAGAAAACACAAAATACAAAGTGCTTGATGAAATCAAGAAAATGAAATTTCAAAGGTGCCAGAAAATCAAAATGTACAACAACAGTAGCAGCAAGTACCTCAAACTCCTGCAAGTGTTGTTAGAATATCTACCAGTTTAAGTAGACCCCCTGAACAATACTCTCCTTTATTGTATTATTTATTATTGATTGACTATGGTTAACCAGAAAGTTATGAATGCAAGTATACACCAGAAATAAGTGGGAGCAAGGCATGAAATAGGAGATGGACTCCTTAATAAGAAACCATACTTAGGAATTGATTTATTTGCTTACAAGTAAAAGAGAAATGCATAATAAATGAGATTACAGGTTGAAGGAAGAAGATGAGGCAAAAAGTGGTACAAGGACAGACTTATTGTAAAGGGGTTTGCACATAAGAAATGTATAGATTTTGATGTTCAATATTTTCTCATGTTGTTAAAATGACTTCAGTTATGACTATTTAAGTCTAGTGGTAGTAAAATATTTGCATCTCGAACAATTAGATGTAAAAATGAGTTTTCTTCATGGGGTTTATATGAAACAACCATTGGGGTATGAGGTCAAAGGGAAGGAGAATTTAATATGCATATTGAAGAAAAGATTGTATGGCCTAAAGAAAGCTCCAAGGTAGCATTATTTGAAATTTGATAGGTTTATGACAGAACAAGGTTATAGTAGATGTCATTTTCACCATTGTGTTTATTTCAAGAGGCTAGATAATGGAAGCTATATTATTTTGTTAGTGTAAATGGATGGCATGCTTGGTTAAGGGTCTAGCATGCAGAATATAAATGTGTTAAAAAAGAAATTAGCTAATTCATTTATGATGAAGGATTTGGGTGCTACAAATCAAATCCTTGGTATGAGAATTAAAAAATACAGGAAAAATCACAAATTAGACATTATCTCAGGGTGATTACATAGAGAAGGTGTTGGATAAGTTTAGAATGCAGGATGCAAACCAGTTAGTAATCCTTTGGCTAGCCATTTCAAAACTAACTAAGGAGATGTGTCCCAAAACACAAGAGGAGATAGAATACATGTCCAAGGCCCTTTATTCATCAGTAGTTGGTAGTCTGATGTATGGAATGGTGTGCATAAGACTAGATATTGCACATGCAGTGGGAGTTGTAAGTAGCTATATTAACAATCTAGCTAAAGAGCATTGGAAGGAATTAAAGTGGATTTTCAGGTATTTGAGAGGTACTACTACTCATGCATTATGTTTTGGAGGTTCAAATACTATTCTACAGGGATATGTTGATACATATATGGAAAGTGATGAAGATAGCAAGAGGAGAACCACATAGTATGTTTTTATTGTAGGTGGAACAAAAATAAGTTGGATTTCGAAACTGCAAAAGGTTGTTTCACTTTCAACAATGGAAGCAAAGTATGTTATTGCTACAGAGGCTAGTAAAGAATGATTTGGCTACAGAGGTTCATGGAGGAATTGGGTACGAAGCAGGAGAATACCAGGTTGTATAATGATAGTCAGAGTTCCATTCATCTTGCAAAGAATTCCACATTCCATTCTAATATTAAACATATGCAGCTCAAGTGCCATTTCATATGATCTATTTTGGAAGATGAAGAGTTGAATTTGGAAAAGATACATACTAGCCAAAATCCTACATACATGTTAACAAAGGTAATAACCATGGAGAAATTGAGTTCCTGCTCAGTTTTAGTTGGCCTTAAAGCATGAAGGGGAAGATAAGAAACTTGTTAGGTCCAAGGTGGAGTTGTTGTGATCAATCTCCAAGTGGGACATTATTGGTTGTGGAGCCTGAGTATATCTTCTTGATATAGAGGTCGTGCTTGGATCCCAGTGGTGGACTCCAGGAATGGATACCTAATTATGGTAGCTAAACCGGAAGCATACTTTAACTATCGACCAGGGAGCATACAAACTTAAGAGGTGCTAAGCACTGTATGTGCTCTATAGGATAGTCTTTGTCATTTTAGGATGATGGGGTGTATCTTGAACGTTTTCTCAAAAAGGAAATGGAAATGATTTGCTTCTAAACAACGAATGAAGGAATATGAAGATACTGTAAATCTGTTGGGCCTGGCCCAAGTGGGGCAAGTTTTGAGCAAGGACTTTTGGAACTACGAAGTTGAGTGCAGTTCAGCTAAAGTACTTTTTTGTGCAAGTTTTGGGATGCTGCAAAGATGTGCGCACGCATCGTCATAAGAGATGCGAAGATCGGTGCTGCGAGGATGCAGTACTATGAAGTGTCCAGCCTCTGAAGATCCAACAAGGAAGAGTGTTGGACGGAAGATGGGCACATGCTCCGGTTAAACCATTGGTGGTCTATTTTGGGTAAAGATGCTCCAGGAGTGCCAAGCAGTGGGAAAAAGTAGACCGGGAAGAATGTGACTGGTCACATGTGCCAAAGATACCACTACCTGAACCAGTCGCAAGAGACCGTTAGAGGAAGAATGGCTTGGTGAAAGCGACCTGTTGGCACGCATGTGACATGAATGCTGATAGCGACGTGGGTATGCACGAAGGGCAGGCCACGATGGAAGATTCGCTACCAGGCGCGAGCTAGCTCAATGAGTTGGAAACTGTAACTATTTTGTAAATCCTAAGGGTTTTTGGCCTGCGAAATGTAAAGACATGACCTATGGGCATGCTCTATAATAAGGCACAATTTTGTAAGGGAAGGGTTACTCTTCATTTTGGTCAGTTTGTTGAATAATATAGAATATTTAAACTTGAAATCCATTGTAAAGGCTCTGCAGCTGAGTGCGTAGAGACCTATCTGAGAGAGAAGAGAGTCTGCAGCTGAGTGCACAGACTAAGAACTGTTGTACCCTTCCCAAAAGATCAATTTAACAACAGTTCTTGTGGACGTATCCTCCATCCTAGGAGTGAACCACGTTACATCTTGTGTTGTGTGATTGCTTATATTTTGTACATGTTTGCTTGCTTACAAATGAATGTTTGACTTCTCATTTATCAACCGTTATATTAATGCTTTTGTATGTATTCACCATAAGAGAAAGATGGGAATAATATGTTAAGTATTGTGTGAATGGATAAATGGTGAATGCCCAATATTCTGAGTCTGTGGATGTATTGATTATGGAGTAAGCACAAGTGTATGTAGAGTTGGGTCAAGTAACTCTTCAGATCTACCGCACTGGAGGTGCGCAGCATCGTATATTTCATTTACTTGCAACTGTTATAAGGATAATGTTCTAAGGCAGTAGATGAATGGTTAATGATCGGTGAAGTATTCTTTATTTGTTAAATATTGAAGAGGAAGCATATATGTCCATTGTGTTGTCCTGTTATTTTCATTTCACCCACACTACGCAGTCAATGGATGCGCTCGTTGCGAAGTAGACAGCTTGTAGAAGTGCGGACCACGACGCAGTCTATCGTCGCGCAGTCCTTGGCTCGCAGCGCAAGTCTGATAGTGCGCTACACAGTAGTCCTGTCCAATCACTCGCATCAAAAGGTTGTGGAAACTTGATTCTGCAACCACCCCCTCAGCTTCGCCTCGGGTGAGACTTCAGGATATTCACAGCCTGTTGCCGAAAGGGATGGTGAATAGGGGTTTTGTTGGTTCCTTGAACCGCGAAGTACTCAGATCTATGTTGAAAACCTACAAAAGGTTATAGACAGCCAACAAATGACAATCTAGATCTGATGATATCCAGAGAAAAGGTCAGTAAAAGAATATTCCTCATTCCCTCCAACATTATCAAGCACTTCATCTGTGAAAGGTGTAGGAAATGGATCATGCATTGAAGCATCATTCAGTTTTCTGAGATCCACATAGATTCTAATCTCACCCTTTGTTTTCTTATCCTGGATAACCATCAGGCTTATCCACTCAGATTCTTCAACCAACTCAATGATCCCTGCATCGAGCATCTTATCGAGTTTTGCCTTAACTCGTTCTTTGTAGTGTGGGTTTAATCTATACGGTCATTGCTTCATAGGATTCACGCTAGGCTTAAGAGGAATTTTCATCACTCCTAAGTCTCCCAGGATACCTTTCACCTTTGTGAACTTAGTCGGGAACAATTCACAATACCCATTTAGTATGCCTGCGACTTCCTTGACTGCTTCTTCATCCCAATAGTCTTCGATAGCTGCAAACTTTGGCTCTTCGCTGGTGCCAATGTTCACTTTTCTTGTTTTCACAAGCCCACTCATATATGGAATTTCCAATGGAGGTCCTTCTACCTTGCGCGCTCCCTCTGATTTAGGTATATTTATGTTGCACGGGTCCTCCTCATCACTGTCTGCTTTATCCTCGGATTCATTAGCGAGGTTATAACAATCAAGAGCATGTTCTAGTTGCTCCTCCCATTCTAGTTGTAGGCGCACAGGTATGCCATCTGCTCCAAAGAATTCTTCTAGTGTCACTTTTCCCTGTGTACACTCTCGACGGAATATTCTTTCCTTAATAACCTACAGCATGTCATTGATAATCGGATGTTCATCTTCAAAGCTGAAATCTGTCTGGAAACTCATAGTTAGGGTAGACCAATCTGTTGTGCCCCTGCGCAGTTCCAGATCTAGGTACCACTTCTTTGGAATCGTTTCTTCCAGCGTATGCACAAACAGATGCACCCATTTTGTCTGTGGTCTTTCCATCCAAGCTTGTGAATAGGCTTCAATATGGTCCCTTGGATCCGTCTGTCCATTATACTTTTCAAAAGGCAGCGTAACCTTCTCAGCAAACCTGATTTGCATCTTAATTCTGCACTGATCCCATGTAGTCAGTGTCTTCTTATGCACGACCCACCATCTGGAAGGTGTCTCGCACAGTGTCATGTGTAATGTCGATATGCGGTATTCATCTGCAACTGCTGCAGTATATTCTTTGATAAAACAATAAACATTAGATGAACCATCATATGTAGGGATTGGGCTTACCTTCATTCCAATCCAGCGTAGTGATTTCGTGACCTGCGCGCATCTCCTTATAGATACTTCATGCATTCGGCTTTGCCAGTTCTCCAATCCTGCATCCGAGTTTGACATGCAAGAGCTATCGCATCTCTAGTTGAGTGTACCATCCGCAGTCAGATTAATGTAATATTCCTAGTTCGCAGTCATCTTATAAAGACGATCCAAAACTTGAGCTCGAGATTCCTCCTAAATCGGCTCACTGTATATGTCTCCATCCGCAGGGTCCAGTGGTGCTATGACCCTGAGATGCTTTCCTTCGAAGATCAACTTTCTTGTTTTCAAATTTATGATTGCGAGGTTATCAATAGCCCAGCCAATTCCTAACAATGCAGCAAAAGGTTGACTATCGTCCACAATCTCAATGACCTCGAAATCTACGTGACTCTGTACTCCATCAATGTCAGCAACCACATTGGCCAACCTCCCAAAAGGTATAAATTTCTCATGATTGGCCATTCTTAACTGTATAGGTGACCACTGTAGCTTTGGTCGCCCCATCTGTTGCCATGTCTGCTTAGTTAAGACATTTACCTCTGATCCCAGATCGAGAATGATCTCATCCAATTCATATCCTATCTACGCACTGAGTCTCATTTCTCGGCATGTTCTCTTATGTTTCTTGATGTGATGAACTGCGCTATCAGTAGCTTCGTTTTCACTGCGTGGCTCATACAGGTCTATCACCTTCTGGAGTTTTGCTATAGCATTTGGACTCTTCAACAACTTCATGCAGCTTCTGAGGAATTGCGCAATAAAGGTACATGTCTCGGCTGCGGCATTGGTTCTATCATAAGTAGTCGGCATGTCTTCTACATGCGGTATTTCACTGCGCAGCGGGATCCTCGACTACCTAGGTGCCGATTCTCTGAGGATATCCCGCGCTTCTATAAATGCTTCTTTGTTCTTCTTTAGGTCAAAAGAAGGTGTTTTCCCAGCATTTTTTCTTATCCATTGTGTCTCAACGGGTGTTTGCTGGGTCTCAAACCCCCCAGAAGTCGAAGCTTCTACTCCTCCATCACGCCCTGTCGTAGCACCGCTGCGCATTACTACATTGATGCTTGGATCCGTAGGTCTCCTTTCTGCTACGATCTACTGAACGTGTGGGTTCGGCAGTTCTGTCCTTCTGCGTTTCTGCATTTCTACCTCTAGTATGGGGCAATCTTCAATAACATGCTCAAAGGATTTACAATAATTGCACGTAGTGCATGGGTTGGTACAATCTCTAGAAACATGACCTGGCTGGCCACAATTATAGCAAATTACCTGGCTGCAACCTCTCCCCTACGCCGGGCCTCTTCCTCTCCTGCGGTATCCACCACCACGGCCTCTATATCCACCCTGATCATAGTGGGTGTTTTCTTGTTTTAACTGATTTTCTTCTTGGATGCGGTACATTCCAACACCTGGCATTGCTTCCATATCGCACTTTCTTTCATTCATGAGCTTGTATGCACGACAGTTGGATTCATCATGTCCAACTGACTTACAGAAATTGCAATATAAGTTTTTTGGTGTTTTTATGTATTTTTGTATTAGATAACAGTCCTCAGATCAGTGTCCTCTGGATCTACATATTTCACACCATGGCCCCTGGTTCTGATTAATTGGGTTTGGCGCACCACTGTTAAGATAATCTTGAAACAAGGGGAAATGTTCTCTGGTGTGGCCTTCTCCCTTGCATGATGTGCACCAAACCTCATGCCTCGGTTCGTATCTTTGTTCCTTTCCATTCTTCATGCTTTGCAGTTCTAATGTCAAAGTGGTTAGCTGGTTCTGGATCTGAGACATCCCAGAGCTAGTCTCTCTAATTGGTGAAGCCTCCAGCTTCATTGCAATCTCTAAGGCCTCTACCTGCGATGCAATCTTCTCCTGCATCAATGGTTGTCTGATGTGGGGCGACAACGTAGCGATGAACCATTCCTTATGCTAGTGCAGAGCTATGACAAATGTCACTTGGTCCAACAGCGTCTTAAACTCCTGGTCAAATTCCCAAACCGTCTCATTAGGTTTCTTCTTAATTTATTTCAACTCTGTTATACACTGGGATTCGTATTTTTGTTTCTTAAACTCTGTTGTGAGCGCAGCCTTAATTTCTTGCAGGGGTCTCGGCTGTGTCTGCGAATATTTCATAAACCAATGCAAAGCTCTGTCTCTAAAAGTAGTGACGAGCTCCTCTCTCTTCACAGCATCATCCTGAATTTTCCTTACACTCCATACGGCTTCACATGGAAACCAATGCTGATCAGGGTCTTCTAGACCCATTCCTCTGAATATCAGTAGTTTTATATCGTTATCTGTCATTCTCCTTCATGGTTGTGTAGCACCTTGAGTAGTGATAATGTTCTGGGGTTGGTTCTGGGTGGAAAAAGTAAAGTTGTTGCTCATAATAGTGCTAGGGATACTACTATATGGAATATTCTGAGACTGGGTATTCTGAACTGGAATAGTATGAGTCGGAATGGCCTGTGCACCCACGCCTGCGGTGTGGGTAGTATTCTGCGGACTGGGTTGCGCGACGCTCGCAGCGGGTTGATTCTGAGGGAGGGATGGCACGGTTTCTGCAACCGGTGGGTTTTGAGGTGTGGTAGGGTGGATGGTGGCTGACGACGGCACGGTTTGATTGTTAAGGTCACACGAGAGTTCGGTATTCACATGGAGTCCAGGTCCTCCAGGATTCTTGTCTTTATTAAACTTATATCTCTTTCCACTTCTCATATTATGAGTTTCTTCGTTAGAATCACTAAATATACTTTCTACCATGACAGATTAAAAAATATTATAGCATTCTTAAAACGCCTTTCTCAGCTAAGAGCATTTTAATGTATAGACTAAGATTGTTCAGGTACTTACCTCTGAATCCTTCGAAAAAGTATGCTTCAGCTTGGCTGTAGGATTTCAACGTGTCTACAGCAAATTCTGTTACAAATCCTTCAAGTATGGTATCGACCCAGAAGTCGACTACTCGCGTTAGTGGACTATCTATTGCTTTGAGCCGCGCAATGAGCTCTGGAGTCCACTCTGTAGGAACTCCTCCTTGAAAACAAGTCTTCTTCTCTGCGAGTAGCGAGATCCACACATGTAGCTCATTTGGAAATGAAGCCCAAAAGATCTCGTGAATGTCTTTCCACAAATATCTATTCAACTACTCTACGTCTGATAGACGTGGATGTTTGTTCTCTTTCTTTGCAAAATTGCTTTCAATCTTATCACACCAGTCTGAGATCTCTTTCTTTTCAGGATGGCAATTGTTTGAACCCAATGGGAACTAGTATTATTTGTCACACATTACTGTCCAAGTACACTATCGCATCACTGAGTCTTAGCACTGCAACGGAACCATTTGTTGGTTGTCTATAAACTTCTGTAGGTTTTCAACATAGACCTGGGTACTTCGCGGTTCAAGGAACCAACAAAACCCCTATTCACCGACCCTTTTGGCAACAGGCTGCGAACAGCCTGAAGTCTCACCTGAGGCAAAGCTGAGGGGGTGGTTGCAGAATCAGGTTTCCACAACTTTGTGATGCGAGTGATTGGACAGGACTACTACGCAACGCACTATCATAATTGCGCTGTGTGCCAAGGACTATGCGACGATAGACTGCATCGCGGTCCGCACTTCTACAAGCTGTCTACTTCGCAACGAGTGGATCCATTGACTGCGCGGTGTGGGTGAAATACAAATAACACGACAATGCAATGGACTTATACGCTTCCTCTTCAAGATTAACAAATAAAGAATACTTCACCGTTAACCATTCATCTACTGCCTTAGAACTTTAGCCTTATAATAGTTGCAAGTAAATGAAATATACGATGTTGCGCACCTCCAGTGCGGTCGATTTGAAGAGTTACTTGACCCAACTCTACATACACTTATGCTTACTCCATAATCAATACATCCACAGACTTAGAATACTGGGCATTCACCATTTATCCATTCACACTATACTTAACATATTATTCCCATCTTTCTCTTATGGTGAATACATACAAAAGCATTAATATAACAGTTGATAAATGAGAAGTCAGACATTCATTCATAAGCAAGGTAACATGTACAAATATAAGCAATCACACAACACAAGATGTAACGTGGTTCACCCCCAGGATGGAGGCTACGTCCACAAGAATTGTTGTTAAATTGATCTTTTGGGAAGGGTACAACAGTTCTTAGTCTGCGCACTCAGCTACATACTCTCTTCTCTCTCAGATAGATCTCTGCGCACTCAGTTGCAGAGCCTTTACAATGGCTTTCAAGTTTAAAGATTCTACAGTATTCAACAAACTGACCAAAATGAAGAGTAACCCTTTCCTTACAAAATTGTGCCTTATTTATAGATCATGCCCGTAGGTCATGTCTTTACATTCCGTAGGCCAAAAACCCTTCGGGGTTTACAAAACAGTTACAGTTTCCAGCTCATCGAGCTAGCTGGTTCCTGGTAGCGAATCTTCCATCGTGGCCTGCCCTTCGTACATGCCCACGTTTCTATCGGCCTTACTGTCTCATGCGTTCCAACAGGTCACTTTCACCGAGCCGTTCTTCCTCTAACGGTCGCGTGCGACTGGTTCAGGTAGTGGTATCTTTGGCACGTGTGACCAGTTGCTTTCTTCCCAATCTGCTCCTACCCACCGCTTGGCACTCCTGGAGCATCTTTACCCAAAATAAACTGCCAACAGTCTAAATGGAGCATGTGGCCATCTTCTGTCCAACACTCTGCCCTGCTGGATCTCCGGAGGCTGAACACTTCGCAGTACTGCATCCTCGCAGCACCGATCTTCGTAGCTCTTCTGACGCTGTGCTGTGCGCATCTTCACAGCATCTCAAAACTTGCACAAAAAAGTACTTTAGCTAAATTGCGCTTAGCTTCGCAGTTCCAAAATTCCTTGCTCAAAACTTTCCCCACTTGGGCCAGGCCCAACAAAATCTGTAAACTAGAAATGCTGAAACTAATATATTTTTATGCTAAGAATTAAATACTGAAAAACTGTAAATCTAATCTAAGAAATCAAATGTTGAAAGCTTGGGAAACTTGATCTAGAAATAAAGTGCTGAAAACTGGAAGCTTAACTAGAAATTCAATGCTGAAAAATTAATCAAACTTGATCTCATTCAAATCCAATACTGAAAGCAATAATCATCTATTCTATTCAGACCCAAAGAACTCAAATCAATTGACTCCTATATAACTGGATTCAGATAAAGGGAATATGCTTGGAATCACATATCTAAATCATTATCAAAAACTAATGTAATGTGCTGGAAAATAGAAGCAGATGCGCCTGTACAGAATGTGTGTACAGGACTACAGGAAGCGTATTGTAGAACTACAGAACCAATGTTGGCGAACTACAGATAGAAAGTGGTGAAATAAAATGATCGCTGAACTGAAATAAAACCATGTCATTCAAACATTACCAAAGTACTTGATATACAATAAAGATTTAAATCAATTCACAGCACATATGAAAAATACCTGAAATGAAAACGAAGCTCCTGACCTACGTGTTGGAGGGGCCCTCTCCAACTAGTATGTCAGAAGTGGGAAAAGTCTTATAAACACAAAGCTTGGATCAACATCAATTCTTCCTTTAAAATTATAACTTCATGTTCAGAAAAGTCTTAACACAGAATTGTCTCGAATAACATGTATTGAATGTAGGTTCTACAAAAATGCCAACAGGAACCTCTTGCTAACCAAGAGGCCCATATATATATCTATCTTCAAACATAACCTAACTTTATGCTTTAAATGCAATTGTGTTGAACAGGAGTTCTCTTCTACAAATCAGGAAAAAGGCGATAATCCACTTATGGTCTTTCAGTCCCTGCGCTAGAATTGATGGTTGTCTCTTGGATTACCTGCGCCTGCTCATTCACACTTATTTCCATATGATTAGCTCATAGAAAACGCTTTTAAGCATAAACGAGTAATATCTAAACTACTCTATTAAATCATTAAAACAAATCATTAAACCCCACAAACAAAGGCATTTTCCATATCCATTATTGTGCTTTTGTGGCATAAAGAGGCTTATAAGGTACCTAATATGGGGCTCATCACCCAGTACTTGATGGGGGGGTGTGGTGGGGCTCCCCCCAACTATAGTTGTTAAGGGGGTCCAAAGGGTGATGACGAATGATTGGGAGACCCCCTTGGCGAAGGTTTGAGGGAAACAACCTCGTAGTGAAAATTTTGGAAAAATTGCCTTATATAATTTTGTAATTTCGTAGTCAATCTGAATTGTTCATTATTAGGTCGCATATCTGACAGTAGATTTTATGTTAAGGATTTTTTCCCCTAGAAGAAAACCCTCTTTATATATGAGGGAACTGTATTGTGGTTGGGTGTTATTGTGAAATACCAATGTGTTTGAGAGAGACTGTGAGAGTGCAAAGAGGAAGTTGTAGCGAATGTGTTGCGGGTTGTATCCCTTCATTTTGCTAGACATAATAGTAAAATGACTAGTTGTTTCTTCGTGGATGTAGCCCATATTGGGTGAACCACGTATATTGGTGTCTCTCTTGTATTATGTTTTATTTGTTTTATTTCCATATTTTATTTTATGCTATTGCTCCGTGATCTTGTTTTTCTAACATTAGCATCCTCATCCAAACATTTACATGATTCACAAGGTGCCCACAACTCATAAACCCAAAAACACCAAAACATCATAGCTCCATGAAAAGATAAATATAAAGTACATCTAGATAGAAAATAAATTAATGATGAAGCTCATCAAATAAATTATTAAAGAGGGTTCTTCGAATATGAGGAATTAGGGTTAGTTGATGCCGTAACATGCGTTTTATTCAATAGACAATAAAAAAATAATGATACAATGAGTAGTTGTGCCAAATGCAAGCAAGTGATTAAAAAAAGATGGGGAACTTATGTGGAAAGTAGAACAATTTATGTGTGGTGATAAGGTGGGCATACCAAGTGTGTATCCTTGAAAGAGTGATAACATGGAGCCACACTAGATGGTGAAGGCTTGCATGTAGATAGAGCTTGAACGTATGCATGGAGAAAATAAATAAATAAAGTAAACAAGTAATAAAGTTTGAAGCAAAGCTACAAATTGCTATTGATTACTTAGAAGCTCTAAAATAGACAAATTGATATTGACTACTTAGAAGCTTTAAAATAGAGATAAAAATTAATAAGAGAGTTGGAGTATAAATTTTTTTAATATACAATAATAAACTATGAAGTTTTATTTAAAAGTTCTAAAATAAAGATAAAAATTAATTAAAAAACTGGAGAATAAATTTTCTTATACAATAATAAAATATAAAGTTTCATTTAGAAGCTCTAAAATAGAAATAAAAATTAATAAAAGAACTTGAGAATAAATTTATTTATATAATAATAAATTACAAAGTTTCTCATTTAATAAAATTTTAATGAAAAAAATGAATTTCAAAATACAAAGTATACAAAGTTTCCCATTTAATAAAATTTTAATTAAAAAATGACTTTGACCAACCCATAGAAAGAGTTCCAGAATCATATGAAGATTCTTTATAGGTTCATAGTAGAAAAATCATAGAAAAACTAGAATTGCAAGAGTTAGCCTTTCACATTTGCATGATACAAATAACGTGAAAACCATGAGGATGGCCGCGAAAAGTTGTGCTTCCGTATTATACTTACCATGTGTAAAGCGACAACATTCAACGTACGTTTTTATTCCACGTCCTGGCAGACTTTGATTGAAAATTTGGAAGTCATATAGCATTTAGGGTAGTGTAGGTATATATTATTATTAGCAATTGTCTCAAAGGTGTAAAGGAATGTCGAAAGGGAAAAATGGGAAGTAAAGTATATGTGATGATGTGATAAATCACTAATATAGGTTGGGATTCAACCCTGTAATGATCTTACACCCAATGTCGTATAACTTGATGAAGTAAAATGCACACCCACTTGAAGAGGTGTGCTACATTGCTCCTTTGGAGTTGGGACCAAATGCTTATATAGCATTTCATTTCTGCTGTGTTCTCAAATGATGCAAATTTCATCATGGTATCTACAATAAAATACCTAGATATTGACAAAATACGTGAATAGATTCAAACCCATTTAATTGTTAAAAATATCAATATGATGAGTCATTGAGTAATTTTGTAATGTTGTTTTATTTAAGGAATATGAAAGGTTTTTCTAATGTAAGTGGAAAGTTTCTTATATTGTATTAGGCCAATAGATTGGAAGAGATGTAACATATTTTTTTGTGTTATAATGTTTTTTATATGTCATCTGCACATAGTTTTATATTTTCATGGTAGTTGGCTGCCATGGTGTAAACCAATGATTTCCAAAACATTCCAATAGGAAAACTTAACACAAAAGAAATATGCATGCCAAAAATTTGAAGCATTTACCTCCCAGGTGAAAAAAAAGGTGCAAAAAGAAGGTAAGACTAGATTATAAATGAAGAATACCACGAAGAATACAAGCATGAAGTACTCTTGAAGCTAATAAAGCAAAAGAACTTGAGGTAGACTAGGTCCCAAAAATACCAAGCTCTTGGAAAAGTTCAAAATATGAAGCAAAATGTATTATAAGATTAATGTTAAGAGGCAAACCCATATAGTTGTTAATAGAATTATCCCTAAAGAAATGTGTTGGGCCCATTGTGCATGATGCAACCATCTAGCACACAATTTGCTAAATGTTCATAGAACGCCAGCCAATAGCATGTCAAATAAATTGCCTACACTAGAGTAGTAGTGATGGCCTTTCAGACATCATAATCATTGTTTGTCAAGCTTTGCAAGCAATGTGAAAGGAAACCAAGCCAAATTCTTTATATTTTGGGCATTGAAAAAGTGTGAGGTTCCTTGTCTCAAAATGGAAATGACCACCATTTTCAACTAGGTATGTTAACATATTGAAGCAAGGATTTCATGTCAATTTTTCTTGTATTGACAACACAATTATATATTTTGTGCATTTTTATCTGAAATAGAGGTGTTATCACTACGTTTCCTCAATTTCTTCCTAACTAGATGGAACAAAATGCAGAATTAAACATAATATTCAAGTATTGAGGTTGTATGGTGAGTTATTGTCTCAAATTGTCAGCAATTGGTTATATGCACATTCTCATCTCTTGAAAACTTATGTGACTGTTCATCAATTTTGAAATTTTGAGAAATGCATGCATTGCATCAAGTTAAAATTATGTTACCAAAGATAAAAAATAGGGAAACGAAACGTGCAACTGATATAGTATGAGAAGAGATTCTTGGCTTCCTACAAGGAATGTTGTGTGTGTGTGTGTCTCACATCATATATTTGTGCTGCATAGCTACTGCGACATCAACAACTTCACCGCCAAGCTTAAACACTCAACTTCACCAAAACTGTGTAACGCGGGAAAGGAAAAGACAATAAATTATGGATATATAAAAGGTTTTCTCTTGGACCAAATCTTGGTCTAAGGTTTTGGTCAGGATTAATTTTATATAATAGAGAGAAAAAAAGATTAGCAAATATTAAATCAAATCCATTTCAATATTTTAATGTATTATGGGTTTGATGGATTATGGGTATATAAAGAGTTTGTCTCTTCCATATTAAAGATTGAGTAAATTTAAATTTGATGCAAGTTCAAATGAATGCCATCTCTGTTAAATACTATGATGATATTATATATACTTATGATGTACACCAAGTCCTACATCATGTTTCATGTTTAATTTATGGAGTGAATGTTGGAACCAATATTCAATAAAGTTATTTACTAGCATTTTTCCTAGGAGGGGCAAAAGGAACGCCGAGGGGAAAAGAGCACAACCTAAAAGAAAATTAGTTTGGACACATTATGGAAAGCAGGTCATACTGTTCGATACTGACTGATATTGATCGAGGCCGACTGACTCGACTAGACTCAACTTGACTAACCATGGTCGAGACCGACGACTTGTAGTTTCGACTGATTTGACTGGACATATAGAGTAGACTAGAGACCGACTTGATTTTGTTTTTTACAACTTCAACCAATGACCACTTTAAAGACTCGACCTTATTACAAATATCGACCAAAATGAAGTGTCCATCAATTCCACCACATAGTTAAGAGCTGACCAATTTTTAAAGGCTCGACTAACTCAACTATTTGAATATCGACCCTTTTTACAAATAAGGTGACTCGACCATATACAGCTCTGACCCGTTAAAATTAAAGTGACATCTAGTGATATCGACTCGGTTGGATATCGACCATATCGACCATAGTTTAACAAATCATATTGACAACATCGACCAAATTTTCAATGACCATCATCCAAAATGACTCGCCAACCAAAATAAAGTGACTCAACTATGCTGCGACTCAAATATTAAAATATTCTAGTACTTTTAGCAAGTGATAATGTACCAAATAGATTTAATAGAGAATGAGAGCCTGAAATTTCAAAGTCTCGTGGGTTTGTCTTATCGATTCAACTACCAAACACGGGGAATCCGGTACGTGGAAGTCGACTACTTATGACTTTTATACATAAAATTAAAAACAATATTGTGTTGATAAATTTTATTTATTTGATTGGGTGGCAAATATATATATATATACCATATGCGGTAGTGACAACCTAACTTAAAATGAAATTTTGTTTATGAAAGCGCTTGTTCATGAAGAGCACCCAGGCTTTGATGTTCATCCAACATGCAACCGACAACTCCAGTCATAGCCAACCACTCCAGTCTCAACCGACCACTATTCGCATGTTTCTTTTGCACGCAATGGTGGAGACCGGCCAGATGATATGTTCAAAGAAAAAAATAAAAAAGTAAAAGATCGATCCCACTGCCAATTCTAATTTGTTAAAGACTCCTCATTAATAGTCAACTGCCCACTGAAGCCTTAGACTGTCGGCCACACAGTGCTACGACTATTAGTCGACAGGTTCGACAAGAGGTTTTAGAAATTGTATTTTTGTTGAGATCCAAGGAATGCTACGAGATTCAATTTGGCGAATATCTCATTAAATAAAAAGAACTAAATACAAAATACGTAGACTCTAGCTGGCTGCAGAGTTGGGAAAATTACTCATTCTAAAGTACGTCGACTCTAGCTGGCTGCAAGTTGGGAAAATTACTCATTCTAGAAATCACAGATGAAGGCAGAAGTAAAAAAATTGTACAACTAACAAAAGGAGTTTCTATCGATCGCTCGGTCATAGTTGTTTTAGTTTTAGTTTCTGTTTTCTATAGTGGCATGTGATCAATTGCTTACATGTGATCGGCTAATGAGACTTCCAAACAATCAAATTTTATAGTAGAAAATGGTTGGCATCTCCTGAATTTGACGGATAGAAAAAAATGGTCGAGCAATGTGGTCAAATTCTTCCAGGTCGCTATATTGCTCATCCCAAAGTAACTTGTGGACAGGCGAATGTGGCCGAATTCTTCGATTTGACAAACTGGTTGACTTGAAATTTGTGGTCGTGACTATTATGTCGAGGGAAGTAAGCTTTTGTGCACAATTAATTTGAATCCACCAACTGGTATGGTCGAGGTTGATTGTCAATGACTAAAGCCGTGAAGGACCATCACTTATTATATATTTCCGTAAAGATATGTTAGAATAATATTCTCATGAAAGCTCTGGAATAATATGCATTTTGGTAACTCTAGTATGGCAAAAAAAGTTGGAGTTGCAAATGATGAACCTGGTAGTTGACCAGCAAGCAACCAACCACATGTTAACAGTCAGCCGAATGCAGTTGACCACATCGACTAAGTCGACCGGTCCAGTCGGTGGTCGATGATACTTAGTCGACGACCGGTGCAAGTGGTTGTCATATGGTGGAACCTCTGATTGTTGGCTGCTAAGGAAGTGGTCTGACTGCTTTTCCATAGCCGACAGGCGACTGCACAAGTCGGTGAAGAGTGTTAGGCAGACTATTGTCGAAGATCGACTGATTATGCTGTTAGTATCTCCACTCGGAATTCTTGATTAACATAGTCGAAATTAAGTCTACGATCCTAATATCACCATATTGAACTGGTTAGTTCTGTCTCAGGATATTGCATCAGGTTTTCACACAGGCTGCCCGAGTTCCAGGTTCAAATCCCAGCAACGGAATTATTTATTTGTTTTGTATTTTTTTCGCTATCTGCATAACTGGAGGAATGAGAATCACCCATCAGCTTTCCGAGCAAAGGAAACTTTGAGGGATAGGGAATCGGTTTCCGAGGCATAAGAATCATTAGACCTTCGAGCATGGAATTAGAAATAAAAATAGAAATCAAGTAATTAGTATTGGAGAATCTACTTATGCGAACCATACAATTACACTACGAAATTATTTGTTGCTAGTTAGTCAAAGTGAGTCTGTATGTAGCCAGACAACAATATCCATGGCTTCCACTCTTGTTGTCAATGCATGTACGCGGTATGCAATATCATCTCCAATTTATGCTCTTCATGGTATTTTGTGTCTACCTCCTCTCTTTAACATCTCCTGGATCATCATATCCATTGTTGTTGTTTTAACTACAATCTAAACTAACTACGATCTAAGATTCTAAACTGAAACTAAAACAACTATGACTGGGAGATCGATAGAAACTCCTTTTGTTAGTTGTACAATTTTTTTACTTCTTTCTTCATCTGCAATTTCTAGAATGAGTAATTTTCCCAACTTGTAGCCAGCTAGAGTCAACCTAATTTAGAATGAGTAATTTTCTCAACTCTACAGCCAACTAGAGTCTACGTATTTTGTATTTAGTTCTTTTTATTTATGAGATATTCGCCAAATTGAATCTCGTACCATTCCATGGATCTCAACAAAAATACAATTGCTCAAACCTCTTGTCGAACCTGTTGACTTCCAACGGTCTCCTCCGACTGATAGTCATAGCATTGTGTAGCCGGTAGTCTAAGGCTTCAGTCGGCATCCGACTATCAATGAGGGGTCTTTAACAATGTATAATTGGCAGTGGGATCGATTTTTTACTTTTTTATTTTTTTCTTCGAACATAGCATTTGGCCGGTCTCCACCATTGCGTGCAAAAGAAACATAGAATAGTGGTTGGATGAGACTGGAGTGGTCGGCTGCATGTCAGATGAACATCAAATCCTGGGCACTCTTCATGAATTGATTTCCACTGTTTTGAATAATACTGGTTGCAATCAGTTGGTCAACGACTCTCCCAATTGAATTCAGTAACGCACCTTTTTCCTGGGCACATCTTTGAGGGATTCTTTGCATCTCCTGGAGTCGGGGTGATCTTTTCTTTTGCGCAACAACAAATACAATCTACATCCATGAATCATAATGGTTGATAGGATTTGTTGGAATGTTGTTCATTACATTAGTGGCTGGGATGACAACCTGTAGCGATACCAGTCGAGGGCTTTATGGAAAACATAAGCACAGGAAGCACTTAGGTCAATTAACCAATGCAATGTATTTATGATTCGACCTAATTACTTAAGTTTGAAGTGCACTGCATGTGTCGAATTCAGAAGCCGTTGAGGTCACGTCGAACCCAGAACCTGTCGGGGCTGAGTTGTCGAAGAGAAGCTGCGACTGGTCTTCCGACTGGCCGAAGAGGAACCTGTCGAGTTTGTTGGATTGTCGAAGTTGAATCGAGACTTGAAGGTGAACTTGTCGAGTTTGCAAGTTATCGGAGCTAGAAATGACTAGGTCATTAAGGTTTTAACAATTAAATCGAAGGAAGGGAAAATAAAAGGGAATTTATTTGCATGAAGAAAAAGTTTTGATCGAGATGAATTCCGCACATGAATGAACATAACATTGGAAATAATTGGCCCTCCGCCTATTGTTACTTATGTCTGATCTTTAGCTTCTTTCATTACTAATTCTGCAGTGGGAAGACTCGATCATGTGATCGATTGATTTATTGAGGACACATAAGATAAGAAAAGGAATCATGGATCTTCACTTACTGTTCGATTTCCCTATCCTGGAAACACTTATCTGTCTAAAGATCTCCCATTTGGCTAGATCAGTGAGCACATTGGCATTCTTCAGATGATTACTGGGTACCATTTTCGCCGGTATTGGTAGGGTTCATAGCAAATTATTGATGTTAAAAGTTGAACAGAAATATTCATGAATAGCTTGCGCCTGTTATAATAGTTTGCGTTGGTGTAAATCTCAACATATGGAAATGCTTTAAAATTTCTCTTCTTTCTTTGGACATCGTATTTGACTAGGTGCATCATTTTGAGTGAAAATGTAATGCAAATTTCTTCTCTCAGAAGAGCAACTAATTATTTGTATTTTTTGGTTTTAATGGAAATTAAAATTCCATTTTAAAGTCTTTGAATTCTACCAACTCCAGCAAATGGATAACCATCTAGGAAAATTTAGAAGTTTTCTTCCCCATGTAAAACAGAGTGCAATGAGTAAAAAAATGGTGAGGTTTTCCACTCAAACCCCGGATTCGACTATCTTATATTGCAAATGTATTATCAAAATGATTGAAATTGTATTAAATTGTTTACAAGGGTTGGCATGGCCGAAAAAGTATTCAAATATTATTTTGGTCGGAGTTCAAAGTTGTTGAACTAATCGCATAAAAGTATGTGTCAATATTCGACCAATCATAGATATGGTCGTTGTAAAATATGGTCGATATTGTGTTTTGGTCGACGGTGTTTAAGGTTTGGTTGGTTTGGTCGATATATAATTCTGGTCGAAAAGTCATTATAAGAAAAATTTATTATGGTCGATTTTAACTGAACTACCAAGTCACTCTACTACCAATTTGTTTCCAGGAAATGTCACCAGAATCACTGTAACCAGAATTTCCTTCACTAGGAAGTCCAATAATAAAGCTTCCTGTATTTGAGACCCGTGTTCCAGAAAACAACATTAAGAAAGGTGAACATCCAAGTCTGGTATCTGTTATGGACTCACCTTTCCAAGAAGAAATTTCCACCCCAAAGGATTTCAAGGAAATAAGCTCAAATCTTCATGGTACAATGAATGTTTTCTTCATCTTTACATTTTTTATTAAACTCTAAAGTTTGTTGTATGGATTATGGATGCATTTCTAATTTATGAACATCCTGGAGCACTTCTGATGAACATCGTTACTTTGCAGACTTGTGCTTACGGCTTGATCTTCTCAAGATGGAATCCTTGGAGAGATCCATTCATACATCTGAAGATCTCTTACATGGGGACAATTTACTTTTCAAGGATTATGAGAATGGAGAGGTCGATACTCCAAGGGAAAATACTTGCATCTCGCCATCAGAAGTGGAAATATTACATACATCAAAATCTTTGCATTCAAACGTTGAAAATTGCAAATTCGAGTCTATGAAGATAGATGGTATCTTCTGTTCAGAGGAGAAGCAACTTGATCTACTATATATGAGAACCCATAATCCAGAACATGTCGGGGTTGAGTTGTTGAAGTCGAGCCGCAACTGGTCGAAGAGGAACCTGTTGAGTTTGTTGGATTGTCGAAGTTGAATCAAGACTTTTTGTTGCTCCTCGTTGGACTTCTACTTAGTCGACAGTTCATCGAGAGTCCCCATAGTCTTCTGGTCGATGGATGTGTGGGTTGGTCGATAATGTAGCTCGACTATATCCTATCTAGAAACTATTGGAGCCATATTCCAATCCATTTGCAAGGAAAAAGGAAAAAGGAAGCATTCTCATTGGTGGAGGAAAACAAGTATTATAACCTAGTTTTGGGGCTTATGTATCTTTCCCAGTTGTCTATAATTATACAGATGATATTTTTATATAGTATAGAGCATTTCGATATTAGATTAAAGTTAGATCCGAGAGGTATGTCAAGATGTATCCACTAGGAGTGATATTTATAATGTATGTATTGACCACAAGATCCCTAACTACTTGCTGACCACATCACGGTCAGTCGACCACGAGCACTTTGTCGGCTAGCAGTCCTCGTCGATCATGAAAAAAAAATATAGTCAACCAAGTCATCAATTGACTACTACCAGTGATCATGTGTATTGCAAAAATAGTTCGTCGACTTCAAAAAAGTATTGCATGACCATGAAGATCACGCTTCTTCTTGAGAGTTAAGACGATTTCCTGTTCAACCTCAAGTGAGGTGTACAATTTCTATTTGAATTGACATCTTAGAAACACTATGTGTTTTGTATTTTTATATCAAGCTCAATGTGGCTACTATTAATTTAAAACAATTATTTAGAAACTTAGATCCATTTTTCGAATATAAAACAATTGTTTATTAATATTTAATATTTTAATAAAAACTTATAGTTATATGTTTATTTTTATACCATTTTATTTTTGAAATATAAATGTAGACAATTGCTTGTAAGAAAATATTAATACTTGTTCTAAAATATCTAACTCTAAATTATTATTGTTTCACAATCAGTGCTCCAATATATGTCGAAAGGCTGAGGCTGAGGACAACTGGAATATAATAATAGTAGGATAGATCCATATTAAAGGAGTAGGAGTGTAAGTTTTGATTTGTATTTTCTCCAATCAGTTTGGTCAGACTCCCACAATAAGATTTGTTGTTGAATTTACAATTTTTATTGTTGAAATTGCAATTTTGATTTCAGAAATGGATTTAGTATCTTAGATTATTCATAGAGCATCCTAATTTTGCAATTTCAACCACTACAAAACTGTCATTTCAACAATTTTCACTAAATTTTATTTGAAATTTTTTCCAAATAAATAATGCAAATAGTCTAGGCCTTTGTTTACACAATTGGCTAACAAACTGATATTATAATACAAACAAGCACAAATAATTACATAAATTCTAATTTCCATCCCAACCAATCTATGAATGTTGTCTGCATATAGACATGTAAAAGATACTATAAAAATACAAATGCACGAAATGTGACTGTGGCTGGGATTTAACCAACACTAGTGCTTAGGCTTCGACATATCCTTACATGGCTTTTGCAAACCTGTACCGAATATCATCCTGATATAATGTCGAGTATTGTTAAAAAAAAAATATCTTCTTAATTTTTTTTTAATAAAACAAACAAATTCCCTGAACTCGTTAACGTGTTTACTAAGGAGGAAACCACTCAGCCGTTAGATTATGATGCAAAGAAATACACCTTCCGAGGAACCCTGTCAGAATCTGCGAAAAAAAATCAAGCGCTATAATTTTAACCTATTCAGACCCTAACACAAATGTTGTCACCAACGGTAAGTCAAAGATTAAAGATTAAATGATTCTGCTTGGGCATCCAGTGTCCCAAATCAAATCGGGAGTACCATGTTAATTTTGACACGTGGTACTCTGCGGCCGACTGCCATGTTAATTTTTTGAAGTCGACAAACTGGTAGAAGCATGATCTTCATGGTCATGCAATACTTTTTCCATTGGTCGAATAGGAACTTGTTGGATTGAAACATAAATTTCCTTAACTAACATTACCTGCAAATAGTTTGAAAATTCTTCATTAGCATGACGTGATTCTATAAATTCTCGGCATGCTAGATCAGTTATACTAAACAGAAGCTCCGACAGGCCATTGGAACCATTGGAGCCATTGGAATTTCGGCATGATGAGGTTGTTGAATTTGTGAAAGCATGACGAGGTTGTTGCCGGTGCGATCCAAAGACTTCTAGCTCATATGGTATTGCCGTCGACCATTTTTTTCAGCTTCCCGTCGAACCATTTTTCCATCAACCATTTTGTTCAGCTTTCTGTGAAATTGGCATAGCAAAAAAATATGGAAACTCCTCTTTGTTCCAAATGGGGTTACTCTGTGTTCTGGAATGGTGGCAAGCCGCATAGTGTATCCCATTGGATATACCAATTGTGGTAATTAGTGTAATTGGTATCAAATTATATCCCTGTCGACATGAACTTAGCTCTGCAACAGTGTATTTTTTAAGTATGTGCAAAAACATTGACTCCTTATGTATATGTACCATCGATGTGACATGTTAGAACTTAGATAATCCCAAATCTTTCCCGACCATTTTTAATTCCGACCATATCTTACAAATTTTATTGACACAAAGTTTAATATCGACTATATTTTTACAATGAACGCAGACCCATATTGTTATATTGAGTGCATTTTATAATGGACCAACAACTGACCAAAAGACTACTTTAACCATCAAGATATGTCAACGATAAGACTATCGACCACCGACTATACACAATATGGATATAACATAAAGCAAGTCGGTTCTTTAAATGTTGAATGGATTAAGTTTACTTACACCCAACCGCTCAAATACGTGCTAGTCGACATCACTCTATCGACCATGGTCGACGAGCGAATCCATTAGTCGGGGAATGAATTTTAAACGTTGAATCTATGTCTTCCAACGCCGATCTTGCTTCCAGTCAATGAAACGTCGATCGGTCTGCGTGCTTCAGTCGAAAGGTAGTTTTATCTCAGAATAAGTCGATGGAATAAGTTATAGTCGGCATCTAATATGCTTTGGATATTGTGCATTGTTTTAGTAAAGTCAAAGTTTTGAAAAAGGATCAGCCCATAAAGTTTCTATAGTAGAGCAAGTTGCTTCAATCGACAGATACACTGTTTGGTCGATAGATGATTATGGTCGGCTCTCACCCACAGTTGGCAACCACGATTGTAACATCCCGAAAAATTTCAAAAATTTAAAATTTTTTAAAGTAGCAATAAATATTGAAATTGCTAATGCGGAAAATAAAATAGATACTAATCTTTTAACTAATGACCAATTACGATGACTACAAGTCATACATTAAAACAATAAATTCATCTTTAGTTCTACTTGTGTTTAATTGTAATTTACATGTTGTCAATAAGTTTATCTTGTGATATATTTTCTTGATCGAGTACTGACAGTTGTTCTTGGATGATGACGAAGGGGTCCTACGAGGTACCTTGATGCTTACTTAGCTATGTTTAGCTAAAGCATTTGAACCTATCTGTTTGTGCAGATACGCAGGTAAGAGTAATACAACAATTCAAATGTTAGAGTAATTCCAATTATGTTATCAGTTAACCGTGAATGCTTTACGATACTCTAATTACTTCTTTGCATGAGGGTCATTAATGCTATGGATCTTTTGTTCTATTTCTCGTTTACATGCTAGTTTACAATTATAAGTGCTATTTAGACACTTGTCAAGATTTCTCCATTGAGCAAGGAGTAGTTGAAATCATGTGCACTATACTTACACTAAGAATTCTTGATTATGTACTAGATTCCAATATACACATGGATTCACTGGAAATCATCAAATAGCTATAGTAGCTCCTATAATTTTTCATTTATAAAATGCATATAGAATTATACTAATATAGCATCGTCTATTATGATATTATCATCATAATTCTATTGTAAATTTGCTACACTATAGGATTGTGCCATTCTAATATAATATTTGTGCATTATAATATAATGTGCAACATTGTGAAAAGATGAAGTAATATAAACAAATATTACGATGTACTAAATGATGCATCTAAACTATGCACTAAGTACCAAAACCCTTATAAGAAATGCGACCCTAGTCAAATGAAAATTCTATAACAAATTTGTAGATCGAGCATTCGAAAGACTAATACTATGGAAATGAAATGAACCATAAGTTATAACCCTAAGTCCTTGTACTGAGATGTGATAGTGACCGAGCATTGAATGTTTAGCATGCTGGCAGGTTTTCGTATTAGGTCTAGCATTAAAGTCACATGCCTACAATGTTGAGTGGATTTCCTAGTTGGTGTTGTTGAGATATTGTAACTTCTAAGAATATTATATTTGTACTTTAATATTCCGGAGATGTTTCATTCCTCCATGAAGACCTTATTGTATATCCAGAGATGTTTTATTCCTCTGTGGAGAATGTGGTAACTTGGGTTATTAGACTCTCTAGAGGGGTCGGCCCTATATGAGTCATGTGGGCTAAAGGGGTTATTAGACCACCCTAGTGGGGTAGGCCCTGCCACATTATGTTAAGTAATTAAGTTGGGGCCAACCTAGTCAATGTAAAATACAAGTCGGAGTTGTGTACAAATAAAGGAGGTGTGTTCCTCATTTAACACACATTACACTCACTTGTGAATAGCGAATAGGTGAGGGAGATATATACTATGGAGGAGAAGGAGCTCATGTCTAGGGTTTACATATTTGTATTTGCTGGTCATCTATATTGAGGAAGCTTTGCTGGGTTTTCTACCCCATGAGGGTTTCCCAGGATAAATCTGTGTCTCTTGTGTTTATGCTGTGCTTGTTGTTCTTTCAGTGATCCCTTATATGCTATTGTTGTGAAATGAAATGAAATGCTGATATTTCCTGTCTTAGAATATTAAATCTTAACGTGGTATAAGAGCTAACTTGAAGGAAGGCAATGTATGGCACTTACGACACTTGCTTCACTTGTGACAATTTGAAGGTTAAGGTTTTATATAGCAAAAACCAGTCATCATGGAACTTTTGATAAAAATAAATTTAGGCAAAGGTTCAGGATATGAAACCTTTACAGGTCGTAGATAACATCCCCATGTATTGTGTGTCCAAAGGATGACCTCAGATTCATTGTACTTTGTGATTTATGATCAGTACAAGTTATGGTTTCTGCCTCTTCCAAATCTCAGTCATAAACAGGTGACCTAGGAAAAAAGGTCACAACTTGGGCTTGGAAGCTCCAAATGAAATTTCGTAAAAGGTGATAGGTAGAGAATGGACTGTAGATTCTCAGGTAAATGTTTCAGAGGCCGAAGTTGAACCAGTGACACGTGAAACGCCGTACAAGTTCGCTCTCTTGTTTTATCCCATAAACAGGTCACGTTGCGACACTTGTAATAACTCTCTCTCAGAGAATCCAATTGAGGTCAGACCTATGGGGTGGTAAATAGGACAGGTTGGGCTACCACAGGATGGAGTTTCAGACCCTGTAGATTCGTAATTTTGGAGTTACACCAGAAACAATCAGGTGCATATTTCTGTCAAAACAGATTTGGATTTTGAGCACCTTTATTCTTGAATCGTCACTATTGTGGGAAATTAGGGTTTCAGAGAAAGTTGAAATTCTTGGAATCAGAGAGCATGGATGAATGATACTCATCAAAATAGAAATTTAGAGACCAAGCTCGAATTTTTTGGTTGGGCAGAAGGTTGGGCTTGATCAAACCCTAGTTCGGGATTTTGATTGGAAAGGTGGAAAATTAGGGCTTCTGCAAAAGTTGGAATTTTTGAAATCTGTGACCATGGCTGGAAGCTCCTTAGAAAAATCGAAGTTTAGAGCTTTGGATTGAACATTTTGATTGGGAAAGAGGGTGGGATTCATCGAACCCTAGTTCGGGATCCTGTCTAGAAGATCCAGAAGTTTCAAAGGCAATTTTGAGGGGTCAAATTTTGGAGATTTCAAAATTGAAGTATGCTAGCTTGATCAGCTCAGCAAGGCACATCTTTCCATACTTTCAGAAGTTTTAAATTCAAAGTTTGAATTTTTAGGGTTTCTCTAACAAACCCTAATCCAACTCTAGATCCAGTTCAACAAATCAAAGTGGATTGGGTTAAAAGCAATCCTGACAGGTATGACTTGAGGAGATACAGATATGTGTTGAAATCTATTCATTGTTAAGTTTATGATATGTTTGTCTTCATGTTATTGAGATTAGTATGATTATGATTGTTTGATAATGAATGCATGTGAATGATAGAAGGCATTCATTGATTAAGGTTATGACACTTATGATTGTATTAATGCACTTGTGGTGTTGTATGAGGATGATGTTGTCTGCTAACAAGATGCAGGTACATCAAGAAAGACAAATCAAGTTATATGACCATGATGACATGAAGACAAAGACTCATCCATAATCCTTGATCACATAGAAGCTCTACTTACGAGGTATGTATGACTTTGTTCTACTATGCTTAACCTATGAGATATGCAGGTTCTAGCACAAGGTCTCTAAATAATTGAAGAGAACAAAAGAAGATAGTGTTTGGGTATGTTAAGACATAACCAAGCATGATAATCCAGGTATGTTTTCCTATATCAAGTTAGAATCCTACCTTGTGATAGGATCTTAGGTAAGTATACCTGTGTATGAAATGATCATGACCATACAAAATGTTTTGATAGTATTGAGATTATACTAATGAATGTATATTTATGTATGAGATCATGAGGATGACACCAGTGCACTCTTAAGCATGCATAGTGGTACATAATGAATAGAAGTTCAAAGAAATATAGAGATCAAGTGGGAGGCAACCACTCAACACAAAATATAAGTATTTGAGTTGTTATTTGAATCTCTAAAATAGTAAGTGATATTGCTTGTATGCATGTTTGTATTCCTAGAATATATCATGCATAGTGTAAGCATTCATATAGCATTGAATAGTATACTACTAATATGCATATGATGGGTAAGATTGGACAAACATTCCATTGTTGTTTATCTAGAATGAAACCTCTTTGCTGACATGCTGAGAGTTGTGTACGCTCTTAACAGTATGTTCTGGTAGAGATGGAATGCATCTAGATAGCCACTGTATGCATACAAGATATGGAAAAGTGTTGTGCCAAAATATTGGTCAAGATAGTTGCATGACTATGTGAATCATATCAGTATGCATGGTAGGTTATCATAATTTGATGATTATGAAGTATTACTAATCATGTGATTAACTCTGATTTGTAGAAAAGATCATGTGCTATTATGATGAACACCTGTTCCAAAGAACGAGTGATGGTTGTTCAACAAGAAGACTTATAAATCAAACATACTATAGAAGGCTCATGGCTAGAAGATTCTCTTAGAAAAAGGAAGAGGATCATGACGAGATGTTTTCTCCAAGTGGCTCGATAAGACAATTCTCTTAATGGTGTGGTTGAAGAAAGATTTGTACGGGCACCCAGGATTGATAGTCATTTGATGAGCTTAATGATCACCATGGGTGATGCAGATTTCAACCTTTGCTACAAGGTTGAAGATGGTGTCTATATACAGATGACATTCTTCTCTTAGATGGATGCAAGAATTTTGAATGATCTTGAGGCTCATATCAATAGACCCATCTGACAGGATATGGCACAGATACATATGCAGAAGATCACTCAATGCAGAGTGTGAATAATATTCAGTCACAAAGGGAGAATTGATAGCTTCTTGACAAGATTGGGCTTTACCAAAAGTAAAGCTGATCCTAACCTTTATCTTAAGGTTATGGATGATGAACCTGTCATACTATTACTGTATGTGGATGATCTATTTATGACAGGGAATGAGAAATAGATCATGGAAAGCAAGAAGAAGCTAGCTATAGAATTTGAGATGAAATATCTCGGATTGATGCATTACTTCCTAGGTCTGGAAGTATAGCAAGGCCTAGAAGGAATCTTTCTCAACTAGGGAAAGTATTTGATATGTTGGAATGCAAAAGCCATGGCCACTCCCATGGATTACAACTTGAAGCTGTTAGCTGATGACTCATCAAAGTTAGTGGATGTGACTCTGTACAGATAGATTATTGGGTCATTGATGTATCTGACGAATACCAGGCTAGATATATGCTTTGCGGTGAACACCTTGAGTCAGTATCTAGTGGAACCTAGATGAGTTCACCTAATAGCTGCAAAGCATGTGATGAGGTACCTAAAGGATACGATAGATTTTGGTCTATGTTATCTTGGAGATCATGACTTATGATGGTATGGCTACACAGATGCTGATTGGGTAGGAAGTGTATCATACAGGAATAGCACATCGAGCGGATGTTATTATCTGGGATTTGCCATGATCTCGTGGTTTAGCAGGAAGCAGTCTAGTGTGGCTCTCAGCACAACCGAAGCAGAATATATAGTTGCTTGCTCTGCTAGCTGTGAAGTGATATGGATTCGGAAGCTGTTATCAGGATTGTTTGACTTAGAGATGGACCCCACTGTGATATTGTGTGACAACCAGATTTGTATCAAGATGATTGAGAATCCAGTGTTCCATGATAAGTCAAAGCACATAGAGATCCAATATTGTCATATATGGGATATGGTGCAGAAAGGAGCTATCAAGCTCGAGTATATGAGCACTGACGAACAAGTTGCTGATGTATTGACCAAAACCTCTGTCTCGAGCAAAGTTTGAGTATTTTCGAGACAAGCTTGGTGTAGTTAAGAAGGACCCTCCTCGAAAGGGGGAGTGATTTGGTCACTGATGATGAGATTTCCTGCATCGACAGAAAGGTCGATGATGTGGATACATGTATTGATGATACCGATGGTGAGGTCGATGATGTGGATACCTGTATTGGTGGTACCGATGATGAGGTCGATGAGTGGTCCTTAGACTTGGTCTAAGTTGACAAGTGGATTGTATCATCCTTGGACACATGTCCTAAAAGAGATCCGTAGACATATGTCTCCGAGAAAGAAGTCCCTAGTGGACGAGAGGGATTGCATCATCCCTGGACTTCGGTCCCCTGAATTGATCTGTAGACATATGTCTTCGAGAAAGAAGTCCCCAGTGGACGAGAGGAATTGCTTCATCCCTGGACTTTGATCCCCTGAATTGATCCGTAGAAATATGTCTCCGAGAAAGAAGTCCCTAGTGGACGAGAGGGATTGCATCATCCCTGGACTTCGGTCCCCTGAATTGACCCATAGACATCTGTCTCCGAAACATTATGATAGGACTGCATCGTCCCTGAACGTTAGTTCAAAATGTACGTGATAGGACTACATCATCCCTGAACAGTTGGTTCAAAATGTACGTGATAGGACTACATCATCCCTGAACAGTTGGTTCAAAATGTACGTGATAAATCCTAGATCTGACCTAGGTCATATCCAGTATGAAAAAGGACTGGCTCTGTGGTGGTAAATCCTAGATCTGATCTAGGTCACATCCATTATGAAAAAGGACTGGCACTGTGGTCAGGATTGCATCATCCCTAGACATGGATTTGTCTTAAATGGATCAAGGACTGCATCATCCCTAGACATGGATTTGTCTTAAATGGATCAAGGACTGCATCATCCCTAGACATGGATTTGTCTTAAATGGATCAAGGACTGCATCGTCCCTAAACATGGATTTATCTTAAATGGATCAAGGACCACACCGTCCCTAGACATGGATTTGTCTTAAATGGATCAAGGACTGCATCGTCCCTAGACATGGATTTGTCTTAAATGGATCAAGGACTGCATCATCCCTAGACATGGATTTGTCTTAAATGGATCAAGGACTGCATCGTCCCTAAACATGGATTTGTCTTAAAAGGATTAGGATTGATCATCTTGTAAGTAGATCTGGATTGCATCATCCATAAACATGAGAGGTGTCTTAAAGTGAGAGGGATTGATCATCCCGTAATTGGATCATGTGTGTTGCTATAGATTGAGTCGAGATGATCCAACTTTTGAAGATCGAGATGATCCAAATACTGTAGATCGAGATGATCCAGATGCTGTAGATCGAGATGATCCAAATGTTGTAGATCAAGTTAAGATGATCCAGATGCTGTAGATCGAGATGATCCAGATGCTGTAGATCGAGATGATCCAGATGTTGTAGATCGAGATGATGATGTTGATCGTGATGATCCAGATGTTGTTGTTGATCGAGATGATCCAGATGATGTTGTTGATCGAGATGATCCAGATGTTGTTGTTGATTGAGATGATCCAGATGATGCTGTTGATCGAGTGGATCCAGTTGATGATGATGCTATAGCTGATCAAGTGCTGCAGAAGGTGAAGACTCAATATTGATGATGCAGATACTCCAGTATTGAAGACCTGAAGATATTCCAGTAACTGGTTGAGTTACCGATGATGTTGAGAAAGCTTCCAATGATTTATAGATGTATCATGTATGATGTTGATGACTCCTTGGTCCTACAGATGTTGCTATAATATCATTCCCATTAAGGGGGAGTGTTGAGATATTCTAACTTCTAAGAATATTATATTTGTACTTTATTATTCCGGAGATGTTTCATTCCTCCGTGAAGACCTTATTGTATATCTGGAGATGTTTTATTCCTCTGTGGAGAATGTGGTAACTTGGGTTATTAGACTTCTCTAGAGGGGTCGGCCCTGTATGAGTCATGTGGGTTAAAGGGGTTATTAGAACACCCTAGTGGGTTAGGCCCCTGCCACATTATGTTAAGTAATTAAGTTGGGGTCGACCTAGTCAATGTAAAATACAAGTCGGAGTTGTGTATAAATAAAGGAGGTGTGTTCCTCATTTAACACACATTACACTCACTTGTGAATAGCGCATAGGTGAGGGAGAGATCTGCTATGGAGGAGAAGGAGCTCATGTCTAGGGTTTACATCTTTGTATTTGCTGGTCATCTATATTGAGGAAGCTTTGCTGGGTTTTCTACCCCATGAGGGTTTCCCAGGATAAATCTGTGTCTCTTGTGTTTATGCTGTGCTTGTTGTTCTTTCAGTGATCTTGTATACGCTATTGTTGTGAAATGAAATGCAATGTTGATATTTTCTGTCTTAGCATATTACATCTTAACAGGTGCCATCGTGGCTGTAGTGCACAATGGTAGTGATCCCAAATGCTACCAAAGTGTCGAGCTATACACTATTTTGAACCTTGGTTGACAGAGCTGGCATCGTGGTGGATATGATAATCAGTAGGGTATTCAATGCAGTGGTTGCCCGAACTTTGACGTGCTTGGATGGCATCTCCTCCATCGTTGATCTCACATGATCTTGGGATTTGGAAAATGGAACCCTAGTTCTTCGTTATGAATTGCAATTGAGTGGTTTCTCGGCTTTCATTTTTGCTTGGGTAGTGTTAGTGTGGAGAGGCCGACCGTTTTGCAGCAATGTAGGGTTTTGTGGTTTGCTTCTCAGAGGACTCCTCCCCGAGTTCGATCCTTGGACCTGTTGGATACTTAAAAGTTGCAGGTGTTTGTTTTCTGGAAGATCCAAGCCAATAGTTAACCCTCTGAAATGTTTTTAGGAAGTTGTCTCTGGGTTTTTGTGATTAGATTTTCTGAGAAAGTGATTGGGACCGGGGTTGTTTCTTACTACAAAATAAAAAGGTTCTCAGGATTTGAATTTCCTCTTTGCTGCGTTTGCTAGATAGCTTCGTCGTTTTCTGTTACCGACGTCTTAAACTTGGAGTGGTATTGCACAGGTAATGTTTTAGTCAAGTAGTAATAGTATTATCTATTGTTTTTATCATTAATAACTTTTCCTTCGTCGTTTAACCTCAGAAGGGTTCTTGTGGCAGGTTTAGCTTCTTTGAAAGGTTAAGGGGTTCGAAAGCTTGATGAGAACTATTGCTTGACCACCTGGTAAGCCTCGGTGGTTCTTACTCTTCGTAGGTTCTCTTGTCCTGTTTGTGGCCGATGCTTGATGTTGGATGAGGTCTGTGGATAGTTGTTGACAGAGGAAAATTTCTTTAACTGTTGAGATGTTTAAGTGGGAGCCTCAGTCGTGTGTATAGAGGATGGAGTCCTTGGCTCATTTTGCTTCCCTGCCAAAGCAGCGTTTCGCTGTGGTTTTTAATGAAATGTAAATTTGTTTTTGAGATAATGTTGAAGGGTGGAACCCTCGGCCAATTTTAATGGAAACACCGTAATCAGAAAACTTTACATCGTGTTTGAAAGATATAGATAAATTATCTAAGTTAATGTTTGAGTAATTATTTTGGTGTTTAGATGAAAGTAGAGAGCAATGGGCTGTCTCGTTTCTGTGGAAAAAAAGATGGTTATGTGTTATGATGCTTTTGACTAAAATGAGATTCACTTTGCATGGGACATAACTTATAATGGTTTCTATGTTTATAAAGATTGATATAATGACTTAGATGAATATAGTGTTAAACCAGGCCGAGAGTCATGGCTATCTTGTTTTACAAAGATGAAACCATGTGTTCGTGTTGTTTAGAGTTTGGAATGGTGTTAAGACTCGGTTTTGGTATTGAATCACTGTTAGCTAAAATAATGTGGTTGATAAAGAAAATCATAAGACTCTTGTCTGCAACTTTGCCTTGTAAAGATAGCTAAATGTGTATGTGATAGTTGAACGATAATAATGTTTGGGTTTTGATATTTGGATGTAATAAATTGATGTTTACATTTTCAAGCATTGGGCTCTAAACTGATTGTATGGTAGTCTTAGGGTTTTTAAATCGAGGCACTGAAAACGTATGTAAACTCTGCTACTGTTGAAAACAGTCTCATAAATTCTTTTGATAAACATTTCTATGGAAGAGTAATCAGTAGCTAGGGAATCGAAAGAAATTAATGCATTCTTATACTCAATAAGAAGTACATTCTTACTACAAAAATTTAGAATATATGTAAGCTTTAAATTCAATTCAACAAATTGTTGTGTAAATGTAGAAGACTATAGCACTGAATATCATATATATCGGTATTACAGCTAATTTTCGAAAAGCATGAGTACAGTATGAAGAAAAAAAAGTATTACGAGGCTTGTAATAACTGTTTTGCTTATAGTCCTTTATAATTTTTGAAAGAAATGATAATAAAATGCATATGTATTTTGAAATTTGGAAACAAGTAAATAACTTAAGTGTAAACCCTAGGTTTTTATACAAAAAGGTAATAATTATTTCTGATAGTATGTGAAAGATAACAACATTAGTCTTTTCATTTATTTGGCAATCAGCCTATCAAATCATCTATCTTAAATTCTCCTTCTCTATACTAGAGTACTATGTAGAAGACAACATGGGAAAAATACAGAGAAGATATTTAGTCAATCACTTCATTTACTTAACCAACATTATACAAAATCATACTTAGGTCAGAAAATGAAACATTTTCTTCTGTATGCTATTAATTGTAAATACTAGACCTACAAATGCAGAAAAACATATAACTGAAAATGAACATGACAGAATAGTAGAACCTGGTGAATGTAGGGAAACAAACAACCCAAGGAGCCTATTCCACCCAACCTATTCCTGAAGACAGCCAAATTAATTGCCTTGGGACCCCCGAGCTTGTTCACTAAACCACTAGGAAGAAGAATTTGTAGAAGCTTTAGGTCATCAACTTGCAGCAACAATTTGGATCATTCAGTCTCATAGACTTAGCAGTCAAAGTGACCTGCACTAGCACCTATGGTTCCCTTCTCAAAATATTTTAGCAGTCTCATAATGCACTTCCACTTAGCCTCCCTATTCGAATCTCTCAGTGATCACCTGATACACTTGAGGAATTATTTCTGCAGAAAATAATGATGGAGCTGCCTGCTCAATTCGAATTGCCTTATCTAGGATGCCTAGGCCTTTTAGTGGTTAACCTAGTCATTAATGAGCTAACAACTCTCTTCCACCCACCTGGGGAATAATGCCACAAATTTAGGGGTACTTGTCCCATAAACAACAACTAGTGGTGGAGTGCAAATGCTGACATCTGTCTCATGCCTTCTAACAGCTTCCATTCCTCCTAATGGGTCAGTGAACACTCATTTAACAATCCCCTTGGGTGTTTGTCTCCTGTTTTAATTTATTAAATAATAAAAATATGTTTATCACAATCATCCTTGACCAGATTTGGTCATAATTACAAAACTTTGTAATTATAATTTAACATAATGTTTTTGCAATCAAAATAAATAATCTCAAAATTTGGGTAGGTGACAATGATGCACTTTGAAATGGTCAATTACAATTGTTTGAATGACACAATGTTGATCATCAAAGTACTGATCGACTGGATGAGAAACTCCATTGAGATTTCTATGGTCCGATGCATGTCGACTGGAGTGGTCGGCTACCGACTGCTTTGGCATAGTCCGCAGTTCTTTTTTCCATTGGTATGGTCGAATGCATGTCGACTAGAGTGACCTTCTATATGGTCGGTTGCATGTCGACTGGAATGGTCGACCGCCGACTGCTTTGGCATAGTCCGCAATTCTTTTTGCCATCGATATTTCCCCGTCGACTTATTTTTGCAGAGAGTATGCTTGACTAGTATCACCCGACTACACATTCCATTCATTTCGTTGGTTGGTTCTATTTTTGCAGACTTATTATTTCAAGTGACCTTCTATATGGTCGACTGCATGTTGACTGGAGTGGTCGGCCGTTGACTGCTTTGGTATAGTCCGCAATTCTTTTTGCCATCAGTATTTTTCGGTTGACTTAGACAGCATGCTCGACCAGTATTGCTCGACTACACATTCCATTCATTTCGTTGGTTGGTTCTATCGCATGTTACTTTACTATTATTTGACAAATTTTTGAAGCACAACCCTGGTTTCATTTACAAAATTTGATATATTATTCAACGAGTGTAATATACGATAGTAATCCACCAACTACAATAATCACTCAGTCGGATACTATCGGTCGACCAAAAGATCCGACTTGGAATCCAAAGTTGCGAGTTCAAAATACAGGCCAAGGTTAAGAGGAGCCACAGTTTCATCCGTTCTCTAGAAGGAAGAAAAAGTTTAAAAAATTATATGAATGGATTAAACATAAGTAGTGGGTATATATATGTTTATGGAACCTGGAAGCTCTCAGGGGTTGTATTGATAGAGATCGAGGGATGTAATTAGTTCAATATTGAAGTGCTTCCCCTCCACTTTTCTGTGCTGATAAAACTCCACCAATTCTTCTTCTATAGGATGGAATCTGAAGCCCGGCATGAGAACATCCTGGTTGTACTTGAAGATGCATTCATGTGATTTTCGGTCTTTGTCTTTTGTACTGCAGGAATAATTGGGCAAATTCATCGCCAGGGAAATCGTTGCAGAACCCAAAATTCAGAGATTAATTTGCACTAAGCATGTGAAGCAGAGATCACTCTGAAAAATGGAAGTTTATCAAACAAATATGTAATCTGATATCCCTATCTTCGATACTTATATATTGAAATGCAGAACAAGTAGCAAAGGTGTTCAATATAGTCAGTAAATTTTTCATGAGATGTCGGCACGAGTCTATTGGACTGGATCCACTGAAATATCTACACGAGTCCCTTGGAGTCTGGACCATCACAAAGTTGGACCTTTCTTTAACTCTTGACAAAGACGACAATTTGGTTTGACCTGCAGCACATTGCCATAGTCATCACCTCACGACACAATTCCTTAAAATGCTTCATTACCACGATGTGATTCTGTAAATTCTCGGCATGCCAGATAAGTTATAATAAACGGAAGCTCCAACAAGCGAGTTTGTGGCGATCAAAAGCTGCGAGACTTTTCGCCGAGGCATCGCGCAAAAGCTGCCACACCAATTTCTAAAAGTAGTTAAAATATATAAGTTAAAGGCTTCGTCTTTGAACTATTGGGTAGGGTTTTGCAGAGGAGAAACCTGCATCGAATTATCATCACGCTGACAGGTTTTTCTCTGTTCTTCCTTCTCTTCAAATCTTTAATTTTACATCTTCAATGTGCTGCACTTCCATAGCTTTTGAATTCCTTGGAGTAGTCAATGGAAGTCCCTGTTGAAGCGATTTGGCGATTCAGAGTGGGAGAAAGAGACAAGCCCTGTCAGGAGACAGGAGGGTTGATTGTGAAGCAAGCCATGCCCAGCAGATGGCGGCAGGTCATTGGCGGGAGCGATGAACACGCGGTAGGATTCCATTCGTTCTATAAGCGAGGAATCTAATGATGTGGAAGGTAATGCTTCTCCGCGATGAAATGCCTACAGCGTAATTAGATTCATGAAATCTAAATCTAAATGTTGAATATCATCTCTCTTGAATACTATGATGATATGATATGATATATATTTAGGATGTGTGCCAAGTCTTGCATCATGTTTGCTTTCTATAGTGAACTTTGGGCCCACATTTGATATAATTATTTATTAGATTCTTTAGATCAAAATATAAATGCTCAACAAAGCTCAAGAGAGGTTAGCTTCATGAAAGATCCTTTTGAATTTAGAAAACATTTATATGGTCATTTTCTTTTTAAGAAAAAAACAAGTCATTCTAGATTTCTAGAAATGCATTATTGTTTTCTTTATAACAAAAAAAGGATCAAAATAACGTGGTTGAAATGCACATCAAAGTATTTGGACTACTCATGAGGACTCTTTAACTATGAAGTGCTTACGATGTTCCCTTTAAAAAATTTGTGTTCCTAAGGTTGATGAAAATGGCTACAAAATTTCTAATGTCAATTTTTTGTTGGAAAAGCTTAATGTTAGTTTTCTTGGTGGAAAAGCTTGATTTAGTTACATTATTGTCAAGTTTAGTAATGTGTTTTAACAAATATTAAAAGGATAACTTCTTCATTATGTTTTAGGCATAAGGCCATGTTTAATGTGTTTTAACAAATATTAAAAAGGATAGCTTCTTCATTATGTTTTTGGCATAAGGCCATGTTTAATGTTGATGTTGTACTTTGGAGATGTGCAACAGTTTAAGTTCAAAATATCAATTTGATTTTTCTAATACCATATAGGCTTCTGTTAACCAAGCTCAACTTTAGGAATAGAGAGGTTGTTTTGTTGTGTGGCACAATCAAAATTTATCAATGTTTAGTAATTAACGTTCTAAGTTAGTCTCAGTTTCTTGTGCGTGAATTTTTTCCCATTTAAAAGAAATATCTTTTACTTCAGAGAGTGAATTATTCAAACCATTACAAATTGCTATCGATTTCACCTATACAAAGATTTCTAAAGTTTCAACATGAATTAATGGATCATTTAAAATGTACACAGTGTATTGCCTATGGTATTAGTATTGTATTCCCTTCGAAAATAGAGTGATATAAGAGCAAACTAGCTTAATGAAACTTGGCATTTTCGAGTTTCTTGGGCAACAGTTCCATTAAAAGCATTTAATTGCGTGGATTATAAACCTTCTCGTGGTCAACATGTTGATAAAATGTCATGACTTTCTTTGTCTTCTTTACTAAAAAATCATTCTACCACTCTCGTTGAAATGATTTCTCCTTAGCTCAAGAACAACAAGCTCTCTCTTCTTTATGAGCTACATGATTGTTCTCATTTGGTAGCCTCTAGTGTAGTTCTACCCAAAAACTTGCATATCTATGTTCTTGAAAAGATATTCTACCCAGTTTGGAACTTCAACCACAATTTCTACCCAAAAACTTGCATATCTATGTTCTTACAAATATATTCTACCCAGTTTGGAACTTCAACCACAATTTCTGCCTCCTTTCTCCATGATTTATAGGTTCATTCCCTTCACTCACAATTCTACCCAATCTCTCTACACTAGAAACATCTTGAATCTACTTGGTCATCTCTCTCTCTTCTAGGTAGGATTCTCTTACTTTATGAGAAATTATGTGATGTTTTCCACACTACAAGTGGTCATCCTCATCCTTCACTATCTTCTTCTCATAATTGAATGAACCCCTCTTCCTACTCTCTAGGCTCACTTTATTTTCCCCATTAAATCCTTCAAACTACTCAACCAATCTCCCTGACATGTAATTAGAGTTTCCTTTCTTCTCATGCCATGTACCCTCAAACAACCACCAACATAAATTTTTTCCCATGCATCAACTCTATATTAAAATAAGACATGATCCTCACTCCTTGCACTATTTAACCAAACCCTCACACTGTGGCAACTTTTGGTTTGGGAAATGGGCCCTTTATACACTTCTTACCATCTTCCACTTAATATCCTATGGATATTCCTCCATCATCAATATGGGTATGTTATTGATTGTCCCTAATATCGGCGTTCTAGAAGGCCATCACAAGGTGGGCATCCTCTGGAGTCAAGGCCACAATATTTTCCATAGAGTCACTTCTTCCATGTGTACATCAATTAATTATATTTGTGTACATTAAGTAAAATTATATTTATACTTATTTATAAGGCAGTTGTAACCTAATTAAATTTGAGCGGAAAGCACAGACTAAATGCAAAGAATCTACAGTACCTAAAAAGAAACTCCGGCGCACTCTCTACTACATCCCACGTCTATTTTGAGGGCATCGGCACTTGCTATATTGCTAACTGAAAATATGAAAGAGATCACTACTCATATGCATGAGCTGCTAACCTCATGGGTCCTCTGTATTTATTTTCAGTCATAAAGGATGAGGAAAATATGGCCGATAGGTACTTGATCATAAATGGCATTTACTTCTGATGTCATTGGGACATTGCCACATTAGATGGTGTTCTAGGCAAGCTGTGATCGACGACAATGAAGCCTGCCACATCACTAACTGTATGGAAGAAATATCTTGTTTTCACTTGCAATGGTTTTACCGTCTTCAATTCGAACGAGGACCTTGAGTTTAGGGTAGAAAACTATCCTTCAGACCCCAAGAACAAAGTCCTTCTCATGGACGTTGAGGGAATGGCCTTTATCACAATGTCATCCAAGGTATACAAATATATATATAATTATTGCGTCGAAGAGCTGCATTCTACAGTCCAACAGGATAAGATGTGTAACTCTCTCCGTGTTCATCCTCAAGCTTACACATGTCTTTTTAAAAAATTAATAAAATATTATAAACAATAACATGTCGGCTCAAACTAATTAAAACATTTACAACCTCATATATATAAAACTACACAAATTGGATATAAATTAAAACCTTCTTCAACACTTGTACTAAAAAAAACAATGCACTTGAGAGGGATTTAATCCCTCTCAGCTCTTGGTAGATCCCCTCTTTACATGGATGTATGCTGGTATATTTCAATTGGGCTTCCATCTTTTTGTCTTCCTATAATGAAGAACAATAAAATCTATGCAATGTTTGAAAGTGCATTGAATTGTATTATTGTATGTGAAGCAAAGGCTGAGTCTGCAGAATGAATGGCAAGCATTCATAGGAGAATTCCGGGAAGCCCAAAAACCATTGTTTGTAGTAAGAAGGGTGCCCTCTCTGCTAAAGACTAGAAGAAGTTTAGCAGAGGTGTACATGTGCTCTTCAGTTAAAAGCAAAAAGAAGAAGCCGCACTTTGACTACCGTGTGGAAGGATGTCATTCCAAGTCTTCCTTCACCCTTTTCAACAGATTTAACGAAGTCATTGCAGAGGTATGCATGTTCTCGGATGTCTTATTTACCTTGTATATGTATATTAAAGTGGTTTATTGGTCTGTATTCATGCCAAGTTTTGAAATTTTTTGTGATTTTGAAGGTGAACTCAAAGCAGGTGAGATTAAATATAACACTAGGAGGGGATGTGTTCAATCTGTTTGTGCAGCCAGACTATGACAAAGCTTTCGTTATGGGATTGATTATCATTCTCAATCATATCATGCCATCGACGAACTGAACACCCATCGATTCTACGGAGTAACATAAGGAAATAGAAAGAAAGGGAATACGATTTAGGTCTTCCTCTTTGCTTAGTATTGGAATCGCTGAGTGCCATTGTAGAATAACTAAAAATGGAGATTCCCGCCCTCTTGGCATACACTATCATCATCGAATAGAATGTTATCGGACTAAAGTCCTGTTAGTGTATATTTTTTGGATGTTTTTGGGGGCGAAAGTGAGTCAACAAACTCCATTCCACCATGGATAAGAATCCCAAATCCTTCTCGATATATATATAATCTCAATTGTCTGCGTTAAACAGAAAGGCATTATCCAAAAACACATGATAGTACTTTACCAAAGAGGGAAGGTTTCAGTGCCCCATTCCCAACCAGATAGTTGTCTCTTTTTCTGGGGACAAAGGCTTGTATATTCAGCGAAATAGTTAAATATGTTTTCAAGAGTCATTAAAGCCTTGACCTTTTCAATGTAATTTTCACTGAGAAAACTCAATTTATTTACTTTAATGAAGTTTAAACAACTTTAGTGTCAATTTATGACTATGACTTAGTTATAGGGCTTTTTTCTCTTTGGGTTTAGGGGTTGTCCCATTAAACGGCCTCTACTTATTTTTGTTGTGGGTTTGGTTCAAAGCCCTGATGCTTTGAGGTCATTTTCATATTCAAATGATATCAAGTGCAGTTCATGGTCTATGTTCTGAGTTTTGGTATACAGTCTGTTTTGAATGATTGATCATGATATATTAGCCATCTGGCGGTTTGTGGAAATATTTTAATGTAATGAAACTGTGCTATATTTTCAAAGGATTTGTATTCCATGTATGATGGTTACTTTCCATTAAATTATATAAAAATATAAAACACTATATTGTATCAAAATGTATATTATACCGTGGAATCATTACAAAATAAATTACAAACATTTGTTTTTTTTAAATTGTTGATATTTAATTCCCTTAATAGAATAAATAATTTGACCTTAAATGGACAACAATAAAGATGCATAACATTATAGTTACAAGACCGGCCTAATTAGCAAACCGGGTGGAAAGCACTTGAGAATTCTTTTTTCGCAATGCTTTCCTATGTTATTGTGTAAATATTTAATGTTACACACTATGAAGACAAGTAACGCTAAAATTTCCTTTGCATTAATGGCAACCATCAATTAAATTGTGTTGTTGCAATTTCCACCCATGTTTAGCCATGGGAACGGTATACCGTGTATGAGTTCAATTGCATTTTATGTACATGTGGCATACAATTGTGAAGAAAATTCACCATGCTCAATGGATGCAAAATTAGTGATGCTTCACAGGTGGTGGCACTATATTTGAATATATGTTGAAGATAAGATTTTGATTTGTAAGATTGGAATTTCATATACAACACATCTCCATGCATTTGCAATTTTTTGGATGATGCAAGGCCACATAGGGTGTCTCTCAAAGTAGCCTACTTGTAAAACAACTCCCTCACTGTGCACTTGTAATTGCTTTGGAAAATGCAAGATAAGACCAAAATCGATCCCTCTAAAAGTATGTTGTTAGAAACAAGCAGCAAACAAAGATTAGTCGAGGATCAACATCCTTCAATGTTTAAAGTTTGCTGGTGATATGTAAGCTAAGTAGTTGGGTTTAGTCTATCAAGTCTTGCCAACCACTCCCTCTAAACTAAGTCCTAGAACTAGATTTGGCTCAATTGCTAGAAAGATGAAGAAAGAATGAGAAAAGTCCACAACTGCACCTAAAGTTTATTTTGGTATCTTTGCTTCCTTGTATCAATGTATTTTATTCCAAAAATATATCAAAGATTATTTTGTATAAAATATTTATTTTTACCCATCTCACCCTTACATATATATGAAAAATAATAATACCATTAAGGCTACCAATAAATGTTTCCATATCTCGTTTTTGTTCCACAACCAACCCTTCATGAAATCCAATTGAATAGCAATCATGTAAGGTTATTTAGGAAAGAATAAGGTTCCTCGAGAAACAATAGAGCATTCAAGACCTGAACCCTGCCTCTTTCCTAACTACACTTTCTCCAAGAATGAGAGCGTGCAGATCATATGTGTTCTGGGGCAACCGACAAAAGGTGGATGGAATTTGAAACAAATATGGAATAGGTCTCAATCAAAATCAAATCATCTTCAATTTACATAGAATCAAATCTCTACTACGTAATACATAGAGTCAAATATTACACGACCAATGCCCCCTTCCTTATAATATTACTACAATATTTTGGAATTATGGAGCTTTTCAGTAGGATAGGATGGTAAACTAGTGAAGTTGAAGAAATCATAGGAAACATATTTCCAAAGGCATCCAATGGTCCTATTGGGAAAGGGATCCCAGGAATAATACAAAGACATATATTTTATTTCAGGTTAACTCAATTATTTGGATCATTTATCAAACAAGTTCCAATTCCATTAAATTACACAAAACTGTCAACTTATTTTGCAGATTGATCACAAAAATATGATATCCATCCAGAAAATTAAAAGAAAAAGGGAGAGTCCTACGAGGTTGATAACCCAGAATATTACCAACATCAAAGTCGGCATCTATCCAGAAGTCTTCACCCAAAAGGAGAGTACTCTAACACGACTTTATGGCTGATAACCTAAAAGATTACCAAACAAGGTTGGCATCTATTCAAAAAGTCCAAAAAAGTGTTCGATGTTAGATTAACGATCAATCAAAGACAACTTATTAGTGAACAGGTCAGAAGTTGCAGCTTTATTGAAAAGTCAACCTTCCAAAATAGTAATGGAATTGAGTCATGAGAAGTAACGAAGAAGGAACTACTACCATTCAAGATGGATTTGCCATTTTTGCTAGTGGCATAATGAAATAATAATTCATGCATGAGCACTGAGAAGACGGGACAATTAATTCAAGCTGCAGTTGGTGATTCGTTAGAATAACCATCAATCAAAGACAACTTATTAGTGAACAGGTCAGAAGCTGCAGCTTAATTGAAAACTCAACCTTCCAAAATAGTAATGGAATTGAGTCATGAGAAATAATGAAGAAGGAACTACTACCATTCACGATGGATTTGCCATTTTTGCTGGTGGCATAATGAAATAATAATTCATGCATGAGCACTGAGAAGAAAATATGCTCAAGGTAGCAGAGATGAGGTAAGGACGGGACAATTAATTACAAGCAGCTTGAAGAAAGCATGGTGAGTGATCTAAGAGGAAAAGAATCCACTATTTTAAAAAATTCCAGTGAAAAAACACAATATATGGCCTACACCCAAATTAATAGGACATGCCAAAAATAAAATATATGAAATCCTAACTGCTAAACTTATAGACAGGGTAAAATTATCTTAACTCTGTTGACTCTCTCAACAGAGTAAACTTAAAGATAGGCATATTTTCTTCAAGATGCAGGTAAGGCGGCCATCCATTACATATAAAACCATTGAGAAAAGAATTTGAAAATGCATCAATTAAGAAACGAAGGAATGACCTGCAGAAGACAAACCGAATTCATTAGAATAAGAAATCTCTTAATTGACTTAAAGAAATTAAAGACCCAGCCTTTGGTAACTGATGACATTCATTCCATGAAAACTATGAGAAAGTTAGCTTGGTTTTATAATGTTTATACATCACATTGCATCCAACATCTGTATCTCATTATTTTGGTCCAACAGAGCTGCCTGAGCCACTTCCAGAGTGTTTAAAGAACGGTCTGCGAGGGGTGAAAACTCTTTGGACTTTTTCTCGGCCAAATCCAAGGATATTGGTTCACACTCAAGCATATGAACGGCCTAAGCCAGAAGGTGCGTGGGAACGCCGTCGGAACTTATTATATAATAAATATGATATATGTATATTAAGTATAAAATAAAATGATAGTTTAATTTAAAGTACTAATAAATTGTTTATATGTTTATGTTTTTAGTAAGTTTAAATATGTAATAATTTAAAATTTTATAAATTTATTAAGATTACAAATATTATTTTATATATATATAAAGAAATAGTTTTCAATGATTTTATATGAATATCAATATACAAATATCTTCAGAGTAATAAATAATCCTAAAAACTATACCTTTTCTCATATTTTTTATATATTACAGTGATAGGTGATTAATAGATTATATATGATATAAAATATACATTTACAAAATATAAATACACAATTTAAAAAAATTGATTTTGACGGCGAAAAAGGAGAGTAGTTTCTCTTTAACATCGGATTAATGTTCAATCAGACCACATCCTGCCTTGGATCAGTGATTTTTAGTATTCATATTGTAATTAATCCTACGCGACATGCTGGTTCTCAAAAACAAATTTAAAGCAAAAGGTACGCTTGTCATTTTGTCTTTCAGCAAAGCGTTTAATCAGTCTTTATATTTATGTTATGGAATCTTCTTTTCTGTTTTCAGCTATCATCTCTCATTTTGTTGTGAGGAGCCTCTCGTATCTTCGTTTCTACAATTCTACAATTGTTGTGACTATTTTGGCTTTTCATTGTGCGAACTCCATAGCTGTAGATTTTTCTTGTTGGACCTCTTTTCTGATAAAGTGACAATAACAGTATTGTCAATAATATCGTAGATACATTCACTAGAAAATGAGGCTGCCAAAACCTGCCTTTCACTTGTCTGTTTTCCTTGTTGCCTTGTTTCTATACCCATCGTCTGCTTTCCCCAATTCATCATTCCATGGAGATGCCGCAGTGCTTATTTCAATTAAAGCAACAATTATTGATCCGCAGCATCTGCTAGATAGCTGGAGACCCTCCAATTACACCACCCATTGCTCATGGACTGGCATCCAATGTGACCATATGGGTCGAGTAGTGGCTCTTAATCTCTGCAACATGAATATTTCAGGCCCATTCCCCAGTCAGGTCGTAAATCTACCAGCCCTCCGTTCACTAAACGTCTCCCTTAACATCCTTAATGGAAACCTCCCCTCCACATATCAAAGTTGAGGAACCTAGAGGTTCTCGACTGCTATTATAACAATTTGTCCGGACCATTGCCAATGGATTTGAGCTATCTCGTGAAGCTGAGGCATCTTCGCCTCAGTTATAATTATTTCTCAGGCAGCATTCCCCCTGAGTATGGAAAGCTCAAAAATCTGGAACTTCTTGGCTTGTTGCACCCAGTGTAAACGAGGTGCTTACAACCCAGTATGGGGGAGATCCCGTAATGGATGTCAGATGCCACCTGTAATGTTTTCAAAAGTAATAAAATGTAAAAGTAATAGTATGGGGGAGATCCTGTAACGGATGTCACATGTCACATGTCACATTTGTCACGTTATGTTACAACCCAGTATGGGGGACGTTACAACCGAGTATGGGGGAGATGTTGTAATGTTTGTCATGTTTGTCATGTTACGTTTCCATGTCGGCTCATAACTTATAAAAAATCAAAAGTAATTAAAAATTTCATGTTTGCTCATAACTTATCAAAAATAAAAATTAAATATTAAAAAATTAAAAGAGAGGGATCCAATTTCTTGAGGGGTAATTTATTTCTTAATGTGTAAAAAATTTACGTTAAAACAAAAAAAAATACACCTCAAGAAATTGGATCCCTCTCGGTACTTGATAGATCCGGGTTTGAGATGGATCTACACTTGTATAAAAACAGTTTGAGTGGAAGAATACCCGGAGAGCTTGGCAATCTAACGAACTTGAAACAGATTTATTTGGGATCCAATCAATTCGATGGTCAGATTCCACCAGAGATAAGGAATTTCAGCAAGCTTGTAGAACTCGATTTGTTGGGTTGTGGGCTTATTGGCACAATTCCTTCTCAGCTTGGTGGTCTGAAAAATCTGGAAGCAATGTATTTGTCCTCCAATGACCTCACTGGCCCTATTCCTTCTCATCTTGGTGGTCTGAAAAATCTGGAAGCAATGGATTTGTCCTCCAATGACCTCACTGGCCCTATTCCTTCTCAACTTGGTGGTCTGAAAAATATGGAAATGATGTATTTGTACTCCAATGACCTCACTGGCCCTATTCCTCCTCAGTTGTGCCATCTTGGGAGATTAAAAGACATGGATCTATCCAGTAACAGACTACATGGCAGGATTCCATCTTTCATTGGGAACTTTACAAATTTGGAGAATTTGTTCCTTCGGCAGAACAATTTCACAGGTTTCCTGCCTCAGTAACTCGCCAATAGTGGAAAGCTACTGAATGTGGATGTTTATGGTAACAAGCTCACTAGTTCCATCCCTAATCTATGCAAGGGTGGGTTCGGGTCTTTAGTGATAGAAAATAATTTATTCTTTGACCCGATTCCTGACTCTCTGGGCGCATGCATTTCTCTGCAACAAGTTTCAGTGGGGAAAAACTCTTTGAACGGCTCAATTCCTGCAAGCTTGCTATCCTTACCGCTGATGCGAAGTATTGAATTGCAAAACAATAATCTCAGATACCGAAGGAAATTAGTGTTGTATCCACTATGCTAAACTGGATGAGTATTTCCAATAATCGTCTTAGTGGCTCTCTTCCTTCATCCATAGGTAAGTTATCAGCCTTGGTCTTTCTTCTGATCGATGGAAATCAATTAACATGTATTGTTCCGCCAGAGATTGGCCAACTGGAGAAAATTGAAATGATCAATCTCAGCAAAAACATGCTTTCTGGTGTGATTCCTAGAGAGATTAGTAAGTTATCTTCTTTGCAATAGCTTCTGATCACTAGAAATAAAATAAAAGGCAATGTACCATCGGAGATTGGTTGTCTAGGAAAGATTGAAGTTATGGATTTAAGCAAAAACATGATTTCTGGTATGATTCCTAAGGAAGTTGGCAACTGTATTTCTCTGACACACATTGATCTTAGCCACAACGAGTTCAGTGCTCCCATTCCACTGGAAATCGTGAGGATTCCTATTCTCAACTATCTGAATATATCCAGAAATCAGTTAAATGGGAGCATTCCCAGAGATTTACAAAATATGCCTGGTTTGACCTATCCAGATTGAAGGGAAAAGAACGCTGCAACACCGCAAACCCCAACTTTGACTTTGCGAATGACTTTCACTTCGCCGAACAATTACTTCGCGAATATTGCCTTCACGGAACTTTACTTCGCAACACTTGATGTTGCACCGAATTTTACTTCGCACTAAAAATGAATCGCACTAAATTTGATTCGTAGTAAATTGATTTTGCACTTTATGCAAAACTCAAACTTATGCAATATGTGATATGCTTAATCTTGCGACAAGCAATACTCTGCAGACTTCATGAAAATAGTTTTTACTCCGCGTCACTTGCGGACTTCTTGACTTTGACAAACCTATTCTTATGCAAACATTATATTAAAGTATTTTCTTGCTAAAACAAAAGAGAAGAATAATAGAGATTATGCCGAAGTTACTCCACGTTAAACTAAAGCTTTACCGCTGTGAAATACTTGAGATTCTTGATTTCTTTTACTGACAGTAAATGTAAACAACATTTACGTATGTGATAAGAAGGAGATGTGTGACATGCATTAACCACCATTCTTGAGGATGAGCGCAAAGTAACTATTGATTTATATATTATCGTAGTAAAACAAGTGACATTGCCGCAATACAGAGAGATGGTAAATACTTAACGCTTCGCTTGGAAACTATTGAACTTCATTAACAAACGCGACTGATTAAATACTAGGAAGAGTGCACGATGCATTCTGATAGATTGACAGACTGTCTGACATCTCTGTGATACAGCAGACTGACAAAACATCTGATAGGGTGACCGACAGAGCCGACGTGAACTAGATGCACATTCAACTCGTAAGTACATTTCTCCAACACTCCCTCTTAATTATGAGTTGATGACAAAATTTTACAAAATGATTTAGAGCTGCAACATGCTCTGTGCATGACGAAGTTCACTGTGCAGAACTTGTCACTCTTAAACAACTTCGTAGATATTGGAATGTGTCTCTTGCCAATGGTTTTGTGAAGATGTCCGCAACCTGATCTTCAAACCTGCAAAATTCTAATCAGATTTCCTTATTGTTTATTAATTCTCTGATGAAGTGATACCTTGTGTCGATGTTCTTGGTTCTCTTGTGGTAGACATGATTCTTTGACAATGCGATATCTGAATTGTTGTCGCAGTAAATGACTATGGGTTCTTGCTGTTGCTGCAACCGATCACTTAACATCTTCCGCATCCAAACGGCTTGACATGCAATGCTTGTAGCTGCGACATACTCTGCTTTTGCTGAAGAAAGAGTTACGATCAGTTGCTTCTTTGAAGCCCATGATACAACACCTGTTCCTACATGAAATGTATTGCCAGATGTGCTTTTTCTGTCATCTATGTTGCCTCCATTATCGCTGTCTATGTACCCAATGAGTTTGAAATTTTCTGTAGTTGAATACAAAATACCGAAGTCTTTTGTTCCATTTACTTACCTCAGAATTCTTTGACCTACTTGCCAATGCGATTCTTTTGGTGTCTCCATGAATCTTGAGATTAAATTGACTCCATACATGATGTCCGCTCTTGTCGCTGTAAGATACATAAGGCTACCAACAAGTATTTTAAACAACGTAGGATCTACATTAGATCCGTTATCATCCTTGCTCAATTTCAAAGCTGTTATCACTGGTGTTGGAGCTGTCTTGCAATTTAACATTTTAAATCTGTTCAAGACATCACTTGCATACTTCGACTGAGATATAAATATCCCATTTTCAGTCTGTTGGACTTCAATGCCACGAAAGTACTTCATATGCCCCAAATTAGTCATTTCAAATTCACTTTCCATGACTATTCTAAATTCTTCTATGCCAAAATCACCAGTAAATATTAAATCATCTACATACAGGAAGACGATTAGCTTATTACCTTGCTTGTTGATTTTTGTGTACAACGTTGGTTCACATTCACTTCTGTGAAATCCATTTTGAATGAGATATGAGTCAATGCGACTGTACCAAGCTCGTGGCGCTTGCTTCAAACCATAGAGCTCCTTTTTAAGTCTGTATATTCTATGTCCTTGTCCTGGAACTTCATAGCCTTGTGGGTGCTCCACGTATACTTCTTCCTCCAAATAACCATTTAAAAACGCAGACTTGACATCCATTTGATAAACAAACCATTTCTTTTGTGCTGTGATAGCCAAAACTGTTCTGCCAGTGTCCATTTGCGCTACAGGTGTGAATGTTTCATTGAAGTCTATGCCAGGCTGCTATGTGAATCCTCTTGCTACCAATCTTGCCTTATGCTTCTACACATTTCCTTCAGCATCTTGCTTGGTCTTATAAATCCATTTGACGCTTATCACATCCTTGTCAATAGGAAGGTCGACTAATTCCCATGTTTGATTTTTCTCAATGCATTCAATTTCTTCATCCATAGGTTGTGCCCAGACTTTATCTTCAATTGCTTCTTCAAATGTTAGCGGATCATTAACTTGAGAAAATAATGCAAAAATAGAAAATGAATTTAGTGTACTGGCATCATATATCTCGAGTAGACTTCTTCTCCTTGGCGGAGTTGCTGGTGTCGAACTGCGCAAACTGCTTGATGGAGTTTGTTGCGCACTTGCTGTGCTTGTCGGAGTTGCTTGAGCTGCGACTGATGTTGCAGTACCTTGCGCTGAAACATGTTGCGTTGTCCTGGGAGTAGACGGAGCTGCAACATTCTGGTTTATATGCGGAGTCTCAACCGCATCTTCTGCGATGTCATCATGTTCAACATGTGACACGATTCTAACATTCCTTTCTACAGTTGCATCCCATGTTTCATTTTCAACAAACTGAACATCGCGAATGATGATAACTTTTCATGCAACAGGATCATACAGCTTGTATGCTTTTGTGTCTTTAGAATACCCAATAAAAATGCATTTCTGTCCTTTTTTGTCTAATTTTCTTCTTAGATTATCTGGAACATGTGCATATGCTACACAACCAAAGACTTTCAAATGTGAAACACTATGTTTCATACCTGTCCATGCTTCCTGCGGAACTTTGTTCTTCACGCTCTTCATCGGACATCGATTCATGATGTATACCGCAGTTGCGACTGCCTCAGCTCAGTATTCATTTGACAGATGTGCGGCTGCCAACATACTGCGCGCCATTTCCATAATGGTTTTGTTCTTCCTTTCGGCGATGCCATTCTGCTGCGGTGTGTACCGCGCAGTGAATTGCCTGTGTATGCCATGATTTTTACAGAAAATTAAGAAATCATTTGAAACATACTCACCACCTCTGTCGGTTCTGAATATCTTGATGTTGTAACCACTCTGCTTCTCCACAAGTGACTTGAACTGCTGAAAACAACCAAATGCATCAGATTTATGTTTCAGAAAATAGAACCATATTTTTCTTGTGAAATCATCAATAAATGTGAGAAGATAAGTGCATGCTCCCATGGACGGTGTTTGCATCGGTCCAAAAATATCAGAGTGCACAATTTCAAGTGGTGCACGAGCTCTGTATGACTTTCTGACTGGGAAAGTCTCTCTATGCTGCTTTCCAAAAATACAACCTTCACAAATTCTCTTTGGCTTTTCAATCAGTGGCAATCCTTTTACCATGTTCTTCATGTGCAGTAGCTTCATCCCACCAAAGTTCAGATGTCCAAATCTTAAATGCCATAACCAGGATTCATCCTTCATTTCTATTTGAAACGCAGCTTGCATTGCGCTATCGTCTTCTTCCTTGTCATAGTGAACTTCTGATTCTTTGCTTTCTGCTTTAAACGCAGTTCCAGAATTTTCATTTTGACTTGCATGAACAAATTAAGTTGTTTTTCCTTTTATGGTTGGTGTAATCTTCAAAGGAAATAAGCGATTGTTTGTCATCTGTACTTTGGCTATCAACTGATTGCTTGGATATATGTCTTTGATCACACAGCGCTTACCTACCATGTGAACTCTGTAACCTCTTTCCATCAGCTGACTAATGCTCATCAGGTTATGCTTCAAACCTTGAACATAATACACATCAGACATATATTTCTGCTCCCCTTGTTTTGTCAGAATATCAACAGTACCTTTTCCCAAAACAGTAACTTGAAAATTATTTCCAAATGTAACATCAGTTTGAACTGATTTATCTAGACTAGAGAACATATTTATATTACCAGTCATATGATTGCTACAGCTTGAGTCTAAATACCATATGTCATTTGGACTTTTTTGGACAGCATTGCACTCCAGTGGAGATGCGCATGCTAAGAACAGTGAGCTATTCAGTGCGCTATTGTTGCTTGACTGCGCTTCACCTTGCTTTCCTTGGTCATACTGCTTCTTCTTGCATTCCTATGCGAAGTGTCCATACTTCTTGCAGTAATGACATTGAATTTTTGATTTATCATACCTTTTCCCACTTGGCTGACTGGGCATCTGATTCTGATTTCTACCAGCGACATGTGCAGGACTGCTGCTGCGACCTCCTTTGAAAGAACTTCGCCCTTTGCCTCTAGAGCTTGATCTTCCTTTGCCTCTTCCGCGATTTATGGATCACTGTGCTGCAAATGCACCTTCCAGCGATGTATCTGAACCGCTGATTCTATGTTCATGATTGAGTAATGAGGCTCGCAACTCATCAATAGTAAATGTTGACAGGTCTTTGCTTTTTTCCAGGGTCACAACTAACGATTCAAATTTCTTTGGAAGAACTCTAAGAACTTTTTCAACAACTCTTTGTTCACATAGAGTTTCCCCATGAGACTTTATTTGATTAACCAGACCAATGACACGATTATAGAATGCGTCTACCAACGATTCAAATTTCTTTGGAAGAACTCTAAGAACTTTTTCAACAACTCTTTGTTCACATAGAGTTTCCCCATGAGACTTTATTTGATTAACCAGACCAATGACACGATTATAGAATGCGTCTACTGACTCTGTATTTTTCATTGACAGAGATTCGAAATCTCTTCTAAGAATTTGAAGTTTCGCAGTCTTTACCTTGTTCAAACCTTGATATGCAGTTTCCAGTGTATCCCACGCTTCCTTGGCTGACTGTGCTGCTGCTACTCTTGGGAGTATTGATTCATGTGTCGCTTGATGTATGTGGAACAACGTTTTTCTGTCTTTCTTCCTCTGTTCTTTCAGGACATCCTTCTCGGCTTGTGTGAGATTGTTATATGTTGTTAGATTTGCTGGTTCTGCATAGCCATGCTGGACTATTTCCCATACATCTTGACCTCTGAACAAAGCTTTCATAGTCAGCGACCAATATTCATAATTTTTACCGGAAAATATTGGAGTTTGGAAATTACCAGAAGTGGAAGCCATCACTTTTTCCTTTTTGTAAATAGAAATATTACTTTCCGTAAACTAGGCTTTGATACCAGATGAAGGGAAAAGCACACTGCAACACCGCAACAGTCAATTTAAAAATTAACTACACAATATACAAACTTTTCTTTCACTGTGGATTTTGACGAAAACCCCAACTTTGACTTTGCTAATGACTTTCACTTCGCCGAGCAATTACTTCACGAATATTGCCTTCATGGAACTTTACTTCACAACACTTGATGTCGCACCGAATTAGCACTAAAAATGAATCGCACTAAATTTGATTGGCAGTAAATTGATTTCGCACTTTATGCAAAACTCAAACTTATGTGATATGCGATATGCTTAATCTTGCGACAAGCAATGCTTTGCGGATTTCATGAAAATAGTTTTTACTCAGCGTCACTTGTGAACTTCTTGACTTCGACAAACCTATTCTTATGCAAACATTATAATAAAGTATTTTCTTGCTAAAACATAAGAGCAGAAGAATACAGATTATGCCGAAGTTATTCTGGGTTAAATTAAAGCTTTACCACCATGAAATACTTGAGATTCTTGATTTCTTTGATTGAAAGTAAATGTAAACAACATTTACGTAGGTGAATAAGAAAGAGATGTGCCACATGCATTAACCACCATTCTTGAGAATGAACACAAAGTAACTATTGATTTATATATTACCGTGGTAAAACAAGTGACATTGATGGTAAATACTTCAATCTTTCACCATTTTACACAGAGTTTGGGCTCCTCATATATTTCACAATGAACTTCTTCTTTTTCTTCCACTCCTCTTACATCTCTGCTTAATCTAAAGCTAGTGATTTACATTTATACATAAACTTAGGAATGCTTCGCTTGGAAGGTATTGAACTTCATTAAAAACTGTAATAACTTTCTACCTAAGAATTTCAACTTGTGGAAATAAATACTAGGAAGAGTGCAGGATGCCTTCTGACAGATTGATCCAACATGGATTTCTCTTATAATAACTTTTCTGGCCGTGTTCTAAAGGGTAGTCGGTTTTCACATCTCAATGCAAGCTTGTTTGTAGGGAATCTCTACTTATGCGGACCACAGTTGGGCCATTGTGGGTCAACACACATCAAGCTTGGACTTTTCTTAGGTCTATCAGCAATGGGGCTTCCAGTTGGGCCGTTGTGGGTCAACACACATCAAGCTTGGACTTTTCTTAGGTCTGTCAGCAATGGGGCTTCTTCTCTTCTGCTCGCCAGTGTTGGCAATTGGTGGAATCAAATTTAAGGCAAAAGCCGTCAAGAAAGTAGCAGATGGCATGTCCTGGAATATGACGGTCTTCCAGGATCTCGACTTTGGGAGCGATGATGTGTTGGAATGCTTAAAAGAAGAGAACATCATCGGCAGAGGAGGAGCCGGAGTTGTGTATAGAGGTATCATGGCCAGTGGTGAACAAGTTGCAGTGAAAAAGCTAATGGGGACCGCCACCGGTTCTTCAAATGATAAAGGTTTCTCTGCCCAGATAAACATTCTGGGAAAAATCCGCCATCGCCACATAGTTAGATTACTGGCCTTTTGTTCCAATCATGAAACGAATCTTCTGGTCTATGATTACATTCCTAACAGGAGCTTGGGGGAGCTACTACATCGAAACAGTAGCTGGGATTTGGATTGGGATAGCAGATATAAAATTGCAGTGGAAGTTTCCCAGGGGTTGTGCTATATCTTCACCATGATTGCAGTCCGCTTATCGTTCATCGCGATGTGAAGTCAAACAATATTCTTCTGGACTGCAACTTTGAAGCCCACGTTGCAGATTTTGGCCTCGCCAAGCTGTTGCATCATCCCGGAGCCTCGGAATGCATGTCTTCAGTGGCAGGCACCTTTGGCTACATAGCTCCAGGTAAATTGGTGCTCCATATTTCTCCGAGTCTTTAATTTTTGGGTTCATATGCATTTGTCGATAGCCAAAGAAGATCGTCTGAATGTTTTAGGGTGCATAGCAGTTCAAGAAGCTTGTCGATCTGATTTAACATTCATGGAATTTACAGAGTACGCGTACACACTCAACGTGGACGAGAAGAGCGATGTGTACAGCTTCGGAGTGGTTCTGCTTGAGCTGATTACTGGCAAAAGGGCAGTGGATGAATGCGAATATGAAGAGGGCATGAACATCACGGTGTGGGTGAAGAAGATAACTAATTGGAAAAGAGAAGAAGTGATGAAGATCACAGATCCGAGACTAAACAGAGTTCCCGAGGAGGAGGTGAAGCATATATTCCTGGTGGCTCTACTGTGCATAGAGGAGCAGCCTATCCACAGACCCACGATGCGCGAGATAGTGGACATGCTCACATACTTTAAGCCCAGGGAATAAATCTGATACGCTTTTGTCAATCTCAGCAGCTAAATCTGATAGTGGACATGCTCACATACTTTAAGCCCAGGGAATAAATCTGATACGCTTTTGTCAATCTCAGCAGCTAAATATGAGCAAGGAAAATAAATCTGATACGCTTTTGTCAATCTCAGCAGCTAAATCATAGAGTATTCTTCAATAATCTGTGATAATGATTATCATATATTCAAAGTATAGTACTCTGAACAGGGGTCTAAACAGATATGTAACTTGAAACACGCAGTTAATTTTAAGGCTTTTAAATTATTATTATATGTTAAACAAGAATGGAATTATTAATGAGTTGAGTTTATCGTTTTAAGGAGTTGTAAAAACATAATTAATATATATCTAATAAAGTCGAAGTCCAGCGACAAAGCCAGCTGCTATAATTGTCATCTTCGTATTTATTTTTTCTATAATATTGAAATAGTATAATCAAATTTTTTTTGCTATGTTGTAAAAAACTTGCAGTTTTGAATTCATTGATTTTGTTCTTGCTATGTTGTACAAACATGAAGTTTTGAACTCATTGATTTTGTATATTTACATAAATATATCTTTCAAAATTATATATATAATGTGTTTTAAGGTAGGGTGATGAATATAATACTTTTAAGTTTTCTTTAACTTAGGTATAAGTTTGAAGGACATTTATTTTGCAAAAATTGTTATAGATTTTTGTTATTTTCATATTTTTGTTTCTTTTCAGTATTTATTGGGTGGAACAAATCATGGTGAAAAATAAATTTTGTGCAAAAATCTATGTTCATCCACATATTTGTTTTCAATTTTGTTTAAAAATACCATGAATTTTATGGAAAACTTGGGCAGCTTCTTAATTGATCATAAATTTGTAGAAAACCAAGTCATTTCTATAAATCATTTCTATAAATTCATTGTTGGTACAAATGTTATTCATCAAGTAAAAAGACATGTAAAATTTAGAGGGGGAGTCAAGTTTAGAAAATTTGAACTTTGACAAATATTTCATTAAATTATGAGATATGATGTAAGTTATTGGATATCTTTCTTTCTTTTCTTGAAAATATCGTGTATCAAAGATACCTACGAAACCTTCAAGTGTTAAGAATTATTTTCCTCATGCAATGCAATCTATCGATAAAGGCTATTGCGTAAATATAAGGCTTTCTCAACTTTAGTAGATGGGTATTTGCCAGTATCTCTAGATTTGAACTATTTACCTTCAGTCCATAATTTCTCAAGTATTTTGTTATTAAAACCCTGCCACTGTTAAGACATCATCTAGACTTTTGACTCACCAAATTTATAGTATCTCTAAAGTTTTTTTTTGGTTTAAAATGAACCTATGCATTGACCCTTTTTATTCACCCCTATCCTTTCCTTTAACCTACATGTTCAATGATGCATCAAATTATATACATCTTCGTCTTTATCCTCATTATCTACTAAGCCTATTAAAATGGGTAGAGGAAGGTAACTTTTCTCTTTGAAAATATAGCAATGTTGTAGACAAGTCTAACAAATCAAAGAAATTGGCCAACCTAGGGTGGCTAGTAGTATTGAAAAAAAATGCCCCAAACTCAACAAGAATTTTGGACACAAAAACACATATAAAATAAAAAATAAAAAATCATAACTTAAAAATGAAAAAAAAATTAATCCAACTAAGATTTCTATTTCTCCCTACTACATTCACCTATCATATATTCAATGGAAATAAAAGAAAATAGTGATCCCGTCATTCCCTAAACCATGCACAAGTGATAAGAGCAGGAAAAAATAAAAAATCAAAGTCTCCCTTAATCCCTACTAGATTCACAATTGAGAGAATCAAATGACATATGAATACAACTCAACTATAGGGAAAGCAAGGACTTAGTTGATAGAATTGTATTGATTGGAACATAAATCAAAATGAGAGAAAGAATTCAATAGTTCTAAAGAATCGTCTAGGCGTAATCATTAGCACCGATGACCCACAATCATCGTCAGGCTTATATTCCCACGCATATTGAATATTTGTAATAAAAATATGACATGAAGAAATGCATATGACATAGAAGAAAAAAATCAAGCTTACCTTGAAAATGGGAAGAAATTAGGATAGGAGACTAGCAATTTTTAACCAATTCTCAATGTCACAAGGAACCAAACCAATTGGGAAAAAAATACATAATGAACTCAATCGTCCAAATCATAATGAACTCAATCGTGCTAGCAATCTAATCTGTGATGATTGGGTTTGTTAAATCGAAAGATGGAGGCATCATAGCTAAAAGGAAAACCAATTTTTAATAGTGGATACATAACGTTAAAAGTCCATATATAATAATCGTAGGCATCATAGCTAAAAGGAAAATTATTTTTTAATAAACCCACAGGGGATGGTAGGGCGCAATGAAGATTGTTTTACAATGATCTCCGACAACATATGAAATTTGTCCATGACTATAGGAACAAGGTAAGAAAAGATGTTCGTAAAATACTTGTGAAGAGAAACATAGATGGATTTTCATATAAGGATATATATAAATATATATGACAAACATAGATGGATTTTCTCACACATATATATGACAAACATAGATGGATTTTCACATAAGAATAAATGTATGACAAATTTACAAGGTGTTAGGGAATGAAATTACTTTTGCAACAAACTCAACATTTCATAATAGATTGGCATATAAAAGCATGAGAGAATTGCATACATAGAACATAGTTATAGATATATAAAATATAGTATGAACTGCACATATAAAACATTATGAGTCCATGTCAATAACTCAAACGCACACACATACATGAATTAAAATACACACACACACATGAATTAAAATATACACACACAACAATATAATCTAACCTACAATATTAGAGCAATGCACACCTACCTGAGGGACCATCCCAATCTAGATGGTGTTGCTATGGAAGACTGACATAAATGAACGCAGTAGCGCACTCATCCAAATTAGCATCACATTATTATGTAAAAGAGGTTCGGAACTACACAAACAATAGTCTCAATCTCAACATTGATTACACACTAGCTAGCTTCTCTTCATCGTTTAAATACATACATATTTATATCAAAGGGTCGTGCATCTGACTCCCTTGTCCCAAAATCGACTAGCCTTTGAAAACTAGAAAATGGTGGTTACACAATAACTCAATTAGTTTTTCCATTCAACAGACAACATCTAAATCGAACCATATTCCATTCACATGACATGAAATGCATGGGAATGGCCTCCAATCACAGTTCCTATTGGTAGTGTCTATTTGGTAGGGTAGTTGATTGGAATTTTGACCATTCGATCCCGCTGTCCTTGGTGCTTGCGGAACATAAAGAAACAACACATAAACATATTGGGGATGCTAGAAAACAAACCTATGTCGTCGATTCTCCATACAATGCACGAAAGTATGATAAACTTGGAGGCGGGTTACCAGAACTCTACTAGGTTACTGGATTTCAACTGTTAGTACCATCATTAGCAAGATCAAGTCTAAATCATTTCAAATTTATCAAAGACAAGGGAAAATAGTGAAATAATCAACTAGAATACCTTGCAATCTTGTAAAATCATTTCCTTGGGTAAATGTACGAAGATATGGTAAAAGGATTAGTATCCAGATAAAAAGGATGGTTAGAATGATAAAAATGGGGCTCATTTGTAGGAGAAAAAAGGTGTCAAAATTGCAGGCCAACATGCTTCATCCACCACCCAAAGAGGCATATGGTTAGTACATTAAATTGCTTCGAACATCAGAAGTGCATCCACACAACTCCATTGACGAGTACAACTCTAGCCCTCCTAAACTTTCAACATGGGAATATTTTCTTTGTCATATTGGTGGTCTAAAAAATCCGGATACAATGTTTTTTATTACCAATGTCCTCACTACCTCTATAATTTCCTTCTAAACTAATCCATCTTAAGAGAGTAAAATTTGTGGATCTATCTAATAACAATACATCTAGTGAAATTCCCATGGCCCATGGAACTGTTGAAGCTCAAAGAGTTGAGACTATTGAATTTGTTCATGAATATAGTACATGATAGGATTTCCTCTTTAAGACTTGCCAAAATTTGGAGGATTTGCTTCTTTGATAGAATAATTTCAGAGGTTTAATGCGTCAACATCTAGGCATAAGTGGAAAACTATAGATCAAAGTGGATGCTTCTTTCAACAAAAGGAATGGTTCCATCTCTTTGAATATGTGCAAGGGTGGAAGGTTAGAGATATTGTCTTACGAGAATAATTTATTCTTGGGCCCAATTCCTCACTCTCTAGGCACATGAAATTATTTGGAAGTAGTCTCAGTGGGGAAAAACCATTTAAATGGTTAAACTTTTGCAAGCTTCATGTACTTACAGATGTTGAATTGGAAATCTTAGTGGGGGCATATTGAAGGAAATTAAAAATATATCATCCATGCTATGGTGGATGAGTATTTCCAATAATTATCTAGTGCCTCTCTTCCTTCATCCATTTCTAAGTTATTTACTTTAACATTTATTTTAATCGGTGGAAATCGATCAATAGGTAATTTCCACTAAAGATTGGTGTACAAGAAAGATTGAAAATATCTTTTTCAATGAAAACAAGCTTTCTAGTATGTTTCTTAGTGAAATTGACAATTGTATTTCTAGGCATAAATTGACCTTAACTTGAATGAATTCAATGGTCACATCCCTATGAAATCACCAATTGACCTTAACTTGAATGAGTTCAATGGTCCCACCCCTCTAAAATCACATGGTCCCACCCATCTAAAATCACCATGATGATAAATCTCTATACTCTAAATGTATCCAAAAATCACTTCAACAAGATGATTTTGTGAAAATTACAGAAAGGAATAAGTTGATCAATTTGGATTTCTCTTTTAACAACTCATCTAAGAATCTATCTCGTGTAAGTGAATCCATGAAGATGGGTGACACTTTTCAATGAAATATGGCTATGAAAATTTGTTAGTTTATGTATTTTTTATATATAAGCCCCAAAGCTCATGTAAGCCTTCTTAATTTTGATCTCAAGTTGAAAAGAAACTTATAGGTATGTCTTGAGGTAAAAACTCAATATTTTAATATTCTGCATGGTGAAGTTTACATGGTTTCCCCTTCCAACATTTGGTTTTACTTTCCTACCCATGATATATATATATAACTATATCTTTTCACCCTTTCTTATCACTTGTATTTCAAAAATCCAAATTAAAATATGTGTGGGACCCCAGTTATAAAAGGAAGATAATACTTGAGAGTTATATCATGTATGACCCATTCACCTTCGTTGAGTTACCACCAACATAGAGTCTCCAAAGGCCAAATAAGTAAGGTTCATATACTTGGATAGCTATAAAATTCATCTTAGTATTAAAAGGTTAAGCACTGAAATGTATAAAGTATTGTTCATGCAAATATAATACACCCCTAATTCAAAATATGCATCCATTTCCCTCTCAAGCTCCATAAAATAATCTCTAAGGATGGGATCTATCCACAACTGATTCAATAATATGTCTTATCTTTGAGACATTCCCCTTTGTTTTATAATCCTAAGTATGGCGCAAATTTGAGAGGAAACTTGGAAGGTTTGCATTGTTCTATCCTCAAGTAAGCTGGAATTGTAGGCCAAGTCATGCCCTAGAAACGAGGAAAGGAATATGAAGGAATTTATTTAGATCTTGTCTTTCAAATCATTGTTTGATACTCTCTTCAATGGAACCCTCATTCCAAAAATTGTTAACTCCAACCCATTGACTTATGTCTTTCCATACCTGTAATGAGAAATTGCAAAAGGAAATCAAATGTAGAACATCTTCATCCTCATTTATGCATAAATATAAAATAAAAGGTCCATTCTTATTCTTCCTTTAGGATATCCCAACTAGGTATGTTCTTCTTCAAAGATAGCCACATGGACAATTTTCTATTTAGGTTATTTTACCTTCCATAAATGTTTTCACCACCAACAATATTCTCTCTCTATAGGAGGAATTAAGAATTCATAACCTACTTTAGCAATGTAAGTCTCACCTATATTACTCATATTCTAGATTAGTTCATCTAGTTCCTCTTTTAGTCTTATGTTCCCATACTTCAGCAGTAAGATGCAGTTATTCCAAAATTTGACAAGTGAACCTTATAACCATTGTTGGATTGCATTAATCCAACCCCGTTTCCAATTATTCATTTGAACTTAATCAACTATTTGATTTAGTGTGATAATGCCAAGTCCCTATAAACACATTGAATCAAAACATAGTGAAGTAAGATAATATTTCCACAGCCCATGATGATTTGTCTGGGATGCATAAGTGACTTTCTCCCTATTGAACATAAAGACATATCTTTGTGTTTATCAAGAACTAAAGCTTGATAGTTCAAAAGGTACCTTTGAAGGTGTATGAGACCTGGGGGCACATTGCAATAGGTTCATAAAGTAGTCTGCGTGGGTTCTTGTGTGCAATGAAGTATTAGAGAAGCACAGTTTAAGTAGGGGAGTGGATGGTGCATGCATGTTGACCTTCAGCATACATGTGCCAGTTTATTTGTATTTTTCCACCTTTTAGTTCGCATTTGTTCCAGATTTATATAATTCTAGTTTAGTTCAGTTCTATTTTCGAGATGCTTTTCTATTAAAGAGCTAATTTTTCAATTTTTGGAATAGAGCAATAGATAGGCTTTAGAGAAGAGAGATGGCACTACTCCTAATGAGACGGTGAAGTTGAGGTGCATGTATATCCTGTTCCATCCAAGGCACAATTCTCGAGGAAGCTAGTGCATACATTTATGCATGCAGGTAGGGAACTCTAACCTAGTGTTTAGGCTTAAGTTATTTTCAGTGTGAACCCTAGCCTCCTTTATAAAGAGAGGCATGGTCTATATTGTTATTCATTCATTTCAGTAGAGAGAAATGAGTGATTAGAGTGGATTAGAAGCTTCCAATATTTTTTGTTTCCAGAGTAATAAAACAATGATGTGATTTGAGCTTCAAATATGTTGTACTTGTTGTTATAATTTTTTAGTTTGAAGTGTTTAAGTTCTTAGTAAACGTCAGATTGCAGTTTTGATAGTACTTACAATTTTTTGTTGATCCTACATAGCTATGTGCTGAGAATTTAAACAAAGTACCTTGTAAATGGGATTTACTTGACATTATATGCTTAAATAAACAAATTTCTAAACTTTTATACAATTTGAATTAAAGGGGATTGATTTATCTTTATTGCCAAGGCTTGTAGAACTAACAAGTTCCTAGACATGTAGGGAAACACCAACACTCTCAAGGATCTTAGGGGACTGTCTCTTCCATATTGTCGTTCCATGCTTTCCCATATTCCCAAAGAGTAGCATGTAACATGTTGGCTATAGGGCCCATTTCAGTGCCGAGTTAGCTAAACTTATAGGTTCCCTTGTTTCTTACTCTTCTTCAAAATAAAATCATTTAATTGAATTTGTAATTTATAGCACCTTCGTTTCAGATAACAATATTTGTTTTTTTTTCAAGAGAAAAAACAATACCATTTAGTTAAAATAGTATGGATAATTTTACAAAATATCATAAAAAGATCCATCAACATCAGCCTACCCAAAGGAAAAATACCCATAAGAGGGACAAATAAAGCAAACAATTGAACCGTCAAAGGAAGAGGCACAAGAACTGTCACAAAGGTGACCATAATACATTATATAAGAGCCAAAATGTACCAAAATGAATCGATTCACATCACAAAGATCCAACCTCCTCCATAGGGACCGCAATGAGACAAGGAACCAAAAAAGAAACAATCCCATATGGCCCAAAGCCATACATAGATGCAAAAATAGAAAGGATCATAAGGGCCCACTTCAGATCCTACAGCAGTAGCCTGATCCCAAGAAAAAGTAAAACTTGGTCCATATGTAAAGGTATTGATAGTTGCATCGAAAAACATGATGGATATCCAACAAGGATTTGGAGAAATCCGCAACTTAACCACCTGCAAGACAAGAAATATAATCCCACAAAACTTGCTGAAATATCTGCTACCAAAAAAAAAGAGTAACTAAAAATTATGTAGGAAAAATAGGAATGGTCCCCGATTCAATATGATGATCATGATCCCACTCTTCCCAAAAAATGATGCCTTCGCTGACTAAAAGAGCCATCTTAGATATTTCATCCGCTTCTAGATTAAATTCCCTATATGTGTGCCGGAAAGAGATCTGAACAAATTCCTAAAGTAGATTATGGACAACCTCCATCCATGAGGATAAAATCATTACTTTAAGAGAGCATTTTTTAGATTCCCAGTCTATAATAACTTTTGAATGCCCCACAATTTGCAGAGAATCCATTCCTTTAGATCTTGCAAAAAAAAGCAACATCCACATGGCTAATAGTTCACTTCTGGTATTTGATCCTGGACCACAATTCAACCAAAGTTTGATGCAGTTATTATCACCTATCAATAATATAGCTCCTGCACCACCTGATCTCTCATTCTCTTGAGAAGTCCCATTGAAAAACCCTCGATGGAGATTCTCAATCAAAACAAGATCCCGTTGGATCGTCTTAATGGATTTCACTACACCCTCATGAGCTTTTGAATATTCTTGAAAGGCCGCCACTAGAAGACTACAAATGAGAGTAGCTCGCGGGGACTTATCTTCAAATAAGAGACAATTTCTTGCCTTCCAAATCTCCAAGGATACAAAGCATGGGATATTATCCCAATAGACAATTTTTTTTTACCAATAATGCAGACATTTTGAAAATGTCCAAGAATGCCACTGAACATTTAAACTGATTATTGATCTAATGTTATGCCACACCCTAAATGTAAAAGGCACTTTAGAAAATGGTGATCCATTGATTATTCCTCCTCAAAGCAAAGAGGACATTTTTTAGTCTCTATTCCACCTCTGCACAAGTATTTATCCCAAGTTATAATACTATTGTCCAAATCCAACCAAATGAACAAGATGATTTTCATCAGGACTTTCCAATTCCAAGCGGATTTGTACCACCATTTGCGTGGATCTAAAACCTCATGGAACAAAGAATCATAAGCCATTTTTGCATTAATGGTCCTTGATTTATCATTCCATGACCATATCAGGTCATCCTTCCTACCTGATAATTGGAGATTGATTCTCTTTAATCCCAAGATATATTTGGCCCATTCTCTACTCATAGCTCCATAAAGGCCCAATTGTTGTGGTTTGATCCAATCATGAATACCATTTCCAAAGGAAGACTGAGTCACAATCTGGTTTAGAGTAAACTAACTATTATTTCTCAGGAAACAAATTAAATCCAATGATAATTTGTACAACATCAGACCCCCCATGATTGGATATTCACCAACCCGGAGCTCCCTACCATTTTCTGGATTCCATACCAGACACTATTCAACAATCAATCCATTCCAAATGTTTGAAGCTCACTTAGTCCTTTTGTTTACCTGACGGAACCACTGCACAAGAGAGAGATTTATGAGGTATTTTTCTTTGATTATTTTGCACCAAAGATTGTCTACAATAAGACCCTCGATAAGATTTTAGCTGATAATGCTTTTTCAAAATAAAAGATGTTTTTCCAAATCCCAACCCCCCAACTGTTTAGGTTTGGCCAATTGCATTTGCTATACGAGATGTAATTTCTTATTTTCTGTACCCCCAGCCAAATGAAATTGAAAAATCTTCTACGCATTCCATTTAGGATTGATTTTGGAATTTTGTATAGAGAAAGCCAGTATATTGAGAGGTTTTGTAGGACTAATTTATCTAGGATGATTCTACCCCCCAGAGACAACCAATGCCAATGCCAATGGATAATTCTGTTGTTAAATTTCTTAAGTAACCAACCCCAGTCAGTTGCATGATAGTTGTTTGGCTTTATGAAGAATCCTAGGCATTTGGTATGTTTGTCCAAAGGTCCAAAATTGCAAGGATAATCTTGTTCAATCTATAACTTTAATTCCTCCTCCAAATCATGTTCAAGAAAAAATCTTTTCTCATTATTGATTTGCATTCCAGACACACTGCAAAAGAGCAATAGAATGACCTTCATTTATTTCCATTCTAAAGCACTTCCTAATCCAAAGAGCATTACATTGTCTACGAATAGTAGATGAGTCTCTGAATTCTAAGCTATAACTTTAATCCCCTTCATTGTCCCATCCATCCTGTCTTTAAAAAGAAGCCTGCTTAATCCTTCAATTGTGAGTAGGAAAAAAAGTGGAGATAGAGGGAACCCCAAGCGTAAGTCCCTAGTCCACTTAAAAAATTCCGATGGAGTACCATTGCTAAGAAATGCATAATTTATTGAGGTTATACAAGCCATAATCCATCTGTTGACTTCCCATGGAAGGCCAATATGGATTAAAATCAGTCGAATGAAGGTCCAATCCACTCGATCATACGCTTTGAAAAGACTTAGTTTTAGTATGAGTGCTTTTAAATGTTTGGATTTTATGCTATGTAAAACCTCTTGAGCAACCCCAACAACATCTAGTATTTTCCAATCGTCCAAGAAACCAAATTGTTCAAGGGAAATGTATTTCGATAAAACCAGATTCAATCTTTTTGCAATAATTTTGGAAATTAATTTATATATTATATTGCATAATGAGATCAATAGAAAGTCATTAAAATCATTAGGGTGAGAACATTTAGGAATAAGTGCTACAAATGTAGAATTTACAGCTCCACTTACTTTCCCAGTTAATCTGCATTCGTCCACAACTGCAAGAACATCTAGCCCCATAATATGAAAGAAGCATAGAAAGATCTCTACTGCCCACCCATTTGGGCCCGAAATTTTGGATTTTTCAAAACCCTTCACAACAACCTCCACTTCTTCTAATGAGACTAGCGAATACATATCATTCCATTCATCCTCAAATAAGAAACGAGGATATTCTTTGATGAATTTGAATTGCTCGATCAGAGAAAATGTCTTCGGGGCCTTGTACAGATTTTGGAAAAAGGAAATGGCTCCCTTATGTAGCTCCCCATTTTTTAAAATATTATTTCATTCCATGTCCTGTAGTTCCCAGGTGGAATTTTGAATCCTCCCGTTTTCACTAAATTTGTGGAAAAATTAGTATTTGAATCACCAACCGCAATCCATACTGCACAGATTTTCAATCGCAATACTCTTCTTCCAATTTCAGAATGGCTATTTTCCTTTTTTGCAATTCAATAAGAGTATCCCGATCCTTTGGAGACAGAGGCCTAAAGAGATTTGAAGAGGATAATAGCCCAATTTCAGCTTCCAGACTCAAGAGTTCTTATCTCATAGAATTTTTTTATCACTCTCCCATTTAACTGTAATATTCTTAAGCAGTTTCAATTTCTAAACTAGAATATCCATAGTCTAGGACTCAGGTGCTACAGTCATCTTTGACCACTCCTCCTTAACCAATGAAATATATTCTTGATATGATAACCATGAATGGTTAAATTTGAATGGAACTTTATTCCAATTTCCCTCCAATTAAAATTGAAACATAATAGGATAGTGATTGGATATTTTGGTTTGGTCCACCCATGATATACAATTAAATTTTTTTTCCAATAAAGTTTTTGATACCAAGAACCTGTCTAGATGCTTGAGAATGCAATCTTGACCACTTCTACAATTCCGCCATGTTGGAACCAAGGGAAAATGTTCTATATCAATTAATTCAACCGAGGATAAAATATTTGAAAAATAAGGACCCAATTATAATGATGACCCCATAACTTTGTGAAAATTCTCTCACAGGTGGATCTCCAGTAGCAAAACTAATATCACAAGTTTTACACAGATCTACAAAAACATAGAGAAGAAATCACAACAAAAATAGAGTTATGAGTGTACAAAATTTTCATATTATTCATCCACGATATGTGGGCATTAAAATATTAATACATGCAATAGAATTCATGAGCCTCTGATGGCATTCAAATTTCACTAAAGAGAGAGGATTAGTTAGCATTGAATCCAGCTACAGACAAGAACTGGTAGCAACTCATGATGGAAGTCTAGTTAACTGAAGGTGGATGGAACATGAGGGAGGCACTAGGATAGAAATTAGGGGAAGAGAACTCAAGGAGGAGCATGGAGTGACTTTTAGTGGTCGAAGAGGCGCCACTACACTCAAACTCACTGAATCTAGGTAGGAGAGTTAGTTAACTAGGTGAGACTAGGGACAAGGCACCCCAAATAAAGGAACTAACTCAATTAACTTTTAAAATAATGCATGAGGGCACATTAGATCCTAAAGTTTAGGTATAAGGAACTTTGAGTGGATAAGGTATCCAATAATGACAAAAATTAAGCACTAGGGGGTCAACAACATAGTCTAGGTGCTAGGACACTCAATTATTCATGAAAATAGTTTTTACTCCGCGTCACTTGCGGACTTCTTGACTTCGACAAACCTATTCTTATGCAAACATTATAATAAAGTATTTTCTTACTAAAACATAAGAGCGGAAGAATAGAGATTATGCCGAAGTTACACCGCATTAAACTAAAGCTTTACCACCGTGAAATACTTGAGATTCTTGATTTCTTTTACTGATAGTAAATGTAAACAACATTTACGTAGGTGAATAAGAAGGAGATGTGCGACATGCATTAACCACCATTCTTGAGAATGAACGCAAAGTAACTATTGATTTATATATTACCGTAGTAAAACAAGTGACATTGCCGCAATACAGAGAGATGGTAAATACTTAACGCTTTGCTTGGAAACTATTGAACTTCATTAACAAACACGACTGATTAAATACTAGGAAGAGTGCACGATGCCTTCTGACATATTGACAGACTGTCTGACATCTCTGCCATACAGCGGACTGACAAAATGTCTGACGGGGTGACTGACAGAGCCGGCACGAAACAGATGCGCATTCAACTCGTAAGTACATTTCTCCAACACTCCCCCTTAATTATGAGTTGATGACAAAATTTTACAAAATGATTCAGAGCTGCAACATGCTCTGAGCATGACGAAGTTGACTGTGCAGAACTTGTCACTCCTAAACAACTTCATAGATATTGGAATGTGTCTCTTGCCAATGGTTTTGTGAAGATGTCTGTAACCTGATCTTCAGACCTGCAAAATTCTAATCAGATTTCCTTATTGTTTATTAATTCTCTGGTGAAGTGATACCTTGTGTCGATGTGCTTGGTTCTCTTGTGGTAGAAATGATTCTTTGACAATGCGATAGATGAATTGTTGTCGCAGTAAATGACTGTGGGTTCTTGCTGTTACTGCGACTGATCACTTAACATCCTCCGCATCCAAACGGCTTGACATGCAGCGCTTGTAGCTGCGACATACTTTGCTTTTGCCGAAGATAGAGCTACGATCAGTTGCTTCTTTGAAGCCCATGATACAACACCTGTTCCTACATGAAATGTATTGCCATATGTGCTTTTTCTGTCATTTATGCTGCCTCCATTATCGCTGTCTGTGTACCCGATGAGTTTGAAATTTTCTGCAGTTGAATACAAAATACCGAAGTCTTTTGTTCCATTTACATACCTCATAATTCTTTTACCTGCTTGCCAATGCGATTCTTTTGGTGTCTCCATGAATCTTGAGATTAAACTAACTCCATACATGATGTCCGGCCTTGTCGCTGTAAGATACATAAGGCTGCCAACAAGTCTTTTAAACAGCGTAGGATCTACATTAGATCCGTCATCATCCTTGCTCAATTTCAAACCTGTTATCACTAGTGTTGGAGCTGTCTTGCAATTTAACATTTTAAATCTGTTCAAGACATCACTTGCATACTTCGACTGAGATATAAATATCCCATTTTCAATCTGTTGGACTTCAATGCCCAGAAAGTACTTCATATGCCCCGAATTAGTCATTTCAAATTCACTTTCCATGACTGTTCTAAATTCTTCTATGCCAAAATCACCAGTAACTATTAAATCATCTACATACAAGAAGACGATTAGCTTATTACCTTGCTTGTTGATTTTTGTGTACAGCATTGGTTCACATTCACTTCTGTGAAATCCATTCTGAATGAGATATGAGTCAATGCAACTGTACCAAGCTCGCAGCGCTTGCTTCAAACCATAGAGCGCCTTTTTCAGTCTGTATACTCTATGTCCTTGTCCTAGAACTTCATAGCCTTGTGGTTGCGCCACGTATAATTCTTCCTCCAAATAACCATTTAAAAACGCAGACTTGACATCCATTTGATAAACGGACCATTTCTTTTGTGCTGTGATAGCCAAAATTGTTCTGACAGTGTCCATTCGCGCTACAGGTGCGAATGTTTCAATGAAGTCTATGCCAGGCTGCTGTGTGAATCCTCTTGCTATCAATCTTGCCTTGTGCTTCTACACATTTCCTTCAGCATCTTGCTTGGTCTTATAAATCCATTTGACGCTTATCACATCCTTGTCGGTAGGAACGTCGACTAATTCCCATGTTTGATTTTTCTCAATGCATTCAATTTCTTCATCCATAGCTTGTGCCCAGACTTTATCTTCAACTGCTTCTTCAAATGTTAGCGGATCATTAACTTGAGAAAATAATGCAAAAACAGAAAATGAATTTGGTGTACCGGCATCATATATCTCGCATAAACTTCTTGTCCTTGGAGGAGTTGCTGGTGTCGAACTGCGTGAACTGCTTGACAGAGTTTGTTGCGCACTTGCTATGCTTGTCGGAGTTGCTTGAGCTGCGACTGATGTTGCAGTACCTTGCGCTGAAACATGTTGCGTTGTCCTAGGAGTAGACGGAGTTGCAACATTCTGGTTTATATGCGGAGTCTCAACCGCATCTTCTGCGATGTCATCATGTTCAACATGTGACACAATTCTAACATTCCTTTCTACAGTTCCATCCCATGTTTCATTTTCAACAAAATGAACATCACGACTGAAGATAACTTTTCGTGCAACAGGATCATACAGCTTGTATGCTTTTGTGTCTTCAGAATACCCAATAAAAATGCATTTCTGTCATTTTTTGTCTAATTTTCTTCTTAGATTATCTGGAACATGTGCGTATGCTACACAACCAAAGACTTTCAAATGCGAAACACTATATTTCATACCTGTCCATGCTTCCCGCGGAACTTTCTTCTTCATGCTCTTCATCGGACATCGATTCATGATGTATACCGCAGTTGCGACTGCCTCAGCCTAGTATTCATTTGACAGATGTGCGGCTGCCAACATACTGCACGCCATTTCCATAATGGTTTTTTTCTTCCTTTCGGCGATGCCATTCTGCTACGGTGTGTACCACGCAGTGGATTGCCTGTGTATGCCATGATTTTTACAGAAAATTAAGAAATCATTTGAAACATACTCACCACCTCTGTCGGTTCTTAATATCTTGATGTTGTAACCACTCTGCTTCTCCACAAGTGACTTGAACTGCTGAAAACAACCAAATGCATCAGATTTATGTTTCAGAAAATAGAACCATGTTTTTCTTGTGAAATTATCAATAAATGTGAGAAGATAAGTGCATCCTCCCATGGACGGTGTTTTCATCGGTCCACAGATATCATAGTGCACAATTTCAAGTGGTGCACGAGCTCTGTATGACTTTCCGACTGGGAAAGTCTCTCTATGCTGCTTTCCAAAAATACAGCCTTTGCAAATTCTCTCTGGCTTTTCAATCAGTGGCAATCCTTTCACCATGTTCTTCATGTGCAGTAGCTTCATTCCACCAAAGTTTAGATGTCCAAATCTGAAATGCCATAACCAGGATTCATCCTTCATTTTTGTTTGAAACGCAGCTTGCATTGCGCTGTCGTCTTCTTCCTTGTCGTAGTGAACTTCTGATTCTTTGCTTTCTGCTTTGAACGCAGTTCTAGAATTTTCATTCTGACTTGCATGAACAAATTCAGTTTTTTTTCCTTTTATGATTGGTGTAATCTTCAAAGGAAACAAGCGATTGCTTGTCATCTATACTTCGGCTATCAACTGATTGCTTGGATATATGTCTTTGATCACACAACGCTTACCTACCATGTGAACTCTGTAACCTTTTTCCATCAGCTGACCAATGCTCATCAGGTTATACTTCAAACCTTGAACATAATACACATCAGACATATATTTCTGCTCCCCCTGTTTTGTTAGAATATCAACAGTACCTTTTCCCAAAACAGTAACTTGAAAATTATTTTCAAATGTAATATCAGTTTGAATTGATTTATCTAGACTAGAGAACAGATTTATATTACCAGTCATATGATTGCTACAGCCTAAGTCTAAATACCATATGTCATTTGGACTTTCTTGGATAGCATTGCACTCCAGTGGAGATGCGCATGCTAAGAACAGTGAGCTATTCAGTGCGCTATTGTTGCTTGACTGCGCTTCACCTTGCTTTCCTTGGTCATACTGCTTCTTCCTGCATTCATATGCAAAGTGTCCATACTTCTTGCAGTAATGACATTGAATTTTTTATTTATCATACCTTTTCCCACTTGGCTGACTGGGCATCTGATTCTGATTTCTACCAGCGACATGTGCAGGACTGCTGCTGCTACCTCCTATGAAAGAACTTCGCCCTCTGCCTCTAGAGCTTGATCTTCCTTTGCCTCTTCTGCGATTTATGATGACTGTGCTGCGAATGCACCTTCCAGCGATGTATCTGAACTGCTGATTCTCTGTTCATGATTGAGTAATGAGGCTTGCAACTCATCAATAGTAAATGTCGACAGGTCTTTGTTTTCTTCCAGGGTCACAACTAACGATTCAAATTTCTTTGGAAGAACTGTAAGAACTTTTTCAACAACTCTTTGATCACCTAGAGTTTCCCCGTGAGACTTTATTTGATTAACCAGACCAATGACACGATTATAGAATGCGTCTACTGACTCTGTATTTTTCATTGACAGAGATTCGAAATCTCTTCTAAGAATTTGAAGTTTCGCAGTCTTTACCCTGTTCAAACCTTGATATGCAGTTTCCAGCGTATCCCACGCTTCTTTGGCTGACTGTGCTGCTGCTACTCTTGGGAATATTGATTCATGTGTCGCTTCATGTATGTGGAACAACGTCTTTCCGTCTTTCTTCCTCTTTTCCTTCAGAACATCCTTCTCGGCTTGTGTAAGATTGTTATATGTTGCTAGATCTGTTGGTTCTGCATAGCCATGTTGGACTATTTTCCATACATCTTGACCTTTGAACAAAGCTTTCATAGTTAGCCACCAATATTCATAATTTTTACCGGAAAATATTGGAGTTTGCAAATTTCCAGAAGTGGAAGCCATCACTTTTCCCTTTTTGTAAATAGAAATATTACTTTCAGTAAACTAGGCTCTGATACTAGATGAAGGGAAAAGCACGCTGCAACACCGCAACAGTAAATTTAAAAATTAACTGCGCAGTACACAAACTTTTCTTTCACGGAAACCCCAACTTTGACTTTGCGAATGACTTTCACTTTGCTGAGCAATTACTTCGTGAATATTGCCTTCATGGAACTTTACTTCACAACACTTGATGTCGCATCTAATTTTACTTCGCACTAAAAATGAATCGCACTAAATTTGATTCGCAGTAAATTGATTTTGCACTTTATGCAAAACTCAAACTTACGCGATATATCTTGGGAGAAGCAATACTTTGCGGACTTCATGAAAATAGTTTTTACTCCATGTCACTTGCGGACTTCTTGACTTCGACAAACCTATTTTTATGCAAACATTATAATAAAGTATTTTCTTGCTAAAACATAAGAGCAGAAGAATAGAAATTATGCCGAAGTTCCTCCACGTTAAACTAAAGCTTTAAAGCATGTAAACTGACATTGCCGCAATACAGAGAGATGGTAAATACTTCAATCTTTCACCATTTTACACAGAGCTTGGGCTCCTCATATATTTCACGATGAACTTCTTCTTTTTCTTCCACTCCTCTTACATCTCTGCTTAATCTAAAGCGAGAGATTTACATTTATACATAAACTTAGGAACGCTTCGCCTGGAAGCTATTGAACTTCATTAAAAACTGTAATAACTTTCTACCTGAGAATTTCAACTTGCGGAATTAAATACTAGGAAGAGTGCACGATGCCTTCTGAAAAATTGACAGACTGTCTGACATCTCTATGATATAGCGGACTGACAAAACATCTAACGGGGTGACTGAGAGAGCCGGCGCGAACTAGATGCGCATTCAACTCGTAAGTACATTTCTCCAACATGGATTTCTCTTATAATAACTTTTCCGGCCGTGTTCTAAAGGGTAGTCGGTTTTCACATCTCAATGCAAGCTTGTTTGCAGGGAATCTCTACTTATGCGGACCACAGTTGGGCCGTTGTGGGTCAACACACATCAAGCTTGGACTTTTCTTAGGTCTGTTAGCAATGGGGCTTCTACTCTTCTGCTCGCCGGTGTTGGCAATTGGGGGAATCATATTTAAGGCAAAAGCCGTCAAGAAAGTAGCAGATGGCATGTCCTGGAATATGACGGTCTTCCAGGATCTCGACTTTGGGAGCGATGATGTGTTGGAATGCTTAAAAGAAGAGAACATCATCGGCAAAGGAGGAGCCGGAGTTGTGTATAGAGGTATCATGGCCAGTGGTGAACAAGTTGCAGTGAAAAAGCTAATGGGGACCGCCACCGGTTCTTCAAATGATAAAGGTTTCTCTGCAGAGATAAACATTCTGGGAAAAATCCGCCATCGCCACATAGTTAGATTACTGGCCTTTTTCCAATCATGAAACGAATCTTCTGGTCTATGATTACATTCCTAACAGGAGCTTGGGGGAGCTACTACATCGAAACAGTAGCTGGGATTTGGATTGGGATAGCAGATATAAAATTGCAGTGGAGGTTTCCCAGGGGTTGTGCTATCTTCACCATGGTTGTAGTCCGCTTATCATCCATCGCGATGTGAAGTCGAACAATATTCTTCTGGATTGCAACTTTGAAGCCCACGTTGCAGATTTTGGCCTCGCCAAGTTGTTGCATCATCCCGGAGCCTCGGAATGCATGTCTTCAGTGGCAGGAACCTTTGGCTACATAGCTCCAGGTAAATTGGTGCTCCATATTTCTCTGAGTCTTTAATTATTGGGTTCATATGCATTCGTCGATAGCCAAAGAAGATCGTCTGAATGTTTTACTGTGCATAGTAGTTCAAGAAGCTTGCCGATCTGATTTAACATTCATGGAATTTACAGAGTACGCGTACACAATCAACGTGGATGAGAAGAGCGATGTGTACAGCTTCGGAGTGGTTCTGCTTGAGCTGATTACTGGCAAAAGGGCAGTGGATGAATGCGAATATGAAGAGGGCATGAACATCACGGGGTGGGTGAAGAAGATAACTAATTGGAAAAGAGAAGAAGTGTTACAGATCCGAGACTTAACAGAGTACCCGAGGAGGAGGCGAACCATATATTCCTGGTGGCTCTACTGTGCATAGAGGAGCAGCCTATCCACAGACCCACGATGCGCGAGATAGTGGACATGCTCACATACTTTAAGCCCAGGGAATGATATGAGCAAGGAAAATAAATCTGATACGCTATTGTCAATCTCAGCAGCTAAATCATAGAGTATTCTTCAATAATCTGTGATAATGATTATCATATATTCAAAGTATAGTACTCTGAACAGGGGTCTAAACAGATATGTAACTTGAAGCACGCAGTTAATTTTAAGGCTTTTCAATTATTATTATATGTTAAACAAGAATGTAATTATTAATGAGTTGAGTTTATCGTTTCAAGGAGTTGTAAAAACATAATTAATATATATCTAATAAAGTCGAAGTCCAGCGACAAAGCCAGCTGCTATAAATGTCATCTTCCTATTTATTTTTTCTATAATATTGAAATAGTATAATCAAATTATTTTTGCTATGTTGTAAAAAACATGCAGTTTTGAATTCATTGATTTTGTTCTTGCTATGTTGTACAAACATGAAGTTTTGAATTCATTGATTTTGTATATTTACATAAATATATCTTTCAAAATTATATATATAATGTGTTTTAAGGTAGGGTGATGAATATAATACTTTTAAGTTTTCTTTAACCTAGGTATAAGCTTGAAGGACATTTATTTTGCAAAAATTGTTATAGATTTTTGTTTCTTTTCAGTATTCATTGGGTGGAACAAATCATGGTGAAAAATAAATTTTGTGCAAAAATCTATGTTCATCCATATATTTGTTTTCAATTTTGTTTAAAAATACCATGAATTTTATGGAAAACTTGGGCAGCTTCTTAATTGATCATAAATTTGTAGAAAACCAAGTCATTTCTATAAATCATTTCTATAAATTCATTGTTGGTACAAATGTTATTCATCAAGTAAAAAGACATGTAAAATTTAGAGGGGGAGTCAAGTTTAGAAAATTTGAACTTTGACAAATATTTCATTAAATTATGAGATATGATGTAAGTTATTGGATATCTTTCTTTCTTTTCTTGAAAATATTGTGTATCAAAGATACCTACGAAACCTTCAAATACTAAGAATTATTTTCCTCATCCAATGCAATCTATCGATAAAGGCTATTACGTAAATATAAGGCTTTCTCAACTTTAGTAGATGGGTATTTGCCAGTATCTCTAGATTTGAACTACTTACCTTCAGTCCATAATTTCTCAAGTATTTTGTTATTAAAACCTTGCCAGTGTTAAGACATCATCTAAACTTTTGACTCACCAAATTTATAGTATCTCTAAAGTTTTTTTTGGTTTAAAATGGACCTATGCATTGACCCTTTTTATTCACCCCTATCCTTTCCTTTAACCTACATGTTCAATGACGCATCAAATTATTTCTACACATGGTAAAACAACCAACCTGGTTTGCATTATGTAGAAAATATTTTTAAATGTTTGAGTATACATCTTCGTCTTTATCCTCATTGCCCACTAAGCCTATTAAAATGGGTGGAGGAAGGTAACTTTTCTCTTTGAAAATGTAGCAATGTTCTAAACAAGTCTAACAAATCAAAGAAATTGGCCAACCTAGGGTGGCTAGTAGTATTGAAAAAAAATGCCCCAAACTCAACAAGAATTTCGGACACAAAAACACATAAAATAAAAAATAAAAAATCATAACTTAAAAATGAAAAAAAAATTAATCCAACTAAGATTTCTATTTCTTCCTACTACATTCACCTATCATATATTCAATGGAAATAAAAGAAAATAGTGATCCCGTCATTCCCTAAACCATGCACAAGTGACAAGAGCAGGAAAAAATAAAAAAAATCAAAGTCTCCCTTAATCCCTACTAGATTCACAATTGAGAGAATCAAATGACATATGAATACAACTCAACTATAGGGAAAGCAAGGACTTAGTTGATAGAATTGTATTGATTGGAACATAAATCAAAATGAGAGAAAGAATTCAATAGTTCTAAAGAATCGTCTAGGCGTAATCATTAGCACCGATGACCCACAATCATCGTCAGGCTTATATTCCCACGCATATTGAATATTTGTAATAAAAATATGACATGAAGAAATGCATATGACATAGAAGAAAAAAATCAAGCTTACCTTGAAAATGGGAAGAAATTAGGATAGGAGACTAGCAATTTTTAACCAATTCTCAATGTCACAAGGAACCAAACCAATTGGGAAAAAAATACATAATGAACTCAATCGTCCAAATCATAATGAACTCAATCGTGCTAGCAATCTAATCTGTGATGATTGGGTTTGTTAAATCGAAAGATGGAGGCATCATAGCTAAAAGGAAAACCAATTTTTAATAGTGGATACATAACGTTAAAAGTCCATATATAATAATCGTAGGCATCATAGCTAAAAGGAAAATTATTTTTTAATAAACCCACAGGGGATGGTAGGGCGCAATGAAGATTGTTTTACAATGATCTCCGACAACATATGAAATTTGTCCATGACTATAGGAACAAGGTAAGAAAAGATGTTCGTAAAATACTTGTGAAGAGAAACATAGATGGATTTTCATATAAGGATATATATAAATATATATGACAAACATAGATGGATTTTCTCACACATATATATGACAAACATAGATGGATTTTCACATAAGAATAAATGTATGACAAATTTACAAGGTGTTAGGGAATGAAATTACTTTTGCAACAAACTCAACATTTCATAATAGATTGGCATATAAAAGCATGAGAGAATTGCATACATAGAACATAGTTATAGATATATAAAATATAGTATGAACTGCACATATAAAACATTATGAGTCCATGTCAATAACTCAAACGCACACACATACATGAATTAAAATACACACACACACATGAATTAAAATATACACACACAACAATATAATCTAACCTACAATATTAGAGCAATGCACACCTACCTGAGGGACCATCCCAATCTAGATGGTGTTGCTATGGAAGACTGACATAAATGAACGCAGTAGCGCACTCATCCAAATTAGCATCACATTATTATGTAAAAGAGGTTCGGAACTACACAAACAATAGTCTCAATCTCAACATTGATTACACACTAGCTAGCTTCTCTTCATCGTTTAAATACATACATATTTATATCAAAGGGTCGTGCATCTGACTCCCTTGTCCCAAAATCGACTAGCCTTTGAAAACTAGAAAATGGTGGTTACACAATAACTCAATTAGTTTTTCCATTCAACAGACAACATCTAAATCGAACCATATTCCATTCACATGACATGAAATGCATGGGAATGGCCTCCAATCACAGTTCCTATTGGTAGTGTCTATTTGGTAGGGTAGTTGATTGGAATTTTGACCATTCGATCCCGCTGTCCTTGGTGCTTGCGGAACATAAAGAAACAACACATAAACATATTGGGGATGCTAGAAAACAAACCTATGTCGTCGATTCTCCATACAATGCACGAAAGTATGATAAACTTGGAGGCGGGTTACCAGAACTCTACTAGGTTACTGGATTTCAACTGTTAGTACCATCATTAGCAAGATCAAGTCTAAATCATTTCAAATTTATCAAAGACAAGGGAAAATAGTGAAATAATCAACTAGAATACCTTGCAATCTTGTAAAATCATTTCCTTGGGTAAATGTACGAAGATATGGTAAAAGGATTAGTATCCAGATAAAAAGGATGGTTAGAATGATAAAAATGGGGCTCATTTGTAGGAGAAAAAAGGTGTCAAAATTGCAGGCCAACATGCTTCATCCACCACCCAAAGAGGCATATGGTTAGTACATTAAATTGCTTCGAACATCAGAAGTGCATCCACACAACTCCATTGACGAGTACAACTCTAGCCCTCCTAAACTTTCAACATGGGAATATTTTCTTTGTCATATTGGTGGTCTAAAAAATCCGGATACAATGTTTTTTATTACCAATGTCCTCACTACCTCTATAATTTCCTTCTAAACTAATCCATCTTAAGAGAGTAAAATTTGTGGATCTATCTAATAACAATACATCTAGTGAAATTCCCATGGCCCATGGAACTGTTGAAGCTCAAAGAGTTGAGACTATTGAATTTGTTCATGAATATAGTACATGATAGGATTTCCTCTTTAAGACTTGCCAAAATTTGGAGGATTTGCTTCTTTGATAGAATAATTTCAGAGGTTTAATGCGTCAACATCTAGGCATAAGTGGAAAACTATAGATCAAAGTGGATGCTTCTTTCAACAAAAGGAATGGTTCCATCTCTTTGAATATGTGCAAGGGTGGAAGGTTAGAGATATTGTCTTACGAGAATAATTTATTCTTGGGCCCAATTCCTCACTCTCTAGGCACATGAAATTATTTGGAAGTAGTCTCAGTGGGGAAAAACCATTTAAATGGTTAAACTTTTGCAAGCTTCATGTACTTACAGATGTTGAATTGGAAATCTTAGTGGGGGCATATTGAAGGAAATTAAAAATATATCATCCATGCTATGGTGGATGAGTATTTCCAATAATTATCTAGTGCCTCTCTTCCTTCATCCATTTCTAAGTTATTTACTTTAACATTTATTTTAATCGGTGGAAATCGATCAATAGGTAATTTCCACTAAAGATTGGTGTACAAGAAAGATTGAAAATATCTTTTTCAATGAAAACAAGCTTTCTAGTATGTTTCTTAGTGAAATTGACAATTGTATTTCTAGGCATAAATTGACCTTAACTTGAATGAATTCAATGGTCACATCCCTATGAAATCACCAATTGACCTTAACTTGAATGAGTTCAATGGTCCCACCCCTCTAAAATCACATGGTCCCACCCATCTAAAATCACCATGATGATAAATCTCTATACTCTAAATGTATCCAAAAATCACTTCAACAAGATGATTTTGTGAAAATTACAGAAAGGAATAAGTTGATCAATTTGGATTTCTCTTTTAACAACTCATCTAAGAATCTATCTCGTGTAAGTGAATCCATGAAGATGGGTGACACTTTTCAATGAAATATGGCTATGAAAATTTGTTAGTTTATGTATTTTTTATATATAAGCCCCAAAGCTCATGTAAGCCTTCTTAATTTTGATCTCAAGTTGAAAAGAAACTTATAGGTATGTCTTGAGGTAAAAACTCAATATTTTAATATTCTGCATGGTGAAGTTTACATGGTTTCCCCTTCCAACATTTGGTTTTACTTTCCTACCCATGATATATATATATAACTATATCTTTTCACCCTTTCTTATCACTTGTATTTCAAAAATCCAAATTAAAATATGTGTGGGACCCCAGTTATAAAAGGAAGATAATACTTGAGAGTTATATCATGTATGACCCATTCACCTTCGTTGAGTTACCACCAACATAGAGTCTCCAAAGGCCAAATAAGTAAGGTTCATATACTTGGATAGCTATAAAATTCATCTTAGTATTAAAAGGTTAAGCACTGAAATGTATAAAGTATTGTTCATGCAAATATAATACACCCCTAATTCAAAATATGCATCCATTTCCCTCTCAAGCTCCATAAAATAATCTCTAAGGATGGGATCTATCCACAACTGATTCAATAATATGTCTTATCTTTGAGACATTCCCCTTTGTTTTATAATCCTAAGTATGGCGCAAATTTGAGAGGAAACTTGGAAGGTTTGCATTGTTCTATCCTCAAGTAAGCTGGAATTGTAGGCCAAGTCATGCCCTAGAAACGAGGAAAGGAATATGAAGGAATTTATTTAGATCTTGTCTTTCAAATCATTGTTTGATACTCTCTTCAATGGAACCCTCATTCCAAAAATTGTTAACTCCAACCCATTGACTTATGTCTTTCCATACCTGTAATGAGAAATTGCAAAAGGAAATCAAATGTAGAACATCTTCATCCTCATTTATGCATAAATATAAAATAAAAGGTCCATTCTTATTCTTCCTTTAGGATATCCCAACTAGGTATGTTCTTCTTCAAAGATAGCCACATGGACAATTTTCTATTTAGGTTATTTTACCTTCCATAAATGTTTTCACCACCAACAATATTCTCTCTCTATAGGAGGAATTAAGAATTCATAACCTACTTTAGCAATGTAAGTCTCACCTATATTACTCATATTCTAGATTAGTTCATCTAGTTCCTCTTTTAGTCTTATGTTCCCATACTTCAGCAGTAAGATGCAGTTATTCCAAAATTTGACAAGTGAACCTTATAACCATTGTTGGATTGCATTAATCCAACCCCGTTTCCAATTATTCATTTGAACTTAATCAACTATTTGATTTAGTGTGATAATGCCAAGTCCCTATAAACACATTGAATCAAAACATAGTGAAGTAAGATAATATTTCCACAGCCCATGATGATTTGTCTGGGATGCATAAGTGACTTTCTCCCTATTGAACATAAAGACATATCTTTGTGTTTATCAAGAACTAAAGCTTGATAGTTCAAAAGGTACCTTTGAAGGTGTATGAGACCTGGGGGCACATTGCAATAGGTTCATAAAGTAGTCTGCGTGGGTTCTTGTGTGCAATGAAGTATTAGAGAAGCACAGTTTAAGTAGGGGAGTGGATGGTGCATGCATGTTGACCTTCAGCATACATGTGCCAGTTTATTTGTATTTTTCCACCTTTTAGTTCGCATTTGTTCCAGATTTATATAATTCTAGTTTAGTTCAGTTCTATTTTCGAGATGCTTTTCTATTAAAGAGCTAATTTTTCAATTTTTGGAATAGAGCAATAGATAGGCTTTAGAGAAGAGAGATGGCACTACTCCTAATGAGACGGTGAAGTTAAGGTGCATGTATATCCTGTTCCATCCAAGGCACAATTCTCGAGGAAGCTAGTGCATACATTTATGCATGCAGGTAGGGAACTCTAACCTAGTGTTTAGGCTTAAGTTATTTTCAGTGTGAACCCTAGCCTCCTTTATAAAGAGAGGCATGGTCTATATTGTTATTCATTCATTTCAGTAGAGAGAAATGAGTGATTAGAGTGGATTAGAAGCTTCCAATATTTTTTGTTTCCAGAGTAATAAAACAATGATGTGATTTGAGCTTCAAATATGTTGTACTTGTTGTTATAATTTTTTAGTTTGAAGTGTTTAAGTTCTTAGTAAACGTCAGATTGCAGTTTTGATAGTACTTACAATTTTTTGTTGATCCTACATAGCTATGTGCTGAGAATTTAAACAAAGTACCTTGTAAATGGGATTTACTTGACATTATATGCTTAAATAAACAAATTTCTAAACTTTTATACAATTTGAATTAAAGGGGATTGATTTATCTTTATTGCCAAGGCTTGTAGAACTAACAAGTTCCTAGACATGTAGGGAAACACCAACACTCTCAAGGATCTTAGGGGACTGTCTCTTCCATATTGTCGTTCCATGCTTTCCCATATTCCCAAAGAGTAGCATGTAACATGTTGGCTATAGGGCCCATTTCAGTGCCGAGTTAGCTAAACTTATAGGTTCCCTTGTTTCTTACTCTTCTTCAAAATAAAATCATTTAATTGAATTTGTAATTTATAGCACCTTCGTTTCAGATAACAATATTTGTTTTTTTTTCAAGAGAAAAAACAATACCATTTAGTTAAAATAGTATGGATAATTTTACAAAATATCATAAAAAGATCCATCAACATCAGCCTACCCAAAGGAAAAATACCCATAAGAGGGACAAATAAAGCAAACAATTGAACCGTCAAAGGAAGAGGCACAAGAACTGTCACAAAGGTGACCATAATACATTATATAAGAGCCAAAATGTACCAAAATGAATCGATTCACATCACAAAGATCCAACCTCCTCCATAGGGACCGCAATGAGACAAGGAACCAAAAAAGAAACAATCCCATATGGCCCAAAGCCATACATAGATGCAAAAATAGAAAGGATCATAAGGGCCCACTTCAGATCCTACAGCAGTAGCCTGATCCCAAGAAAAAGTAAAACTTGGTCCATATGTAAAGGTATTGATAGTTGCATCGAAAAACATGATGGATATCCAACAAGGATTTGGAGAAATCCGCAACTTAACCACCTGCAAGACAAGAAATATAATCCCACAAAACTTGCTGAAATATCTGCTACCAAAAAAAAAGAGTAACTAAAAATTATGTAGGAAAAATAGGAATGGTCCCCGATTCAATATGATGATCATGATCCCACTCTTCCCAAAAAATGATGCCTTCGCTGACTAAAAGAGCCATCTTAGATATTTCATCCGCTTCTAGATTAAATTCCCTATATGTGTGCCGGAAAGAGATCTGAACAAATTCCTAAAGTAGATTATGGACAACCTCCATCCATGAGGATAAAATCATTACTTTAAGAGAGCATTTTTTAGATTCCCAGTCTATAATAACTTTTGAATGCCCCACAATTTGCAGAGAATCCATTCCTTTAGATCTTGCAAAAAAAAGCAACATCCACATGGCTAATAGTTCACTTCTGGTATTTGATCCTGGACCACAATTCAACCAAAGTTTGATGCAGTTATTATCACCTATCAATAATATAGCTCCTGCACCACCTGAGCTCTCATTCTCTTGAGAAGTCCCATTGAAAAACCCTCGATGGAGATTCTCAATCAAAACAAGATCCCGTTGGATCGTCTTAATGGATTTCACTACACCCTCATGAGCTTTTGAATATTCTTGAAAGGCCGCCACTAGAAGACTACAAATGAGAGTAGCTCGCGGGGACTTATCTTCAAATAAGAGACAATTTCTTGCCTTCCAAATCTCCAAGGATACAAAGCATGGGATATTATCCCAATAGACAATTTTTTTTTACCAATAATGCAGACATTTTGAAAATGTCCAAGAATGCCACTGAACATTTAAACTGATTATTGATCTAATGTTATGCCACACCCTAAATGTAAAAGGCACTTTAGAAAATGGTGATCCATTGATTATTCCTCCTCAAAGCAAAGAGGACATTTTTTAGTCTCTATTCCACCTCTGCACAAGTATTTATCCCAAGTTATAATACTATTGTCCAAATCCAACCAAATGAACAAGATGATTTTCATCAGGACTTTCCAATTCCAAGCGGATTTGTACCACCATTTGCGTGGATCTAAAACCTCATGGAACAAAGAATCATAAGCCATTTTTGCATTAATGGTCCTTGATTTATCATTCCATGACCATATCAGGTCATCCTTCCTACCTGATAATTGGAGATTGATTCTCTTTAATCCCAAGATATATTTGGCCCATTCTCTACTCATAGCTCCATAAAGGCCCAATTGTTGTGGTTTGATCCAATCATGAATACCATTTCCAAAGGAAGACTGAGTCACAATCTGGTTTAGAGTAAACTAACTATTATTTCTCAGGAAACAAATTAAATCCAATGATAATTTGTACAACATCAGACCCCCCATGATTGGATATTCACCAACCCGGAGCTCCCTACCATTTTCTGGATTCCATACCAGACACTATTCAACAATCAATCCATTCCAAATGTTTGAAGCTCACTTAGTCCTTTTGTTTACCTGACGGAACCACTGCACAAGAGAGAGATTTATGAGGTATTTTTCTTTGATTATTTTGCACCAAAGATTGTCTACAATAAGACCCTCGATAAGATTTTAGCTGATAATGCTTTTTCAAAATAAAAGATGTTTTTCCAAATCCCAACCCCCCAACTGTTTAGGTTTGGCCAATTGCATTTGCTATACGAGATGTAATTTCTTATTTTCTGTACCCCCAGCCAAATGAAATTGAAAAATCTTCTACGCATTCCATTTAGGATTGATTTTGGAATTTTGTATAGAGAAAGCCAGTATATTGAGAGGTTTTGTAGGACTAATTTATCTAGGATGATTCTACCCCCCAGAGACAACCAATGCCAATGCCAATGGATAATTCTGTTGTTAAATTTCTTAAGTAACCAACCCCAGTCAGTTGCATGATAGTTGTTTGGCTTTATGAAGAATCCTAGGCATTTGGTATGTTTGTCCAAAGGTCCAAAATTGCAAGGATAATCTTGTTCAATCTATAACTTTAATTCCTCCTCCAAATCATGTTCAAGAAAAAATCTTTTCTCATTATTGATTTGCATTCCAGACACACTGCAAAAGAGCAATAGAATGACCTTCATTTATTTCCATTCTAAAGCACTTCCTAATCCAAAGAGCATTACATTGTCTACGAATAGTAGATGAGTCTCTGAATTCTAAGCTATAACTTTAATCCCCTTCATTGTCCCATCCATCCTGTCTTTAAAAAGAAGCCTGCTTAATCCTTCAATTGTGAGTAGGAAAAAAAGTGGAGATAGAGGGAACCCCAAGCGTAAGTCCCTAGTCCACTTAAAAAATTCCGATGGAGTACCATTGCTAAGAAATGCATAATTTATTGAGGTTATACAAGCCATAATCCATCTGTTGACTTCCCATGGAAGGCCAATATGGATTAAAATCAGTCGAATGAAGGTCCAATCCACTCGATCATACGCTTTGAAAAGACTTAGTTTTAGTATGAGTGCTTTTAAATGTTTGGATTTTATGCTATGTAAAACCTCTTGAGCAACCCCAACAACATCTAGTATTTTCCAATCGTCCAAGAAACCAAATTGTTCAAGGGAAATGTATTTCGATAAAACCAGATTCAATCTTTTTGCAATAATTTTGGAAATTAATTTATATATTATATTGCATAATGAGATCAATAGAAAGTCATTAAAATCATTAGGGTGAGAACATTTAGGAATAAGTGCTACAAATGTAGAATTTACAGCTCCACTTACTTTCCCAGTTAATCTGCATTCGTCCACAACTGCAAGAACATCTAGCCCCATAATATGAAAGAAGCATAGAAAGATCTCTACTGCCCACCCATTTGGGCCCGAAATTTTGGATTTTTCAAAACCCTTCACAACAACCTCCACTTCTTCTAATGAGACTAGCGAATACATATCATTCCATTCATCCTCAAATAAGAAACGAGGATATTCTTTGATGAATTTGAATTGCTCGATCAGAGAAAATGTCTTCGGGGCCTTGTACAGATTTTGGAAAAAGGAAATGGCTCCCTTATGTAGCTCCCCATTTTTTAAAATATTATTTCATTCCATGTCCTGTAGTTCCCAGGTGGAATTTTGAATCCTCCCGTTTTCACTAAATTTGTGGAAAAATTAGTATTTGAATCACCAACCGCAATCCATACTGCACAGATTTTCAATCGCAATACTCTTCTTCCAATTTCAGAATGGATATTTTCCTTTTTTGCAATTCAATAAGAGTATCCCGATCCTTTGGAGACAGAGGCCTAAAGAGATTTGAAGAGGATAATAGCCCAATTTCAGCTTCCAGACTCAAGAGTTCTTATCTCATAGAATTTTTTTATCACTCTCCCATTTAACTGTAATATTCTTAAGCAGTTTCAATTTCTAAACTAGAATATCCATAGTCTAGGACTCAGGTGCTACAGTCATCTTTGACCACTCCTCCTTAACCAATGAAATATATTCTTGATATGATAACCATGAATGGTTAAATTTGAATGGAACTTTATTCCAATTTCCCTCCAATTAAAATTGAAACATAATAGGATAGTGATTGGATATTTTGGTTTGGTCCACCCATGATATACAATTAAATTTTTTTTCCAATAAAGTTTTTGATACCAAGAACCTGTCTAGATGCTTGAGAATGCAATCTTGACCACTTCTACAATTCCGCCATGTTGGAACCAAGGGAAAATGTTCTATATCAATTAATTCAACCGAGGATAAAATATTTGAAAAATAAGGACCCAATTATAATGATGACCCCATAACTTTGTGAAAATTCTCTCACAGGTGGATCTCCAGTAGCAAAACTAATATCACAAGTTTTACACAGATCTACAAAAACATAGAGAAGAAATCACAACAAAAATAGAGTTATGAGTGTACAAAATTTTCATATTATTCATCCACGATATGTGGGCATTAAAATATTAATACATGCAATAGAATTCATGAGCCTCTGATGGCATTCAAATTTCACTAAAGAGAGAGGATTAGTTAGCATTGAATCCAGCTACAGACAAGAACTGGTAGCAACTCATGATGGAAGTCTAGTTAACTGAAGGTGGATGGAACATGAGGGAGGCACTAGGATAGAAATTAGGGGAAGAGAACTCAAGGAGGAGCATGGAGTGACTTTTAGTGGTCGAAGAGGCGCCACTACACTCAAACTCACTGAATCTAGGTAGGAGAGTTAGTTAACTAGGTGAGACTAGGGACAAGGCACCCCAAATAAAGGAACTAACTCAATTAACTTTTAAAATAATGCATGAGGGCACATTAGATCCTAAAGTTTAGGTATAAGGAACTTTGAGTGGATAAGGTATCCAATAATGACAAAAATTAAGCACTAGGGGGTCAACAACATAGTCTAGGTGCTAGGACACTCAATTATTCATGAAAATAGTTTTTACTCCGCGTCACTTGCGGACTTCTTGACTTCGACAAACCTATTCTTATGCAAACATTATAATAAAGTATTTTCTTACTAAAACATAAGAGCGGAAGAATAGAGATTATGCCGAAGTTACACCGCATTAAACTAAAGCTTTACCGCCGTGAAATACTTGAGATTCTTGATTTCTTTTACTGATAGTAAATGTAAACAACATTTACGTAGGTGAATAAGAAGGAGATGTGCGACATGCATTAACCACCATTCTTGAGAATGAACGCAAAGTAACTATTGATTTATATATTACCGTAGTAAAACAAGTGACATTGCCGCAATACAGAGAGATGGTAAATACTTAACGCTTTGCTTGGAAACTATTGAACTTCATTAACAAACACGACTGATTAAATACTAGGAAGAGTGCACGATGCCTTCTGACATATTGACAGACTGTCTGACATCTCTGCCATACAGCGGACTGACAAAATGTCTGACGGGGTGACTGACAGAGCCGGCACGAAACAGATGCGCATTCAACTCGTAAGTACATTTCTCCAACACTCCCCCTTAATTATGAGTTGATGACAAAATTTTACAAAATGATTCAGAGCTGCAACATGCTCTGAGCATGACGAAGTTGACTGTGCAGAACTTGTCACTCCTAAACAACTTCATAGATATTGGAATGTGTCTCTTGCCAATGGTTTTGTGAAGATGTCTGTAACCTGATCTTCAGACCTGCAAAATTCTAATCAGATTTCCTTATTGTTTATTAATTCTCTGGTGAAGTGATACCTTGTGTCGATGTGCTTGGTTCTCTTGTGGTAGAAATGATTCTTTGACAATGCGATAGATGAATTGTTGTCGCAGTAAATGACTGTGGGTTCTTGCTGTTACTGCGACTGATCACTTAACATCCTCCGCATCCAAACGGCTTGACATGCAGCGCTTGTAGCTGCGACATACTTTGCTTTTGCCGAAGATAGAGCTACGATCAGTTGCTTCTTTGAAGCCCATGATACAACACCTGTTCCTACATGAAATGTATTGCCATATGTGCTTTTTCTGTCATTTATGCTGCCTCCATTATCGCTGTCTGTGTACCCGATGAGTTTGAAATTTTCTGCAGTTGAATACAAAATACCGAAGTCTTTTGTTCCATTTACATACCTCATAATTCTTTTACCTGCTTGCCAATGCGATTCTTTTGGTGTCTCCATGAATCTTGAGATTAAACTAACTCCATACATGATGTCCGGCCTTGTCGCTGTAAGATACATAAGGCTGCCAACAAGTCTTTTAAACAGCGTAGGATCTACATTAGATCCGTCATCATCCTTGCTCAATTTCAAACCTGTTATCACTAGTGTTGGAGCTGTCTTGCAATTTAACATTTTAAATCTGTTCAAGACATCACTTGCATACTTCGACTGAGATATAAATATCCCATTTTCAATCTGTTGGACTTCAATGCCCAGAAAGTACTTCATATGCCCCGAATTAGTCATTTCAAATTCACTTTCCATGACTGTTCTAAATTCTTCTATGCCAAAATCACCAGTAACTATTAAATCATCTACATACAAGAAGACGATTAGCTTATTACCTTGCTTGTTGATTTTTGTGTACAGCATTGGTTCACATTCACTTCTGTGAAATCCATTCTGAATGAGATATGAGTCAATGCAACTGTACCAAGCTCGCAGCGCTTGCTTCAAACCATAGAGCGCCTTTTTCAGTCTGTATACTCTATGTCCTTGTCCTAGAACTTCATAGCCTTGTGGTTGCGCCACGTATAATTCTTCCTCCAAATAACCATTTAAAAACGCAGACTTGACATCCATTTGATAAACGGACCATTTCTTTTGTGCTGTGATAGCCAAAATTGTTCTGACAGTGTCCATTCGCGCTACAGGTGCGAATGTTTCAATGAAGTCTATGCCAGGCTGCTGTGTGAATCCTCTTGCTATCAATCTTGCCTTGTGCTTCTGCACATTTCCTTCAGCATCTTGCTTGGTCTTATAAATCCATTTGACGCTTATCACATCCTTGTCGGTAGGAACGTCGACTAATTCCCATGTTTGATTTTTCTCAATGCATTCAATTTCTTCATCCATAGCTTGTGCCCAGACTTTATCTTCAACTGCTTCTTCAAATGTTAGCGGATCATTAACTTGAGAAAATAATGCAAAAACAGAAAATGAATTTGGTGTACCGGCATCATATATCTCGCATAAACTTCTTGTCCTTGGAGGAGTTGCTGGTGTCGAACTGCGTGAACTGCTTGACGGAGTTTGTTGCGCACTTGCTATGCTTGTCGGAGTTGCTTGAGCTGCGACTGATGTTGCAGTACCTTGCGCTGAAACATGTTGCGTTGTCCTAGGAGTAGACGGAGTTGCAACATTCTGGTTTATATGCGGAGTCTCAACCGCATCTTCTGCGATGTCATCATGTTCAACATGTGACACAATTCTAACATTCCTTTCTACAGTTCCATCCCATGTTTCATTTTCAACAAAATGAACATCACGACTGAAGATAACTTTTCGTGCAACAGGATCATACAGCTTGTATGCTTTTGTGTCTTCAGAATACCCAATAAAAATGCATTTCTGTCATTTTTTGTCTAATTTTCTTCTTAGATTATCTGGAACATGTGCGTATGCTACACAACCAAAGACTTTCAAATGCGAAACACTATATTTCATACCTGTCCATGCTTCCCGCGGAACTTTCTTCTTCATGCTCTTCATCGGACATCGATTCATGATGTATACCGCAGTTGCGACTGCCTCAGCCTAGTATTCATTTGACAGATGTGCGGCTGCCAACATACTGCACGCCATTTCCATAATGGTTTTTTTCTTCCTTTCGGCGATGCCATTCTGCTACGGTGTGTACCACGCAGTGGATTGCCTGTGTATGCCATGATTTTTACAGAAAATTAAGAAATCATTTGAAACATACTCACCACCTCTGTCGGTTCTTAATATCTTGATGTTGTAACCACTCTGCTTCTCCACAAGTGACTTGAACTGCTGAAAACAACCAAATGCATCAGATTTATGTTTCAGAAAATAGAACCATGTTTTTCTTGTGAAATTATCAATAAATGTGAGAAGATAAGTGCATCCTCCCATGGACGGTGTTTTCATCGGTCCACAGATATCATAGTGCACAATTTCAAGTGGTGCACGAGCTCTGTATGACTTTCCGACTGGGAAAGTCTCTCTATGCTGCTTTCCAAAAATACAGCCTTTGCAAATTCTCTCTGGCTTTTCAATCAGTGGCAATCCTTTCACCATGTTCTTCATGTGCAGTAGCTTCATTCCACCAAAGTTTAGATGTCCAAATCTGAAATGCCATAACCAGGATTCATCCTTCATTTTTGTTTGAAACGCAGCTTGCATTGCGCTGTCGTCTTCTTCCTTGTCGTAGTGAACTTCTGATTCTTTGCTTTCTGCTTTGAACGCAGTTCTAGAATTTTCATTCTGACTTGCATGAACAAATTCAGTTTTTTTTCCTTTTATGATTGGTGTAATCTTCAAAGGAAACAAGCGATTGCTTGTCATCTATACTTCGGCTATCAACTGATTGCTTGGATATATGTCTTTGATCACACAACGCTTACCTACCATGTGAACTCTGTAACCTTTTTCCATCAGCTGACCAATGCTCATCAGGTTATACTTCAAACCTTGAACATAATACACATCAGACATATATTTCTGCTCCCCCTGTTTTGTTAGAATATCAACAGTACCTTTTCCCAAAACAGTAACTTGAAAATTATTTTCAAATGTAATATCAGTTTGAATTGATTTATCTAGACTAGAGAACAGATTTATATTACCAGTCATATGATTGCTACAGCCTAAGTCTAAATACCATATGTCATTTGGACTTTCTTGGATAGCATTGCACTCCAGTGGAGATGCGCATGCTAAGAACAGTGAGCTATTCAGTGCGCTATTGTTGCTTGACTGCGCTTCACCTTGCTTTCCTTGGTCATACTGCTTCTTCCTGCATTCATATGCAAAGTGTCCATACTTCTTGCAGTAATGACATTGAATTTTTTATTTATCATACCTTTTCCCACTTGGCTGACTGGGCATCTGATTCTGATTTCTACCAGCGACATGTGCAGGACTGCTGCTGCTACCTCCTATGAAAGAACTTCGCCCTCTGCCTCTAGAGCTTGATCTTCCTTTGCCTCTTCTGCGATTTATGATGACTGTGCTGCGAATGCACCTTCCAGCGATGTATCTGAACTGCTGATTCTCTGTTCATGATTGAGTAATGAGGCTTGCAACTCATCAATAGTAAATGTCGACAGGTCTTTGTTTTCTTCCAGGGTCACAACTAACGATTCAAATTTCTTTGGAAGAACTGTAAGAACTTTTTCAACAACTCTTTGATCACCTAGAGTTTCCCCGTGAGACTTTATTTGATTAACCAGACCAATGACACGATTATAGAATGCGTCTACTGACTCTGTATTTTTCATTGACAGAGATTCGAAATCTCTTCTAAGAATTTGAAGTTTCGCAGTCTTTACCCTGTTCAAACCTTGATATGCAGTTTCCAGCGTATCCCACGCTTCTTTGGCTGACTGTGCTGCTGCTACTCTTGGGAATATTGATTCATGTGTCGCTTCATGTATGTGGAACAACGTCTTTCCGTCTTTCTTCCTCTTTTCCTTCAGAACATCCTTCTCGGCTTGTGTAAGATTGTTATATGTTGCTAGATCTGTTGGTTCTGCATAGCCATGTTGGACTATTTTCCATACATCTTGACCTTTGAACAAAGCTTTCATAGTTAGCCACCAATATTCATAATTTTTACCGGAAAATATTGGAGTTTGCAAATTTCCAGAAGTGGAAGCCATCACTTTTCCCTTTTTGTAAATAGAAATATTACTTTCAGTAAACTAGGCTCTGATACTAGATGAAGGGAAAAGCACGCTGCAACACCGCAACAGTAAATTTAAAAATTAACTGCGCAGTACACAAACTTTTCTTTCACGGAAACCCCAACTTTGACTTTGCGAATGACTTTCACTTTGCTGAGCAATTACTTCGTGAATATTGCCTTCATGGAACTTTACTTCACAACACTTGATGTCGCATCTAATTTTACTTCGCACTAAAAATGAATCGCACTAAATTTGATTCGCAGTAAATTGATTTTGCACTTTATGCAAAACTCAAACTTACGCGATATATCTTGGGAGAAGCAATACTTTGCGGACTTCATGAAAATAGTTTTTACTCCATGTCACTTGCGGACTTCTTGACTTCGACAAACCTATTTTTATGCAAACATTATAATAAAGTATTTTCTTGCTAAAACATAAGAGCAGAAGAATAGAAATTATGCCGAAGTTCCTCCACGTTAAACTAAAGCTTTAAAGCATGTAAACTGACATTGCCGCAATACAGAGAGATGGTAAATACTTCAATCTTTCACCATTTTACACAGAGCTTGGGCTCCTCATATATTTCACGATGAACTTCTTCTTTTTCTTCCACTCCTCTTACATCTCTGCTTAATCTAAAGCGAGAGATTTACATTTATACATAAACTTAGGAACGCTTCGCCTGGAAGCTATTGAACTTCATTAAAAACTGTAATAACTTTCTACCTGAGAATTTCAACTTGCGGAATTAAATACTAGGAAGAGTGCACGATGCCTTCTGAAAAATTGACAGACTGTCTGACATCTCTATGATATAGCGGACTGACAAAACATCTAACGGGGTGACTGAGAGAGCCGGCGCGAACTAGATGCGCATTCAACTCGTAAGTACATTTCTCCAACATGGATTTCTCTTATAATAACTTTTCCGGCCGTGTTCTAAAGGGTAGTCGGTTTTCACATCTCAATGCAAGCTTGTTTGCAGGGAATCTCTACTTATGCGGACCACAGTTGGGCCGTTGTGGGTCAACACACATCAAGCTTGGACTTTTCTTAGGTCTGTTAGCAATGGGGCTTCTACTCTTCTGCTCGCCGGTGTTGGCAATTGGGGGAATCATATTTAAGGCAAAAGCCGTCAAGAAAGTAGCAGATGGCATGTCCTGGAATATGACGGTCTTCCAGGATCTCGACTTTGGGAGCGATGATGTGTTGGAATGCTTAAAAGAAGAGAACATCATCGGCAAAGGAGGAGCCGGAGTTGTGTATAGAGGTATCATGGCCAGTGGTGAACAAGTTGCAGTGAAAAAGCTAATGGGGACCGCCACCGGTTCTTCAAATGATAAAGGTTTCTCTGCAGAGATAAACATTCTGGGAAAAATCCGCCATCGCCACATAGTTAGATTACTGGCCTTTTTCCAATCATGAAACGAATCTTCTGGTCTATGATTACATTCCTAACAGGAGCTTGGGGGAGCTACTACATCGAAACAGTAGCTGGGATTTGGATTGGGATAGCAGATATAAAATTGCAGTGGAGGTTTCCCAGGGGTTGTGCTATCTTCACCATGGTTGTAGTCCGCTTATCATCCATCGCGATGTGAAGTCGAACAATATTCTTCTGGATTGCAACTTTGAAGCCCACGTTGCAGATTTTGGCCTCGCCAAGTTGTTGCATCATCCCGGAGCCTCGGAATGCATGTCTTCAGTGGCAGGAACCTTTGGCTACATAGCTCCAGGTAAATTGGTGCTCCATATTTCTCTGAGTCTTTAATTATTGGGTTCATATGCATTCGTCGATAGCCAAAGAAGATCGTCTGAATGTTTTACTGTGCATAGTAGTTCAAGAAGCTTGCCGATCTGATTTAACATTCATGGAATTTACAGAGTACGCGTACACAATCAACGTGGATGAGAAGAGCGATGTGTACAGCTTCGGAGTGGTTCTGCTTGAGCTGATTACTGGCAAAAGGGCAGTGGATGAATGCGAATATGAAGAGGGCATGAACATCACGGGGTGGGTGAAGAAGATAACTAATTGGAAAAGAGAAGAAGTGTTACAGATCCGAGACTTAACAGAGTACCCGAGGAGGAGGCGAACCATATATTCCTGGTGGCTCTACTGTGCATAGAGGAGCAGCCTATCCACAGACCCACGATGCGCGAGATAGTGGACATGCTCACATACTTTAAGCCCAGGGAATGATATGAGCAAGGAAAATAAATCTGATACGCTATTGTCAATCTCAGCAGCTAAATCATAGAGTATTCTTCAATAATCTGTGATAATGATTATCATATATTCAAAGTATAGTACTCTGAACAGGGGTCTAAACAGATATGTAACTTGAAGCACGCAGTTAATTTTAAGGCTTTTCAATTATTATTATATGTTAAACAAGAATGTAATTATTAATGAGTTGAGTTTATCGTTTCAAGGAGTTGTAAAAACATAATTAATATATATCTAATAAAGTCGAAGTCCAGCGACAAAGCCAGCTGCTATAAATGTCATCTTCCTATTTATTTTTTCTATAATATTGAAATAGTATAATCAAATTATTTTTGCTATGTTGTAAAAAACATGCAGTTTTGAATTCATTGATTTTGTTCTTGCTATGTTGTACAAACATGAAGTTTTGAATTCATTGATTTTGTATATTTACATAAATATATCTTTCAAAATTATATATATAATGTGTTTTAAGGTAGGGTGATGAATATAATACTTTTAAGTTTTCTTTAACCTAGGTATAAGCTTGAAGGACATTTATTTTGCAAAAATTGTTATAGATTTTTGTTTCTTTTCAGTATTCATTGGGTGGAACAAATCATGGTGAAAAATAAATTTTGTGCAAAAATCTATGTTCATCCATATATTTGTTTTCAATTTTGTTTAAAAATACCATGAATTTTATGGAAAACTTGGGCAGCTTCTTAATTGATCATAAATTTGTAGAAAACCAAGTCATTTCTATAAATCATTTCTATAAATTCATTGTTGGTACAAATGTTATTCATCAAGTAAAAAGACATGTAAAATTTAGAGGGGGAGTCAAGTTTAGAAAATTTGAACTTTGACAAATATTTCATTAAATTATGAGATATGATGTAAGTTATTGGATATCTTTCTTTCTTTTCTTGAAAATATTGTGTATCAAAGATACCTACGAAACCTTCAAATACTAAGAATTATTTTCCTCATCCAATGCAATCTATCGATAAAGGCTATTACGTAAATATAAGGCTTTCTCAACTTTAGTAGATGGGTATTTGCCAGTATCTCTAGATTTGAACTACTTACCTTCAGTCCATAATTTCTCAAGTATTTTGTTATTAAAACCTTGCCAGTGTTAAGACATCATCTAAACTTTTGACTCACCAAATTTATAGTATCTCTAAAGTTTTTTTTGGTTTAAAATGGACCTATGCATTGACCCTTTTTATTCACCCCTATCCTTTCCTTTAACCTACATGTTCAATGACGCATCAAATTATTTCTACACATGGTAAAACAACCAACCTGGTTTGCATTATGTAGAAAATATTTTTAAATGTTTGAGTATACATCTTCGTCTTTATCCTCATTGCCCACTAAGCCTATTAAAATGGGTGGAGGAAGGTAACTTTTCTCTTTGAAAATGTAGCAATGTTCTAAACAAGTCTAACAAATCAAAGAAATTGGCCAACCTAGGGTGGCTAGTAGTATTGAAAAAAAATGCCCCAAACTCAACAAGAATTTCGGACACAAAAACACATAAAATAAAAAATAAAAAATCATAACTTAAAAATGAAAAAAAAATTAATCCAACTAAGATTTCTATTTCTTCCTACTACATTCACCTATCATATATTCAATGGAAATAAAAGAAAATAGTGATCCCGTCATTCCCTAAACCATGCACAAGTGACAAGAGCAGGAAAAAATAAAAAAAATCAAAGTCTCCCTTAATCCCTACTAGATGCACAATTGAGAGAATCGAATGACATATGAATACAACTCAACTATAGGGAAAGCAAGGACTTAGTTGATAGAATTGTATTGATTGGAACATAAATCAAAATGAGAGGAAGAATTCAATAGTTCTAAAGAATCGTGTGGGCACAATCATTAGCACTGATGACCCACAATCATCGCCAGGCTTATATTCCCACGCATATTGAATATTTGCAATAAAAATATGACATGAAGAAATGCATATGACATAGAAGAAAAAAATCAAGCTTACCTTGAAAATGTGAAGAAATTAGGATAGGAGACTAGCAATTTTTAACCAATTCTCAATGTCACAAGGAACCAAACCAATTGGGAAAAAAATACATAATGAACTCAATCGTCCAAATCATAATGAACTCAATCGTGCTAGCAATCTAATCTGTGATGATTGGGTTTGTTAAATCGAAAGATGGAGGCATCATAGCTAAAAGGAAAACCAATTTTTAATAGTGGATACATAACGTTAAAAGTCGATATATAATAATCGTAGGCATCATAGCTAAAAGGAAAATTATTTTTTAATAAACCCACAGGGGATGGTAGGGCGCAATGAAGATTGTTTTACAATGATCTCCGACAACATATGAAATTTGTCCATGACTATAGGAACAAGGTAAGAAAAGATGTTCGTAAAATACTTGTGAAGAGAAACATAGATGGATTTTCATATAAGGATATATATAAATATATATGACAAACATAGATGGATTTTCTCACATATATATGACAAACATAGATGGATTTTCACATAAGAATAAATGTATGACAAATTTACAAGGTGTTAGGGAATGAAATTACTTTTGCAACAAACTCAACATTTCATAATAGATTGGCATATAAAAGCATGAGAGAATTGCATACATAGAACATAGTTATAGATATATAAAATATAGTATGAACTGCACATATAAAACATTATGAGTCCATGTCAATAACGCAAACGCACACACACATGAATTAAAATACACACACACACATGAATTAAAATATACACACACAACAATATAATCTAACCTACAATATTAGAGCAATGCACACCTACCTGAGGGACCCTCCCAATCTAGATGGTGTTGCTATGGAAGACTGACATAAATGAACGCAGTAGCGCACTCATCCAAATTAGCATCACATTATTATGTAAAAGAGGTTCGGAACTACACAAACAATAGTCTCAATCTCAACATTGATTACACACTAGCCAGCTTCTCTTCATCGTTTAAATACATACATATTTATATCAAAGGGTCGTGCATCTGACTCCCTTGTCCCAAAATCGACTAGCCTTTGAAAACTAGAAAATGGTGGTTACACAATAACTCAATTAGTTTTTTCATTCAACAGACAACATCTAAATCGAACCATCTTCCATTCACATGACATGAAATGCATGGGAATGGCCTCCAATCACAGTTCCTATTGGTAGTGTCTATTTGGTAGGGTAGTTGATTGGAATTTTGACCATTCGATCCCGCTGTCCTTGGTGCTTGTGGAACATAAAGAAACAACACATAAACATATTGGGGATGCTAGAAAACAAACCTATGTCGTCGATTCTCCATACAATGCACGAAAGTATGATAAACTTGGAGGCAGGTTACCAGAACTCTACTAGGTTACTGGATTTCAACTGTTAGTACCATCATTAGCAAGATCAAGTCTAAATCATTTGAAATTTATCAAAGACAAGGGAAAATAGTGAAATAATCAACTAGAATACCTTGCAATCTTGTAAAATAATTTCCTTAGGTAAATGTACAAAGATATGGTAAAAGGATTAGTATCCAGATAAAAAGGATGGTTAGAATGATAAAAATGGGGCTCATTTGTAGGAGAAAAAGGTGTCAAAATTACAGGCCAAAATGCCTCATCCACCACCCAAAGAGGCACATGGTTAGTTCATTAAATTGCTTCGAACATCAAAAGTGCATCCACACAACTCCATTGACGAGTACAACTCTAGCCCTCCTAAACTTTCAACATGGGAATATTTTCTTTGTCATATTGGTGGTCTAAAAAATCCAGATACAATGTTTTTTATTACCAATGTCCTCACTACCTCTATAATGTCCTTCTAAAATAATCCATCTTACGAGAGTAAAATTTGTGGATCTATCTAATAACAATATATCTAGTGAAATTCCCATGGCCCATGGAACTGTTGAAGCTCAAAGAGTTGAGACTATTGAATTTGTTCATGAATATAGTACATGATAGGATTTCCTCTTTAAGACTTGCCAAAATTTGGAGGATTTGCTTCTTTGATAGAATAATTTCAGAGGTTTAATGCGTCAACATCTAGGCATAAGTGGAAAACTATAGATCAAAGTGGATGCTTCTTTCAACAAAAGGAATGGTTCCATCTCTTTGAATATGTGCAAGGGTGGAAGGTTAGAGATATTGTCTTACGAGAATAATTTATTCTTGGGCCCAATTCCTCACTCTCTAGGCACGTGAAATTATTTGGAAGTAGTCTCAGTGGGGAAAAACCATTTAAATGGTTAAACTTTTGCAAGCTTCATGTACTTACAGATGTTGAATTGGAAATCTTAGTGGGGGCATATTGAAGGAAATTAAAAATGTATCATCCATGCTATGGTGGATGAGTATTTCCAATAATTATCTAGTTCCTCTCTTCCTTCATCCATTGCTAAGTTATGTACTTTAACATTTATTTTAATCGGTGGAAATCGATCAATAGGTAATTTCCACTAAATATTGGTGTACGAGAAAGATTGAAAATATCTTTTTCAATGAAAACAAGCTTTCTAGTATGTTTCTTAGTGAAATTGACAATTGTATTTCTAGGCATAAATTGACCTTAACTTGAATGAATTCAATGGTCACATCCCTATGAAATCACCAATTGACCTTAAGTTGAATGAGTTCAATGGTCCTACCCCTCTAAAATCACATGGTCCCACCCATCTAAAATCACCATGATGATAAATCTCTATGCTCTAAATGTATCCAAAAATCACTTCAACAAGATGATTTTGTGAAAATTACAGAAAGGAATAAGTTGATCAATTTGGATTTCTCTTTTAACAACTCATCTGAGAATCTATCTCGTGTAAGTGAATCCATGAAGATGGGTAACACTTTTCAATGAAATATGGCTATGAAAATTTGTTATTTTATGTATTTTTTAGATATAAGCCCCAAAGCTCATGTAAGCCTTCTTAATTTTGATCTCAAGTTGAAAAGAAACTTATAGGTATGTCTTGAGTTAAAAACTCAATATTTTAATATTCTGCATGGTGAAGTTTACATGGTTTCCCCTTCCAACATTTGGTTTTACTTTCCTACCCATCATATATATATATATATATATATAACTATATCTTTTCACCCTTTCTTATCACTTGTATTTCAAAAATCCAAATTAAAATATGTGTGTGACCCCAGTTATAAAAGGAAGATAATACTTGAGAGTTATATCATGTATGACCCATTCACCTTCGTTGAGTTACCACCAACATAGAGTCTCCAAAGGCCAAATGAGTAAGGTTCATATACTTGGATAGCTATAAAATTCATCTTAGTATTAAAAGGTTAAGCACTAAAATGTATAAAGTATTGTTCATGCAAATATAATACATCCCTAATTCAAAATATGCATCCATTTCCCTCTCAAGCTCCATATAATAATCTCTAAGGATGGGATCTATCCACAACTGATTCAATAATATGTCTTATCTTTGAGACATTCCCCTTTATTTTATAATCCTAAGTAATGGCGCAAATTTGAGAGGAAACTTGGAAGGTTTGCATTGTTCTATCCTCAAGTAAGCTTGAATTGCAGGCCAAGTCATGCCCTAGAAATGAGGAAAGGAATATGAAGGAATTTATTTAGATCTTGTCTTTCAAATCATTGTTTGAGACTCTCTTCAATGGAAACCTCATTCCAAAAATTGTTAACTCCAACCCATTGACTTATGTCTTTCCATACCTGTAATGAGAAATTGCAAAAGGAAATCAAATGTAGAACATCTTCATCCTCATTTATGCATAAATATAAAATAAAAGGTCCATTCGTATTCTTCCTTTAGGATATCCCAACTAGGTATGTTCTTCTTCAAAGATAGCCACACGGACAATTTTCTATTTAGGTTATTTCACCTTCCATAAATTTTTTCACCACCAACAATATTCTCTCTCTATCAGAGGAAATAAGAATTCATAACCTACTTTAGCAATGTAAGTCTCACCTATCTTACTCATATTCTAGATTAGTTCATCTAGTTCCTCTTTTAGTCTTATGTGCCCATACTTCAACAATAAGATGTAGTTATTCCAAAATTTGACAAGTGAACCTTATAACCATTGTTGGATTGCATTAATCCAACCCTGTTTCCAATTATTCATTTGACCTTAATCAACTATTTGATTTAGTGTGATAATGCCAAGTCCCTATAAACACACTGAATCAAAACATAGTGAAGTAAGATAATATTTCCACAGCCCATGATGATTTGTCTGGGATGCATAAGTGACTTTCTCCCTATTGAACATAAAGACATATCTTTGTGTTTATCAAGAACTAAAGCTTGATAGTTCAAAAGGTACCTTTGAAGGTGTATGAGACCTGGGGGCACATTGCAATAGGTTCGTAAAGTAGTCTGAGTGGGTTCTTGTGTGCAATGAAGTATTAGAGAAGCACAGTTTAAGTAGGGGAGTGGATGGTGCATGCATGTTGACCTTCAACATACATATGCCAGTTTATTTGTATTTTTCCACCTTTTAGTTCACATTTGTTCCAGATTTATATAATTCTAGTTTAGTTTAGTTCTATTTTCGAGATGCTTTTCTATTAAAGAGCTAATTTTTCAATTTTTGGAATAGAGCAATAGATAGGATTTAGAGAAGAGAGATGGCACTGCTCCCAATGAGACGGTGAAGTTGAGGTGCATGTATAGCCTGTTCCATCCAAGGCATAATACTCTAGGAAGCTAGTGCATACATTTATGCATGCAGGTAGGGAACTCTAACCTAGTGTTTAGGCTTAAGTTATTTTCAGTGTGAACCCTAGCCTCCTTTATAAAGAGAGGCATGGTCTCTATTGTTATTCATTCATTTCAGTAGAGAGAAATGAGTGATTAGAGTGGATTTGAAGCTTCCAATATTTTTTGTTTCCAGAGTAATAAAACAATGATGTGATTTGAGCTTCAAATATGTTGTACTTGTTGTTATAATTTTTCAGTTTGAAGTGTTTAAGTTCTTAGTAAAAGTCAGATTGCAGTTTTGATAGTACTTACAATTTTTTGTTGATCCTACATAGCTATGTGCTGAGAATTTAAACAAAGTACCTTGTAAATGGGATTTACTAGAAATTATATGCTTAAATAAACAGATTTCTAAACTTTTATACAATTTGAATTAAAGGGGATTGATTTATCTTTATTGCCAAGGCTTGTAGAACTAACAAGTTGCTAGACATGTAGGGAAACACCAACACTCTCAAGGATCTCAGGGGACTGTCTCTTCCATGTCGTCGTTCCATGCTTTCCCATATTCCCACAGAGTAGCATGTAACATGTTGGCTATAGGGCCCATTTCAGTGCCGAGTTAGCTAAACTTATAGGTTCCCTTGTTTCTTACTCTTCTTCAAAATAAAATCATTTAATTGAATTTGTAATTTATAGCACCTTCGTTTCGGATAACAATATTTGTTTTTTTTTCAAGAGAAAAAACAATACCATTTAGTTAAAATAGTATGGATAATTTTACAAAATATCATAAAAAGATCTATCAACATCAGCCTACCCAAAGGAAAAATACCCATAAGAGGGACAAATAAAGCAAACAATTGAACCGTCAAAGGAAGAGGCACAAGAACCGTCACAAAGGTGACCATAATACATTATATAAGAGACAAAATGTACCAAAATGAATCGATTCACATCACAAAGATCCAACCTCCTCCATAGGGACCGCAATGAGACAAGGAACCAAAACAGAAACAATCCCATATGGCCCAAAGCCATACACAGATGCAAAAATAGAAAGGATCATAAGGGCCCACTTCCAGATCCTACAGCAGTAGCCTAATCCCAAGAAAAAGTAAAACTTGGTCCATATGTAAAGGGATTGATAGTTGCATCGAAAAATAGGATGGATATCCAACAAGGATTTGGAGAAATCCGCAACTTAACCACCTGCAAGACAAGAAATATAATCCCACAAAACTTGCTGAAATATCTACTACCAAAAAAAAGAGTAACTAAAAATTATGTAGGAAAAATAGGAATGGTCCCCGATTCGATATGATGATCATGATCCCACTCTTCCCAAAAAATGATGCCTTCGCTGACTAAAAGAGCCATCTTAGATATTTCATCTGCTTCCAGATTAAATTCCCTATATGTGTGCTGGAAAGAGATCTAAACAAATTCCTAAAGTAGATTCTGGACAACCTCCATCCATGAGGATAAAATCATTACTTTAAGAGAGCATTTTTTAGATTCCCAGTCTATAATAAATTTTGAATGCCCCACAATTTGCAAAGAATCCATTCCTTTAGATCTTGCAAAAAAAAGCAACATCCACACGGCTAATAGTTCACTTCTGGTATTTGATCCTGGACCACAATTCAACCAAAGTTTGATGCAGTTATTATCACCTATTAATAACATAGCTCCTGCACCACCTCAGCTCTCATTCTCTTAAGAAGCCCCATTGAAAAACCCTCGATGGAGATTCTCAATCAAAACAAGATCTTGTTGGATCGTCTTAATGGATTTCACTACACCCTCATGAGCTTTTGAATATTCTTGAAAGGCCGCCACTAGAAGACTACAAATGAGAGTAGCTCGCGGGGACTTATCTTCAAATAAGAGACAATTTCTTGCCTTCCAAATCTCTCAGGATACAAAGCATGGGATATTATCCCAATAGACAATTTTTTTTTACCAATAATGCAGACATTTTGAAAATGTCCAAGAATGCCACTGAACATTTAAACTAATTATTGATCTAATGTTATGCCACACACTAAATGTAAAAAGGCACTTTAGAAAAAGGTGATCCATTGATTATTCCTCCTCAAAGCAAAGAGGACATTTGTTAGTCCCTATTCCACCTCTGCACAAGTATTTATCCCAAGTTATAATACTATTGTCCAAATCCAACCAAATGAACAAGATGATTTTCATCAGGACTTTCCAATTCCAAGCGGATTTGTACCACCATTTGCGTGGATCTAAAACCTCATGGAACAAAGAATCATAAGCCATTTTTGCATTAATGGTCCTTGATTTATCATTCCATGACCATATCAGGTCATCCTTCCTACCTGATAATTGGAGATTGATTCTCTTTAATCCCAAGATATATTTGGCCCATTCTCTACTCATAGCTCCATAAAGGCCCAATTGTTGTGGTCTGATCCAATCATGAATACCATTTCCAAAGGAAGACTGAGTCACAATCTGGTTTAGAGTAAACTAACTATTATTTCTTAGGAAACAAATTAAATCCAATGATAATTTGTACGACATCAGACCCCCCATGATTGGATATTCACCAACCCAGAGCTCCCTACCATTTTCTGGATTCCATACCAACCACTATTCAACAATCAATCCATTCCAAATGTTTGAAGCTCACTTAGTCCTTTTGTTTACCTGACGGAACCACTGCACAAGAGAGAGATTTATGAGGTATTTTTCTTTGATTATTTTGCACCAAAGATTGTCTACAATAAGGCCCTCGATAAGATTTTAGCTGATAATGCTTTTGCAAAATAAAAGATGTTTTTCCAAATCCCAACCCCCCAACTGTTTAGGTTTGGCCAATTGCATTTGCTTTACCAGATGTAATTTCTTCTTTTCTGTACCCCCAGCCAAATGAAATTGAAAACTCTTCTACGCATTCCATTTAGGATTGATTTTGGAATTTTGTATAGAGAAAGCCAGTATACTGAGAGGTTTTGTAGGACTAATTTATCTAGGATGATTCTACCCCCCAGAGACAAGCAACGCCAATGCCAATGGATAATTCTGTTGTTAAATTTCTTAAGTAACCAACACCAGTCAGTTGCATGATAGTTGTTTGGATTTATGAAGAATCCTAGGCATTTGGTACATTTGTCCAAAGGTCCAAAATTGCAAGGATAATCCTGTCCAATCTATAACTTTAATTCCTCCTCCAAATCATGTTCAAGAAAAAATGATTTCTCATTATTGATTTGCATTCCAGACACACTGCAAAAGAGCAATAGAATGACCTTCATTTCTTTCCATTCTAAAGCACTTCCTAATCCAAAGAGCATTACATTGTCTACGAATAGTAGATGAGTCTCTGAATTCTAAGCTATAACTTTAATCCCCTTCATTGTCCCATCCATCCTGTCTTTAAAAAGAAGCCTGCTTAATCCTTCAATTGTGAGTAGGAAAAAAAGTGGAGATAGAGGGAACCCCAAGCGTAAGTCCCTAGTCCACTTAAAAAATTCCGATGGAGTACCATTGCTAAGAAATGCATAATTTATTGAGGTTATACAAGCTATAATCCATCTGCTGACTTCCCATGGAAGGCCAATATGGATTAAAATCAGTCAAATGAAGGTCCAATCCACTCGATCATACGCCTTGAAAAGACTTAGCTTTAGTATGAGTGCTTTTAAATGTTTGGATTTTATGCTATGTAAAACCTCTTGAGCAACCCCAACAACATCTAGTATTTTCCAATCGTCCAAGAAACCAAATTGTTCAAGGGAAATGTATTTCGATAAAACCAGATTCAATCTTTTTGCAATAATTTTGGAAATCAATTTATATATTATATTGCATAATGAGATCAATCGAAAGTCATTAAAATCATTAGGGTGAGAACATTTAGGAATAAGTGCTACAAATGTAGAATTTACAGCTCCACTTACTTTCCCAGTTAATCTGGATTCGTCCACAACTGCAAGAACATCTAGCCCCATAATATGAAAGAAGCATAGAAAGATCTCTACTGCCCACCCATCTGGGCCCGAAATTTTAGATTTTTCAAAACCCTTCACAACAACCTCCACTTCTTCTAATGAGACTAGCGAATACATATCATTCCATTCATCCTCAAATAAGAAACGAGGATATTCTTTGATGAATTTGAATTGCTCGATCAGAGAAAATGTCTTCGGGACCTTGTACAGATTTTGGAAAAAGGAAATGGCTCCCTTATGTAGCTCCTCATTTTTTAAAATATTATTTCATTCCATGTCCTATAGTTCCCAGGTGGAATTTTGAATCCTCCTGTTTTCACTAAATTTGTGGAAAAAATTAGTATTTGAATCGCCAACCGCAATCCATACTGCACAGATTTCAATTGCAATACTCTTCTTCCAATTTCAGAATGGCTATTTTCCTTTTTTCCATTTCAATAAGAGTATCCCAATCCTTTGGAGCCAGAGGCCTAAAGAGATTTGAAGAGGATAATAGCCCAATTTCAGCTTCCAAACTCAAGAGTTCTTATCTCATAGAATTTTTTTTATCACTCTCCCATTTAACTGTAATATTCTTAAGCAGTTTCAATTTCTGAACTAGAATATCCATAGTCGAGGACTTAGGTGCTACAGTCATCTTTGACCACTCCTCCTTAACCAATGAAATATATTCTTGATATGATAACCATGAATGGTTAAATTTGAATGGAACTTTATTCCAATTTCCCTCCAATTAAAATTGAAACATAATAGGATAGTGATTGGATATTTTGGTTTGGTCCACCCATGATATACAATTAAATTTTTTTTCCAATAAAGTTTTTGATACCAAGAACCTGTCTAGATGCTTGAGAATGCAATCTTGACCACTTCTACCATTCCACCATGTTGGAACCAAGGGAAAATGTTCTATATCAATTAATTCAACCGAGGATAAAATATTTGAAAAATAAGGACCCAATTATAATGATGACCCCATAACTTTGTGAAAATTCTCTCACAGGTGGATCTCCAGCAGCAAAACTAACATCACAAGTTTTACACAGATCTACAAAAACATAGAGAAGAAAATCACAACAAAAATAGAGTTATGAGTGTACAGAATTTTCATATTATTCATCCACAATATGTGGGAATTAAAATATTAATACATGCAATAGAATTCATGAGCCTCTGATGGAATTCAAATTTCACTAAAGAGAGAGGATTAGTTAGCATTGAATCCATCTCCACACAAGAACTGGTGGCAACTCATGATGGAAGTCTAGTTAACTAAAGGTGGATGGAACATGAGGGAGGCACTAGGATAGAAATTAGGGGAAGAGAACTCAAGGAGGAGCATGAAGTGACTTTTAGCGGTCAAAGAGGCACTACTACACTCAAACTCAGTGAATCTAGGTAGGAGTTAGTTAACTACGTGAGACTAGGGACAAGGCACCCCAAATCAAGGAACTAACTCAATTAACTTTTAAAATAATGCATGAGGGCACATTAGATCCTAAATTTTAGGTATAAGGAACTTTGAGTGGATAAGGTATCCAATAATGACAAAAATTAAGCACTAGGGGGTCAACAACATAGTCTAGGTGCTAGGACACTCAATTATTCATGCATGGAGTGCATGACTAATATATGATCAAGGTCTAGATGGATAGAATGTTCCAAAACCCCCCTTTAATCCTGAATTATAAAAAATAAATCAAAATAGGGCTTAGCAACAAAGGCTAAGGTCACCCTTTACAAAAAAATTTAGTTGTCCAATAAAATTGAAGTAACAAGGAAATCCATCTAGGAAAAAAAGCCTTCCTTCAAAAACATGGACATAAATTTTTCAAATCAACCTTCACCAACTAATCTGTCATCCCAAGAAAATATCTAAAGTGAATGAAGGCATTCTCAGTAAAACATTTGGTGAATATATCCGCAATTTGTTCAGAAGATGGACAAAACTGTAGTTTGATGGTCTTGTCATGCACTAATCCTCGAATGTAATGCATGTGAATCTCTATGTGATTTGTTCTCTTCCTCTGAATTGGATCAATGGATATTTTTATGGCACTCTAATTTTCACACCAAATGACTATAGGTGTGATGGAGAAAATGCCAAACTCTGAAAGTATCCCTTGTAACCAAACACATTGAGTTGTTGCATTCACAACACCCTTGTATTTTTCTTTTGTGGAGGAGAGGGAAATGTCACTTTGTTTCTTGCTTGAACAACAAATGGGGCCATCATCAAGCATGAAAAGATATCCAGAAGTTGAATTCTGATCTGAAATATCACCATCCCAATCATAGTCTGTGAATCTGATGAGATCAAGTGAAGAATGGGCTGCAAAGTGTAATCCATGAGACCTAGTTCCTTGCACATAATGCAAGATTCTTTTGGATTCCTTCCAATGGAGTTTATGTGGCTGTTGCATATATATTGACACTGAACTTACTACAAAATAAATATTAGGTAGAGAGTGTGTTAGATAGAGTAGACTTCCAACTAGTTTTCTGTACAATGTGTTGTTGATTAGTGGGGTAGAATCACCATCTTCTAGTTTAATACCAGAGAGGAATGGAAACGTAGCAGGATTGCACTCTGACATTTTCAATTTTTTTAGCAAATCTGAAATATATTTAGGCTGGGATACCTTTATACTTGAAGTGGATTGGGTGATCTTAAGACCAAGAAATTGTCTCAACAATCCTAAATCAATCATTGAAAAGACATTGTGCAAAGTAGTTTTTATTGTAGCAATATCATTAGTGGAGCTTCCAGTAATCAATAAATAATCAACATATAAAAAAAATAATTAGAATGGAGTCTCCAATATGCCACAAATAAACATTAGAATCTGATCTGCATCTCATGAAACTTTGTGACAGAAGGAAGTTGTCCATTTTGGCATACCAAGCCCTGGGAGCCTGTTTAAGTCCATATAGTGACTTCTTCAACCTACACATGAGAGAGGGATCATTAAAATATCCTTATGGATGCTGAATATAAATTTCCTCCTCAATATCCACATGGAGGAATGCACTTTTCACATCCATGGGGTGAACCTACCATTGCTTGGATGTTGTAATGGCTAGAAATAGCCTGATTGAATCCATCTTAGCTATCAGAGCACAATTCTAGGTGTAGTCAAGACCTTGGACTTGTGAGAATCCATTATCAACTAGAATTTCCTTATATTTGATTGAGTTATCAATTACAGCCACCTTTGTTTTAAAAGTCCACTTGTAATGTACCATTTTTCTTCCGGGAGGAAGGGAGACTAGCTCCCAAGTTCCATTCTTTTGAAGAGATTGGAACTCCTCATCCATGGGAGCTTGCCATATTGGATATTTTTATGCTTATGAATATGAATATGGAGCAGATCCTAACATTATAAAACATTGCTCAGGAAAATAAGGATCATTCACAGAGAATGCACAATGTGCATCTTCGAATTGTGACCTAGTTTTCTTAGTGTCTCTAGGATCATCAACAAGATCTCCTACTGCTTCAAGAGTATTTTCAGTCCAATTGGGTCTTGAAGATGGATTTTGATATACTATATCAGTCTGATATTCATCATAAAACTCAAAATGAGAATCATAAATCCCATTGGAGTCATCACTTACATCATCAAGTGGAGGGCTTGAGCATTCTCCTTCTTCCATTGGAATTGTCTGCAAAGGTTCTTCCTCAAACTGTACACTCCTCTCGATGAACATATTATGAGTGGAGGGATCATAAAATTTGTAACCTTTTGCATTCATATCATATCCAACAAGTATGCATGGCTGAATTTGAGGCTGCAAGTCCCTTCTCTTCTCTGAAGGAATTCTAGCCCAACCTTTTGAACCAAAAATCCTGAAATATGACACATCAGGCTTATGTCTCGTCCAAGCTTCAAACGGTGTCATTCCTTACACTTATTTGTGGGACACCCTATTCCAAATATGGTATACACAATTGATGGCTTCATTCAACAATATTGGAGAAATAGACTTGGACTCTAACATACATGTAGCCATCTCCTTCAGTGCTCTATTTTTCCTCTTTGCCACACCATTTTGTTGAGGTGTGTAGGAAATGGTATGCTACATTTGAATGCCGGCATGAGCACAAAATTGTTGCAGATCCTTATTAACATATTCACCTCCATTATTATTCCGTAGGGCCTTGATCTTTCTCCCAGATAAATTCTCAACAAAAGATTTAAAAATGGACAAATTTCAAATACTTCTAACTTGTTTTTGAGAAAATATACCCAACAAAATCTAGAGTAGTCATCTATGGAGGTAAGAAAATACTTTGCATTACTAAGTGACAAGGTGGGAAAAGGACCTGTGATGTCAGAATGAACCAATTCAAGAGGTGCAGTTTCTCTCTTAACTTTTCCTTTCTCATATATGTGCTCTAGGTGTTTCCCAAGGAGACAAACATGGCAGTTGCCTTTTGAGAACTTTATCTATGGCATCCCTTCAACCATTGAGAACTTGTGTAAATATTGCAAATATTTGAAGTTCATATGGCCAAATATCTCATGCCACATCTTATTGGTCTCATGGGAATAATTCAAAATAGCATTTGGAAAAGGGTAGGGAGGAAAATGAGAAAATTTGCATACCTTACAACTATGATCTGCAACACCTAGTGATATGTTTCTTCCGGTAGAAAGTTTTGCAATCTCTACGTCATTTGCTGTGAAGGTGACCCTCTTAGGAATTCCATTGTGTGCCATTTCATACACAGATAGAATATTTGCAGAGAGATCCAAGAGATACAACACATTGTTGAAGCTTCCATTCTCCAACTGAATTCTTCCTCTTCCTTTTGATGGATTTTTTGAGTTGTCTCCCATCACACTTGGAGGACCACCAAAGGATTCGATAGAAGAGAATGACTCTTTTGAGGCTTCCATATGTCTGGATGCACTTGAGTCAATGATGAATGAGGAGGGAGTTGCAATGCCTACTTTCAAAGCATGGCACCTTTCTTTGTCTTTTGTTCCTGAGCTTGCATCTCTTCTCTTGGCATTCCTAGGAACAATAAGATTGTTCTTTTCAAGAATTTGAGCTATCATGTCAATGGTATTCTTCATGCAAGACATTTCTAGATGAAATATTTTTAGATGGTAGGTGCATTTTTTTATTTTCCTTCTTCATATTTTGCTTTTTCTTCTGAGGGTTCGAATTCTCAATTGATGGTTTGGGCTTCCCATTCTTTGAATATGACAACTTCTTATCTTTAAATTGCTTCTTCCCTTTGGATTTCTTGGAATCACCTACAACAAGTGCTTGGTCCTTTGATGTATTGATGGTGCCCATTTGGACCAATTTTTCCTACTCCTAGGTGAGGGCCTCCATGAATTCTTCCAAGGAAGGCATCTTCCAATTTTGAACTTCCAACTTGGTTGCATCAAAAGTAGACACAAATACCGAGTGTTTGAGCCCAAATTTGAAAATATGGACAAAACCAATTGTTCCTCTTTCTTCTCAATTACACATTACTTGAGTTGAAGCAACAAGGATTTGAATTTTGTGAAGAAGTCTTGTAGGGAGTCAAAACTACTAGGGCTCAGAGTAAGCCACTCATTTTCCAGCTGATGGCCTCTCATCTCATCTATCTTTCCAAACAGAGTTTTGAATTTGCTCTAAACTTGATTTGGATTGGTCAATCCATTCAGGTGAAAAAGAAGATCTCTACAAGTACTGAGGCATAGAAAACCATACACTTCATCCATATTGTTGTGCCACTTGGGCTTCTCAACTGCTGATTTTGGCTCGTTTTCAGTGCCCATGTTGACTCTGTAAAGGCCTTTGCTTCTCAGAAGGATCACCATTTATGCTTTCCAATCAAATTAATTGAATGGAGTAAGAAGAAAATGTTGGGATTGCTCCCTATTCAACAACTGCGCTCTTGATGGGCCTAGATCCTGTAGCCTACAATAAAAACACTTCAGAAGAAAGTTTTATGTCAGCACACTCAATATCTACTTCGACACTGAGCACATTCGTGAGTGCCTCACACATGGGTAGACTCCAAAGGATTGCTCCAATGGATTCAAGGTAATTTTCCCAAGTATTTCCATGGAACCTCCACAACTTCTAGTGCATCAATGGAAGTATATGAGATGAAATAGATAACTGGACCTCTCTATTACCATGTGAAAATTCTCTCACAGGAATATCTTCAGCAACAAAACTAACCTCACAAGTCTTACACAGATCTACAAAAACATAAAGAATAAAATCACAGAGAAAGTGAGTTTTGAGTGTAAAATTTTTTCATATTATTCATCCACAAGATGTGGGCATTAAAATAATAATACATGCAAGATAATTCATGAGCCTCTGATGGCATTCGAATTCCACTAAAGAGATATGCTTAATTAGAATTGAATCCATCTCTAGACAAGAACTAGTGGAAATTCATGACAGAAGGCTAGCTAACTGAAAGTGGTTGGCGCATGATGGAGGCACTATGATAGAAATTAGCGGAGGATAAAGCAATGATGCACATGAGGTGACTTGTAGTGGTCAAAGAGGCACTACTACACTTAAAATCAATGAATCTAGGTAGAAGAGTTAATTAACCAGGTGAGACTGGGGACAAGGTACCCCAAATCAAGGAAATGATTCAGTTAACTCCTAAAATCATGCATGAGGGTGAATTAGATCCTAAATGATAGGGAAAGGCACTTTAAGTGGATAAGGTGGCCAAGATCTGAAAAAAATTAAGCATTAGGGGGTCAACAACATAGTCTAGGTGACAGGAGACTCAATTATTCATGCATGGATTTCATGACTAATGTATGACCAAGGTCTAGATGGGTAGAATGTTCCAACAACTTGTTAGTACCCAAAGGTAAATCGGGTTTGAAATGATGTACACCCGGGCACGATAGAAGCTCAATTATTTAAAGATATTAGAGCTATATAATTTATGCAATGTGTTTTGGATACACTCTCAAATTTCTTGAATGGATTAGGTTATGCGCATCATTAATAGATGTAAAGACATTCTGTAGAGGAAATTCACAACATTCAATAGACTATATGAAAATGTGAAAGCGTATTTAACAGATGGAGTACTAGAATTATTCAAGAAGTGACCATGAAGGAAAAATTCCTTGAATCTAGATGAACTTTGAATGTGTTAATTCTTCAAGATGAGGAATTTCAACAATTCTTACACAATGTAAAGTATAAAACATAAGGAATGAAGGAAACATAGCAATATTTCATGCCTATAACATATACATGAAATTCCTTTCAATTCTAAACCAGACATAAAATATTTTAAAAGATGTAAGAGAGGCAAAAATTTATGAATCTCTAACAAAGATTTTATCTTCAAACATCATGAATGTCAATGACATAATAATGCGATCGAATGCTACATCAGGCTTCTATTAATCTCATGAATCTTTACATAGAAAACAAAATGGGAAAAAAATGGACTCAATTAATAGAGGAAAAACATATATGGAACAATGTTGTGTCTTTAATCTCATACATAGCCAAATTACAAGGGCCAACTCTATCACTCGACTCTAGAAAACTAGTTAGAGAGACTCTCTTCCTAAAATTTCTAGCCTTTAAGACTGATTACAAGCTAGATTATATAGAGTTTGTAAGTAATCAAATTCAGTTTCTTACATCCTAACAGAAAAGTAAATATGACTCAATTTACCTTTTTACAAAATATTTTTACATTTCTCTTTTCTAACATCTAATGTTGAAATTAGCATTTTAATTCTTTCTACTGGAAGTCTTCTTCTTGCCCCTCATATAAACATTGGGTTGTCCTATTGGCCCCACCTGAGGGATGCCAGCTTGATTCATCTGGTGCATCATCTAGATATTAACTGGACCTGCAGGGGGCATAAAGGATATGGGAATACATCTCCATTTCCATCCCACGGGGAAGGAATTCCTAGATTCAGTACCTCCTTAAACAAGGCTCTAAAAGAGACATTTCATCTGTTAGTTGCTTGACATTGTTTTTCATTCTAAAAACATATGTTTGTTTCATGATCATTGATCTAACTATTTTAATAATATGAGTCCTATCGTTAATGCCCTTTTCAACCAAATGTCTTTTCATTCCACTGTTCAAGTAGTCTATGACCTCTGCATCTTGCTTTGGCATATTTCCTAATTTTTTTTCAATTGACTTTATTTTTGGATCGGCGTTAGTATGTTAGGAACCTATGTAAACCCTTCTCTTTACTATGTTAGTATATTGTTGTTGGACGCATATGCTTTGTAAGTCGTCCCGTAGTATTTGTTGATCCGTAGTTTATATTAGCCCATAGTATTGACCCATAGTATTGGACGCATATGCTTTGTAAGTCATCCCGTAGTATTATATGTCCCATGGTTTTGACTCATGGTATTGGGCATAGACTTAGTATATAAGTGTGTGTTGAGGTCATTGAAGGCACCGTGAAGTTAATTGTATTGAGCTTGCTCAAAGGAGGTTGCCCCCTCGAAGTGGCCCGTGATCAATATAAAAGTGATTCTGTTCTGTTATTTCTGATATCTTGTGTATTTGCATTAATTAATTATTGCAGGATCATCACATCTGGTATCAGAGCACTTTCCTTGGCACAAGTGGGAAATTTTTTTTTCTTTTTTGGGCGGCGACTTTCAGATCAATTTCTAAAACTTTCTACAAAAAATCAGAAGAAACTGATTGCATATCTGAATTCCTCTTTCAAAAATACGCAGTTTCAAAAAAAAAAATCATCTCATTTGGAGTTCTAAAAGTGGAGATATCATGGATTTAAAATCAGCAATTTTTCAGAATTTCGGTGACGACCGCGGAAATTGCGGCGAGAACATATTTTGACCGAGTGCCCAGATTTCTATTCCGCTTTCATGGGTAGAAGCAGAGTGGTTGTTCCAGTTCCGGAAACATGCTATAATAGCGATTCTGAGCAATATAGATCCGGTTTTTGAACATTGGGTGGAATTTTTGCCCAAATTTTTTCTGTTGCGGGTTCGGATTTGGGAATAATCCCTATCCGCTTAACTGTGGGAAGTACTTGGGCATAAGCCCTAAAACTCATTGTGAGGAGTACCATAGGAACCTCGAAGTAGCTGGCCCATTGAGAGGACCTGCCAGCGAAAAGGGCAACGACCCCTACCTGATTGACTAGTTCCCACCCGTGAGGTAAACCAAGAGTTGTCGTTTGTGGCAAATCGGTTATCAGTTTTACCTGAGCCGTGGAGTGAGGGGTACTGCCCCAATACGCAAGCCGTCAGACAGCATTGGTGGCTGAGTGAAAACCCTGAACTGTTAAAAAACCGCACATACCTGGGGTCCATATCTACTTTCAGCTGCACTATTGTCGATCACTGCTGCACCGTTTCAGATCCATTTTGCAAGCCGTTCCAGATCCAGCCGTTCGGCGTTGTTGTAGATTCCTTCAGAGTCGTAGCCGCTCCAGTCTGTAAAAAAAAAAAAATCCAGATTCCTTCAGAGCCGTAGCTGCTCCAGTCTGTTAAAAAAAAAAAAAAAAAAAAAAAAAAAGAGAAGTTTTTTGTCCATATCTCCCTTGTTTTCACTCTGTTTCCCTTGAAATTTTCGGGGAACCCCTGTCATCCCATTCTGCCTATTTCATTCCTGAGGACCCTGTCCCCAATTGCCCTTCCCAAAGCCCGAAAGCCCACATTTGTCTAATTTTAGGGTTTGCCATAACTTCCTCAGATTTCACCCAATCGCCTTCAAATTTTACCACAGAGTTCCTTTCTGAACTCTGCTTCTTTGTCCCTCTCTGCCAAATTTTCTCATTCTATCACCCCGCTTCTGAAATCCCCCTTTTTGCCTTCTTGTCCTTTTGACAGTGTCCAAAATCTAGTCAAACCCCAATTACCCATCAGATTGTTTCCCCAATCCCAATTTCCCTTTACTAAATCAGCTTCTGTTTGTGTTTTTCTACCCATTCCAAAAAAAAAAAAAAAAAAAAACCTGGTTATGGTTGTCACCCGTGTCGGAGCAAACACCATGGAGGAAGCACTTGCAGCCATCCAAACCAAACTCCAAGATCTGGATGAAAAATTTCTCAGCCTCCATCTTCAGCATTCAGCCATGAACAATAACCGACAGCCAGAATCTTTTGCAGCCACCGGGTTCTCTTCTTCCAACAATTTTCGTGGGCCGAAGCTTGATTTTCCTCGCTTCAATGGTACTGATCCGACTGGATGGATATACCGAGCAGAACAATATTTCAGTCTGCATAATACTTTTGATGTCCAGAAAGTTCCACTTGCATCCTTTCATTTGGAACAGGAAGCCCTTCAATGGTACCGTTGGTACATCAAAGCTCATCCCGAGCCAAACTGGACAGATTTTTGCCAACTCATTTTGCCACGATTTGGCCCTAGTGCTTTTGATGATTTCACAGGAGCACTCACTAAACTTCACCAAATTGGCACAGTGAGAGAGTATCAGACAGAATTTGAGAAATTGGCCAACCACACAGAAGGATTGTCTGATGAATTCTACAGGAGTTGTTTTATAAGTGGTCTCAAGGATGAAATTCGCTCAGAGGTCAAAATGTTTTGTCCCAACACAATGATGGAAGTCCTAGGGTTGGCTAAGCTGGCTGAGGACAAGATTGCAGCTCAACAACGCTCCAAACCCACCCTTGTTCCCTTCAGAAATATGGGTTCCCAACGACCTCCCATCACGCCTTCTCCTCAACCAACTCCTATCAAGCATTTTTCTGAGATAGAAATGCAGGCACGCCGAGAAAAAGGGCTTTGCTATAATTGTGATGAGAAATTCACTCGGGGACATAGATGTGTTCAACAAAAGCTCTATCTCTTGGATGTGGATTCTCCGCCTACCTTAGAGCTTGGTGAAGAAGCTACGGATACAGTGGATGATCAGATTGACATTCAACAACCGCCTGTTGACACCCCATTTCAGGACGACCCACCTGAGATCTCTCTCCATGCTGTAACCGGCGTCACCACCCCACAAACAATGCGGGTTAGGGGATACTTCAAGAAGCTCCCTCTTACCATACTCATTGATTCTGGTAGCACTCATAACTTCATTGACCCTCGGATTGCCAAACAGGATGATTGTTTTGTCCATCCTTGCTCCAACTTTGAAGTCATGGTTGTCAATGGGGGCACCTTACCTTGCAAGGGGAAGTGTCACAATGTGCGTATCTCTATGGAAGATTATAGCCTACGCTCTGACATGTTTGCCTTGTCCTTAGGCGGATGTGATGTGGTTTTGGGCATCCAATGGTTACGCACACTTGGCCCCATCTTATGGGATTTTGCTGAACTTTGGATGCAGTTTAAAGTCAATGGGGCACAACACAAATTTATGGGCTTACAACCAGGGTCTCTTTGCATCATCAGTTCACATCGCTTGGAAAAAATCCTTAAGAAGAATTCACATGGTGTCATCGCTCAGCTCAATTCCATTCAGATGCACCCATCAACAGTCTCCACTACTTCCTTGGATAGATATGCAGGTATCTTTGCTGAACCAATGTGCTTGCTGCCTTCAAGAGACCTTTCCGGTAAGAATGTAACCACATCTATCTCTTAGCAGGAAACGATGGCTATTTTGCATGCAGTACAGAAGTGGTAGCCATCCCTATTAGGGAATTATTTCTGCATCAAGACTGATCTCCCGAGTCTGGAAAATTTTCTGGACCAATGGGTCTCCTCCCCAACACACCTGCAATGGGTTATCCAACTCATGGGTTATCCCTATGTGATCACTTACAAGAAGGGTAAGGACAATATGGTGGAAGATGCTCCTTCTCGCACAATTGATGACCCAGTTTCTCTTACAGCTCTTTCTCTGCTTGTTCCAAATTGGTTGCAATATGTTCAACAGGGCTATCTCTTCTATGAACTCCATGCTTCTCCATCAACAGCGCACTCTGGCTTCTGCAACATGTATGACTAAGAACAATTTAACTTCTTTTGGCAGGGACTAAAAATGACAATTCAACAGATGGTGGCTGACGATGATACTTTCCAAGTCAACAAGGGTGAAACGACACTCCTTTTGGGATTGCTCAAACCCTTGCCCATCCCTAAATAGCTTTGGCCAACTCTTTCTATGGATTTCCTAGCAGCGCTCTGGTGGTACAATACCACATCTCACAGGACACCATATGAAGCGGTCTCTGGAAAAACACCACCAGTTCTTCTTCCATACACCCTTAGCAGCTCCCCAGTTCAGGCAATTGACTCGGTTCTTCGAAACCGCGATCAGATTCTTCTCATTCTGCAGGACAATCTTCACATGGCCAGAATTCGCCTGAATCAACAAGCTGCTCAGCACCGTTCTGAGCGCATTTTCCACGCAGCTGACAGGGTTCTTCTTCATCTACAGCCTTCCAAGCAATCCTCCTTGACACTCCAAAGGCGTTAGTGGCCTGAAATGCAACCCGAGGATGCTACCGGGGAACCACTCCTTCAGCTTCTGCAGCAATTTCTCCAACCAAAGCTTTGAGGACAAAGCTTTTTCTAAGGGAGAGGGGATGTTAGGAACCTATGTAAACCCTTCTCTTTACTATGTTAGTATATTGTTGTTGGACGCATATGTTTTGTAAGTCGTCCCGTAGTATTTGTTGATCCGTATTTTATATTAGCCCATAGTATTGACCCATAGTATTGGACGCATATGCTTTGTAAGTCGTCCCGTAGTATTATATGTCCCATGGTTTTGACTCATGGTATTGGGCATAGACTTAGTATATAAGTGTGTGTTGAGGTCATTGAAGGCACCGTGAAGTTAATTGTATTGAGCTTGCTCAAAGGAGGTTGCCCCCTCGAAGTGGCCCATGATCAATATAAAAGTGATTCTGTTCTGTTATTTCTGATATCTTGTGTATTTGCATTAATTAATTATTGCAGGATCATCACATAGTATCCATGTCCAATTCACCTTGAATGAATTCGAAGTAGTCCCACGTTTACATGAACCATTCCTCAATATTCTCCCAAATAGTTTGTATTATTCTCCTCGGTAATTGTTCTCCTTGAACATTTATTTGGAGAGAGGTTATCTGACTCTTTAGATCTCCCACTTCTCTCTCTAGTTTTGTCAATATCCTCTTCTTTCTTGCTTACTTTAGTTTCCTATTCAAGGATTCTATTATCCTTTGTTTCTAGTTCCTTTTGGGCCTCATCAAGTTTTGTACTTAGGTCATTATCTTCCTCAATAGGTTGTGTGCTTGAACTCAAATTTGCATGATCTTCTTCCATGGAATCTACATCAATGGTCTCTAAAGGAACGACCTATTGTTCACCTGTAGTTTATTCCACATTTGTTGCTGCAAACTGACTTTTTGATGCACCTGTTTATTTTGTTATGCTTATTGTGTGATGATTTTCCATTGGAAATGAAGGGATTGGTATTGTAGGTTGAATCTATGCTTGGATTGTAGGAGTTGAGATTGTAGTGTCTTCCCCAATGGAGATCTTGGTCCTTTCCAGCTTTAAATTGGCAATTTTCCAGTGTAAATCATCAATCTTCCTTCTTCTTTTCTTAGATAACTGTTGGAACTCTATCATGCTAGCATAAATTTTCTCCTTTTCCTCATGTGCATGTTTCAATTCTTTGCTATGTACTGGATCTGTTGTGGGCATCTTTAACTTCTTCTTCAATTTGGTTATTTCATTGTCCTTCTTCTCCATGAGTGACTTAATCTGAGACCCAGCTGAAGGATCAGCTGCTAATGCTATCAACTTTTATTCCAATGAATTGATGGTGATTTGTTTGGCCCTAGTGCTCCACTTCTCCATCTTATATAATTTTTCAAACTTTTTGAGGGCCAATCTCAGCTTTCTTTCTTCTTTCTCTGATTTGACAATTTCAATGCACATCATTTCACTAGCTTTCTTGTAAAAATCCAGTTTTTCTAGCTTACTAAACTCTTTAAAGTTCACAATGTGTTCTTCTGCTCTCCAGTCACTTAGCTTGACAGGCTTGGCCACTTTTGGTTCAAGGACAGAAAATCTTAGTGTGTCTTGTTGGTGATCAACAACTGATATTAGCGTCCTTCCTGTGGTTGTGAGGTCTTGTCTCAATTATTTCACCATATTTATTCCTTTCTCCCTTATATTTCTATAACCAGATTGAAGATCTGTCCTTAGAGGGATTGGTTCTGTTGATGAAGAACCTTGTATATTTTGAGGAATGGTAAACTCGATAGAGGGATAAATGGCATATTGAATTAATGGTTTCCATAGAAAGTTTTGCTTTTCTATTAGCTTAGTGATTTCCCTAGGGATTTCAACTGATTATGACCCTGATACCTACACTAATGATTGCTCATCATCATCTGTTGTTGTTTTGGCCCTTTTAGGGTCTGGGTCCTACTGGTCTTGATCAATATCCATTTCTCGAGCTTTCTCAATTTCCCTTTTTTGTCCAATCAAATGTTGTTGTCTTTCTTCTTCTTCAAATTTTTTTATGGCCTCCTATACTTCCTCCCAAGTTTCTTTATTGGCCATTCTTTCCCAAAGAGGCTTGGATGGGCATACATAGGTTGATTTTTTATTTTCAAGCCTCTATTTTGATATAAATAGAGTGTGGGTCATTTCGAGTTTATCTCTGGCCATAAAGGGGAGATTAATGAATGGATGAAGAAGGCCTGGGCACCAATGTTTGGGACTCTCTCGTGGGTTAATCTCCTTATCAACGGTTGGATTATGTTCATTTTTGCCGAAACAACTCACCTGGATTTGATTTTGAAGGACTCTTGGATTTTTAAAGAAGGGTCTTTGTGGCTGAAGTGGTGGCACATTTCTTTTAACCCTATTTCTGAAGTTCAAAGCAAGAGACATCTTTGGATGATTATTCCTGGGCTTCAAATTGAAATTTGGATGGAAAATATATTGATTGGCATTGCCAATTCAGTGGGAAAGTTCATACAGGTGGATAATAACACTCTCTGTGGGTGTGACAGACGTTTTGTTAAAGTTATGGTGGAGTTTGAGATGGGTAAGGGCTTGCCTGCTGAGCTTGAAATTTCATGGGGTTCGCAGTGCTGGATGCAAAGATTAGATTACTTTAAGATACCTTTTCGATGTTTTGAGTGCCATCAGACTGGTCATGTTCAAGCTAATTGTCCGCGGAATCAGTTTCAAAAGCTGGGGAAAATTGGGGATTTTTCTCATGATTCTCGATCTGTGGTTCCAGCTTCGTTTCCGGTGACATCGGGTAAGTTCTATGATAGCCCTATCTTTCATAACAATGAGCTTACTAATGAAGAACTCAAATTTGTTGAGGATTCAGAGAAGATTTTTGACCACCGCATCTCTATTGGGGACATTGTGTTGAATTTGGGAAATTCTGTTTCTAACCCTCATTCTTCAAATTTAGTGCTTAACTTGTCTGCTGGGGGGGAGAAGACTTCTATCAAAAGAAATCTCTTTGGCTCTGGGGTGGAAGTAGGTCTTATGGAGGATTCTATTATTAAACCCACTTTAGATGTTGTTAGGTCTCCTTGTTCAGGGGAGGTGGGAATTGTTGGGGCACCATTTTGTGAGGTTTCAGATGTGGGTGGAGGGTCTTTTACTATGCCAGAGTCTGATTTATTGCAGGAGTCTAGGTATAAGGCTCCTGAGGGTCAATCTTTTCTTTCATCATTGCCTGTGTTTTCAAAAAACCCTACTAGTAACCCAGATGTTTTGGCCTCTAACTCAGTGCGTTTTCAAAATGTTACTATTAGACGGAAAAAGGGCAGAATGAAGGATAATCCTTCAGAAGTTGAGGATTGTGTAACTCTGTCATCTAGATTACATGCTACGGATGTTGGGAATCTGGTGACTAATTCTGTTGGGCATCTTAGAGCAGGAAATCCCAGTGAATTGGGTTCCTAATTTCATTCTGCTCTCTGAATATTAGAGGGGTGGGGAAGGCTACCTGGCTCAGGGCCTTATCCCATCTTATTAAGTCTACTGGGTTGAAAGTGTTACTGTTACAAGAAACGATGTGTGATGCCTCTATTGCTATTTCGAAGATTTCGGGCTTGATTCCTGATTGGGAGGTTATTGCTCTTAGTTCTTCAAGACTCTCTAAGGGGTTGTTATCTGCTTGGGATCCACGATACTTCACATTTTCTGCTTTCAAAACAAAGTGGGGTATTTTATTAGATGGACTCTGCAAAGTTAACAATCTTAAGCTTACTCTTTTAAATTGTTATGGACCCTATGAAGATAGGTCTTGTTTCTTGGATTCTTTGGCAAATTTTGGTTTACTGAACAATCCTAATCTTATGATTGCAGGAGAATTGAATTTCACTAGAGGTGCTATTTAAATTTGGGGTCGCCATGCAAGGCAGGATGTTATGGGACATTACTTTTCAGATTTTCTTGTGGATAATAATCTTGTGGATGTTTTACCTACTATATTAGTGCCGACTTGGACTAATGGTCGACAGGGTGAGGAGGGTATCTATAAGCATCTATATAAATTTTTGATAAATTCCTCACTTCTGGAAATTGGAGGGAGTTATAAGATGTGGGTTGGCAATCAAAAATTCGCTAACCATTGGCCTATACATTTCCAATTTCATGAGTTGGTCCATAAAGGCTGCTACCCCTTTAAGTTCAACAGCTCTTGGTTAGGTGATGAGGCTTTTTGTTTGATGGTTCGGGATTATTGGACGTGATTGGAAGTGGACCCTGTTTTGAATCCAGTCGACTCTTTTTGTTATAAAATTAGGTTGCTAAAATCTAAAGTTTCTGGCTGGATACATGATTAAAAAAGGAAAGATCTTTCAGATTTATCTAATATTGAAGCTGATATCCTTTCACTGCACAATCAAAATTCTGAGGAGTCACTCTCTGCTAATGAATTTGATACTCTTAAAATGTTGGAGGGAAATAAAGAAAAATTCTGGAAAGGGAAGAACAGGAGTGGCGCCTAAAGAGTAGGGCTATATGGTTAAATCATGGTGATAAAAATACAAAATTTTTCCATTCCTTTGCCTGTTATAGGCGCAATTTAAATTCCATATGGAATATTGACGATGGTTCTGGAACCTGTGTCTCTAGTAAAGAAAGGGTTCAAGCTGTGGCTAAAGAACATTTTGGTTCTATTTATATTGATCAGAAGGACTATGACTTATTAGACCAACTCAAGGTTGCTAGATTGTATCCCAGATTTTGTGATGATGAAAATTCATTGGAGCTGGTTAAGGATGTTTGTCTGGAGGAGGTTGAGGAGGTTTTACACTCTTTTGCTGAGGAGAAAAGCCCCGGGCCCGATGGATGGACTATTGAGCTGTTCATCCACTTCTTCAATATTATGGGATTGGACATACTAAATATGGTGGAATACTCTAAGAATCAGGGTTTCATCTCAAGTGTGCTTAATGCAACATTCTTGACATTAATTCCTAAGAGTAATGATCCAAAACATTTGGGGGATTACAAGCCCATTGCCTTGTGCAATATGGCCTGTAAAATTGTTTCCAAAATTATTGCTACTAGATTGAAGCCTATACTGTCTAAATTTATCACCAAAGAACAATTTGGCTTCTTAGATGGAAGACAGATATTGGATGCCGTTGGGATAACACAGGAGTTGCTACATTCTATCAAAATTCAGAAAAAGAAGGTTGTTATTCTCAAGATGGATTTGGAAAAAGCTTATGACCGTGTGAATTGCGATTTCCTGAGGCTTGTTCTTATCCAAATTGGTATACCGCCATTGATCATTAATTGGATCATGGCATGTGTGAACTCCATGAATATTGCAGTGCTAGTGAATGGTGATCCAACTGAATTTTTCATATGTTCTAGAGGTATTCGTCAAGGTTGTTCTCTTTCACCACTTTTGTTTTTCCTGGTTATCGATGGTCTGAGCCTTTTAATCTCTCAAGCAAAGACCGAAGGTTTTATCAAAGGTATAAAAGTGACTAGGAATTTATCACTGTCCCACATTCTATTTGTGGACGATGTTCTACTGATTGGCTCAAGCTCTGATAAAGAATGGAAGCCTTTTTGTAATATTATCAAGCTATTTTGCAGCGGCTCGGGCATGAAGGTGAGTTTAAAAAAATCTTCCTTTCTTTTTAACTCACTGGATGATCTGGAGATTAGTAATATTCAGAGGGTGTTACCCTATAAAGCTTGCTTGCTGGGAGAAGGGTTTAAATATCTGGGATATTTCATAAAACCCAATGGATACTTGATCCAAGACTTGTAGTGGTTGCTTAGGAAAATAGAAGCTTGCATTGGACATTGGTCCTTCAGATTATTATCTATCGGGGGGAAGCTTGTTTTGGTGAAATCCATTCTGACTAAAATTTCGGTTTATTGGCTTTCACTTTTGCCAATTCCCATTGCTATCATAAAAAATATGCATAAGCTTTTAAGCACTTTCCTTTGGTCTAGAGGAGTGAATAAGAATTCCATTGTGATGATTGGATGGGACAAACTTTGTATCCTGGAGAGTGTTGGAGGCTGGGGTATAAAGGATCTCTCCTGTTTCAGTGAAGCACTATGCCTCGAATCCTTTTGGCGTGGACTATTTAGCAGAACTTTGTGGTCGGATGTATTGCACTTGAAATATATTAAAATGGATATCAGTCATTGGTTAAGATTCTCTGCTAAGAAGACTAAAGGTGTCTCGTCCATCTGGAATGGGTTCTTAAAAGTCTATAAGTGGTTAGCTGCGGAAATCTGCTAGAAAATGGGTGATGGGAAAGATATCTCCATCGGAGTAGATCCGATTGTGGGGTTACAGGGTTCGTATTGCTTATCCAACAACATATTATCTCATATCAGATCGTTTGGTTGGTATACCCTTAATAAGATTATCAAGAACAACTCAACAGGATACTGGTATAATTCTCATGATTTAGGGATGACGGGTTATGATACAAGTGACTGGGATGGTTACATCAAATCCTTAAGTGAAGCTGGTTGCAGAGCTACTGGTGAAAGGGATAAATTGTTATGGATGGGGAATGAAAATTCAAGTTTTGTCACGGCAAAAACTGCTTATATGAGGATTATTAGACAAAAATGCATTTTTCCAAATCACTGGTGGTATAAATCTGTGTGGAGATGGCAGATTCCTATTAAGATGAAGTGCTTTATGTGGTTTGTTTTTATGAATAGATTAAAGACTTGGGATAATCTCATCAGGAGGGGGTGGATTGGACCAAGTATGTGCAGCCTGTGTAAAGCTAATGAGGAAAATATTTCACACTTATTTAGTTTCTGTGAATTTTCCAAACTAGTCTGGGAAAGAGTTTGTCAAACTCTAAGAATTTTAAATGATTGGGGAAATTCGGATTTGATCTCTAGTTATGCTCAGTGGATTTTGTCTCATAAGGCCTTTGAGATACTTCCGGTATTGGTGTGCTGGAGCATTTGGTACATGAGGAATTTGACAATATTTGAAAATCAATCTCCAAACTTTAATGTGGTAGCAGATCTATGTCTAAAGTAGTTTGCTCTCTATCATAACAAGGAAGCTGGCAGAAACCAGAGAAATGTTATAGTCTTGAATGTTCAGGTTGATAATCCTGTTCTCTATTTTGATGGGGCAGCTGCTTAGGATCAATGTGCAACAGGGGGTGTAATCTTTCTTAACCAAAATCACTATTATACTTTTAGACTGAAATGTGGCAGAGGATCAAACATGAAAGCTGAAATTGTGGCTTTATGGATGATTGTTAGGGTGGAAAATCTTTTTGGGCTGACAGAAGTAAAATTCTTTGGTGATTCTTGGGTTAAAATTAAATGGGCCCGTGGTGAATATAAGTTACAGGTTGCTATATTGTTCCCATGGTGCGATCGCATTAGACAGGAACTATCATGTTTTCATGATTTTACACTTCTTCATATTTTCAGAGAAAGCAATACTTTGGCGGATAAACTATCAAAGGAGGCAATGGAGACCGAAGAAGGAATTCTATACTGGGAAGACTTCATTGATTCTAGGATGGATTCTGGTGGCAGTTATCCACTTTTTGAGGATTAAGGGCTGATATATTTTATGTGTCAGATTAGCTTTTTGTGGTTTGATTTATTAATATAAATAGCAATAGTATGTTTTTTTCACTAAAAAAAAAGGAAGCTGGTAAGTGTGAAAATCAGGAAAGTTCCAACTCATTCAAGTAAGGTACATTGGATGAGGCCAAGGTGGTTCATTAGAAAATTAAATTGCTCAAAAATTCATATAATCTATAAAATAAGGAGGTTTCACCACTTTGACATCTTTTGACAGTTGATCATATGTGAATGAGTAAGCTCTGAGCTTCTCTAGGCTTTGGAGATGCACCCTTAGCCACCTATGGGAGATGTTCCCCATAGTTAGTGATCTAGTCTTCTGCATATGATTTAGTGTAGCAATTGATGACTGATTTTCAGGTCTGATCCGTCCCATTTCATGAGGATATTTTTCCTATAGATTTGATGCAGAGATCTAGGCATATTTGATGCGGTATTGATGAGATTCACCTAGAGAAGGAAAACAATTGGAGAAATTGCGCTTTTGTAAGAAGATTCATATGTTTGGTGTGAATACCATGAGTTATTAGAAGTCCATTCTCTGATCCTTGACCTGATACAATGGTTTCAACCCTTCTCTCATTCTTCCAGCAAATATTCATGCTTCTATGAACTCAGATCTTACACATTGTGAGCTACATGTTAGAGCTGGAACTTGTATGATTCAATTGGTGTTATGAAAATAAAAATGGATGTTTAATGCTACTAAATTCATGTTTATGATATCTGATATTTATTTTGAGAATGAATTTGTGATCTGTCATAGTCATTTGTACTTCAATGTAGCAAGTCTTTCTCTTCTTGCTTAGAAAACTAGCTAGTTTCACTGAAATTGTCATAGGAGGAGTTCTGTGAAACTATTTATCATTCCATAAATTTTTGTAGGTATATAATACTCCCTTGAACCCATTACAAGTCCCATAATTGATTTTATTGCAGTTCGTATAGTGTCTAGTTCATCCTGAAGTAAGTGCACCCTAGTAGTCCTGAATTGCCTAACTTCTCCCAAGTCATTCCAAACACTCTCAAATCCTCCCAAAACCTCTGTAAATATTTCCCAGAAGTAGAATAGGGGATAAATACCTACTATATACCCTTTGGATTCTTTCAAGTGTAAGTGGAGGAATCTAGTATGCATATGCTGGTGTACCGAGAAAGCGTTGTGTAGACTTCAGATGTAGTTGTTGTCGAAGCATAAATGGTGCCAGTACATTGTGCAGAGGATTATGAAGCTATCCTCGAATCTAATGTTTATGATGCTGCACACTCATTATCATATTTCTCATATCCAAAAGAGTTCAACTCTCAAGCCATGGTTGGGTTTATCTGTGACCAAGTCTAGTTTTTCTTCTACTAGTTTTGATGACTAGTTTCAGTTTGTGTTAATTTATGTTTTAAATTTTAAAATAGATTTAATATCCTTGAAATTAGATATTAGAATATTATAGTGGTATCAAATATATTTCCTCTACTCCTGTGGAAAGTAATCTCAATTTGAAGAATTTGCAGCCATGTCTTTGTTCAGTGAAGAAGATTCCTATTGGGATGAGGAAGAAGAGATCATTTACATTGATGGAGGCCTACCAAGAGATGAATATGGTTACATTTGTGACCAAATGTATAGTGAGGATAAATGGGCTAAACCAACAATGGCTAATTTCAAGAAGGATCTAGCAAAGATGATATGCACAAGTGAAAACTTGCCCCACCACTACCAGGAGTATCTATCCTTGGGAGAAAATATTTGTAGAGCCATCCATTCCTTTCAAAGATGATTTTTATTGTAGGTTTGGATTTGAGCTCAGGGATGTAGATGAGGAATCAATGAAAGGAAACAAACCAATTAGAGAAGAAGAAGAAGGAAGAACAAATTATCCATCTGATAAGCATGAGAATCACAATAGTCTCTCAAGTGAAGAAACATGTACATCTGAAGAAGATGAAGGTACAATCCTTACTGATGAGGGTTGTAAGCATGAAGAAGCCACCAATGGTTATGCTAAGGATCATCTAGTTATGGATCAGATAGTAACTACTGATGGGTTCCAAGAAGAGGCATCTACTGATGATTTCTCAAGTTCTGAAGAAGCATATTTTGATGGATGTTATGATGAGGTACCTACTGATGGGTACCTAGGTTTTGGGGAGACATCTATTGGTGGATGTCCATCTCTCTATGTTGATGACATAAAGATACCACTTGATGAGGATGTTGAAAGTATAGATTCCACTGAACCTGAAAAAGATGAATTCCTTGCAGTCGAGGAAGAGGTCCAAGGATCGATCTCACTATCACTACCAGAGCTTCATGAGGTTTATCCACTAATAGATGTCGAGGAGGTTCATTATCAACCTTCTCCTTTTGAAAGGCCACTCAAGATGAGCAAAAGAAAGATCAAGGAGGCCATACCAATTCTCCATGAAACACATATTTAAGTGTCACACTCTTGTTGGAGAATTGCTTCATTGGAAGATTCATCTTTCCTTGAAGCCATGGAGAATATCCATAAAGCAATGTCTACAATCAAAGGTAATTTTTCACACATGATTTCTGATAGAGATTACATTGAGAGTTCTATGGAGGAACCTCATAAGATGGTGGTTCATGAGGTGCATGATGACATGCATGTGCTTGAGTATTTTTGGGATGCAGATGATGAGTTCCAAGTACATACTGTCTCCTAGAGTGAAACTAAGCTTCTTCCTGGAGTGAGTCATTCCTTCATTGAGGATTCAGAAGATCTCATGTTTGATGGACCGGCCTTTGATGGAGTTGATGCATCCATTAGCTTGATGGATAAGGTTTGCAGTGATGAAATTTTGGTCTATGATCCTACATCATTTACTTCTACTTATTCCATGTCACTTGAGGAGGAATTTTGGGTCAAGATTTTCTTCTTGATGGTGCCTGAAGAGGAACAAAAATATCCCACATTCGCTCTAGTTGATTCAAGGATAGCACCATTTCCCTCCCAATAGTTGCAGAGGCATTCTATGCCTACCTTTGATTCCTCCACACATAAAGGTGCATATGGTTCCAACTTAACTTCATTGAGCATGACACATTATGATTGCATGCACCTTTTGACCGATGGAAGAGAGTTGAGCCATTGAGAGTATGCACATAGGGAAGCACTTTGATTTCCATTTGGATCATTGGGTTGGAGTATATTTTCTTTTCCTATTTGGGAAAAAAGACACATGATTGATATTCTTGTTTGGATATATGGGTATTTCTTTGACACATTTTACACTTCTTGTGAGCAACATGGGAATCCATGGAATTTCGATGATGCTTACCCATTTTGTGATTGGACATGGGACTTTCACCCTTGTCATTTGAAAAAACGATGTTTTGACTCTTGGTACTTGTGTGCATTGGGAACATAAAGTACATTATGATTTACATGTGCTTGGGGATTTTGAAGTTAAGCAAGATGAAGGCCAAGCACCTATTATTTTCTAAACCGATTATGAATTGCCTCTAGGAGATTGTTACACAATTTTGGAGGAGGCACATGATCTCACTATAGTTGATCCAACCTCAAATATGATGGATGAAACGGGGATTCGGAAGTGATACCTTGGTTTTGGTTTCCATATCAACTCGCTATTTCAGTGGATTACAGTCAAGTTAGGGTAAATTTTTCCAAATTAGGGCTAACTTGCGATACTAGGGCTTTACTAAATTAACGAAAAAAAAGGATTTCAGTAATAGTGCTCAATAATGGTGGCATAAAGATACCTAGATGAAAGCTGGAGGATGATTTGGACTACTTGGTGCTTACTCAGACTGGTAGGATTCGTGCAAGGATGACCTGGTACGATGGTTGTCGGGAGCACGCTTCTTTGAGATAAAAAGATAATAATATTTTAAACTCTGTTAAAACCCTTTTTTATCCCTCGGGTAAAGATGCACTTTACACGTCAGAATTCGAGGTGGAGGACAAACAATAGTAACGGGGCCGTACGATAGGTGGCAGGCAGGATGAGGGGTGATCTGGAAAGTGGGAGTGTTGGGACCTGTATGACAAGTGGAAGATGGATAAGCGATAATGGAATGGTGGGGTATCATATAGATGGCAAGCAGGAGGTGGGGTGAGATAACAAGCGAGATCAACTGTAAAGCATTTTTTAAATTATCAAGTGGATACCACTTCTGGTTTTTGAGAGTGGTAACCCATCAAGGATTGGTGGTTTAGGAAAACTATGCTCAAGGAGGTGCAGCCAATCACTGAGGAGCACGTGTTCTCGATGGTTTTAAGGAAAATGTGCGCCTGAGGCCACTTTTTGGTGCGCGCAAATTATTGACACACTTTTTATCTGGCCATCAATCTAGATCTAGTGCCGATGAACTTGCACACATGCTTCCTTCGTTTATCCTCCTTGCATTTTATGGGCGCACATAATATCTGGGATGTCGGATATTTTTTGGATCTAAAAGTTTCCCGACCTCTTAGTTGTAGCACCCAATTTGAGGCCCTTAATCGCTATCCGTTGGTCACCTTTAACCTCTACTACCATTTTTTGAAACTGTTTATCCCTCTAGGACTAAAAAACAAAAACACAAGTGCCATGCATGATAGATCCTTAGGGAATTTTGGCTATGGGGTCTTCTCCTTCAATGAGGAGTTTATCACATTGAGTTAGAACTGTTAGCTCAACAATTTATTTATTTACATCGAGATGGAAATGATAGGAATTAAAATACTGTAAATTGCAGAAAAACAATATAAAAAGATCACTACTCTACTATGTACAATAGCTTTTGGAACCTGGCCTTAGTATAGGAAAATTATTTTTAGAAGCCTACCATTGATAGCAACCTCTATCTATTCTCCTTCCAGTTCATGGAGCTTGTAGGTGTTTTCTTCCATCACTTCATCAATGATGTAGGGGCCTATCCATATATTTTCAAACTTTCCATGCTTTCCTCTATCTTCCCTTCTTGCATCCCACTTAGGGACTAAATATCCTAGGTGGAGATATCTTTCCAAATCTCTTCTATCAAAGGTCTTTTTAATCCTTCTGTGGTGTTCCTATAGTTTTAAATTCACTTGCTCTCTTTCATGTTGTAGCTCTATCAACTCATATATCCTTCTTACCATATTATTTGGTTCTTTTGTTTCATGTCGGATGAGCTTGAGTAATGGTAACCCCAGCTGAATAGGCAGGATTGTTTCTCTTCCACACACTGGGTGAAAAGGAGATGTGCCAATTGATCTTTTGACACTTATTCTATCATCCCACATAGCATATATGAGATTTACATCCCAGGTATTTTTGTTGTCTGTTAGCATCTTTTTAACAATCCTCAACAAATTTTGTTTGATGACTCAGCCAAACCATTCCCTTGAGGGTAATAGGTAGTCGAATCACCCAATTCAACATTATATTTTAGACAAAATTCAACCATTTGAATAGATTTGAAATTAGGAGCATTGTCAGTAATAATATTCCTTGGGCACCCAAACCTTGAAAAGATGTTTTCCTCCAAAATTTCATGATTACATTTTCATTTTCCAATTTGGAAGGGATGGCTTCCACCCACTTTGTAAAATAATTAGTAGCAGTCAAAATCCATTTGTGCTGGTTGCTAGAGTTAGGATTTATTTCTCCAATGAAAACCAAACCCCGCTGTTAGAAAGGTGTTGATGTAATGACAAGCCTTAGGGGAAGAGGTCTCAATTTATATTTCCCTGCAAACATTTGACTTTCTGCACATGTTCTCACGATATGATTAGTATCAGAAAATAGTTTTGGCCACTAGTATCTAGCCCTCAACACTTTGTATGATGTGGCTCTCCAGGCATGATGACCTCCACATACTCCTTTATGAAATTATGTAATGATGCCTTCTTTTTCTTCCTAAATTACACATTTCAACAGTATTCCTTGAGGATATTTCGAGTACAAATACGCATCCAATATGAAATATTTAACTGCATGTAATTTTAGAGACCTTGCTTGTGATTTTGTCAAATAATTAGGACATTTCAAATTCACCAAATAGTAAAAAATGTTCCCATACCAATCAAATTCTTCAAATTTTCTATTTACCTTCATTGTGTCACTTTAAGAATCTTGAATATCTTTTAGCTTTTCTTTTTTCTGTCAATTCTGAAATCAAATTCAAGTCTAATGCTTCACAATTCGACTTAGCCAGCAACTTAGCCAATCCCTATCCTTTAACCAGCTTAGTGGGTTTGATTTCTAGATCATACTCTTGAATTGTAGCAATCCATTTGCCTCTTTTTCCCTCACTGTTAGTCTGACACAAAATATGTTTAATTGTGTTGTAACATACCCATTTTTCCAAGTTAACATTTTCAGGAAAGAGGGGTATAAAAATTTTGTTCCTCTTGGAATACCCAATAAACAATTTCATTAGCTTCATGGTTACACATACTTGTTAATTATAGATAAATGCATTTAACTTAGGTCTCATCATGTGATAACGATTCTTCCAAATTTAGTCTTAGCTCTTATTTTAATTAAATACATAACCCCTGCCACAAGATTATAAGGTTATGCAATCTAAATACAAGAGTATGATACTTCTATTCCAAACACAATGCTTCCACATGAAGTTCAACCATCGATATAACATTCATACTATTCATTTTTCACTAAATTTCTACAATAATTTATCTTGAATAATTACTTCCCAAACACTCCTTTTTCTTCACCCTGCATGGTTAAGAAAATGAGTATTTAACATCATATAATCCACTAACCTAACCTTGATCATTTTAAAGTACTTACATATTCAATAATCTAACTTCCGCAATTTAAAAGCACAAAGCGGATTGCGGGTTGCTGAAACCCAAAATTTTAAGTTGATTTTTAATCGTTCTGCATTACCGACTTACGCATTGTGGATTGCGGGTTGCGGAAACCTTCCATTATAAAGTTGAGTTTTCAATGGTTCCGCATTCCCGACTTCCGCATTGCAGATTGCGGGATTGCGGGAACCTTCCATTACAAAGTTGATTTTCAATAGTTCTTCATTCCCGACTTTCGCATTGCGGATTGTGGGTTTGTTGAAACCTCCAATTAGATTTCAATGGTTATGCATTCTCGACTTCCATATTTGCGGATTGCAGGTTGCAGGAACCTTCAATTTATTTTTCAATGGTTCTGCATTCCTGACTTCCCCATTGCAGATAGCAGGTTTGCGGAAAGCTCCAATTACATTTCAATGGTTCCACATTCCTGACTTCCGCATTGCGGATTGCAGGTTGCGGGAATCTTCAATTTGTTTTTCAATGGTTCCGCATTGCGGATTGCGGGTTTGCAGAAACCTTCAATTATAAGGTTGGGTTTTCAACCCTTCTACATTCCCAACTTCCGCATTGTGGGTTCACCGAAAATGAAACTTTCTGAGTGCGCAAATTGCGGATCTCAGTTGTTCTAGTTGTGGAAATAGTGGATCTCAGTGGGTTTGCCTCTATGAAGACATTCAACAAGGACCAGGGACTTAGATCTTATCCACTCCTATGGTCAAAAATTAGTCCTAATATTCTGAAGTATTATACACTTCAACAATCATGAATTCATGGCCTATATTCTCTTTTATAACCGCATTAACACACTTGTGATAATTATAAAAATACCAATCCAATATTAAGAAACCACATTGGTACTACTACTCATTCAAAAACATAAAATACAATAACCTCTCTTATGATGCATTTCCTAATTCAATACTGAATCCAATAAAACTTGTATCTACAGATATTTTATGAACAATATACACTTGTAAGAGGATTTTCTAGAATATGGAACCATTTCACTATGAAATTCGAATCGACATAGAAATATCCATTCACAATTCTCAATTAACTTCAAGAAATCATAGGAAATTTCAATAACCATGGAACTTGGCAGTAAATTCAGGCTGAATGAGGTAGGAACGACTGCTCTCCTCCCAACCATAGATATAGAGTTGTCACCTGACACACTCTAATCACCCCCGATCCAAATCGTGCATCCCAAGGGTAGAAACTAGTTAACCTCTATCAAGATTCTAGATCACTCTTTTCCTAACACCATTGTGCTCACACAACAAATCAATTCACTCTTTTCCTAATAACATTGTGCTCACATAGAAAATCATTTCACTCTTTTCCTAACACAATTGTGATGGCACGTCAAATCGTTCTTTTACCTAGACATACTAAGCAGTGTCCTACCTCACGCATATGTCCCTTTATTTGTTTATTGCCTAGGTCTTTGAAAACAACCAATTCCCCTCAGAATCTCATGATTGTTAAGATACCTACTCTTTAGGGAGTGTGTCTAGTGCCTTTTAATGCACTCGTTACACCTGCTTGACTTCTCGAGTTTAACTCTTCTTGTTCCCCACCCCTGATATGCACGATTTCCTCTTTCAACATGGCTTCCCTCACCAGATCCATTTATTAAAATAAAAATTATTCTTCTTACATATGTCCATATGCAGACACTTGGTAGCTTTTAAGTCTGACCAAAATATTCTTTCTTCAACATAAACTAATGAAATTGTTGGAATATTCTCTCCATCATTTTTCAGGTTTGCATGCCTGCATGCATTTTGCATGCATCCAGTCATCATGCATGCATTTGCATGCATCCAGTCATCATTTTGGTGGTCTCCCCAACACCTAGAGCCTAATTTTAGCTCCCTAGAGCCTGTCTTCAGCCCCCAATAGCCCTCCTGTAATATCCTAGGAAATATTTGACCCAGATATTAACTCAAGTTCAGATTTTTAATAAATTTCACAAGTACAAATTTTGACAATTTTTAACAAATATTGCAGGTGGTAAATGATGGCCAGCTGAGGCAACAATGAAGATGATGGGATAAACTTTTAATTCTGGAATTTATATGGGATGTGTGCAACAGCAACAAATCATATCAGCAAAAGAGTCCTAAGGACTGGGGCCATTTATGTTTCGGACATCAGCAACCGCTGAAGCCTACCGCAAAGCTTCCTGGACGCACCAGCATATGCTTACTAGACTGGGTGGGTCACTGAGGGTCCAATTCTGAGTTATTATAGTCAAATAAGTTCAATGGATTCACTAGGAAGCATACAAAAATATTTGGAAAATGCAGGAGTGATTTGGGAGACTTAAGCCACTCCAGGATTACTGAGCTAGGAATTTTTCAGACTTTACAAACAAGGGCTAAATGCTTCTAGATTCTGAAATTAATGACTTTTATGGATATTATATTGTATCATTGACCCTCTACAACTTGCAGAAAGCAAAACTGACTCTTAAAATAGATTCGGCAGTTATTTCTGTAAAAATAGTCATAAAACAATGCACAACGAGCTAATCTTCCATTTCGGGTTATTAAATGATCTTCATTAAATGTAATAATCATTTATGAGGTATTAAATGGTTTTGATATAATGTATGTGATAGTAGCAGGTCGAAATATGCCTCACTGGACCAAGATTGTGTCCATTTAATGATCCTCCAACAAAATAGTATCTCAATGACTAGGAAAGCCTCACATAGAGCCCAGGATGGACTGTGTGAGATATGAGATGATTACATATCATATATGAAAGTACATGGTGATCATCTACAGATCTGGAATAGAGTATGAGCTGATAAATAACTCTCTGAGAAAGAATATAGAGTCCTTCACTTGTCTTCTTCTTCTAGTAGAGGAATCACCTCCAAATCTAGTCGGAGTTGAGAGAATGAGAGAGAAGAGAAGGATAGTTCAGTTCTGCTGCTGATTTCTGATCTGTGGCTCTTCTAATGACTTCAAAAATAGCTGAACCATCTCTCCACCAAGTCTTGGGTGCATTCACTAGCTCAAACTCCTCCAATAGGAGAATCTTCACTAAAACTAGCTGTAGATTCACTGTCTGCCGGATTTGTTCTTCTTCTGAATTCAAATATTCAATGATAGATGAAGATAGCTGATAATGGTCTTCCATACATGATCTAGACCTGCATAACACTTCTTTGGAAACTAAAATATCTTGGGGCACATCACCCAAGAGAAACAGTTGAGGCACATCACTCAACTTGAGAGGCTTAGAGCTCTCAAACCAAAATTCTAAATGACAAAAGTTGTTCAATGGAGTTAGTTGGATTCTTTTATAAACTTCATGATGACCTGCTGAGAAGGTTACTTGGATTTGTGACCTGTGAGAGTAGGTTACCCACTTGCCCATTCTACTCCAAAGCCATGAGGATGCCACCTTGGGATAATTAGCAAGTTTAGCTCATCCAAAATGGAAAGTGCGCCCTCCTTGAGAAGATAGAAATTTTATCTTAACACAAGATGTTTCCTTTATTGATAAACTTGGTTTGAATTAGAAATTGCGCCCTCGACTTACTTGCTTTTGGGGCTGACATGCTTTTGTCTCTTTTTTAGAAATTGCACCTTCAAATTTTCCTACTTTTTAACTATGACATCTTTTCTGTAGTTGCCTCTTTCGTCCTAGATTTCCTCTTTGACTAAATTGGTATGCTCCATCTTTTTTGGCTTGAGTGCTTTTGGTAATTTTCTTGATTTGCTTGATTGTTTCCATTAATGAATGCCAACTTATGGTTCACTTGGACCCATGCGCCCTCCAAGTCACCTATGCACACTTAATTCCAATATTTATTAAAATAACATAATTAATAAATAAAATTGAACTTAGTACATGCCTTCTTCATATTTAATAATTAAAATTTTCCTAGGTAGATTGATTAATTCCACTTTGACCCCCTAGGTGCTTAGCAAGGTCAAGACTTTATATGTACTTGTAGGAAGGGACATTACAGTCCTCCCCTCCCAAAACTGCTTGTCCTCAAGCATAAGTAATTCACCCAAGGTGCTCCCCATGTAGGAAAGTTGAAACCTGACTATATAGATGAACTCATGTGAATAAGGGTTGACTTTCTCCATCAAGCCAACATGTAAGTAGTTCTTCCAAAGACAAGCAATGCCAGGGTCCCATTGCTTGTTTTGCATCCCCATTGGTGAGAATGCCATCCAAAACCAGCCCTCAAACAAAAGTATGCATGGATCCCAGTTCCTCAATTGCAAGTATCCATTCAGTAGTGTCAAGGGTGGAAACTTGACATCCCAAAGAATTCCAGGATCCCACGGTCCGTTGTGCATCCTCCTAAGCATCATCCATATCATGCAGAACCCACCATTATGAAAGGTACTATGAATGATAGCAGTGGAATCATGAAGAATGTCTGAATCATTTAAGTGACATAGAAATTTGTCATTCTTCAAACTAGGCTGAAATATAGAGAGTTCTTTCATCATAAAATACATGTCCCCAAAGTGAGGTTGACTCCTAATAATTCTTTCCAAGTCATCAACAGAAAAAGGTGGATCCCTTTTCTCCTCATGTGGCCCCAAGAGAAAGTATCCCCTTACCCAATCTTCTTCTCTATATGTCATGGCTGCCATATGTATGTGGGATGATGAACAATGAACCAACCTTTTCCGACAACCTCCTAGTGGAAACTCATAACTTCTTTGACAATGTAAGGGTGCTTGGTCTTCATCTTCCTTGTCTTCAAACTTCTCAAACTCCTGCCAATCAGAATGCTCCTCATGTGCATGTGTACAGAAGATATCTGATGGCTGCAAGTTAAATTTTTGCTGCTGCTCACATGTCAGGAAAATGTCAATTATAACAAAAAATTTATTGCATAAATAAAAGAACCTTTTACCTTCCAAGGTCTGTAATGCAATGATACATCTACCCATCCAACCAATGGATGGAAAAGCACTTTCATTTGCTAAACCATATGGAATGTGATCAGCCATATGTATGTCCTCCTCAAATGAATAGATCTCATGATCTCTATGGAACTCCTGTTAGAAAAACAGGATCGCAGAGCAATAACAATAAACAAAAATGCAAATATAATCACACATACACATTACAAGAGAGACACAAATATATCTTGGTTCACCCAACTTGGGCTACGTCCACACTGAATTTTTTAGTCCTTATTATTATTACCGTCCAACAAGGTGAAGGGATACAACCTGCAGCACAACCGCTGCACTTCCTCTTCTCTGTTTCATAGTCTCTCTCTTGATCTCAAAGATCTTTACAATGCATAAAACCTAATACATCATCATCCCTAGACGTATTACAATGTCTTTATTTTATAAGGGAAATACAATGGGAAAATACCACGGGATACCCAAAACCATGGGCCCGCAAAACAGCTGGCGAAAACAGCCCCAAAAATTTTCTTCGGGGGCGCTGCCCCCGAACCCCAGCCAAGGGACTATTGGCCCCCAGACCCCCCAGCCAGGGGGGATGGTCCCCCCTGGAACCCCGCTGGGGTGATTGTATAGTCCACCTACATATCATATAAAACTGGGGTGCAAACACGGCTGATACAATATCATCTATGAGACTAAAAGATCTGGCTCCACAACCAACAATCTCCCACTTGGAGACTGATCACAGTAACTCCACCGCTACTGCACTTGCTGGACTTGGACTTGGAAAATTTCTCCTCTTCACCTTCATGCTAGAAGGCCAACTGAAATCGAGCACGAACTCAGTTTCTCTCTGGTCACTACCTTTGTGAACATGTCTACAGGATTCTGGCTAGTATGTATCTTTTCCAGCTTCAACAGTTTATCTTCCAGAACAGAGTGTATGAAATGGTACTTGAGCTGTATATGTTTAGTCCTCGAATGGAATGCTGAGTTCTTTGCAAGATGAATGGCACTCTGGCTGTCACTATACAATTTGCTATCCTTCTGCTTCTTACCCACTTCCTCCATAAACCTCTGCAACCAAATCATCTCTTTACTAGCCTCTGTAATGGCAACATACTCTGCTTCTGTTGTTGAAAGTGCAACAACCTTCTATAGTTTTGAAATCCAGCTTACTACTGTTCCACCTACAGTAAACACATACCCTGTGGTACTCCTCCTACCATCCTTGTCACTTGCAATATCTGCATCAACATATCCCTGTAGAACAGTGTCTGAACCTCCAAAACATAATGCCTGAGTGGTAGTACCTCTCAAATACCTGAGAATCCACTGTACTGCCTTCCAATGTTCTTTACCTGGATTGTTCATATATCTGCTCACAACTCCCACTGCATGTGCAATATCTGGTCTTGTGCACACCATGACATACATCAAGCTGCCAACTGCTGATTGATAGGGAATCTTGGACATGTAATCTATCTCTTCTTATGTATTGGGACACATTTCCTTACTTAGACTGAAATGGCTAGCCAAAGGTGTACTTACAGGTTTTGCATTTTGCATTCTGAACCTCTCCAACACCTTTTGTATGTACTCACTTTGAGACAATGTCAATTTGCGATTTTTCCTGTCTCTCGTTATTCTCATACCAAGGATTTGCTTTGCAGCACCCAAATCCTTCATCGCAAATGAATTTGTTAGCTTCCTTTTGAGTACATTTATATCCTGCATGTCAGACCCTACAACAAGCATGTCATCCACATACAATAACAAGATAATATATCTTCCATTGTCTAGCTTCTTGAAAAAAACACAGTGGTCAGAATGACATCTACTATAACCTTGTTTTGTCATAAACCTGTCAAACTTTAGATACCACTACCTTGGAGCTTGCTTCAAGCCATACAAGCTCTTTTTCAACCTGCATACCAGATCCTCCTTACCTTTGACCTCATACCCTTGTGGCTGCTGCATATATATTTCTTCCTCCAAATCCCCATGGAGGAAGGCTGTTTTTATATCTAACTGTTCAAGATGCAAATCTTCTACCGCCACCAGACTTAAGATAGTCCTAATTGAAGTCATCTTAACAACAGGAGAAAATATTTCGTCAAAATCTATACATTTCTTCTGTGCAAACCCCTTTACAACAAGTTTGGCCTTGTACCGCTTCTTACCTCCTTCTTCTTCCTTCAACCTGTAAATCCATTTGTTTTGCAATGCTCTTTTACTAGTAGGCAACTGAACCAAATCCCAAGTCTGGTTTCCTACCAATGAGTCCATCTCCTCATTCATGCCTTGCTCCCACTTCTTTTTAGTTTCCACCTGCATTGCTTCTTCATAACATTCTGGTTCACCAGAATCAGTCATCAATAAATAATACATTGAAGGAGAGTATCATTCAGGGAGTCTACTTAACCTGGTAGATCTTCTTACAATTGCAGGAGTTTCAGGTACTTGCTGCTGCTCTTGATTTTCTGGCACCTTCGGAACTTCATTTTCTTTAATTTCATCAAGCACTATGTACTCTGTGTTTTCCTTTTCCTGTTTCTTTCCCTGCAACTGATCTTTATACATGACCTTTTCATTGAATATCACATCTCTACTCCTGATGATTTTGTTATTTTCATAATCCCATAAACAATAACCAAATTCATCAACCCCATATCCAATAAAGGTACATTTCTTGGATTTAGCTTCAAGCTTTGTTCTATTTTCTTTATCAATATGGACAAATGCTTCGCAACCAAACGTTCTCAGAAATGAGTAGTTTACCTTTTTATCTATCCATGCTTCCTCTGGAATACCACCATCCAAAGCACTTGAAGGTCCTCTGTTTATTAAATAAACAGCAGTATTTACAGCATCTGCCCAAAACTGTAAGGGCAGCCCTGCATGCAGTCTCATACACCTTGCACGCTCCATGATCGTTCTGTTCATCATTTCTGATGCACCATTTTCCTGTGGTGTTCCTGGGACTGTCTTCTCTCTACGAATCCCATGGTATGAATAGTAACTATCAAACTCCTTGCCGCAGTACTCACCTCCATTATCAGATCTGAGACACTTCAATCTTTTTCCTGTCTCATTCTCAACCAAAGCTTTCCACTTCTTAAAAGTAGCAAACACATCAGATTTCTATCTAATGCAATAAACCCTAGTTTTTCTAGTTGCATCATCAATAAATGTAACATAATAATGAGAGCCACCAAGAGATTGTACCTGAGCCGGTCCCCATACATCTGTATGCACAAGCTCTAATTTTTCATTCTTCTTCTGTTTCCCAACCCAGAGAAATCTAACTCTCTTCTGTTTTCCATAAACACAGTTTTCACAGAATTCCAAACTTACCTGCTTCAAATCCGGCAGCAACTTCCTTGAGTGGAGAATCTGCATCCCCTTCTCACTCATGTGGCCAAGCCTATGATGCCACAATGTTGTATCTGTTCCTGTGGAGGCTAAAGAGATAGAATGGTCAGTATTATGAGGACATAAATACAACGTACATACGCTGTTGCCTTTTGCTATCACCATTGATTCTTTAGTGATCTTCCACCACTTTTCTCCGAACGTAGATAGACAGTCGCCATCTCCCAACTGCCCTGTTGAGATCAGATTTCTTTTTATAGCAGGAATATGCCTAACTTCTTTCAACAACCAATTAGTTCCATTCTTAACTTTTATCCATACCTTACCCATTCCAACAATTTTACATGGCTCATCATCACCCAATAAAACATGTCCAAAGTCGCTAGGAACATACTCATGAAAGTATTTCCTATGGGGTGTAGCATGACATGAAGCTCCTGAATATACTACCCAATAATCACTAGTATTATCTAATGCAAGAATCAAAGCATCTTGTAACACATCACCTGCTACATTTGCTTCCTAGGTAGTTTCCTTCTGTGCATCTCCTTTCTTCTTTAGATATTTGCATTCTTTCTTCAGATGTCCTTTCTTTCCACAGTTCCAGCACTCTATCTTTCCCAATCTGGACTTGGATTTGCCCATTTTAGACTTTCCATGATTACCTTGGCTCTTTCCTCTCTCCTTTTGTCTTCCCCTGCTCTCCATGGTCAACGCATTACCTGATGTCTCACCTGTGCTTTTTCTTCGCATTTCATTGCTAAGAATAACACCAATAACATCATCAAACTTCTAGGTGTTTGAACCGGAGACAGAGTTACTTACAGCCATGACCAAGCTATTCCAGCTTTTTGGCAATGAACACAAGATTAGAAGATCCCTAACCTCATCATCAAAGTTCACACTTACAGAACTTAGCTGATTTGTAACTGTATTAAACTCATTTAAATGATCAGTAACAGATCAACCTTTAGACATCTTCATATTAAATAAACGCTTCATTAGAAATACCTTGGAGGCCGAGGGTTTTTCATACAGCTTACCCAATGCTTTCATCAAACCCTTTGTTGTCGTTTCTTTTGAGATATTGAAAGCCACCGACAAAGACAAGCTCAACTGTATTGTTCCCAGAGCCTTTCTGTCAAGAACCTCCCATTCTTCGTCCTTCATAGCCGTCGGCTGCTTTGCTTTTCCTCCCAACGGTAGGAATAGATCCTTTTGGTACAGATAGTCCTCCATTTGCATCTTGCATAACCCGAAGTTTTGGCCGTTAAAATTCTCGACCTTAAACTTTCCTTCTTCTGCCATTGCTCCCACTCGAACCAGAAACCCTAGCTTCCTGCGGGTTTAACTGCCAAATAGACCTTTGGCTCTGATACCAATTGTTAGAAAAACAGGATCGCAGAGCAATAACAATAAACAGAAATGCAAATATAATCACACATACACATTACAAGAGAGACACAGATATATCGTGGTTCACCCAACTTGGGCTACGTCCACACTGAATTTGCCAGTCCTTATTATTATTACCGTCCAGCAAGGTGAAGGGATACAACCTGCAGCACAACCGCTGCACTTCCTCTTCTCTGTTTCACAGTCTCTCTCCTGATCTCAAAGATCTTTACAATGCATAAAACCTAATACATCATCATCCCTATCCGTATTACAATGTCTTTATTTTATAAGGGAAATACAATGGGAAAATACCACGGGATACCCAAAACCATGGGCCCGCAAAACAACTGGCGAAAACAACCCCAAAAATTTTCTTCGGGGGCGCTGCCCTCGAACCCCCACCGGGGGACTGTTGGCCCCCGGACCCCCCGGCCAGGGGGGATGGTCCCCACTGGGGTGATTGTACAGTCCACCTACATATGATATAAAACTGGGGTACAAACACGGCTGATACAATATCATCTATGAGACTAGAATATCTGGCTCCACAACCAACAACTCCATCGATGCTCCCCTCTTCATCCAATGGCTCAACTCTCTACCATTGATCCAAGGGTGCAAAACTCCATCAAATGACCTACACTTCGGAAGTAAGTGTAGATCTGATTCCTCCTTGTCAAAAGTGGTTGCACACACTTGCATGGGCTGCCTCCACTGCTGCTTTTTGAGGAACATGTCATCGGCCTCAATTTTAGGATCCTCCTACTCATCATGCGACACCAAGAGGAAGAATCCTTTTACCCAATTTTCATTCCCAAAATTTGTGGCTGAATTTGAAGTGGGGAATGAAGGATGGTGAGCCATGCTTCTGAACATTTCATCCACTAAAGTTATGGATGTATCCTCTCCATTGATTGCTGATCCATCTATGGTGTACTCATCTAGCTCTTCCTTGGAAGAGTGACTTTCTTCAATGAACCTCTCAAGTTCATTCTGGAAAAGGTCAAGTGCGTGTTTTTCATCAACCCTGTCTACACAGTCCTCAAGCACATGCTAAGCAAATTATTCCTCATGATCCACCAACTCATGAGGTTCCTCCCTTGGTACATTAACTAACTCAACCATATTATTGTGACTTTGTGAAATCTGGGAGGTAAAAAGTGATTGTGGCAAATTTTCATTAAGCTGCTCAATCTGATCCTCAGATTCTTGACAAGCACCATGAGTACCAATCAGAGAATCCTGGGTGGTTTCCAACATATGAGTGAGCTTGCTGATCTCCTCATCATTCTTTATTGCAGCATTATAGTACATATTTACAAGCTCTAACAAGTGATCTCTATCTAAAAGCGGCTGAGAGAAATTTCCTTTTAGGATTCCTACTGCTTCCCACATGTGCACATAATTTTCAACAGAGGGTTGCTCCTCCATTGATGCAGTTCTCCAACAACAGTGAGAGATCAAAGCATTAAGTTCATGGAGGTTTTTTAGTGCCTCCTTGATTTTCTCCTCACTCATTTTCAATGGTCTAATTAGGGAAAGAAGTTCTAGCTGGTGAACCTCCTCTTCTGCTTCTTGCAATTCAGCCTTCTCCCAATTCTGAATTCTAACACTAGAAGGCTCGTCTAATCCATAATTCTCACTGGAAGTGGCTGCCATCTTGGGCTGCAACAAAGGCATGAAAAAATTAGAATTGCAGCCATACCTTTGTGCCCAAATTTCCTCCTCATGTGGTGTTTTTATGGCAGCATGTTTCTTTCCAAAATTCCTTGGTTCACACCCAGCTGTTTTGGGCTGGTCTTCCACCTCAACCTGAAGTTCCAATCATGATTTCAGATCTGATTGATGTTCTTCTTTTGGATTTGATCCAAAATATGTCCTACCCTCATCAAACTTCCACATATCTTCTACACTTATCTTGAAATCACCCACGAAGAAATTGGGAGTGATTTCACCTTCCTCATTGCCAATAGTCGAATGTTTGACTATTGGATCTTTAGTTGTGCATGGATCTTTTTCCTCTCCTTCTGACGAAGGATTTGGTGAACCATCATCCTCATGGCTGCTGCAAGTATGCTGATATCTAACCATGGTATTCCCTCTTTCTTCCACACCTTGAGGGTCTCCTGATGTTCCCACAGTCATTGGTTTCTGAGGAGCTAAGCATTGAGAATTAAATGCTTCATTATGGGGAACTAGTTCCTCCACATCATGGCACACCTTATGGGAAATGTATTCTATGTTATTCTGTTGATTTCCAAAAGAAACATGGGTACAAAAATATGATTGAGGTCCATACCTTCTCATCATACTTCTCCCTTCAAATGACAGAGTTGTGGTGCCTTGTTCTTCCACCCAATCTACGGGTTCACATCCAACTGATGTGTGGTCATCTTCTGCTTCACTATGTAGCTCATGTGGTGACTTTGGATCTGATTTAGGTTCTTCTTTTGGATCTGACCCAAAGTATGTCTTACCATCGTTAAGCTTACCAAGCTCCTCTGAGGTGATATTGGAATCCTCTACATAGAATCTTGCAGTAGATTCTACTCCCAATCTATCAATAACCTCATGATTAGTATTTGGGTCTTGCTTCCCCAAACAAAATAATGAAGCTTCTACCTTGGTTGTTTTAGGGTCAAGATTCTTGGAGGCTCTTTTGGAAGAGGATCCAAACATTCTTGTGAGGTGTAAATAACATGCATCCACTGAAGCTCTTGCTTCTTTTAGGTACTCTTCAAAAATAGGTTGATATTTGGCTTTGGATCATGCAACCTTTTCCTGCATATCGTTATCGGAATAACCATAGCCTCTTTTGCCAATCATGATTTCATGGGTCATACTTGTAGAGGGTAATTCCTGGAATTCTTCTTCCTCATACTGTCTACAATACTCTTCATACCGCTCAACAAATTCATCATCATATTGCTCATAAAAATAATCTTCTTCTTCATGCAACTCAAACTCTAAATCTTCCATGAATGGAACTAATTCCACAACTGCAACTTGAAGATAGTGCTGAGCTACCTTTCCACTGAGAGTTACTTTCCACAGAATGAGCCAAGGAAAGTGCTCTGATACCACTGTAATATCCTAGGAAATATTTGACCCAGATATTAACTCAAGTTCATATTTTTAATAAATTTCACAAGTACAAATTTTGACAATTTTTAACAAATAGTGAAGGTGGTAAGTGATGGCCAGCTGAGGCAAAAATGAAGATGATGGGATAAACTTTTAACTATGGAATTTATATGGGATGTGTGCAGCAGCAGCAAATCATATCAGCAAAAGATTCCTAAGCACAAAGCACTGGGGCCATTTATGTTTCGGACATCAGCTACCGCTGAAGCCTACCGCAAAGCTTCCTGGGCGCACCAGCATATGCTTACTAGACTGGGTGGGTCACTGAGGGTCCAAGGCTGATTTATGACAGTCAAATAAGTTCAATGGATTCACTGGGAAGCATACAAAAAGATTTGGAAAATGCAGGAGTGATTTGGGAGACTTAAGCCACTCCGGGATTACTGAGCTAGGAATTTTCCAGACTTTACAAACAAGGGCTAAAAGATTTCAGATTCTGAAATTAATGACCGTTATGGATATTATACTATATCATTGACCCTATACAACTTGTATAAAGAAAAAATGACTCTTAGAATAGATTCGGCAGTTATTTCTGTAAAACTAGTCATAAAACAATGCACAACGAGCTAGTCTTCCATTCCGGGTTATTAAATGATCTTCATTAAATGTAATAATCAGTAATAAGGTATTAAATGGTTCTGACATAATGTATATGACAGTATCAGGTCGAAATATACCTCACTGGACCAAGCTTGTGTCCATTTAATGATCCTCCAACAAAATAGTATCTCAATGACTAGGAAAGCCTCACATAGAACCCAGGATGGACTGTGTGAGATATGAGATGATTACATATCAGATATCAAAGTACATGGTGATCATATTTAGATCTGGAACAGAGTATGAGCTTAGAAATAACTCTTTGAGAAAGAATATAGAGTCCTTCACTTGTCTTCTTCTTCTTCTAGCAGAGGAATCACCTCCAAATCTAGCCGGAGTTGAGAGAATGAGAGAGAAGAAGGATAGTTTGGTTTTGCTGCTGATTTATGATCTGTGGCTCTTCTAATGACTACAAAAATAGCTGAACCATCTCTCCACCAAGTCTTGGGATCATTCACTGGCTCAAACTCCTCCAACAGGAGAATCTTCACTAAAACTAGCTGTAGATTCATTGTCTGCCGGATCTGTTCTTCTTCTGACTTCAAATCTTCAATGATAGATGAAAATAGTTGATAATGGTCTTCCATACATGATCTAGACCTGCATAACACTTCTCTGGAAACTAAAAGACCTTGGGGCACATCACTCAACTTGAGAGGCTCAGAGCTCTCAAACCAAAATTCTAAATGACAAAAGTTGTTCAATGGAGTTAGTTGGATTCTTTTATAAACTTCATGATGACCTGTTGAGAAGGTTACTTGGATTGGTGACCTGTGAGAGTAGGTTACCCACTTGCCCATTCTACTCCAAAGCCATGAGGATGCCACCTTGGGATAATTAGCAAGTTTATCTCATCCAAAATGGAAAGTGTGCCCTCCTTGAGAAGATAGAAAGTTTATCTTAACACAAGATGTTTCCTTTATTGATAAACTTGGTCTGAATTAGAAACTGTGCCCTCAACTTACTTGCTTTTGGGGCTGACATGATTTTGTCTCTTTTTTAGAAATTGCACCTTCAAAGTTTCCTGCTTTTTAACTATGACATCTTTTCTGTAGTTGACTCTTTTGTCCTAGATTTCCTCTTTGACTGAATTGGTATGCTCCATCTTTTTTGGCTTGAGTGCTTTTGGTAATTTTCTTGATTTGCTTGATTGTTGCCATTAATGAATGCAAACTCATGGTCCACTTGGACCCATGCGCCCTCCAAGTCACCTATGCACACTTAATTCCAATATTTATTAAAATAACATAATTAATAAATAAAATTGAACTTAGTACATGCCTTCTTCATATTTAATAATTAAAATTTTCCTAGGAAGATTGATTAATTCCACTTTGACCCCCTTGGTGCTTAGCAAGGTCAAGACTTTATATGTACTTCTAGGAAGGGACATTAAACCTCCTACCTACCTGATGCGCCCTATTTGACTCTTCTGCATGACATGTGTGCCTTTTCTCACCTACCAGGAGTTATCATTCAGTTAGAGCGCCTTATCTCACCTACCAGGTGTCTGACATTCAGTTAGAGCACTGGTTGAGCAATTCTTCCATTGATTGCTCATGCTAACTACCTATAGATCCTAGTTAGCTAGTTCTGGAGTGCCACTTGATCTTCTGACAGCGTCATGCGCCCTCCTTGGAGTCTCCATCCCCTGATTCATGCCTAGATGGTTCTGTTAGATTCAATTAGACTCATTTGATTGACCTTGACCATTTATGACTGATACTATTGATTGGATAATGTCTCCAATGTTGTCCAAGCTATACTTTGAGCATGATTCGAATGACCTCCTTGGTTAATTTGAATTCTATTGACAGTTATTGTATTATATTCATTATTTCACAGTGCCAGCTCACAGCTGATGCATGATACTACTATTCTCCATTTTCTGTGTTCATGAGTGATTATTGAGTGCATTCTTCTCTTCTTCTCTGCACTTCTTGAGTGAGTTTGTTTGTGAGGTTTGTTTTAGTTTCTAGATCCTACTGCAGATTATCACATGAGCTTGCAACAGCTATTCGAATTGCAGCCATTGTAGCAGCAGTAGTTGCCGCATTTCTTTGAGCAGTTGTCTTTCAATTGAGCACCAGAATCCTCTAAGCTTCCACAACAAATCCCAGTGCTATTACCTTGAATTCACTAGAGCAATCCAGTTAGTTCTAGCCAGGTGTGAAGGACTTAGTCATATGTGCTCAGTGTCCTAAGGAACTGTTCATTCGAAGTGTAGCAAATCTCCATCAACAAAACTCTTCTTGTTTTGCAGGTTTATTACCCATTCGAATTCCTCTTCAATTTGACCTTCATTGCTCAGATGGATCTAAAAATAAATTATTCCAACTATATCGAATGGAAATCCAAGATGTCTCTCTTCATGAGGTCCAAGAGATTCACCAGATACTAAATGGAACTATGGTCGAACCACTCAGTGCAGTAGAGAAATCCAAGTACTTGGATAGGCTTGATGAAGCAATAGGCTTACTTCTTCTCTCAATTTATGAATATCTTCACTTCCATGTCATCGATCTAACATCTCCAAAAGAGGTTTGGGACAAGCTTGAATCCCTCTTTGGACAGAAAGATGATTTGAAAGGTCATAAATTGGAGAATGAACTCATCTCATTGAGTCCTGAAAGCTTCGAATCCAGAAAGCTTCGAATCCATCAATGATTTCTTAACCAAGTTCAAAAGCTTGATTTCACAGTTGAATAGATATGAGATAGTGAAAGAAAAACAACTCATTCTTTCCATGCTCTCAAAATTGGGGCCAAACTTCTCAGTTTTTGTCTCCACATTTCAGTCAGCTAAGATGTCCATTCCAAAATGGAAGTTTCCCTCACTTGATGACTTCATCTAATCTCTCACACAAGAGGAGGAGAAGTTAATCTCCATGGGAATGAGCAAAGCATAGTTGGATTCGGCCCTTACAGCTGCTGAGGCCAAAAGAGCGAATGCAAAAGGCAAGCAATTTTTTTTTGAAAAGAGATCAAATGATACAAAGCCAAAAGATGTTCCATATCAGTTAGATGGGGCTTCAAATTCAAAGAAGAACAAGCAATCTCAGAAAGAGAGATCCAAGTGCACATATTGTCATCGAGGATTTCATCCTGAGAGTTCTTGTATGAAGAATACTATAGACTTGATGGCTCAGTTACTTGAGAAGAACAATCTCCCTGTACCTGCATGTGCAAGGAAGAAATATACTTATACTGAACCTTCTAGATCTGAGGACAAAGAGAGATGCCATGCCTTCATGGAAAGTGAATAAAAAAAATCCTCATTCATCATAGATTCAGGAGCTTCAAGACATATGTCTTCCTCCAAATATCTCTTCTCCAACTTCGAATGCTCAGTTGGCCATTCCATCAAGTTGGGAAATGATTCAGAAGTATCCTCTCAGGGGATTGGAAGAATCAATATTGACCATGGCTACTTTTCTGATGTGCTTTATGTTCCTTCTCTCACATCAAATTTAATTTCAGTGTATCAAATGACTCATATTGGAGAGCCCAAAAGAGTGATATTTTCTCCAAATGAAGTCGAGATACAACACATGGTTTCAGGGAAAATAATTGCAAAAGGTGTTGTAAATCATAAGACAAAAATCTATGACTTTTCAGACTTCTCACCTTTCTCAAAACAGTCCGCTCTTCACTCTCATGCAAATGAAGAGAGTAGGCTATCTCATCTCAACTACAAGCATTTTCAAAACTTGCAAGCTTAAAATGTGGTTGAAGGTCTTCCAAATGATAAGTTTTCTAATGGAATCCTAAAGGGTTGCTTGAAAGGAAAAGATTCACCAAAGAAGATTGGGAAAAACATAACTCTCGAAGAAGTGCGAATGCTAGATATAGATCCACAAGAACCTGAATATCTAGCACCTATTGGTTCAACTCTCGTGGCAAAGTGGGCCACCACTACTCCATCCACTAGTGATCTTGTTGAAGATCCATCATCATCATGTCCTAGTTCTTTTGATAATGATCTCACCTATGTTGGTTAAAAGGAGATATCAAAGAACTACATGCACATTTTGAAACAGTTTCGTGATATTCACATTTTTGGATTTGATCCCACCATGTTTGAGCAAGAGAGCAATGCTTCATCACATGAGATTTCAGATTCAGAGTTTGGAAGTGATGATGAGCCATTTGTACTTGCTTCTCCACATGAGATTTCAGATTTAGAGTTTGGAAGTGATGATTAGGAAGTTGTACTTGCTTCTTCACATGAGATTTCATATTCAGAGTTTGGAAGTGATGAAGAGTGAATGCTAGACCCAGATCCACAATAACCTGAAGTTTTAGCAACTAATGATGAAGATGAGCGAATGGGAGATCCAGATCCACAAGAACCTGATGATCCTCCTCTTCCTCATTGGGAAGCCATTACTCTCTGATCTACCGGTGATTTGGTTGGTGATCCACATGATCAGAGAAGAACCAGATCAGATTTTCATAATGGAAGGTTTCATCCTTCTCACATTACTGATCCATTCAGATCGATCGATCCTTCTTCGGAAAGGAAGGACACTTGCCTCCTTCTGGGGTGAGTGATGACATGCTACATTAGCATCCTTCAGTCTATTTTGAGGGAGGGATTTCTTCCCACTGGGTTTTCCCTCTTTCCTCATTTATTATTTAGATTGTTGTACAGGGTGACCTTTGGTCTCAGTCACCAGGGCCCTATTTTTCAATTTTCAGTTATCACCTCATAGTATAGCTTGAGGGGGGGTGTTGGAATATTCTCTCCATCATTTTTCATATTTGCATGTTTGCATGCATCTAGTCATCATGCATGCATTTTCATGCAACTGCATGCATCCAATCATCATTTTGGTGGTCTCCCCAGCACCTAGAGCCTAATTTCAGCTCCCTAGAGCCTGTCTTCAGCCCCCAATAGCCCTCCTACCTACCTGATGTGCCCTATTTGACTCTTCTGCATGGCATGTGTGCCTTTTCTCACCTACCAGGAGTTATCATTCAGTTAGAGCACCTTATCTCACCTACCAGGTGTCTCACAGTTAGTTAGAGCATTGATTGAGCAGTTCTTCCATTGATTGCTCATGCTAACTGCCTGTAGCTACTAGTTAGTTAGTTCTAGAGTGCCACTTGATATTATGATAGCCTCATGCATCCTCCTTGGAGTCTCCATCCCTTGATTCATGCCTAGATGGTTCTGTTAGACTCAATTAGACTCATTTGACTGACCTTGACCATTTATGACTGATACTCCTGATTGGATGATGTCTCCAATGTTGTCCAAGCTAGACTTTGAGCATGATTCGAATGACTTCCTTGGTTAATTCGAATTCTATTGATAGTTATTGTATTGTATTCATTATTTCATAGTGCCAGCTCACAGTTGATGTATGATATTGCTATTCTCCATTTTATGTGTTCATGAGTGATTATTGAGTGCATTCTTCTCTTCTTCTCTGCACTTCTTGAGTGAGTTTGTTTGTGAGGTTTGTTTTAGATGTTAGATCCTACTGCAGATTATCATAGAAATTAACTTAGTAAAATAATAAATAAACAATTTCAAATTGTTTTATTTGGGGATATTACATCTTCACCCCCTTATTTTAAACATTGTCCTCATTGTTATCATTCCTCTTCCATTGGTTCCAAAAACATATTTGGATACTTTTCTTGCATGTATTTCTCCAGTTCCCATGTCGCTTCCTCAGGGATAAAGCGATTGCACCGTTACCCGAGTGATGACTCTGTTTTGAAGTGCTATTTCTTTCCATTCCAGAATGCGCATAGGTTCCACCTGCACCATATTCCAATCAACGATGTGAGTAGAATCATGGATATATTTTTTTAACAAAGAAATGTGAAAAATATTATGAATTCTTAAATGTGTTGGTAGTGCAATGTGAAAATCCTCACAAAAGATCTAAGAGATAATGTATACCTCACAATGAAAGAATTTAGCAATAAGATTAAGAGTGGTCAATGTAGTAAAATGAGCAACAGAATAATAATATAGTAGAACTCGGATAGAAGCAAAATAACTTCACACACATTAATTAATTAATCACAACGTGGACAAATAAGTAGTACAATGCATGAGGATTTGAATGCCAAGGTGGCAATTCAAATTAGCCTTCATGGAGTGATCAAAAGATCACTGGAGTGTCATCGGAGCACAACTAGAAGCCTTCATCATCATCAGTGGAGTCATCAATGCTCAAGTAACTATCAACCATTAGTCAAACTAAGTCTAACTGAGTGTGGTAGGTGTAACTAAGTGTAACTGGCACTAACTGAATGAAGGAGGCTCAGTGGAGGGCACATGAGGAGCTAACTGGAGTCAGAATGGGAAGTTCAGTCTCACCGGAGGTCTATCGGAGTGATACAGTCATTTAAGAGTGAGTCAAGCCTAAAATCAAGGAGAGAACTTAGTTAACTAAAGACAACTGGACTGGTAGGTGAAGAAGGGCGCCTTTGTCAAGTAGATGGTGAGATGTGGGCGCATCACTGGATAGGAGGGCTCAATCTGAGTGGAAATAAGCTCTCGAGTGCTGGAATACTAGGGACTAGGTGCTGGAGGTGTCAACCTGATCACTGGGCAGCATGCGGATGCATGCAGGAATGCATGCACGACTGAAAAATGAAAAGGATGAAAATGATGGTAGGACTAGGATGGAGTATAGGAATATCCTAACATGTAAGTTAGTAAGCTACGGGTCCAATTATTTCCAGAACTTGGAAAGGCCTGTAGAACTGTGGTGCTAATTTTTTTCAGTTTCCCAACCGCAGTGAGCTCTTCCTTGGATTAACCCGAAGATACACATGGTCTCCAACCGCAAACTCCTTCTGCTTCCTTTTTAAGTCGGTGTAACTTTTATGGCGATCTTATGCCTCCTTTAGATTCTTTTGTACCTTGCATACAATCTGCTCGGTGTCATGTAACAATTCTGGTCCTACCATAAGGCGGTCCACTGGACTATCCCAACTAACTGGGGTAGTACACTTCCTGCTGTATAGAACTTCGAATGGGCTCATCTTTGATGAGGTTTGTTATCCATTATTGTAGGAAAATTCAATGAGGTGAATATACTCTTCCCACTTAGTGGGTCTTTCCATGACGTACATCCTTAACATATCTTCGATGATTTGATTGGTACGTTCTGTATGCCCATCTGTTTGTGGGTGGTAACTAGTACTAGAATTTATTTGGTCTCTAATCCTGCAAACAAGGATTTCCAAAACTTTGATGTGAATTTAACATCCCGATTGGATATTACCATTTTTGGTACTCCATGTAACCTAAATATTTCCTTCAAGAATATTTCTGCAATGTTCACAGCTTTCTGAGTTGACTTTACTGGAATAAAATGTGCATATTTGCTTAATTTATCTATCACAGCCATAATGGAATCATGTTGGTTTTGTGTTTTTGGAAAACATGTGATGAAATCTAAGGATATAACCTCCCATTTCCATTCCAGAATTGGTAGAGGTTGTAACACCTGCTGGGTGTTGATGTTCTGCCTTCACCTTCTGACACTCCAAAAATTTAGATAAATAATCGATTAGATATGTTTTTAGACTTGGCCAATAAAACTGTTTTATGAAGGATGTTATCATTTTTTGATAACCAGGGTGGCCGACATAAGGTTGTTTATGCATTTCATTTAAAATCAACAACTTCATTTCTGCTACATTGGGTACATACAATCTGTTTTTGAACCATAACACTCCTTCCTGGTCATTTTCGAATTATGTTCCGTTTAAATTAACTTAATCTGTTAACAGTCTGTTCAACAAAGCTCCATATTTTTTGTCGTTAATGCGTGTTGTTTTAATTTTACTTTTGATATCGCTTCTTGGTTGACTTATAGTCATCTCATAAATCTCATGAGTTCTTCGGCTGAGTGCATCAACCACTTTGTTCTCCTTTCCCTTTTATATGTATTACCTCAAAATCGAATTCACTCAAGAAGGTCATCCCCCTTGCTTGATGAGAATTAAGCTCAGGTTGTGTGAATGATTTTTTTAGTCCAGTGTTGTCTGTCAATAATAAAAATATTTTTCCTAACAGGTAGTGGCACCACATTTTTAAGGCATGCACTACCGAGGCCAGTTCTAGGTCGTGGACCACGTAATTCCGTTCATGTTCTTTGAGTTTACGTGATTCATAACAAACCATGTGTCCTTCCTGGGATAGTATTCCTACCAGAACTTCTTTACTTGCATTGGTGCAAACTGTATAATCTTTATAAGGGTCATCTAGCTTAAGAATTGGTGCTCTCGTCAGTAGCCTCTTTAATTTATCGAAACTTTCTTGACACTTGGGAGACCACAAAAAATTTATTCCCTTCTTTTGCAGTGAAGTGATTGAGTACGCTACTTTGGAAAAACCCTCGATGAATCGTTGATAATACCTAGTGAGTCCCATGAAGGAACGGATGTCTGCCACATCCTTGGGTACCGGTCATTCTAAAATAGCTTTTATCTTCTCAGGGTTTACTGCGATTCCCTCATCTGATATTACATGGCCTAGGTACTGTATCTTCTTTTTGAAGAACTCACATTTCTCAAATTTGGCATAAAGTTGGTGTTCTCTCAATGTCTGTAACACTATCCTCAAATGTTGTTTGTGCTCTTCTTCTGTTCTTGAGTAGATCAAGATATCCTCAATGAATATCAGTACAAAATGATCTAGATATTTGTTGAAAATATTATTCATAAGGCACATGAAAGTAGCGGGAGCATTCGTTAGACCAAATGGAATCACCACAAACTCGTAGTGTCTGTATCTTGTTCAGAAGGCAGTCTTATTGACGTCTTCTTCTTTAATTCTGATCTGGTGGTAGCCAAATCGCAAGTCTAACTTCGAGAATACTTTAGCTCTACCTACTTGATCGAATAAATCATTTATCCGAGACAGTGATTATTTGTTCTTGACTTTCACTTTATTTATATGTCTATAATCAATACACAAGGTGCATTGTTCCGTCCTTCTTCTTGATGAATAAGATTGGTGCTCCCCAGGGTGACACACTGGGTCTTATATATCCTTTATCTAATAATCCTTGGATCTAAATTTTTAATTCAGTTAGTTCTGGAATACTCATCTGATACAGTATTCTGGACACTAGTGCAAATCCTGGAATGAGCTCTATGGAAAAATCTATCTCTCATTGGGGAGGTAGTCCGAGAATTTCTTCTGGAAACACATCTGTAAACTCACTTAAGACGGGGTAGTCTTTCAGGTTCATACTGTTTTCCTTGTTTAGTAAGTTTGTGACCCGAATTGCATATATTTGACATCCCTTTCTCATGCATTTCCTTAGTTTCATTGCAGATATTTGCCTCATTGAGACAGGCTTGGTTACTCCTTTCGTTGTCCTGATAATTTTTTCTTCTGCGGTATATGTAAAAGTTTTATTATAACAATTCAAGACAAATTTATTTTTTTCCAACCTGTCCATACTGATTATCATGTCATAATACCCTAAAGGAAATATATTTAAATTGATTCTAGTCTTATGCTCTTGAATTACAAACTTACAATCAACAATAAACTCTGTTACCTTTCGTTTTGCCCCGGTGGCTAGTTGGAATAGCCATGCATTTTGATGTTTTTCTTTGGTTAGGTGACATACCTCCGCCATTTTTGGAGTGATGTAACTCAATATAGCTCCTGGATCAATTAATACAAAAAAAATTTGATTAGAAATTTTACCTTCGATTTCCATGATAGCAGATTGGTGGTCTGCCTGTCTATCATCTAGAGCTGCATGTATTCTTTGTATACTTTTGTTGATCTCTCCCATAGTTGAGGCCTCTTGAACATTGTGGATAGTTTTAATTGTGCCATTGAAATGTGGAAAGTTACACTGTAAATGGGGTTCTCCACACTCCCATCACTGAAGTGGACCTTTAGTATCTCCCATAGCTCCTTTTGGGCCTAGATTTGCAGGTTTATTGTTGTTCTGCACCAGATTCCCATTGTTGGGGTAGTTATTTCCCTGTTGATTTCTTGGTATATTTGTGTATGGAGGATGCCTATATCCCTTGTTTCATTGGTTGAGTTGTTCTTGTTTTTTATCCCTCCAGGCCTTAGGCATTTCTGTCCTTTTCTTGTATTGTTCATAGCAAAGTCTCTCCTTCCTCAACACTTCATCTAAAGTCCTTGGATTGTCAAATTCTATGCGGTCCTTTTAGGATTGTGGTAAACAACTCAAAAATCATTGAACCTTTACCTTTTCATCCTTGATGTAAGGTACGAACCATAGTAGATCCCGAAATTTATTGATTAAGTCTTCCATGGTCATTTTTCCGAGCCTTAATTCATAGAATTCTTTGGTTTTTATTTTGTAGTATCTCTCCGATAGATACTGTTTCTTAAAGAATTTATTGAATTTAGACCATTCCAAAACTTTTTCCTTTAGTCCTTGTGCGATCTTTAGGTGCTGCCACCAGATACTGGCTTTTCCTTTTAGGTTATAAACTATCATCTTGACTTTCATATTGTTGGAGTAATTATAGATCTGAAAGTATTTTTTAATATCTAATAACCATGCCTCTGCTTCCTCTCCAGTATTTGATTCTCCGTCGAAGGTGGTTGGTTTAATCTTTTTAAATTCACCTTCTAGGTGATTAACCTTTCTCTTCACAGCTGGTTTTGCTTGATATTCTAATTTCTGGGTGTCATTGGAAGAACTATCCTTCTGTTCACAATCTCTAGTAGTATTTTATCATCCTTTTCTTTTGTTCTTTGATTTTCTTCCTGGTTTATTTCATGTAAGTTGCGAAGAAGAATTTCATTTATCTCCTGTTGTTTATCTTGAGATTTTCTCAGTTGTTCATTATCTACTTTATAACTCTGTATTTCGACAATCAGATGTCTCATGGTTTCCAACACTCGACTGGCTTCAGAGTTGCTTTGATCTGGTTGTGCATTATCTATGTGGTTGTTTTCTTCCGGATTTTCATTACCTTCATTATCGGAAACCATAATTCAATTCAGTTTGTATCAACCTGGTAGTAAATGGTAAGCATCAAAAAATTTTCATGGGTTAGAAATATCATATCAATTTTACATCATATTTCAAAGGTACATTCTTAGAAGGACACAATATTGTAGTTGGGCTCTGATACCATATCTAACATACCCATTTTTCCAAGTTAGCATTTTCAGGAAAGAGGGGTATATAGAAACAAATTTCCCTTGGAATACCCAATAAAAAATTTCATTAGCTTCATGGTTACACATACTTGTTAATTATGGATAAATGCATTTAAATTAGGTCTCATCATGTGATGACGAGTCTTCCAAATTTAGTCTTAACTCTTATTTGAATTAAAAACATAACCCCTGCCACAAGATTATAAGGTTATGCAATCCAACTACAAGAGTATGATACTTCTATTCCAAACACAATGCTTCCGCATGAAGTTCAACCATTGATATAACATTCATACTATTCATTTTTCACTAAATCTCTACAATAATTCATCCTGAATAATTACTTCCCAAACACTCGTTTTTCTTCACCTTGCATGGTTAAGAAAATAAGTATTTAACATCATATAATCCACTAAAGTAACCTTGATCATTTTAAAGTAATTACATATTCAATAATCTGACTTAAACAATTTAAATGCGGAAAGCAGATTGCGGGATGCGGAAACCCAAAATTTTAATTTGATTTTTAATGGTTCTACATTCCCGACTTCCGCATTGCAGATTGAAGGTTGCGGAAACCTTCCATTATAAAGTTGAGTTTTCAATGGTTTCGCATTCCTGACTTCCGCATTGCAAATTGCAGGATTGCAGGAACCTTCCATTATAAAGTTGATTTTTCAATGGTTCTGCATTCCCGAATTCCGCATTGCGGATTGTGGGTTTGCAGAAACCTCCAATTACATTTCAATGGTTCTGCATTCCTGACTTCCACATTTGTGGATTGCGGGTTGCAGGAACCTTCAATTTATTTTTCAATGGTTTCGCATTCCCGAATTCCGCATTGTGGATAGCGGGTTTTCGGAAACCTCCAATTACATTTCAATGGTTCTGCATTCCCGACTTCCACATTGCGGATTGTGGGTTGCGAGAACCTTCAATTTATTTTTCAATGGTTCCGCATTCCCGAATTCCACATTGCGGATTGCGGGTTTGCGGAAACCTTCAATTATAAGGTCGGGTTTTCAACCCTTCCGCATTCCTGACTTCCGCATTGCGGATTGCAGATTCGTCGAAAATGCAACTTTTCGATTGTGGAAATTGCGGATCTCAGTATTTCCGATTGCGGAAATAGTGGATCTCAATGGATTCTCCTCTATGAAGACGTTCAACAAGGACCAAGGACTTCGATCTGATCCACTCCTATGGTCAAAACTTAGTCCTAAGATTCTAAAGTATTCTACACTTCAACAGTCATAAATTCATGGCCTATATTCTCTTTTATAACCGCACTAACATACTTGTGAAGAGTATAAAAATACCAATCCAATATTAAGAAACTACATCGGTACTACTACTCATTGACAACTTACAGTAACCTCTCTTATGATGCATTTCCTAATTCAATACTGAATCCAATAAAACTTGTATCTATAGATATTTTATGAACAATATACACTTGTAAGAGGATTTTCTAGAATATGGCACCATTTAACTATGAAATTCAAATCGACATAGAAATATCCATTCATAATTCTCAATTAACTTCAAGAAATCATATGAAATTTCAATAACCATGGAACTTGGCAGTAAATTGAGGACGAATGAGGTAGGAACAACCACGCTCCTCCCAACCGTAGATATAGAGTTGTCACCTGACACACTCTAATCACCCCCAAGCCAAATCGTGCATCCCAAGGGTAGAAACTAGATAACCTATGTCAAGATTCCAGATCACTCTTTTCCTAACACCATTATGCTCACACAACAAATCAATTCAATCTTTGCCTAACACCATTGTGCTCACACAACAAATCATTTCACTCTTTTCCTAACACCATTGTGCTCAAACAACAAATTGTTTTTTTCCTAGATATACTAAGCAACGTCCTGCCTCACGCATATATCTATTTATTTGTTTGTTTCCTAGGTCTTTGAAAACAACCGATTCCCCTCATAATATCGTGACTGTTAAGATTCCTACTCTTTAGGGATTGTGTCCAATGCCTTTTAATCACTCGTGACACCTACTTGACTTCTCGAGTTTAACTCTTCTTGTTCCCCACCCTTGAGATGCACAATTTCCTCTTTTAGCGTGTCTTCCTCACAAGATCCATTTATTAAAATAAAGATTGTTCTTCTTACATCTGTCCATATGAGGACACTTGGCAGCTTTTAAGTTTGACCAAAATATTCTTTCTTCAACATAAACTAATGAAATTAACTTAGTAAAATAATAAATCAACAATTTCGAGTTGTTTTATTTGGGGATATTACATGTGCTATGGGGAACATATGCAATAATTTGAGAATGAAAAACTAACATATGAAATATTTCAAAGCCTTAACCATAGCATATGCTTGTTTCTCCTTGATATTGTATTTCAATTCAACATCCCTGAGAGCTTTATTGAAAAAGGCTATGGGTTTCTCATGGCATCGTAGTTCTTTTGAAAAATCACTGTTGCAATTGCGTGAGAGGAAGAAAAAAAATATTAAGAAAGGATTTGTATAATCAGGACTAATCAGCACCAGTGTTTCCCCAATGGATTTCTTTAATGCTTCAATTGCTTCCTTTGCCTCCTTATTCCATTTTACATCATTACCTATTTTGAGTATGTTGGTAATGGTTTTAATCAATTCAGCAAGATTAAGAATGAATATTCTCAAGAAATTTATCGTACCAATAAATGATTTACTTCTTTCTTATTTTCGGGGGCCTCAAGTGCTTGTATAGCTTCCACTCTTTCAGGATCTATCTTCACTCCATCTTTAGATACTATGTTCCCCAGTAGCTTACCTTCTCTTAAATCAAAGCAAGACTTCTTGGGGTTTAGAGAAAGGCCATATTTTATGCATTCTTTGAAAGTTTACTTTAAATGGGATAAATTTTCCTCATTAGTTTTAGAGAATACAATCATATCATCTAGATATATAATTATGAATTTGCCTCTTTCTCCAACAAATGTTATGTCCATGGCACGTTGGAAAGTTGCACCTGCATTCATTAACCCAAATGGAATCTTATCATACATAAAAGTCCCCCATGGAGTGGTAAAATCTATATTATCTCTATCTTTTTTACTCATGGCCACTTGATTGTATCCTGAAAATCCATCCATCATAAATATCCTATCTACTCCAACAACTTTCTGCAAAATTTGGTTCATATTGGGAAAAGGATAATTATCCTTGAGAGAGAATTTGTTGAGATTCCTAAAGTCAACACACAACCTTATTTCTCCAATATTTTTCATGACAGGGACCAAATTAGCAACCCATTCGGAGTATATAAGAGGAATTATTATTTTAGCATCTAATAATTTCCTCACTCCCCTTTCTATAACAGGAAACAAAATAAGATTTGTTTTCTCGAGCTTTTGTCTGAAAGGTTTTGTTCCAGGATTCAAAGGGATCTTATGATCAATTATTGAGGTATCATAGGTTTTCATATCCCCATACCTCCATGCAAAGACATCCACGTGTTCTTTAAAAATCATGATGTATCGTTGTTTTACTTCAGCATGCAGCAAATTTGAAAGTTTAATGTTCTTAGGTGTCTCTTCAGTGCCAATATTTACCTCTTCCACATCCTCTTCTTTTGGTTGGATTTTAGGGTCATGAGGAACATCATTTTGTTCAAATAATATTTCTAAAGGATATGGTCATTTGGGGATGAAGTTACTCTTAACTAGAAAATCTTATGATTTTCTATTTTGTAATTCAGTTTGCCATCAGTTTCTTGATTGTCTGCATTCTCCTCTGTCTCTTAGTCTTGATCAATGAAAGTATTGGAAAACTCATCAATCACTTCCATGAATCTTTTGATCATCTTTGAAAACTTTCCAATGCTTGGTGTTGTCAGGGATAGATGGCCTATATATCATCTCAACTTCATGTCAAAACTTTATTTTAGTGGGATGTTTAAAAGAACCGGCTTCCAAGGCCAACGAATAGACTTTCTGATTTTCTTCCCTGGGAATAGCTGTGATATCAAATAAATTGTCAATTAACTGCCATACCTGATTTCTTTAAGCTCTCATTTTGGGGTGTTTGGGCTGATATATTCCTTTTATCTGTAGTACAATAAGCTCTGAATCTCCAAAAACAAAAATGTGTTTAATCCCCATGACTACTGCCTCAGATTCAACCATGTTGTTTGTGGTCTCGAAATTCAATTTAAAACACAATATAATTTTTTCTTTGGTTGGAGAAATAAGAATCCCCCAGATGCGACTTCATCTTTGGTGGAAGATCCATCAAAGAACATGTCCCAAATCTAATGATGTTCAGAATTCTCATTTTTGACTGATGTTAGCACTTTTAAATTCACAGAGGTAGGAATAGTCTACTCTCTTTCTTGCTAGGTCTTTGGTCATGTTCAGTTGTTTCCAAGGTCAAAGATTTCAAGGGTAAAATCATGTATTTGGAAAATTGTGTAATGTTGAGCCAAGCTTAAAGAATCATGATCATGTCTCAAGTAGGTGTAACGTAGTGTTCCAATGTCAATAATTCCATATTGAGTCCAAGCCAAAGTTTTCCCACCCTTGTTTTTCATTCCTAGCCATTTCATTATAATTTTCCACCTTATGTAGCATCAATGACCTCTTTTAAACTAAGGGCGCTACTAAACTTCCTAAACCTTTGTAGGGCGCTACTAAACTTCCTAAACCTTTGTAGCGCTAAATTCGATTATTAACTATAGGTGCTATAGAAAAGTCAATGTTTTAATTATGGTTTTAAAATCATTTAATTCATTTGAATGGCGTGTTCTACAACTCATTTATAACCTATAACCTCGTTATTTGAGTCACTTAAGTCGGTTTAATATACCATGCCATACACCAAGATTTTGTTGAGTCAATTTTTCCCTCTCGTCATCCATACCCTAGAGGTCTTTGAAATTTTTACAGGTGTGTAACACATACAACAACATGGAGCCTGAGCCAGCATAGTAAAAGGGTAAAAAGGGAGGCACCGTGGTTCATTTTGAACCCCAAAATAGAGAGTTGCTAGATTCTAACCTTGATATCATACAATTTTTTCAATGTGTCGTATGCCTCATGTTTTGCGGGAAGCTACAAGGGTATCACAAGAAAATAACCAAAGATTTTGTACTCAATTTTGATGGAAGGAGGACCAAGGTAGGCCCTTTGGAATTTAAGGTCTCGACAAACTCCATTACTGCTGCAACTGAGATACCGCGTCATGGAGAGCAATGGTTGAAGGTTATGAAGTTCCAATTAGAAAATTGTAATGAATTCCTGAAGGAAGAACATAAAGGATCTTATTTGACGCATGGGGTACCCAAAGCTTGGCTTTCTAAGTAGCATGAAAATCTTTTACATGTTATCATAATTTTTTTCACATGTGAAGAGAGATTCAATATTGTCTACTAGTTTCATTTCAAGTTGTTGCTGCATTTTACTAGTAAAAAGTTCTTAGACATCCCTTTTTAACTGTATAGAAGTTTCGGAAAGAGGGAAGACAAGGTACAATCAAAACCTGAAAGGGTATAACATTACATTTTCCACTTTAGCTTGATTAAATTATTGGTACTTGAAGAGCTCAAGAAGATGAACCGAGATTGGAACACCTTCCTCTTCTTAGCTGGCTATGATCCCGAGATAGTGGTTACTCCTTCAACAAGGAAAAGCACTCCAAGTTCAAGGGAAAAGACAACCCCCAGAGTTTCAAGCAGAGAGCATGATAGAGAAAAAGAAAAGAGTGAAGAGCAGAACAAAGTTAAGATGCCCATGGAACAGAATCCAAGGACCATCATAGACATTGATGAAAGTAATGAAAGTCAGAAGAGCAAAAAGAAAATGAAAATAAGGAAGTTGGAATTTTATGGTGAAAGGATAGAAACTGGCATACCAAAGACTAGGTCAACAGTAAGAAGGTCACTTCATATGGAATAAGAAGAATCACAAACTCTGCCTGAGAGTCCTATTCAGTAGAAGAAGAAAAAACCTCTTAAATCCCAACCACGCACACAGACACATGATGATGATTCAAAAACAAAAAGATTAAAAATACAGTTGAAGGAAGCACAGCTAATGATTGTTCAGTTAGAAGAAGAAGACAAAAAACATAGGGTAGAGGTGGCCAAAAGTCTAGATATATATGAATAAACTGTGATGAAATCTAAAGAAATGCTAAAGAAAAGAATGCCTATACATAGACAAGTCCAAAATTTATGCAAGAAAAAAAAGTCTCTTCAGGAAGAAAAAACAACGCTGAAAAAAGAGGTACAATTGATGAAGAACAAGATTGTTTCCTTGAACTTAGGTATTCTTGCTGAAGCAACCAGTAAGTAAGCTTCATCTAGTTTGGTTTAATATTTTGTCTATAGAGAACATCCATGTATGTAGGAAGTGTAATAAATCAAAAACCCCACATGCACTTCCATCATTATGGTTTCATGTATTTTGCAATTGAAAATAATCAAGATGGTTTGAAATGAGAGCTTGATGATATCATACCTAAAACACACTTAAAATGCAATTTTGGGCACTTGGATAAGGTTAAAGAAATGTTAAGTGTGGTTATCAAGCAACAACATGGTTTTCAGAACTTTTGTAGCGCCCGCGGTACAAAAATAGGGGAGGGCACTACCGAAGTTCTGTAGCTCAAGCTTTTGCAGCACCTACGGTACAAAAACAAAGGAAAACCCTCCCAAAGTTATGAAGGTGCCATTTTTGCAGTGATGAAACAAGAAAATGAACTGAGGGCACTACCAAAGTTTGTTGTTTTGTCCAAGATCAGCTTAGTCATCAAATTTGGCATTCAAATGGTTAATATCATCATCAAAGTTGCATGATACATGGAGATAAAGCGAATCCTTCATAGAGATGATTTTGTTCTTTGAATAGTAAATACTAGTCAAAACATAATACTAGAAAGTAGGAAATGAGGTACACATGGCATTATATTTGGGAAAACCACTTCCTAAAAATTAGAAATCAGTTTGTATATGTCATCTTTATTGTAACCGATTACTATTTTGGGAAAGAAGCTGGAAAGCTTGAATCTTGAGCTTAGGATGTAATAGGATTCTATATATTATGATAAGAGAGATTGAAAAAGGGTTGAGACCTGAGAGAGGAAAATACCACTGTGAATGTAAAATTAGTTTTTTGAGGTTAATAAATATTTTGGGAGCCAAAGTATTAAAGAAAAAGCAGAGATTCATGAGTTCTTATTTTGAAGTCTGTAAAATCCCCTTTATGACAATGTTTCTTTTTCCTTATTTACATTTCGTTTTGTTATCTTTCTTCATATTTGAGTATATGGATCATAATTCATAGTTATATGCTCTGGTTCATTAGACTTATATATCGAAACTTTTCTTCTAAAGTTAATATTGAAATCATCCTTGTTTGATGCTCAGTATTAATGTACTGCTTTTTCTTCATTCTTCTTCCACCTTGCAACTATAAAATTGTCTGTGGAATGACACCCACCTTGCTTCTGTGAAAAAAATTATACTGGTTTCCAATAGTTGAAAAAATTCTCCTTTCTTTGACTGCATGCCAAATGGTCCTCTAAATGTATCAGCCACAAATCTAAAAAAAAAAACCTATCTTTATTTACAGATCTAGCCTTCATTGTTAGTTATTGAGCATTGCTTTGATCTATCATTAGTCATTAGATTGTTAAGAGAGCCCTCTTTGGTTGGAAGGGATAGATTCTAACCTAAAGCTATTTGAAAGGGTTACTTCGAGATTTCCTCCCACAACTAGAGGAAAACCTGAGTGATAACATCTTTGTGGCAATGTTGGGAGCGAAGGAGAAATTTTCCCTGGGAAAGAGCGACAAACAAAAGAAAATATAATTTCTAAGGAAAAACATAAATTTAGATATAAATATTGGAACACCTTCCTCTTATTAGTTGGCTATGATCCAGAGATAGTCAGTAATCCTTTAGCAAGGAAAAGCACTCCAAGTTCAAGGGAAAAGAAAACCCCCAGATTTTCAAGCAGAGAGCATGATATAGAAGAAGAAAAGAATGAGGAGCAAAAAAAGGTAAGATGCCCATGGAGTAGAGTCCCAGGACGATCATAGACATTGAGAAAAGTCCTGAAAGTCAGAAGAGAAAAAAGAAAATGAAAAGAAGGAAGTTGGAGTTTTCTGGTGAAGGGATCGAAACTAGAAGACCTAGGACTAGATCAGCAACAAGAAGGTCACTTCATATGGAAGAAAAAACATCATAAAATCCACCTGAGAGTCTTATTCAACAGAAGAATAAAAAACTCTTAAATCCCAACTACGTACATAGACACATGATGATGATTCAGAAAAAAAAAAAAAAAAATACAGTTGAAGGAAGCACAACTAATGATTATTCAGTTAAAAGAAGAAGACATAAAACACAGGGTAGAGGTGGCAAAAAGTCTAGATATATATGAAGAAGTTGTGATGAAAGCTAAAGAAATGTTAAAGAAAAGAATGCCTCTGCATAGAATAGTCCAAAATTTGTACATGCAAAATAGGTCTCTTTAGGCAGAAAATAGAACGTTGAAAAAAGAGGTACAGTTGATAAAGAATGAGAATTCTACCTGGAACTTAGGGCTTCTTGCTGAAGCAACCACTAAGTAACTTTCATCTAGTTTGGTTTAATATTTTTTCTATAGAGAACATCCATGTATGTAGAAAGTGTAAGAAATCCAAAACCCTACATGCACTTCCATCATTAGGGTTTCATGTGTTTTGCAGCTGAAAATTATCAAGATGGTTTGAAAATGAGAGCTTGATGATATCATACCTAAAACACACTTAAAATGCAATTTTGGGCACTTGGATAAGGTTAAAGAAATGTTAAGTGTGATTATCAAGCAACATCATAGCTAAATTTTACAGCACCTATGGTACAAAACAAGGGAGGGCGGTACCGAAGTTCTGTAGCTTAAAATTTTGCAGCGCCTACGGTACAAAAACATAGGAAAACGCTCCCAAAGTTCTGAAGGTGCCAGTTTTGCAACACTGAAATAGGAAAATGAACAAAGGGCGCTACCAAAGTTTGCATTTTTGTCCAATATCAGCTTAGTCATCAAATTTGGCATTAAAATGGTTAATATCATCATCAAAGTTGCATGATACATGGAGATAAAGCGAATCCTTCATAAAGATGCTTTTGTTCCTTGACTAGTAAATACTATTCAAAACAAAATCCTAGAAAGTAGGAAATGAGGTACACATGAATTATCTTTTGTAAAACCACTTCCTAACAATTAGAAATCAATTTGTATATGTCATCTTTATTGTAACCGATTACTATTTTGGGAAAGAAGCTAGAAAGCTCGAATCTTGAGCTTATGATGTAATAGGATTCTATATATTATGATAAGAGAGACTAAAAAGGGTTGAGACCCGAGATAGGAAAAAACCATTGTGAATGTAATATTAGTATTTTAAGGTTAATAAATATTTTGGGATCCAAATTATTAAAGAAAAAGCAGAGATTTATGAGTTGTTATTTTGCAGTTTGTAAAATCCCTTTTATGTGAATGTTTCTTTTTCCTTGTTTACATTTCATTTTGTTATCTTTCTTCATATTTGAATAAGAATATATGGATCAGAATTCATAGTTATATGCTATGGTTCATCAAACTTATATATTGATACTTTTCTTCTAAAGTTAGTATTGAAATCATCCTTGTTTGATGCTCAGTATTAATGGACTATTTTTCTTCATTCATCTTCCACCCTTCAACTATAAAATTGTCTGCGGAATGACACCCACCTTGCCTCTTTGAAAAAAATTATGTTGGTTTCCAATAGTTGAAAAAAATATATTTTATTTGACTTCATGCCCAATGGTCCTTCTCTGAATGTATCAGCCACAAATCTATAAAAAAACCTATGCTTATCTAGAGATCTAGCCTCTGTTGTTAGTTATTGAGCATTGTTTTGACCTATCATTAGTCAATAGATTGTTAAGAGAGCCCTCTTTGGTTGGAAGGGATGGATTATAACCTAAAGATGGTTGAAAGGGTTACTTCCATATTTCCTCCCACATCCAGAGGAAAACCTGAGTGATAACAACTGCCATCATTTTCAAAGGTTCTATTTCATAATCACCTCCAACAGTCAACATGCAACGACCCATATCTTCTTCTATGGTATATATCGGGTAATTTATAGGACTTTTCCCTTCACTGAGTATGTAGGCATACCTAGCTTCTCTATATAGTCTTGTTGTCTCCCCTGCAAATAGTGGGACATTAGCATATTTCATGTCCATCTGCATTATTCCTCCCATTCTTTTTGCACAAGTTTTGGATAGTAGCATACCATACCTTGGAGGCACATCAGCTACCACCACATCAAACATAATACTCTTGGAAGGTAATTGAGCTAAAGTTACTACCAAATCCTTTATCATGCCTACACATTTTACTAGTTTTGAATCAAAGTTGTACAAATCATGATAATGTTTAGTAATTTCCAATCCCAATTCTTCCATGATTACTTTTGGCATCAGATTGTGTGAGGAACCTGAATCTAGCATACAATTATGTAGAAAATTGCCCTGTAAACTCAAGGTTCATAAAAAGGACGTGTGTATTCATTGTTCTCATCTTCTACAGCAGATCTGACTTCAATGGTAGGGTATTCAAGCTATCAGAAGAATTTATATTATTCATTTAGAGGACTATCTCAATTTTCTTGGCATAGAAAGGGTGTTGATCTAGTTCATATAGTGGAATAGTCATCTTAATTTTAGAGAGATCACACTGAAAATCAAAAGGCCGAGAAGATTTTTCTACCTCTTTTTCTTCAGTGGAAAGTACAACAACTTTCTTATGGATAGGAGGAGGAATAATATGAATTTAAGAAGTAGATGAGGTACTAGGATTCACTTTATCAGCAAAAGGATTTTGAAAAGGGGATGGATTATTAGCAGATTTGGCATCTTTTGGATTTTTAACCAATTTATTAGGATTAGTTACTTTAGGTTGATTTTTCTGTTAAATTCCTCGACCTTATAAAATACATCTTCTTTGCTTCAGGTTCATTTTGATACACATCATCTTGTAGTGACCTTTCATACTCTTCCTGAGTAAGATGTATCATATCATCATCATCATTTACCCAAAGGATATCTTCAGGAGGTTCAACATATTCTTCATCAGGAGGTATTTCCACTACATGTTCAACATCATTTTTCCTTGCTGGTGGTTGTATGGGAGGATCTTCATTTCTCCTATCTCTGTTTAGTATTTAAGGACTAAAAGGTGTCCTATACTGATTAGGGTTTCTTTGTACCATGTATTGAGGATTTCTATATTGATTATTTCCATCCACCTCAAGCCTGGGGATTTTGTTTGACAGACCTTTTAACATATTTGACATCCCCTCAATCTTCTCATCTTGAATTTCCTTATTTCTATCTAATGTACTAGCCTCATCTCTTGGCTTCTTTTTGTCAACATCCTGTCTATGTTTCAGTTTACATGAGGCTGTCATGTTTTCTTCTACATCTAGAGCATCATCTTACATATTCAACAAAGTAGTAGATATCCTTTCTCTTAAAATCATAGCAAAATAAAATTCATGTGCTCCTACATATGTGACTTTAGCAGCAGCTTGTGAAGGTTTAATATCTTGAGAAATTTTGTTGTAAATCTTGTTAAACCTTTTAGTAAAATCACTCACATTTTCTCCATTATTTTTGTTTAATGTTGCAAATTCAGTTAGATAGTATAGATGATCTCTCTTTTCACCCCATTGTCTCATGAATGCCTGCTCCAAGGTAGGCCAAGAATTTAAAGAATTTGCAGGTAGGGATCTAAACCAATTCTTGACTTGTTCTCCCAAAGACTGTACAAAAAGTATCATGTATACATCATCCTCTTCAATGAGAAGGTCATCTGTAAAATATTGAAAATCAGAAATGTGATCTTTATTTGTGGTATCCTTTTCTCCATCATATTTAGGTAAAATCTTAAGATATTTCTCAGGCATATCATGAAGATTATTTGGCATATTTAAAGCACCAAATCTATTAGCTATCCATGGATTTACTGCAGGGGGTGGACCTCCTTGTCCTCTTTCATCCATATTTAAATTCTCTAGGATAATATTGTGGGATTGAGGTGTGAGACAATTTCTTTGAGGTGGAGTTAAAGAATAATCAGTTCTAGATGTGCTTGCATATAATATTGGAGAAGTAAACTGAGGTTCAAGAATTGGATTTAAAGGAGTTTTAGGAATATTATGCATATTTTGAAAATTATTTAAATCTTTAGGTATTTCTTGATTATATACTGTAGGAGATATCATATTTGAATTAAACAGAGGAATACCTCTCCCATGAGTTGTGCGAATGTTCCTCCAATGACTTTGAGAGTCTGGGAAGCTCCAAAATTATTTTGATTGAGGATTTGATCTTGTGTGTCTCTTACTAGGATCCAGCTTGATCCAATGAAGTTACCAGGTGAAAATTCAACCAAAGTATCTGATCTGCTTCACCACATAGAGTTCATACCGTCTTTAAAAAGCAGCAGGGGAAAGATTACTTTCACTTGCATTCCCTAGCATTGTCGCCATTTTTCATGTTATCCCCCATAGGTAAATCGGGTTGAAATGATGTATTCCCGGGCATGATAGAAGCTCAATTATTTAAAGATATTAGAGCTATATATTTATGCAACATGTTTTGGATACACTTTCAAACTTCCTAAATGGATTAGGTTATGCACAACATTTACAGATGTAAAGACATTCTACAGAGTAAATTCACATCATTCAGCAGACTATATGAAAAGGTGAAAGCGAATTTAACAGATGGAGTACTAGAATTATTGAATAAGCGACTATGAAGGACAAATTCCTTGAATCTAGATGAAATTTGAACATGTTGAAGCCTTAGGATGAGGAATTTCAACAATTCTTACACACTGTAACGTATAAAACATGAGGAATGAAGGAAACACGACAAGATTTCATGCATATAACATATACAGGAAATTCCTTTCATTTCTAAACTAGACATAAAATCTTTTAAAATGTGTAATAGAGGCAAAAACTTATGAATGTCTAACAAATATTTTATCTTCAAACAACATGAGTGTCAATGACATCATAATGAGATCGAATGATGCATCATGATTCTATTAATCTCATGAATCTTTCTATAGAACACAAAATGGAAAAACAATGGACTCAATTAATACAGGAAAAACATCTCTGGAGCAATGTTATGTCTTTAATCTCATGCATAGCCAAATTGCAAGGGCCAATTATGTCAATCGACTCTACAAAACTAGTTAGAGAGACTCTCTTCCTAAAATTGGTAGCCTTTAAGACTAATTACAAGCCAGTTTATATATTAGAGTTTTTAAGTAACCAAATTCATTTTCTTACATCCTAAAGAAAAGTAAATATATGACTCAATTTACTTTTTTATAAAATATTTTTTACATTTCTCTTTTCCAACATCTATTGCTGAAATTAGCATTTTAATTCTTTCTACTGGAAGTCTTGTTCTTGCCCCTCATATAAACATTAGGCTGTCTTGGAGGGTGTCCTATTGGCCCCACCTAAGGGATGCCAACTTGGTTCATCTGATGCATCATCTAATATTAAATGGACCTGCAGGTGGCATAAAGGAGATGGGAGATGGTTGATTTGCAAATGCACTTGGCATCTAAGTCGATGAATATTGTCCTAGAATTTGTGCAGTTGATGCTCGGGGTGGCAACATGCAACAATAAAATAATAATAAAATAAAAATTTATCATCATCCCAACTCATTATATTCATTTATCATCTTCTACATTATTCAATATAAATTTTCTACATTTACACCCTCTTCTCTCTCCATTGGTATCAGAGCTCCGGACGCCTACTACAAATCGTCGTCGTCGTCCGAACTACCGTCGTTGCCTCCTCTTTTCTTCGTTCCACCGGCCCACCTCCACACATCGACTTCTCTTCGTTTCGCTGCCCACCACTCCCCATATGCCTTTGCACTCCTCCACCTACACGCTGCTCGTTCTCCCATGCTTCCTGCCACTCCACCAACGTCCCATCTGCGCCCACCTCTACACACAATTCCACTACGTCCCACTGCCTGCATCCTCCACCACCCCGCACTGCTCCACTACTTCCTGCGACCACCACCTCCTACACCCTCTCCCCTACGCCACCTGCTCCACAACTCCCCGCTGCCTGCTCATGCCATCGGCCACCTCTCCCCTATCACTGCCTTCCACCCCCTCTACTCCCCCCTCCGCTGCACTGCCCTTCCTCGCTGCAACGCTTCGTTGCTCCACCTCCCGCGAGTCACCACGCCCTTCGCCATCACCTACTCCATGCCCTCGCCATCCCCCCTACTCCACCACAGCTCCACACCCCCGCCACTCCCTCCTGCTCCACGCCATCCCCTCCTGCTCCACGCTCCCGCCATCTCCCTTCTTCCCACCTTGCCCACTTCATTCGCCCACTTCCACCATTCACCACCTTCCTCCCTCCCGCCACCTTCATCCTTCCCTCTGTCGGCTGTCAATTTTTTGTTGTTGTATTAATACCCTAATATTAATAACATTTATTAATATTATTATTAATTAAAAAAAAAAACTATATTATAATAATAATAATTATTATTATAATTAGTTAAAAAAAAAACTGTGGCAGGCTGGCTTCATAGAGCAAATAAAAATAAATCCACATTTAGTGCTAAGAAGATTCCACCAATCACCAAATCAATGAGTGAATTAAATGCATGATTCGATTCAATCAATGAGAAGATTAAGAAGAAGTATGAGGAACTCCAGGCAAAGATCGATCAAACCAGTGACAATTTGGCAGTGACTTGGACACAAATCACGTCATGAATAGAGAATTCCGTTCTCACTCTACAAGACAACCAAAAGAAAAATGAGGCAGTTTTAAAAGCTATCTTGGAAAGACTACCATTACCAAAAGATCTGCAACCCAACTCTCCCAGAACACCGGAGCAGCCGGATCCTTTTGTTAGGATATTCCTATACTCCATCCTAGTCCTTCTAACATTTCTGACATTTTCAGTCCTGCATGCAAAATTAGGGTTTTGCATGCAATTAGGGTTTTGCATGCAATTAGGGTTTGCATGCAATTAGGGTTTGCAGCACCAGCACCTAGCCCTTGCCAAACTAGCCCCAGGAGCTTCTCTCGGATCAGTCTTAGCTCTCCTAGAGCTTAGTGCGCCCTCTTTTCAGTTATTGCATGATAAGGGCGCCTTTCTTCACCTACCAGTCCAGTTTAGTTCAGTTATCTTCAGTTCTTCCTTGATTTAAGGATTAACTGACTCCTAACTGACCTTATCACTCTTTTGGACCTCCAGTGTGACTAGATAGACTGTTTTGACTCCAGTTAGCTCCATGAGCGCCCCCACTGAGTCTCCTTCACTATATCAGTGCTTCCATGTGCCAGTTACACCAACCACACTCAGTTAGACTCAGTTTGACTCCCGGTTGATCACTACTTGTGCATTGATGACTTCACCGATGATGAGATAGACTCCTAGTTTGGCACTGATGACTCTCCACTGATTATGGATCTGTGCATGAAGGACAATTCGAATTACACCTAGTGAATTCGAATCCTCATGCTCAGCATTGTATATTTACCCGGTTACTATTCTGATTAATGTAATGTGTGTAATTATTCTGCCTCTATTGGATCTATGTTCTATTGCTTCTCTCTTCTTCCTAAATTCTTTCATAGTGAGGTTTACATCATCTCTTTGGATCTTATGTGGGCAATTTCACATGGTATCAGAGCCTTGAGAGTATATTCTACCTCCATTCTTGAGAGTTTTTTTGCAGGTATTTTGAAGTTCCAGCAGTTGCAGCAGCAGATTCAGTAGCTTCTATTTTGCACTTGTTCAAGCAATCAAGATGAGCAATTCGAATGATCCTTCTTCTATACTTCTCACTCCTTTCAATTATTTCGAATGGAAGAGGAAGATGATAATACTCTTGCAATCAAGAGGGTTTACTAGAATAGTTGAAGAAAAAGATGCCATACCACATCAAGCTGAAAAGAGAGTCAAGCACCTAAACAAAATGGATGAAGCCTTTGGATTCATATGCCTTCATATTTCTGATGATCTATTGTTTCATGCTGATGGATTGAAGTCTCCATATGATTTATGGATAAAATTGAGGAGTCTTTTTGGCAAACAAGACGAACTAAGAGGCTACATTCTTGAGAATGAATTGGTTGCCCTTCAACCTAGCAATTTCGAGAGCATTCAAGATTTCTTCTCCAAATTTCAGAATTTGGTTTTGCATTGCAAGCAATGTGGCATCACTAAAAGTGATGAGCAATTGATACTCTCTATATTGAGCAAACTTGGATCTCAATTTTCTGTCTTTGTATCTACCTTTCATTCTGTTCGAATGTCCATCCCTGGATGGAAGTTTCCCACCTTAAGTAACTTCATTGAGGCTCTCACTCAAGAAGAGAACAAACTGTTTCAAATGGGTGCCATCAAAACCTCCAGAGATCTAGCTCTATTGGCTGGTGAATCAAGTGGAGCGAATGATAAAGGGGGACAAAAAGGCAAAGGAAAGAAACCTTCAAGATCCAAGAATGACAAACAAAAGAGACCAAATTGTACCTATTGCAAGAGAGGAAACCATCCTGAGCATGCCTGCATGCATAAGAAGATTGATCTTCTAACCAAGCTTCTTGAACAAAACCAAATTGTTGTTCCAAAAGAAGCAAAGATGTCTGATTCTGGAAGTGGATCTGATGATTGTCATGCATTGATGGCTGGTTTTTCAAAGACAAAAGCTCTCCTCATAGATTCTGGAGCTTCCAACCACATGATGGCACAAGAAGAACCCTTCTCCTCTTTGGATCTCCAAGATGGGCCTACCATTCACATGGGAGACAACTCTCAGATTTCTGCCAAAGGTTTGGGTACAGTTCATATGGAGCATGGTAAGTTCAAAAATGTCTTATTTGTTCCTTCTCTTACAGCTAATTTGTTATCAGTATATCAAATGACTCATACAGGATCTCCAAAACAAGTGATTTTTGGTCCAGACACAGTAGAGATTACAGAAATCTCCACTGGAAAGGTTATAGCGAATGGGATTGCTAATCATGCCTCAAAGGCATATGAGTTCTCCCACTTCATGCCCTTCTCTCCAACTATCCCTTCAGATTCTGATGAGGATCACAGTGACTTCTCTTCCAGTGACTCCTATTCTAGTGAGGAAGAAGATCAAGATTTTGATGTTGAGATCATAGTTCAAGAAGATTCAGAACCAACACCTATTCTTAGTCTAGATTCAAGAGAAACATGTTCTCACACAGTCCTTGCTACTACTAAGAACACAGTTGATGATGTATTTGCTTACAGAACTACTAGACTTCAGCAGCATGCTAACCTTGCATTATGCCATCCACCTCTCCATGAGAGATTCAGCATGATGATGGGGTTTACTCTTCCATTCCTTGGGAAAACTCATCATGATACATTCGCTCCAGTGACAGAAAAGGTTCCTGAAAGACTTGCTACATTCAACACATTCTCTAGCACTTGCATTCGCACTTTACAGAGGATTAGCTTACCAAGTCTCTTTGCAAAGTTTTCACTGATGAAAGCTTGCTTCTTTTCTGCTTAGAGTAATGGCTCCTTGAGTTATTCAAAAATATAAAAACACAAAAAAAAAAGAAAAAGAAAAATTGAGGCAGTATTCTTTTTATCATTTCATTGATTGTATGGGTGACCTTTGGTCCTAGTTACCAGGGCCCAGGATGGATTAAGGGGGGGTGTTAGGATATTCCTATACTCCATCCTAGTCCTTCTAACATTTCTGACATTTTCAGTCCTGCATGCAAAATTAGGGTTTTGCATGCAATTAGGGTTTTGCATGCAATTAGGGTTTGCATGCAATTAGGGTTTGCAGCACCAGCACCTAGCCCTTGCCAAACTAGCCCCAGGAGCTTCTCTCGGATCAGTCTTAGCTCTCCTAGAGCTTAGTGCGCCCTCTTTTCAGTTATTGCATGATAAGGGCGCCTTTCTTCACCTACCAGTCCAGTTTAGTTCAGTTATCTTCAGTTCTTCCTTGATTTAAGGATTAACTGACTCCTAACTGACCTTATCACTCTTTTGGACCTCCAGTGTGACTAGATAGACTGTTTTGACTCCAGTTAGCTCCATGAGCGCCCCCACTGAGTCTCCTTCACTATATCAGTGCTTCCATGTGCCAGTTACACCAACCACACTCAGTTAGACTCAGTTTGACTCCCGGTTGATCACTACTTGTGCATTGATGACTTCACCGATGATGAGATAGACTCCTAGTTTGGCACTGATGACTCTCCACTGATTATGGATCTGTGCATGAAGGACAATTCGAATTACACCTAGTGAATTCGAATCCTCATGCTCAGCATTGTATATTTACCCGGTTACTATTCTGATTAATGTAATGTGTGTAATTATTCTGCCTCTATTGGATCTATGTTCTATTGCTTCTCTCTTCTTCCTAAATTCTTTCATAGTGAGGTTTACATCATCTCTTTGGATCTTATGTGGGAAATTTCACACCTTTCAACATATCGTCACCATTCTCATACACACAAGGACGCCAAATTCAGGTGAAAGTCAAGCTACCCAAATATGACGGGGACGAACGACAGTGCATAGCGTGGGTTAACAAAGCCGATGAATACTTAGACATCCACAATATCCATTACGAAGAGGAGAAAGTTAAATATGCCTCCATGCATCTAGAAGGCAATGCTTACAACTGGTACTTATGGTGGAAGAAAACTGCAAGAATCTGTTCTCACAACTGGGTTAGTTTCAAGAACGACCTCATCAAAAGATTCCAAGGCGTTGAAGAAAAAGATTTCTTTGCCAGAATCACAAGGTTACAACAGAAAAGCAGTGTCGATGAGTACACATGTGAGTGGGAAGCACTCTCAACTTGAGTTCCAGAGTTAACCGATGACCAACGACTACAGACCTACATACACGGCCTAAAACAACACATCCATGATGAACTAGAGTTACATAAAATCTCTACCATGGAGGAAGCACGACGTAAAGCCAAGATTATTGAAAGCAAATCCGTTCATACAAATTTCGACCGAGACAACTCCGAAAAGAACCCCCTCCAATCAACATTCACATGAAATACAAGATATACACCGCCTCAACTTAGGGAAGGAACGAAGCCCAGTTTAGAGGCCCAAAGAATAAAGGAAGGGAAATGTAAGTTCTGTGGAGACAAATGGGATCCTAAGCACAGATGCTTACAAAAGAAATTGTATGCATGTGAAGCAGAGTTGGAATTCAATAACAATGCTAAGAGTCAGCAAGACTACCCCACAGAAATTGAGGACGACACCCCACAAATCTCATTAGCCACTATTACCGGAATCTCCCAACCGCAAACATTGAAGCTTAGTGGACATATAAAAAAGAATGATGTCACAATTCTCATCGACTCTAGCCGCACCCATAACTTCATTAATGTCATCCTTGCTAAAATATTTAACCTATTTGTTTTTCTAGTACCTAACATGAAAGTTATGATAGCAAATGGCAAGAAGATTGACAACGTAGGAAAATGTCACCAAGTCAAGTTACAAATACAAGAGTACAACTTAGAATCAGATTTCTTTGTGGTATCGCTAGGAGGAGTCGACGTTGTATTAGGAATACAATGGTTACAAACCTTGGGTACATACTCCGAAAATAACCAAGAACATTTTATTGAATTCCATGCATTCGAGAAAACACACAAATTATATGGGTTCCAACCACCTCCGACACAGCTGGTTACATCACATCAGTTGGAATAGTTACTTCGGAATGATGCACCAACGTACATACTTCAATGTCAAGAAATGAAGCTTCTAACAAGTGAAGGAGACAAGGACAAACAACCAAAGATACAAAATCCGATTCAGAAACATCGCAAGGTGTTTCAAGAGCTACCTATGGAGCTCCCACCAAACAGAAAAATCGAACACATATTCGAAATAGAACCAGGGACAAAACCCACCAGTAGCAAACCATACAGGTGTCCACATCAGAGACGATGCGACAGGTCACATAATCATTGTCGTCAAATAAGCTTTGAGGGCAAAGCTTCCCTTAAGGGGAAGGCAATGTAACAGTAAAATAATAATAAAATATAATTAATATTAATAGTCATGCCCTTTGGTGAAAAGGTGCAAGACAGCTTATTTAAGCCCAACTCATTGTATTCATTTATCATCTTCTACATTATTCAATATACATTTTCTACATTTACGTCCTCTTCTCTCTCCACAACACATGCTTATGGTATTGGATGACCATTTTCCACTCCTTCCCCAAACGATGTTTATGGAATCTCAGAGATTCCAAGGTGATTTCTACATTAGTTCTTTTCTCATATGAAATTGACCCCAATCTCTTGGAAATATTCTTCAATCCCACCCATACCTAAAAAAAACTTTTTATTCTTTCTATTGCTTGTTCTCCTTCAACTTACTCCTCTAATGTATTTGTATGTAATTCTCCTTTATTTTGGTTTAGATGTTGTTTGTAAGTATCCTTGGGGAAGACATCTCCATTGCCATCCCATGGACAAGGCATTTCTAGATTCAATACCTCCTTGAACAAGGCTCTAAAAGAGCTTATTTCATCTGTCAGTTGCTTGACATTGTCTTTCATTCTAGAAACATAGGTATGTTTCACGATCATTGGTCTAGCTACTTTAATCATCTGAGTCCTATCGTTAATGCTCTTTTAAGCCAACTGTCTTTTCGTTCTACTGTTCAAGTAGTCTATCACCTCTACAGCTTGTTTGGTGGAGAAACATGTTTTGATGGTATTGCATTAGGCTCTCCATGAATATTATAAAATATTTTTAACATCTCTAAGAATCAACCACATTTGGAACATCATGAATTACCACATGTTTATACATATACATAGAAGATATATCTTGTGCAAAAGTATTGAACGCATGCAATGCAATTATGTTAGGAACCCATGTCTTTACTTTGTTAGTATATTGTTGTTGGACACATATGCTTTGTAAGTCGTCCCATAGTATTTGTTGATCAATAGTTTGTGTTATTGTTGTTGGCGCATATGCTTTGTAAGTCGCCCATAGTATTGTTGATCCATAGTTTGTAGTTGTTAACACCTAAAAAGTGCTCACTAGCTCATTCCCTTACTCACATGACCCATTTGTCCACTTTTCCACCATCTGAGCCTCTGAAACCAACAAAAGGTCACCAAAAGACCTTAGTACACCCCTTTTTCCATTAAAAAATATTATTTTTCCAAGAAAATCTTAAAAAACCCTCAAAAAGGGTCCAAATTCCCAAAAATATTAAAAAGGGAATTAAAATATTATTTTTATTCAAAAAAGGAAAAAGGAGGGAAAAGTACCTAAACCATGTTGGTCAATACCATTTGGTTTCCACAAAACCACAAATGGTATTTCCCACCACCAAAACCTATAAAAAGGTGGTAGGGGCTCCTCATTTCACATCCATCCATTATCTCATCCTTATGCTGCTGAAATCTCCCCTGAGCATTTTTAGCCATTGCAAACCACATTGGAGAAGAGACCATTGGAGATTGGAGTTGCTCATCCTTGGAGCCATTCAACCTCACCATTAGAGGTATTGATTCCGCAAGCACTTGCTTGCCCCACTATTTCAATACAAATTTGTTGTGGGGAAAATGCACCTATAGTTCAGGGGAGAAACTACCAACTTACGGTGATAAAGATAGACTTACAAGCATTCTGCAAGTATAACTAATAAATGAAGAGATTAGGGTTTAGAGATGTAGGCACCTTATTCAGAAGGTTGATCCTAGCTTTTCCTCCCTCGCTCTTCAATGCTTATCCAGTGTCGCAATGCCCAGACCTGCAAAACAACTTGATACCTTTCTCAAATACATTTGACTACATATATAATACTGATATTCATAATAGAAAGAGACATCAAACTATAATCAAACAGTGATCAAATCTTAAGACACATTAATAGGTCATATTTGGAAAGAGAAGAACGTCTGATCTTTATTAACGAATGAAAGCAAGTACATACAATTATACCTTCCTTCAAGCTTGGCACTTCACGAAACCTAGATTCAAGGTCTCCTGCTTCCGTTCTCCAAGGATCCCAGCCTCTAAGCAATTGTACTAGGGTTTACCAAAACTGAAGCACAAGAGAGGGGGATGAAGGTCTCCATTCCTCCAGCATAACTTTGCAATTGGGCTTGGTCCTCTCACATGACCCTTCTACCCTCCTTATATAGTCAATGAGGAAGAGGAAAAGAAGTTATAACCACTCAAGAGGTTTCCCAACCAACTTAACTTACTCGAATTTCGAGATTTTGACCAAAACAAGAGTGTACCCTACTCTACAGTATACAAAGTCGCGTACATATGGAAATGGGCGCTACTTTGAATGAGGTAAAGTCGCGTACACACGCTACTATGTCAACAGTAGAGTCGCGCTCATAGTGAAAAATGGCCAAAAACAGGCTTTTCTGCTCATTTTCAGGAGATGGTTTGGTCTGGAAAAATGTTCCTAAGGGTCATATACATCAAATGGGTCAAGAATGAGGTAATTTCAACCATTTTTAGTGTCCCAAATGACTCCTCCATCCACAAATGTCCTGTTGTGTGACTGAACTTGATCTCAAAAAGTGTCGTCATGCGACCAAGGGAAACAAGTTTCGTCACGGACGGAGAGGTGTCATTTCAAGCTATAACAGATTCCCCCTAATGTATGAGGTCAGAGGGAGTACGGGAAACGATGGCCGAAATACATTATAAATAAAAAAGAGTTGAATCGTGGAGGAACGGAGAAACCAAGAATCATAGGCTCAAATGAAGTACCTGAAAGCAAAGGCAAAGTCAGACACACTTATCCATGGGGTAACTGTCCATGTTCAAATGGTGGAACATGATCTCCAAGAGGATACAATAATGATCCAAAATACTGATGCATATATCATGGCCACTAAAATACAAGCGTGGATCCATGAGGAACATAAGTCAAAACATAGCCACATAAATACAAGGTGGATCTATGTCAAAACTGGAGAACATAGCCATAGAGAACAAGCTGGATCTATGTCTCATCAAGAGCCAAAAGGAGTGGGGCTCAGTCTTGCGCAACTTGGGCGATAACATAAATGAGGTGATGCTATCGAGGATCCCAAGGTCTTCATCCAAAAACAACCCAAGGTACAAACCTATCCATGCGAATAAATGAGCTGTTGTCGAACATGGGAGGTATCGTTTGATTACCGGTCATTGATGTATACCGTTAACAAACGCGAGGGTGTCCACCAATAATGAAAATGGAACCCAAGGTACCTAGTACATTCAAGCAAGTGCGAATAGATGGTCTTGCCGTCGAACACTTGAAGAATCCATCGGATAGGAGACATTGATATATTCCCATCTATCCAATAGCGAGGGAAACTGCCACTAATGACTGCAATCCCCAAGGTACTAACCGAAACTCTAAACTTCATTCCCAGAGCACAATGAGTTGAAGTCGATGGGAAGAAGTCCGTTGGAAGGGAGGCCTTAATGCATCCTCCATCATCCAACATGAGGGACACTCAAAAGGTATGAGCTTATTTGGAGTAGGACGGAACACAGGATGAAACATACTGACACCAAGGAATGGCCGACGCATGAGGTCAAGGCAACTGCAGAATGGCCGACACAGGTTGTATCCTTGAACAGTGAGCACGACACAAGAGTGACTTAGGCAGCTTTGAACACAAAGAGACCACGATGCAAGTCTGCAATGTAGGAGACATTAACAGATTCTCCAAATGATTGGAAGACTAACCAAACGGAGGAGTAGGAACTCTGAGATCAAGTTTACCCTAAGGTCAATACTAGAACCCAACTTGTTTGATAGACTCAAAACAGGTGCTTTGTTCAAGGAGATAGTTGACTTGCTGCCATCATATTGAAAGATATTTTGACATTCTTCCCTTCCCTTTCCTTTTTCATTTTTTAACGAGCTTGACAAAGAACTAAAGCATGCTCGACGGTATTTTCATATTTAAGGAGTCTGAAAAACCTAGAAGAAAACTCCATACACCTATCCGTGGATTTTATATCGAGCCCGGATTGGTCTGTGCTCGGCGGTGTTTTCTTTCTTATAGAGTTGAAAAACTTAAACAGTCCTCTATACACTTATCCGTGGATATTATATCGATCCCGGATTGGTATGTGCTCGCTTGGTGTTTTCACATTTCGAGAGTCTGAAAACCCTAAAGACGACTCCAAAGGTCCTTTTTCGTAAAGTTAGTCTCCTTCCCCGAAAAAGTGTAAAATGATGGAAGAAGAACTCTTCTAGCGCATACAAGAGTATACCTAGAGTATACCTTTTCCGTAAATTATCCACCAAGGCCCGGAAAAGGGGTAATTCTATACCTAAGTGGATGTCAGTTCAGTTATTTTAACGAGCCCGAAAAGACAACTATGCTCGGCAAACTTTTCCTATTTAAGGAGTCTGAAAAGGGCTTAAAAGAACTCCATAGGGATCTTTTCCATAAAGGTTTAACGAGTCTGGAAAAGTAAACTCATGACCTCCTTACTGTTTTTAATGAGCTCAAAGGAGATAGGAAAATGCTCACAACTTCCTTACTGTTTTTAACGAGCTCGAAGGGAAGGTGAAAGAAATGCTCGTAGCCTCCTTACTGTTTTTAACGAGCTCGAAGGAAAAGAAGAATGCTCGAAACCTACTTACTGTTTTTAACGAGCTCGAAGTGAAGGAAAAAGAATGCTCGTAACCTACTTACTGTTTTTAACGAGCTCGAAGTAAAAGAAGAATGCTCGAAATGGGAGGAAACGAGTGTCAGGGACATGCAAAACTAGCTCCAAGCGCATGGAACAAAGCTATGCCTAATGCAAGGAACATGGGCAAGATAAGGACACTCAGGGTGTGTCTCCTCCAGGTAAAAGGTGTCAAATTGAAAAGGCAAAATGATACAGGGCTTAGCGGAAATGAGATCAGATATGGAGGCTTATACAACGGGCTAAAAGTGTGGAAGCCGGCTTCAGGCTCATTAGCGCAAGCGGGATCATAATAGATGCATATGCAATTTGAACACAAAGATGGGAACCTTATCAGGGATGGCCAGAAATATATGAGGAAGAAAGATATGAGGCTTCTTCTCAAAGTCATGGTGAATCTAAAAAGGCTCCCGAACCTATGAGAAAAACTCAGCATGGGCACCAGAATGGCATAAGGGTGCTGACTAGGATGACCCATGTTAGGTAGGTTCTGCTGTCGGACTGGTGCACAATGCATAAAGAGATGGCTAACACACCAATATCCAACAGGTTCGACCCTATGGCGAATTCGGATGGCAAAAGGTTCAAATGCAACATAACAGCGGGGAAGCCTAAACCTATATGCAAGGTTCCGAATATACCTGACATGGTCGCACAAGGTGTCGAAAAGGACCAGTAAGCAAGTATACATCCAGCTAAGAATCCTGTCTCCAAGAAACATTAGTACCGGGATCATATCTAAAACATATGTAAAGGAAGACTCGATACAAGTCACTGTGGTAGAAATACTTTCAACTTCACTATCATCAACAGCAGGCATAAACAAGGCAGAGTTTTCAAATGAAGACTCTATGGTACCCAAGCCCGAGGACTTACAATCAACAAGATCAAATTCAGGATGAAGATCAAAGTTGAAGGACATGATGGAATCTGCAGAAACAAATTCATCATCACGGGAGTTGAAAATTCTAGAAGCAGAATCAAACTCAGCAGGAACACCGATTTGCGGATCTATAGGAAAGTCCAAAGACTCAACAGTAGGAAGATCAAACTTTAAGGTCAAACCGGGGCTGGACATGACTGCGACTGGATCAACATCCAAATGAATGGCAGACTGTACTATAGACTCTAGGAAAACTTCATCGGAAGGAAGTATATCATCCCAGATAGAATACATATCTAAACATTCAGATGGAGGTGTCACTTGGTCAAAAGCTGGGACCAAGTCCCGAGAAGGTAAGCATGAACTCAGAGACTTCTTCTCAGTAGCAGTTGAACTCAAGGAACAATATGCCACATGAAGCGCATGTGACATAGTAGTGCCTAATGACGAGGGATCAGACTGGTCTACAGATGGGTAATAAGGAGGATCAACGAATGCAAGCTGGTCGATGGTGACAATGTTTTCGTTATGAGGGAAATGCATCACACGAAAAAGCGTAGACACCACAGCATGCATAGCATAAACGTAATCACGCCCGAGGATCATATCAAAGTCCATAGGGTCCTTTAGAACCATAAAATCAACTAAGACTGTTTTTCCACCCAAGGTAACAGGTGCCTGACGGAGGAATCCGATCGGTTCACTAGGTCTTCTATCGAAGGTCAACGGCCAATTAACAGCTGGAATAATATTAGGGAAACCCAAATCTCTCCAAGCATAAGCGGATAAGATACTAACAGAAGCACCTTCATCAACAATGCATCGATCAACCTTATGGTTCCCGATATCAACCTTTATCTGGAAAGGTGTCGAAGAAGGAAGGCGAGGCTCGGCTAGACTATTCCAATCAAAGGAAACAATCCTAGGGCTTGGTAGGGGTTCACATGGCACAGATGAAGTGCCCCCTTTTTCAGGAACATCCAAACTGGAAATGCAGAAGACTTCAGTAGTAGGTGCATCAATCTCTGAAGGACTGATGGGATCGGTCGAAGATTGCATCGATTCAATCACTTCACTCTCCGAAGGAAGAGTGGGGTCGACCAAAGATTGCATTGGTTCAACCACTTTATCAACCAAAGGTTGATCTGACTGCAGGGAATCTATAGACAACTCAGGAACAGAGGTTCCTTCAGACATGGACCACACTCTTCGTGCCTCTGGAATGGCAGGGCATCGGTGAGTAAGGTGATCTCCCTTACAAAGTTTACAAGGGAACTTTGGTTTCCGTCCTATAGGTTTAGACTCCTTTACAACGTCAGTACTCTCAGCATGACTAGCATTGGCTGACAGCTTGCCCCCAGCATGACTCACAGAGGCTGGTTGCTCAGAAGCAGAAGACTTTTGAACTAAGGACCACACTTTTTGCACTTCTGGAAGTACAGGGCACAAGTAAGTAAGGTGGTCTCCCTCGCAAAACTTACAAGGGAACTTAAGCTTCTGTTTGTTGGGTTTGTCGACAATGTCAACTCCCTCAGCATGACTTGCAGTGGCTGATCTGGTGTCTCCAGTATGACTCACAGGAACTGGTGACTTGTCATTAATATGGCTAGCAGTGATCAATGACGTGTCCTCAACATGACTGACAGTGGTTGAAGACAAACTTTCAGTATGATTTTCAGTGACTAAAAGTTTTCTCCCAGCATGACCTCCAGAGGCTGGGTGGGTGCCCCCTGCATGATTTGCAGAGGCAGGGTGCTTGCCCCCTTGTTTTGGCATCTTCTTCCTATTCTTCCCCCGTCTATTCCTTTTAGACTGCTGGTTACTAGTATTGCTACTTTCGCCACATGAGGTAGAAGGAGGAGGAGAAGATGTTACTGGCAAAGGAGGCACAGGGTTCTGATGCTCTTGATTTGAGGTGCTCACAAAAGAAGCGTCAGGAGCATGCAAGGCATTCGGAGTGGAAAACAACCAAACCGGCAGCCCAATAGTGAATCCAGGAAGATTCAGAGTAGCCATTAAGGGAGCACCAATGTTTCCAATGAATGGAACAGCACAAGGATCCCCCGGAACAGGGGTACCTTGATTGGCACTCGCCGGAATGCTAGACATAGTTTCCTGCTCAAATGAACAAGAAGTTCTCTAAGGCAAACTAAAAAAAAAAAGTAGCACAAAGAGCACACCACTAAAAAAAAGGTCCTAAGTAAATCAAACCAGGCAAACAGATGCCTTCCGGAGAAGAGTCTGGGATGATGAGGGCCCAGAACAGATCAACGAAGGATGAAGGACAGTTACCCGGGGTCCACAATACAATGACTAAGGGTGCAAGCGCTGGAATCACCCAACCGCCCTCCCAAAGACCTGCAAGGGATTTCCTCCCACGTCTGTCCTAGGTACAGCAGATATACCCTCCGCTGTCACCTGTGTATGAACCTAGAGTCTGATACTAAGGATACCACAACACCGAAAACTCCTGGGGGAACAGTCACCGGTCGAATCAGAAAGCGTGGGCAGGGTAGCTAAGCCCGAAACTCGAAAGAGTCCCCAATACGCTATCCGATCCTGGCGTATGCTCAATCAGAAAGTAGGAGAGGTATTCCCACAAACCGATCTCACATTGACCTACTGCATATGCTCCCAGGCAAATTTTGAGTGAGGTGGGTTTGCCTAATGATAGTCTCACTACGATTTTTGCGCAATGTGTGATCTTGGGTGGTTTAAGGTGTTTTAAACCCAAGATCCTAACCAAGACTAGTTGGTGTAGTGTAACCTAGAAAAGAAAGTGTCACTAGTTCATTTTATTAGAGTTCATTTTAAAGGTTACTTGATTACTCAAAAAGGTAGTGGGTGTGTGAGAGTGGTTATAATAGAAATAGAGTACTGGAAATGAAATATTTACCACCAAACAAATCTTTTTCTTTTCAATGCAAGTCTTAAAATTCTGATCTAGAATGCATGTGCAAATGCAATTTTTTAATCTTTTGAATGCAAAAAAGGTAAAAATAAAGTCTAAATGTAAAAAATTAAACTCAAAACCTAAGAATGCAGCTACTCAAGCAACTAGGTATGCAAAAGAAAACTTGTTCTTTTTGATGCAAAGCACTCTAAAATCTTTTAAGCCACTTGCAAGGTACTCTATTTAGAAAATGAATCAAAATTCTTTATGCTTTTCAAAGGTAAGAAACAAAAACTGAAACTAACCTACTATCAAAGCAAAGCAAAGAAACTTTCAGGTTCTCTTTATGGAGCAGTAAAAGCTACCTTATATGACTTTCAAATTCTTATTGATGTAAGCATGCCAAACATTGGGAAAAGAGTACAAAAACTACTTTTAGACCCAAACGAAGCAAATGACCTACGAAGAAGTATGGTTTGGTAAAGTCAGGTCTGCACGTAAACAATGCAAACAAGGTCTTGAACAACAGCCAAAACACTTGAGCTTTCACTACAAAAGAAAAACTAAAAGCATAAGGGAGGACAAGAAACCAACCTAAAAGAGAAATTTCACTCAAATAGATACAAACAGGGTCAAAAAGACTCAAGAGGTTTCAAATCCAGTGGAAATGGGGCAAGCAAGTTCAATCAGACTCAAATTAGGGTACAAAACACCAAACAGGTCCACAACCCCCCAACTTAAGTCAACAAACCCCAAAACTTTCCAAACAAACCCAAATTGATCAAAAGAGGTTCAAATCATGAATGTAGGATCAATACAAGGATGGGAGACCACCTACAGGGGTTTAACACAGACCTAAGGTCATCAGGGACCCCCAAAAATGCAGCCACAGCCCCCAGATTTGGGTCCACAACCCAAAAACTCAAAAATTTCAAACCCAGATTTTGAGCGCTACTGTATATGAAGGAAACTAGCGCTCATAGCAGTATGGGCGCTACTGTGTATGAAGGAAACTAGCGCTCATAGTAGTATGGGCGCTACTGTGTGGTACAAACAGTAGCGTACAAAAAAAAAAAAAGTCTAAAAAACGGGGTTAAAACCCCCAAACTGGGTCCACAAAGGTTTGCAAGGGCTGGGAAGGGTCTGTAAAAAGCCCAGGAGGGTCAAACAGAGCCTACTAACTGATCCTAATCAAGAAAATGAACAAAGACCATCAAACAAGACTGAAGAAATGACCTTGGATACCCCTAAGCAGTTAGGCTTTCCCCAGCGGAGTCGCCATTCTGTTGTGGGGAAAATGCACCTATAGTTCAGGGGAGAAACTACCAACTTACGGTGATAAAGATAGACTTACAAGCATTCTGCAAGTATAACTAATAAATGAAGAGATTAGGGTTTAGAGATGTAGGCACCTTATTCAGAAGGTTGATCCTAGCTTTTCCTCCCTCGCTCTTCAATGCTTATCCAGTGTCGCAATGCCCAGACCTGCAAAACAACTTGATACCTTTCTCAAATACATTTGACTACATATATAATACTGATATTCATAATAGAAAGAGACATCAAACTATAATCAAACAGTGATCAAATCTTAAGACACATTAATAGGTCATATTTGGAAAGAGAAGAACGTCTGATCTTTATTAACGAATGAAAGCAAGTACATACAATTATACCTTCCTTCAAGCTTGGCACTTCACGAAACCTAGATTCAAGGTCTCCTGCTTCCGTTCTCCAAGGATCCCAGCCTCTAAGCAATTGTACTAGGGTTTACCAAAACTGAAGCACAAGAGAGGGGGATGAAGGTCTCCATTCCTCCAGCATAACTTTGCAATTGGGCTTGGTCCTCTCACATGACCCTTCTACCCTCCTTATATAGTCAATGAGGAAGAGGAAAAGAAGTTATAACCACTCAAGAGGTTTCCCAACCAACTTAACTTACTCGAATTTCGAGATTTTGACCAAAACAAGAGTGTACCCTACTCTACAGTATACAAAGTCGCGTACATATGGCAATGGGCGCTACTTTGAATGAGGTAAAGTCGCGTACACACGCTACTATGTCAACAGTAGAGTCGCGCTCATAGTGAAAAATGGCCAAAAACAGGCTTTTCTGCTCATTTTCAGGAGATGGTTTGGTCTGGAAAAATGTTCCTAAGGGTCATATACATCAAATGGGTCAAGAATGAGGTAATTTCAACCATTTTTAGTGTCCCAAATGACTCCTCCATCCACAAATGTCCTGTTGTGTGACTGAACTTGATCTCAAAAAGTGTCGTCATGCGACCAAGGGAAACAAGTTTCGTCACGGACGGAGAGGTGTCATTTCAAGCTATAACAAAATTCTTTATTCTTATATGTTCTTGTTCTTGATTTTAAATTACTTTAGTTATTTGCTTAATATCTTTGCTTAGATCCATGAATAATCTTGTTTATTTAGTTTATTGTTTTTATTTCTATTGAAACTGCTGCTACTAGTTAGCAGGTGCCCATAGCACTAAGCCTGGTTGCAAAACCGAGCCAACAGTTTTGGCGACTCCGCTTTGGTTTGAACTATAGATCTCTAGTTTTGCCTTTAATCTTAGTTTTTTATGAGTTTTTAACCTTTAGATCCATAGATCTGCCATCTTAGACAGCAGATCCATTGCTGCTCTGAGATTTGGCCCCATAAACAGCCCGAAATTTTCAATTTTCGGGTTCGTTTCTCGGTTTTCGTGCACGGCTTCCGCCTCGCGGTTTTTTGCCAGACAGTTGCGCGGTCCATCGCGACTTTTCTGTGTTTTTCCGCGCGGTCCATCGCGGCCTTTTGCCAGACAGTCGCGCGGTCCATCGCGACTTTTCTGCGCTTTTCCGCGCTGCACGCCGCGGCTTCGCGGCCGATTTCCGCGCTGCCCATCGCGACTGTGCGGCTAAAACCCGCGCGGTCCATCGCGACTGTACGCCCAAAACCCGCGCGGTCCATCGCGACTGTGCGCCCAAAACCCGCGCGGTCCATCGCGACTGTGCGTTTAAAACCCGCGCGGCCCATCGCGGCTGTACATCCAAAACCCGCGCGGCTGAATTTTTCATTCGGCCATCCCGATCTTGAAATTTTTTTATTTTTTTTTTACTGTACTTTCTGCCCATAGCACATTTTTTACAGTATTAAATTCTGCATATTTCACAGCTTTGAAAATTTTTTTTACTATTTGAAAGTGCATATCTAGAAATCTTTTTAAAAATTTTCAAGAAAGTGAAAGAAAGACTCATTTTGCATTTTTTATCTAGATTCAAATTTTTTCTTGTTTACTTCTTTAAAATATTGCCCTTAGCAATTTTTCTTGAAACAAAGAAATCCATTTATTTCTTCTAAAAAAGAAGTCTATTATTTGCTTTCATAAATCCAAGAAATCCTTTATTTTTTTTTTGAGTTATTTTTTGAAAAGCATTTAAATTCATTTTAGTGAAAAAGTCTTAAATATTTGCTTTCTATTTTCGAAAAATCCTTTATTTTTTGAAAATTTCCTATAAAGCATTTAATTTTTTCAAGTTCAGTTTACAACACCTCACGTGCACTCACACGATCACTTAATTGAACTAAGCCTTAAAACGTACCTTAATTTGAACACACTTTTAACCCCACTTGGGGAACACTAAAAGAATTCTTGTAGCTAGGTAGTATTGGGGGGATAGGTGTTCCAATAACACCCCTCAGTTCTTACATCTGAGACATAGAAGTTGTCCAATTAGGGAGCTAAAATCTCTTAGTACTTTTTGGCGCGGTCACAACCGGTTTGTGGGAAGGCCTCTCCCCTAGGAGGGTTGAAGTCGCGAGGATGGTTCCAGAAGCCTGAGTGGGATACCGAAACCCATTCAGTAACCGAAGGGCTACCATTCGCAGTTCTCGGGATATCCCTGTATTGGGATATTGCGATCAAAGGACCAAACGGCAGATTTACCTTTTCTCGACGCGTCATGAACGGAGTATCCTAGTAGCCTGTCTTTAGGATTGATTACCCGGTGTCCCTCCCGGTAGGGGGATATCTAGCCATTGTCTCAACATTCATATTGTCTGACTTGGATTTCATCACCTTGCAGAGGATATCATCTGTTTGAGTCACAATACTTTTAGATTAGGTGTTTGCATGATTTCAACCTACCTGTGGTCTAGTTACACCTATTTTTTCTAGGAGCCGCTTGCATGTTGGTATTCTGACCAGTTGTTGGATTCCTCCATTTATTGTAGCACAGCTGCTAGAATAAGTGCATTTTTTGAGGATTGATTTTTTGGCCTGTGAGCCTTCTTTTTTCACTCCCCTTCTTGCACCCTTGGTTGCATAAGGGTTTTGAGTCTTTTATATATATATCACCACCTGATACTTAAAACAAATTTTTTACCTAAACACATATTCTCACCATTGAGAATTTTAGACGCTCTCGTCGTCTACAGGGCGAACTCCCAGAGTTTAGTCCACTTGGCTCTCCACGTCACGGACGCAGAGCCTTATCCCTTGATTCGACACATCGTCAATCAATTAGACAGTCATCCGATTCTGACATACCCCACTTCACCTTTGATTTGGAGGTAGAATCCGAAAATCCCACAGAGTTACCACTAACCACCATAATGTCTGGAACACCATTTGATCCACTGTTTACCAGCACCATTGGTGAGACATCTACAGGCCCTTCTGCGGTAGTGCCATCCACGGCGACTACCACCCCCTTGGGTATGCCCAACATGGGTAACACTCCACATTTAGGAATGCCCAACATGGGTAACACTCCACATTTAGGAATGCCTAACACAGGGCCACCACCTGTCATGGGTATGCCCAACATGGGGGTCATACTCCCTTTGGTTTCCACAAACCCCATCCCGGGAATCCCTAGTGCGATTCCCAACCCAAACGCAACCCATGTTGCGCTTGGAAGTGCTATCCCAGGAATCCCTAGTGCGATTCCTAACCCAAGTGTAACCCAAGTTGCACTTGGAGGCGCTGGCCCACACCAGACTACACCTATTGGAGGGCACATACCCTCCATACCTAACATACCTGTAGGCACTACTGGACCCCTACACCATACCACAATGGCTAGGCATGTCCCAGTTCCGATCACCACATCTGCTAGTCTACCATACATGGCAAGTCTGAACCTGCCAGATTTAGCTAGGCTCACAAATGACCCCATCAGACATGATCCTGCTTGGCCCCATATGCCCACTAAGCTTCCCTCTGACATCCCTAATTTTGAGGGTAAGGCAGGAGAAGACCCCCAGAATCACATCATGTCCTTCCATTTATGGTGTTCCTCCAACTCCATAGTGGATGACTCAATCCGCCTACGGCTTTTACAACGCACCTTCACTGGCTCCGCAGCCAAATGGTATATCGAGCAGCCCCATGGGACGCATGCCACATTTACCTCCCTTGCCTCGACTTTCCTACAATTCTTCCAGTTACCTGTCCGTTACGATGCGGGCGTCGAGATCCTACTTTCTTGCAGACAGAACACGGCCACGCATATCACTGACCATATTCATGATTGGCGTCGGCGCCGAAGCCTATGCAAAATAAAATTAGACGACCGAATCTTCCTAGACTGGTTCCTTAAATCCCTCCTTCCTCTCATTGCGAAGGATGTAGCATCTGAAAGACCCCAGTCTGAGGAGGAGGCCATCCTCAAGGCCCAACAGTTTGATCTTATCTATGCCCAGTCAGGTTACCTATACACGATCATACCTGACGCTCCACGAGGTGACTCTGCACGCGGTGACACACCGGGGGCATCACATGCCGCTGATGGCATTATTGGCCAAATTACACCGCAAGCAAAACCTTTCAGTATGGTGAGCACCATGCCCGCCCCAGACCTTTCTAGGGCTACATCTAGTTCCGGAGCGACAACTTCTTATGCTCCAACAAACCAGACCCATCACATTCATGGACCCTCTTGTCCACAAAATTGTTATGGCCAAGCGCCATCAGCATATGTACCTCCTACATACTATGCTCAACCTACGGTACAGACCCCCATGCAGTTCCCACAACAGCACATGCATTACCCACAACCGGTTGCACCAGCTAACCTCACACCTCTACCAGCTCAGGGTTACCAACAACCCCAGCAGGTCATTGGACCACCTCCAGCCCCACAAGCTTATTATCCACCACAACCTGCTCCCGCACCTGCGGTGAACCAAAATCCTCCCACTTCTCAAGGGCAAGTGTACACACAGCACAACCAGCCCCAGAACCAAAACAACCAGCGCAACCAAGGTGCGCAACAGAACCGTGGTAGAGGTCATAACCGCGGTAATAACCAACAACATCAGCAAGGTCCTCCACCTCCCAATCCTCCGCAGAATAACAATGCTGCTCCTCCCAACCGCAATCCGGATCGGAATCCTAAGCAGCCTAGAAATAATAACCTCAGAACAAACCATCCTTGTTCTATCTGCGGGGTCTATGGTCATTACACGCATTCTTGCCCACATTTGGAGCGAGCTCGGCAACTCTGGACCGACGATGCACATCGTCAAGGGCAAGCGGCTCCTCAGCCGCCACCCAACCCTCCACCACCTCAACATCAACCTTTGGTGCTGCAAAACCCCTTTCCAAACCAGGGTGTAGTGAACACTCAGCCGTTAGCCCCCCCTCAGGGCAACGTGCCACCACAGCAGATCACTTATGCAGCCCCTGATCAACCCATGTTCGATTAAGGTACTCACCATTTGTTGATGATGTCGACTGCCGATGCCAACCTCCAAACCCACCGGAACCAATATGGCTCCACTTCTGAAGCCCCTCCCACCGACAAGAACACTAACGTTAATCCCACAGATCAAACGTTACGTATACCTCCGGCTCCACTTGATGGCGCTTCCAAAGCACCTCGCTTCCCACTTCGTCGTATCAACAGTAATCCCAATGCTCGCGCTGCGTCGAATTACAACATTGTCGACGACTTAGCCCAGTCTCCTGCAGCCATGTCTGCTTTAGAAGTTTTGAAAAACTGTCCTTCGCAGCGCAAAACTTTGCTCTCTGCCATTGGCGCCATTGACCCCAATGATTCACAGTTGATCGCATTCAATTCAGACCAGTCTGAACCCCGCCTGCCTTCCTCTTTAACATTCCAAGTTTCCGTTTCTGTTCGGAATCTTGTCATCCATCGGTGCATTATCGATGAAGGGGCCTCCACATGCATCATGTCCACATTCGTTTGGCAGAAGTTGGGATCCCCTACTCTCCAGCAGTCCACCACTGCATTACGAGCCTACGACGGCCGTTTGGCTCAACCCCAAGGTCTTTTAGCCAATGTCCCTGTCCAGCTGGCGGGTAAAACCGTGCTCATTGACATTGAGGTCATCAATGCCCAACTAGACTATAACCTTTTACTTGGCCGCAGCTACATGTACGCCATGCGGGCTGTTTCCTCATCCGTATTTCGCACCATGCAGTTCCCCCATGAGGGACGCATGGTCAAGGTCGACCAGCTCACCTATTACGATCCCAAGGCCCCCGCCACACCTGAAAATGTTCTCCCCATGGTTGAACAACCTGTTTGTGGTGCAACTACCTCATTCATTTCCTCAGTAAGACCCGGACTTTACTCCGAGGCATCGATGACCTCTACATTCCAGGCCATTCCACCACCGTCACCGGAGACCCAGGTCGCTAACCTCTGCACTCTCTCACAAACACCCGGTAATCAACCCTCCTTGTTACCCAAACCACCATTGGTCCCTAGTCACATCGGTGTTACACCTATCCACACAATCCCCTTTCTATTTCCTCCTTCGGGTGTAGTAAGTGCCCCGGTTATGGCTACCCTTAGTCTCCCTGGGTTAACATTGGGATTACCCGTGTGGTATATTACACCTCCCGTTCCTCCACCGACACCAAATGTCATCCTACAACCGGTGCAACCCATTGTTACTTCTACCCAACCACCTCCCGGTATCACGACTCCTTCGTCGTTGATGAATCCCCCTCCATTCGTCAGGCCCATTGGGGGCAGAGGCCCACAACCATACACTGCGGTTCCCCCACCCAAGGCAGTTAAAACTCCCTCTGTATTTCGTGCTCCTCCAAAATGCTCGCTGTGTGATGAGTTAGGCCATCCAACCCATCAGTGCCCACAGTTACCTGCATTGCAGGAACACATGCAAATGCTGGACGACGACCCCAACATCCCGGTGGTCAAGCTCGATCCAAACCCCATGCCTCGTGATAAATCACTGCGTACCAACCACCCATGTGTGATATGCGGTAGTTACGGCCACTACTCCCACAACTGTCCTGACATCCCAGACTACAGAGCAGCTCTCTACGAGATCAACAATTTGGACCTAGAGACGGCACCCCCTACTATCGAGGAGATCTACCCTCCCGCATCATCATCATCCAGAGAGATTAACACCATCTACATGATCTCTTCGACTACCACTACCTCATCACTCGATTTGACCACTCAAAGCTCCCGCAATGATGAAGAGGTTCTCGAGACTCCTACTACCTTTGATTATCCCGAGGAAGACATGCACCATCGTCCATACTTCCTCCTGGAAGAGACTTCATCCACCACCGTTACCCAATTCGCGGTTGAGTCCAAGGATTTCCTTCCTACTAAAATCGACTGGTTAATGGATCCCATGGCCGATATTTCTCCCGTCATCCACATTGACATCTCTGACCCACTTGGTGCCCTTCATACCATCACATTAGGAACCTCCCACAGTGAGCATGAGATCGGAGAATACCAACAACTCTTCCAAGAATTCACTGATGTCTTTACTTGGTCGGATACCGAAATGCCTGGTCTTGACCCTGCCATTTATACGATCTCCACTGGATACCCCTCTGTCCGGTCGGCCCCTTCCATTGATCCCTTTGACACACAGGTTGAACCCTTTCAAATCAACCAGGAAACCACATGTCCACAACATGGGGGCATGCCCAAAACCTTGCCTACTCATCATCATCGTGATCCTCGTCGGAGATACTGGGGGCATCCACCCCACAAAGGGAATCCCCCATCATCATATCATCACTTCAGTATGCCACCACGACCCACAGCCTCATGGTATAACACCCCGCCAGCAGTTGCTCAATGCCCTATTGATCTCTCTCTGAGACAACATCTGCACCACATTGACACCTCTGAGTTAGGGGGAATAATAGATTACCTCGACCCCGGGATAGGGGGCATGATCAATCATTTTGAACCTTCCCCATCATCTCTATCTCAACACCTCAATGAGCCCATCGTTCAAACCAACACATATGTGATCCACAATCACAAACCCCATGCACATAGCATGGGGGCAGGTCATTAACCCTGCTCACTTTTTCATATTCGTGATCTCAACCATTTTTGAGGTCACGTGTCACTTGTATATTTCAGTTGATTTGATACACATAGTATTTTGCCCCCACGGGTCATCATTTCTCCCCACCACTACATCCTTCGCTTGGTGGGATCACCTTTATTTGTAGCCATTTTTTAACCTAGTTCTTTCCTTTAACCATTCCGGAGTCCTTATGACCTCCGTTTTTCGCACCATTTGCACTGCCGGATTCATATTTTCGTGCCCGTGATGATGCTTGAGATCATTTCTCGCTCTCACCAGGACCAATATCAACATTGTGTCCCGACACCTTGTCGCCCCAGTTTGCGTACCACTTCAGCTGCTCTCCGTTTTTGATATATTTGATATCATCGGATTCATTTTTCCAAGCCCGTGATGATGCTTGAGATCATTTCTCGCTCTCACGCCCAGATTTTTTGGGCATTTTTTACCATGCCCCCTCGTCGCCTCGGTTTGCGTGCCACATCGGCCGTTCTCCGTTTTAGACATGCCTTATATCGCCGGATTCAGTTTTCCGCGCTCGTGATGATGCTTGAGATCATTTCTCGCTCTCACCTTTAGATTTTCCGGGCATTTTTTCCCATGCCCCCTCATCGCCTCGGTTTGCGTGCCACATCGGCCGTTCTCCATTTTCGATGTGTCTTATATCGCTGGATTCAGTTTTCCGCGCTCGTGATGATGCTTGAGATCATTTCTCGCTCTCACCTTTAGATTTTCTGGGCATTTTTTCCCATGCCCCCTCGTCGCCTCGGTTTGCGTGTCACATCGGCCGTTCTCCGTTTTCGATGTGTCTTATATCGTCGGATTCAGTTTTCCGCGCTCGTGATGATGCTTGAGATCATTTCTCGCTCTCACCTTTAGATTTTTCAGGCATTTTTTCCATGCCCCCTCGTCACCTCGGTTTACGTGCCACATCGGCCGTTCTCCTTTTTCGACAATCCTTATGTCACCGGATCCAGTTTTCCGCACTGATGACGATGCTTGAGACCTTTTCTCGCCCTCATCAATCCATTTTTGTTCGGTATAATTTTATCCCTTTTTCGGGCCGAGCAACCCCTTTTACGAAAAATGCACTTAGGGAGTTTCTGTTAAGCTCTTTTCTGACTCCTAAAACAATGAAAAGATCGCCGAGCAATCTTGCTTCCTTTCATGCTCGCTAAAAGGTATCTGAAAGGGCATCTACCTGGTGTAAGTTTACCCCTTTTCCGGACCTTGTAGACTAATTACGAAAAAGGTATACTCTAGTCACATCGGCTAGAAGAGTTCTCCATCCGCATCATTTTATGCTTTTTCGGGCCTTGGAGACTAAACTTACGAAAAAGAAACACTAATAGAGTCCACTTACCATTTTCAGACTCTCTAAACATGAAAGCAACCATGAGCATGAGCCGTCCTAGGCTCATAAAATCCACAGGACCGTACCATTTTAGAGCACACTTTTACCCTTCTTGGAGCTCATTAAAACTACAAAGAAGGAATCAATGGTGCCTCTTGGCGCCACGACAGATCACATCTACTCACATAGCAGCTTCCCCATTTTGGTCGCCTTTGTTCAGAGTATTCTGCAGTATGTCACCCTGAAACTCCCTCGACAGGTACCATCAGCTTCACCCCCCCAGAGTCAGTACATACCCTTCAGTCCCTAAAAGATGATCCCCACACCTACAAGTCAGTTCCCCACGCTGCCAGGTCAACCATGTCATCATGCTCTGAACAAAGGAAGTTTGAGTCTACCCATTTTTTGACCCAGTTATTTCCCATCCCCACAAGTATGTCAGTCCTACCAGCAGTACTACATCACTTCAGTTATACACCTCGTGCTCCTATCAAGGAAACATCATTGCCTTGTTAGTTGCTGGTCTCCCTCTGTCGACGACAACCACATTGATTCCAGAGGATAGACCAAGAGGTCCTTGTGTCTTGGACTCATTACCATTTATGATGAGTGCCTACGAATCATTTCGAGAGGAATCCTCAGTGCCTCTCCGAATGCTTGTTTCTCACATGCTCGACTTCAACACCTTGATCGCATCGTTGAGACTCGCACAGGGTATTGGTCCGTTCAGTTATTAGTCGAAGACCCCGGATACCACCTGACTACTCCACATTTGAGAGTCTACCTATGGATACGACCAGTTACACTCTTTCTATAGATATCCGGGTTGCGTATGGCGACAGTATTCAGATGTACCCCAGTTTTATACTCCCTCGAGTATACAGATACAAATACTTCCCAAAGATGGCTCACAGTCATTGAGTCCATACAGATGTTGGACACCTTCAGTTTCAGCAGTTCAACAGTTATTCCAGTGTATCAGTTATTGAGATCAGCCATGATCAATAGTATATCCCACAATAATGTCCCCTCTGGACCATTATGATGTACAAGTATATTTCTTTACGTATTAGATCCCCCTTCTTGGGACTAATTGTTTTGTATAAGTCTTGATACGAGCATGGGAATGCCCGCCTCGTCCTTTATCAGAGATTATACCTCATTCATATTGAGGCCATGTAATATTTTTTGTTTTTGCAGCTTCCAAGGACCGTGGCTCCCGTCTCCAACCGGTCTCTTCTCTCCCCTAAACCCCAGAAAAAAGGACAAAAGAACTATGATGTCTATCGGCCATACGATGAGCTCCTGCCCTCACACATCAGGGGGCAATCTGTTAACACCTAAAAAGTGCTCACTAGCTCATTCCCTTACTCACATGACCCATTTGTCCACTTTTCCACCATCTGAGCCTCTGAAACCAACAAAAGGTCACCAAAAGACCTTAGTACACCCCTTTTTCCATTAAAAAATATTATTTTTCCAAGAAAATCTTAAAAAACCCTCAAAAAGGGTCCAAATTCCCAAAAATATTAAAAAGGGAATTAAAATATTATTTTTATTCAAAAAAGGAAAAAGGAGGGAAAAGTACCTAAACCATGTTGGTCAATACCATTTGGTTTCCACAAAACCACAAATGGTATTTCCCACCACCAAAACCTATAAAAAGGTGGTAGGGGCTCCTCATTTCACATCCATCCATTATCTCATCCTTATGCTGCTGAAATCTCCCCTGAGCATTTTTAGCCATTGCAAACCACATTGGAGAAGAGACCATTGGAGATTGGAGTTGCTCATCCTTAGAGCCATTCAACCTCACCATTAGAGGTATTGATTCCGCAAGCACTTGCTTGCCCCACTATTTCAATACAAATTCTTTATTCTTATATGTTCTTGTTCTTGATTTTAAATTACTTTAGTTATTTGCTTAATATCTTTGCTTAGATCCATGAATAATCTTGTTTATTTAGTTTATTGTTTTTATTTCTATTGAAACTGCTGCTACTAGTTAGCAGGTGCCCATAGCACTAAGCCTGGTTGCAAAACCGGGCCAACAGTAGTGGCCCATGGTTTTGACCCATAGTATTGGCGCCTAGACTTAGTATATAAGTGTGTGTTGAGACCTATGAAGGCACCGTGAAGTTATTTGTATTGAGCTTGCTCATAGGAGGTTGCCCCCTCGAAGTGGCCTGTGATCAATATAAAAGTGATTCTGAGTTCTATCATTTCTGCTATTTCGCTTATTCTTATTAATTACTTGTTGCAGGTGCTTCACATTTGGTATCAGAGCACCTTCTTGGGCTCGTTGGGTGAAATTTCTGCCAAATTTTTTTTTCGCATCTGTTGCAGGTTCAGATTTGGGAATAATCCCTATCCACTTAACTGTGGGAAGTACTTGGGCATAAGCCCTAAAACTCATTGTGAGGAGTACCACAGGAACCCCGAAGTAGCTGGCCCATTAAGAGGACCTTCCAGTGAAAAGGGAAATGACCCCTACTTGATTGACTAGTTCCCACCCGTGAGGTAAACCAAGAGCTGTCGTTTGTGGCAAAGCGGTTATCAGTTTTACCTGAGCTGTGGAGTGAGGGGTATTGCCCCAATACGCAAGCCGTTAGACAGCATTGGTGGCCGAGTGAAACCCCTGAACTGTTAGGAAGCCACACATACCTGGGGTCCATATCTATTTTCAGCTGAACTGTTGTCGATCACTGCTACGCCGTTTCAAATCCATCCATTTAGATCCATTCTGAAATCCGTTCCAGATCCATCCGTTTTCAATCCATTCGGCGCCGTTTCAGATCCCTCTATTTTCGCTCACTTCTGGGCCGTTGCAGATTTATCTTTTTCAGATCCCTTCCGAACCGTAGCCGCTCCAGTCTGGGAAAAAAAAAAAAACTCGTGGTTATGGTTATCACCCGTGCAGGAGCAAAAACCATGGAAGAAGAACTTGCAGCCATCCAAGCCAAACTCTAGGATCTGGATGAAAAATTTCTCGGCCTCCATCTTGAACATTCAATTATGAACAACAAACGGTAGTCCGAGTCTTCATCAGACAATGGGTTCTCTTCTTCCAGCAATTTCCGTGGTCCGAAGCTTGATTTTCCTTGCTTCAATGGTACTGATCCAACTGGATGGATCTATCATGCAGAACAATATTTCAGTCTGCATAATACTTTTGATGTCAACAAAGTTCCGCTTGCATCCTTTCATTTGGAACAAGAAACTCTTCAATGGTACCGTTGGTACATCAAGGCTCATGAAGAGCCAAAATGGCCAGACTTTTGCCAGCTCCTTTTGCAACGATTTGGTCCTAGTGCTTTTGATGACTTCACAGGAGCCCTCACTAAACTTTGCCAAATTGGCACTGTGAGAGAGTATCAAACCGAATTTGATAAACTAGCCAACCACACTGAAGGATTGTCTGATGACTTTTACCGCAGTTGTTTTATCAGTGGTCTAAAGGATGCCATCCACTCTGAGGTCAAAATGTTCTGTCCCAACACAATGATGGAAGCCCTAGGGTTGGATAAGTTGGCAGAAGACAAGATTGTAGCCCAACAACGCTCCAAGCCCACTTTTGTTCCCTTCCGAAATATGGGTTCTCAACGACCACCTATACTGCAGGCTCCTCGACCAACTCCTATCAAGCGTTTGTCTGAAACAGAGATGCAAGCACGCAGAGAAAAGGGGCTTTGCTATAATTGTGATGAGAAATTCACTCGGGGACATAGATGTGTTTAGCAAAAGCTCTATCTCTTGGATGTGGATTCTCCGCCTGCCTCTGAAATTGGTGACGAAGATCCAGAAACAATGGATGCTCAGGTCGACATTCAGGAACCGCCTATTGACCCTCCGTCTCAGGATGACCAGCCAGAGATATCTCTCCATGCTTTATCTGGAATCACCACCCCCCAAACAATGCGGGTTAGGGGTTACTTCAAGAAGCTTCCTCTTACAATACTCATTGATTCTGGTAGCACTCATAATTTCATTGACCCTCGGATCGCCAAACAAGCTGATTGTTTTATCCATCCTTGCTCCAACTTTGAAGTCATGGTTGCCAATGGGGGCACCTTACCTTGCAAAGGAAAGTGTCAAAATGTGCGTTCTCTATGGGAGATTATACCTTGCACTCTGACATGTTTTCCTTGACCTTAGGCGGATGTGATGTGGTTTTGGGCGCTCAATGGCTATGCACACTTGGCCCTATCTTATGGGATTTTGCTGAACTTTGGATGCAGTTTTCCCTCAATGGAAAAAAACACACATTGACAGGATTACAATCAGGCTCTCTCAGCATCATCAGTTCATATCGCATGGAAAAACTCCTCAAGAAGAATTCACATGGTGTCATCGCTCAGATCCATTCCATTCAGATGCAACCATCAACGGTCTCCACTACTCCTTTGGATCTACAACAAATTTTGGATCGATATACAGGTGTCTTTGCTGCACCAGTGGGATTGCCACCTTCAAGGCCAGAAGACCATCGTATTCAGCTCCTTCCTGGTAGCGCTCCTCCCAACATCAGGCCCTATCGCTACCCATTTCACCAAAAAACGGAGATTGAAATGCGCGTTCGGGACTTATTGAAGCAAGGTATTATTCACCCAAGCATTAGTTCCTTTTCTTCTCCAGTTCTTCTTGTCCGTAAAAAAGATGGGTCATGGCGCCTCTGCATTGATTTCCGAGCACTTAATCACCTCACCATCAAGGATAAGTTTCCAATTCCTGTTTTTGATGAGCTTCTTGATGAGCTTCATGGGGCTCACTTTTTCTCCAAGTTGGATCTTCCTTCTAGGTATCATCAAATTCGGGTTCATGAGGATGATATCCCTAAAACAGCTTTCCGCACACATGATGGCCATTATGAGTTTTTGGTCATGCCCTTTGGCCTCACTAATGCTCCTTCCACATTCCAGGCCTTAATGAATAAAATATTTCGACCCTACTCGCGGAAATCCATTCTAGTATTCTTTGATGATATCCTCTTCTACAGTAAAACATGGGATGAACATCTCCAGCATCTGGATCTTGTCATGCAACTTTTCTCTGACCATCATCTCCACACCAAGCAGTCTAAATGTGTTTTTGGATAGAAGGAAGTTGAGTATCTCGGGCACATTATCTCAGCACAAGGGGTTGGCGTGGATCCTGCCAAAATCGATGCCATGAACAATTGGCTGCATCCTCAGACACTCAAGATCCTTCGTGGTTTTTTGGGGTTGACTGGCTACTACCGCAAGTTTGTCAAGGATTATGGGAAGATTGCAGCTCCATTAACTGCTCTATTGAAAAAGGATGCTTTTACATGGACACATGCTACTTAGTGTGCATTTGACAAACTAAAACAAGCTATGTGTACTACACCTGTTCTAGCTATGCCCGATTTTTCCAAGCCCTTCACTATTGAGAGTGATTCTTGCAGCAATGGACTTGGTGTTGTTCTCCTTCAAGATGAACACTCCATTGCGTTCACCAGCAAAGCCCTTTCAGGTACGAATTTAGCTGCCTCTACCTATGAGAAGGAAATAATGGCTATTTTGCATGTAGTACAGAAGTGGCGACCATACCTATTAGGGAATCATTTCTGCATCAAGACTGATCACGAGAGTCTAAAATATTTCTTGGAATGGCGTGTCTCCTCCCCAGCACAATAGAAATGGGTTAGCAAACTCATGGGTTATGACTATGAGATCACTTACAAGAAGGGTAAAGACAATATTGTGGCAGATGCTCTTTCTTGCACATTTGATGCCCAAGGTTCTCTTTCAACTATTTCTATGCCTGTTCCAAATTGGTTGCAATCTGTTCAACAGGGTTATGTCAATGACTCTTCCTTATCTGAAATCATCCAACGCTTGACCAACAACCCTTCTGTTGTACCACATTACTCTTGGGATGGTGCTTCTTTGAGATACAAGGGTTGTCTGGTGAGACCCCAAAGCACAGATCTTCAACAGGCTGTCTTCTATGAACTCCATGCTTCTCCATCGGTAGGGCACTCTGGGTTCCTCAAAACGTATGAACGGGCACGGCGTAACTTCTTTTGGCAGGGCATGAAAAGGAGAATTCAACATATGGTGGCTGAATGTGATACCTGCCAGTGCAATAAGGGTGAAACAACACTCCTTCCAGGATTGCTCGAACCCTTGCCCATACCTACACGGATTTGGACAGATATTTCTAAGGATTTCATTGAAGGGCTCCCTAAATCTGGCGGGAAGACAGTGATTCTCGTTGTGGTTGATCGCCTCTCCAAATATAGTCATTTTTGTGCTCTCAACCATCCCTATACAGCCTCCTCAGTCGCTCAAATCTTCCTGGACCAGATCTTTCGTCTTCATGGCATCCCTTCTTCCATTGTCTCGGATCGTGATGCAACTTTCACCAGTCATTTTTGGACAGAACTATTTCGCCACACTGGCACCAAACTGAAGATGAGTTCAGGGTATCACCCACAAACAGATGGTCAGACTGAAATTATCAATAAATGCTTGGAAACTTATCTTCGTGGCTTCACCTCTGAACAACAACATCAGTGGGCAAAGTGGCTCCCTCTCGCTGAATGGTGGTACAATACCTCTTACCACACTGCCTCTAAAATGACCCCATATGAAGCAGTCTATGGTCAGGAACCTCCAGTTCTTCTTCCATACACCCCCAACAGTTCACCAGTTCAGGAAGTTGACACGGTCCTTCGAAATCGCGATCAGATTCTTTGCATTTTGTGAGACAATCTTCACATTGCAAGAAATCGCATGAAGCAACAAGCTGATCAACACCGTTTTGAGCGCACTTTTCAAGTAGGCAATATGGTTTTTCTTCGTCTCCAGCCGTACAAGCAATCCTCCCTGAAACTCAAAGGGCATCAGAAGCTCGCTCCAAAGTTCTATGGGCCATATCGGATTATTCAGAAGATTGGGTCCGTTGCTTATAAATTGGAACTTCCTCCTTCTTCTCGCATTCATCCAGTCTTTCATGTCTCTTGTCTGAAGAAATTTCTTGGCACCAGCATTAGTGGACAAACGATTTTACCCAAACTGGATAATGAAGGATCCATCCTTTTGGAGCTGGAGGCCATCCTCAATCGGCGCACTTGTCAACTTCGCTCTTGCTCTATCACAGAGGTATTAATTCAGTGGCACAGCATGCAACCAGAGGATGCTACATGGGAACCACTCCTTCAGATTCAACAACAATTTCCACATCTAAAGCTTTGAGGACAAAGCTTTTTTTAAGGGGGAGGGGATGTTAGGAACCCATGTCTTTACTTTGTTGGTATATTGTTGTTGGACGCATATGCTTTGTAAGTCGTCCCGTAGTATTTGTTGATCAATAGTTTGTGTTATTGTTGTTGGCGCATATGCTTTGTAAGTCGCCCGTAGTATTGTTGATCCATAGTTTGTAGTGGCCCATGGTTTTGACCCATAGTATTGGCACCTAGACTTAGTATATAAGTGTGTGTTGAGACCTATGAAGGCACCGTGAAGTTATTTGTATTGAGCTTGCTCATAGGAAGTTGCCCCCTCGAAGTGGCTTGTGATCAATATAAAAGTGATTCTGAGTTCTGTCATTTCTGCTATTTCGCATATTCTTATTAATTACTTGTTGCAGGTGCTTCACAAATTAGACCACTTAAAGTCCAATAGAGTCACGTAATACACCTTTCACTTCCAAGCAATCGTTGTTACATGGCTCTTTCTTTGCCATCGGTCATATTGGATACCTAAATTTTGCTTTAGGAAAGATAATTTAAAACATCAAATTAGGATGTCAATGGATTAATAATTTTTTTTATAGAGTTACACTTATTACTAAAATAAGAAGAAAATTATTGAAATCTTAAACTAGATTTCATGTACCATACCTTTAAAACACTGTAAAAATACTTACATTTGTAAGATGAATATACTTTCTTATATTTAGTTCACAATAGAAGGGCCAAGAAGTTAGTTATGTATGACCTTCAATATTTCAATATTTGAGACATTCCTCAATATTTATTTTGTATAATGAAAACACAAATATAATTAATAATAGTTAGAATAATATAATTATTTATTAAAGATGTAACCTCTAGATTCCAACACAAACTAGCGATAATGTTTGAAAAATGTAAATTTGTATTCCATATAAGCATCAATATTACACGAACTAAAGATAACGTTGGAAAAATGTAATTGTGTATTCCATTTTAGTGTCTATATTACACAAATAATGTTTGAAACATGTAAAATAGTAAACCATGTTAACATGAATATTACACAAATTAAAGATAATGTTTGAAAAATGTAAATTTGTATCCCATGTTAACATTAATTTATAAGGTATTTAAAATATTGCAATTTAGCCAAATATATATTTTTACACATCAACACAAAGTTAAGACACAAAATTTTAGGTTTATGGTTTACATTATACATAACAACATATATTACCCTAAAGCATATTGTTTTACAAAATAATAGAAAATGAGATACAAAATTTATGTCAATTTCAAGTCACAATTTGAGTCTAGTTTTAAGTCACATATTGAGTAGACGTTTGAAACACTTTTTGCATGAAATTCGTAATGAGAATTTAAATAATATTTTGAAATGCAACTTAACACTAGCTTTAGAACATGAATTGATTTTTAAATTGTATTTTTCTTTTACCATCAAGACTTAACTTAGATTTATTTCACATTCAATCTAAAATAAACTATTGACATATTTATAAACCTACCATACATGCTTTGAACTTAGAAATTCATAATACGCTTCTTAGATCCAAGCCTCAAATGACTCCAAAAGAATCCACATGTGAACTTATTTTAAGAAATTTTCCAATATTTTATTTTTTCTAAAAACTTTATAATGTCTTAATTTTTTAATATAATAAAATTTGAATATAAATTTTATTTTAATTAAAAAATTAATTTAACATAATAAAATATCCAAATGATCATATTAAGACACTATTTTTTCATTTTTTAGTTTAGAAATTCTAAACCCAACAAAACTACATCACACACTATATACACTTTCACCATTTTGCTTTAAAAGCCTTTCAAGTTTTATTATATTTACTTAAAAAATAATAAATATTTTATGTAAATATACTATGTCATTAAATTTGTTGATTTGTTGGAAGAAGAAATTGATCATGATCTACTTGATTTGAAAAGCTTAGATGTTTTTAAAGGATATTTGGACAACAATTAACCTGAATGAATTACTTTATTTTATTTTATTTATCCTCATTGAAGGCAAACTCACCCACCTATTCTTCAATCAAATGGAAAAGTTTCACTCAAATGGGAAAGTTTCAATCTCCATTATTACATATGTAATAACATGCCACCTAATGCAGGAACTTACATAGTCATACACATATCTTAACAAGCTTATTAATAAAAATTAATGACGGTTTGGAAAAATAATTAACCATAAAAAATATGTCCTGGCAAATTGTTTACCGGTTCTTAAAAGCCAATTTGTGTATCTTCTGACACCTGACACTTGACAGGCTCGTCTTATCTTAAAGGCGAGTCTGTCGATGCTTAAGGCTCACCATATTTAAGCACCAAACCAGATGAAGGATTCACTCATGGCTGAACTCTGTTATCAACATGAAAAGTGAATACCAAAAGGCTGACTGGCATGACACCTGAATACCAAAAGGCTGACTGGCTTGACACCATGAGGGAGGATGTCACCCTGGACTAGCTGGTGAGATTGACGATGGCGTACCAGATTTCTTTCCCTTACTCATATTAATCCCTGGGTTTAAAGTATGTGAGCATGTCCACTATCTCGCGCATCGTGGGTCTGTGGAAAGGCTGCTCCTCTATGCAGAGTAGAGCCACTAATAAAATATGCTTCGCCTCCTCCTCGGGAACGCTGTTCAGTCTCGGATCTATAATTTTCAGAACATCTTCTCTTTTCCAATTAGTTATCTTCTTCACCCAGCCTGTGATGTTCATGCCCTCTTCATATTCGCATTCATCCACTGCCCTTTTGCCGGTTATCAGCTCAAGCAGAACAACTCCGAAGCTGTATACATCGCTTTTCTCGTCCACTTTCAGTGTGTACGCGTACTCTGTAAATTCCATGAATGTCTCAGTAAAACTTTCAGACGACTCTCATTGGCTATTGACGAGTGCATATGAACCCCATAATTAAAGACGGCATAAAAATATGAAACACCAATATACCTGGAGCTATGTAGCCAAAGGTGCCTGCCACTGAAGACATGCATTCTAAGGCTCCTGAATGATGCAAGAACTTGGCCAGGCCAAAATCTGCAACGTGGGCTTCAAAGTTGGAGTCTAGAAGAATATTGTTGGAATTCACATCGCGATGGACGATAAGCGGACTGCAATCATGGTGAAGATAGCACAACCCCTGGGCAGCCTCCACTGCAATTTTATATCTGCTATCCCAATCCAAATGCCAGCTACTGTTTCCATGTAGTAGCTCCCCCAAGCTCCCGTTAGGAATGTAATCATAGACCAGAAGATTCGTTTCATAATCGGAGCAAATCGCCAGTAATCTAACTATGTGGCGATGGCGGATTTTGCCCAGAGTGTTTATCTCCGCAGCGAAACCTAGATCATTTGAACAACCAGTCCCCATTAGTTTTTTCACTGCAACATGATCACCACTGGGCATGATACCTCTATACACAACTCCGGCTCCTCCTCTGCCGATGATGTTCTCTTCTTTTAAGCATTCCAACACGTCATTGCTCCCAAAGTCGAAATCCTGGAAGGCCGTCATATTCCAGGACCTACCGTCTGCTACTTTCTTGCCGGATTTCGCCTTAACTTTGATTGCCCCAGTTGCCAACACCGGCGAGCAGAAGAGTAGAAGTCCCAGTGCTGAGAGAGCTAAGAAAAGTCGAAGCTTGGTGTGTGTTGATCCACAAGTACGGCTCAACTGTGGTCCGCATAAGTGGAGATTCCCTGCAAACAAGCTTGCATTCAGATGTGAAAACCGACTACCCTTCAGAATACAGCCGGAAAAATTATTATAAGAAAAATCTGGATAGGTCAAACTACGCATATTTTGCAATTCTCTCGGAAAGCTCTCGTTCAAGTGATTTCTGGAAACGTTCAAATAGTTGAGAACGGGAATCCTGACGATTTCCAGTGGGATGGGACCACTGAACTCGTTCTGGCTAAGATCAATGTGTGTCAAACAAATACAGTTGCCAATTTCCCTAGGAATCATACCAGAAAGCTTGTTTTTGCTGAAATCAATCTTTTCAATCTTCTCCAGTCGGCCAATCTCCGGTGGTACATTGCCTGTTAATTGATTTCCACCGATCAGAAGAGTGTTCAAAGCAGGCAACTTACTAATCTCCCTAGGAATCATACCAGAAAGACTGTTTTTGCTGACATCGATCATTTCAATCTTCTCCAGTCTGCCAATTTCTGGCGGAACACCTGTTAATTGATTTCCACAGATCAAAAGAAAGCGCAAGGCCGATAACTTACCTATGGATGAAGGAAGAGAGCCACTAAGACGATTATTGGAAATATTCATCCACCATAGCAAGGTGGATACATTATTAATTTTCTCCGGTACGCTACCACTGAGAAAATTTGTCTCCAAATCGATCCAATACAGCATAGGTAGGTATAGCAAGCCTCCAGGAATTGAACCATTCAAAGAGTTTTTGCTCAATGAGATTGCTTTCAGTGAAATGCATGTGCCCAAAGAGTCAGGAATCGGGCCTGAGAATAAATTATTTTTTATATATAAATACTGGAGCCTTGCACCTTTACAAAGATTTGGAGGGATTGAACCAGCGAGTCTGTTGTCAGAAACATCCACTCGCTGTAGCTTTCCACTTAGACCCAGTCGCTGAGGCACGAGACCTGTGAAGTTGTTCCCCCGAAGTTCCAAAATCTCCAAATTTGGCAAGTCCCCGATGAAAGATGGAATCCCACCATCTAGTCTGTTTTCCGATAGATTCATTACTTGTAATCTCCCAAGATGGCGTAGCTGAGGAATAGCGCCAGTGAGGTCATTGAAGTCCAAATACATTGTTTCCAGATTTTTCAGACCACCAAGCTGAGAAGGAATTGCGCCAGTAAGCCCACAATTCCCCATATCGAGATGTACAAGCTTGCTCAAATTCGCTATCTCGGGAGGAATCCGACCATCGAATGCATTGCTTCCCAAATAAAGCTCTTTCAAGTTCGTCAGATTGCCAACCACTCCGGGTAATATTTTTCCACTCAAACTATTATTGCCCAAGCTAAGATATTGCAGATTTTCGAGATTTCCATACTCAGGGGGAATGCTGCCCGAGAAGTAATTATATCCGAGGTCAAGATACCTCAGCTTCACCAGATAGCTCAATTCCAGTGGCAATGCCCCGGACAAATTGTTGAATATGCAGTCGAGGACCTCTAGGTTCTTCAATTTTGATATGTTGGAGGGGAGGCTTCCATTGAGGATGTTAAGGGAGACGTTTAGTGAACGGAGGGCTGGCAGATTTGTGACCTGAGTAGGGAATGGGCCTGAAATATTCATGTTGCAGAGATTAAGAGCCACTACTCGACCCATATGGTCACACTGGACGCCAGTCCATGAGCAATGGGTGGTGTAATTGGAGGGTGTCCAGCTATCTAACAGATGATGCGGATCAACCATTGAAGCTTTCATTGAAATCAGCAGTGCGGCATCTCCATGGAATGAGGAGTTGGGGAGAGCAGATGATGGGTATAGAAACAAGGCCGCAACGAGGAAAACATACAAATGCAGGGCAAGTTTTGGCAGCCTCATTTTCTAGTGAATGAGTCTACTATATTGACCATACTTACTGTCAGTGTAACAGAAAAGAGGTCCTACAGCAACAATCTACAGCTAGAAGCCAATGAAATGAGCACATGGATATCAGATTTGATTAAACGCTTTGAGTTTTTTTAAACAGAATCATTGTTCTAATCATTTTGGCAAACCAGTATAGATTCATTTTAAAAGGGGATCTATCAAGTCTGGGAGGGATCAAATTTCTCAAAGATGCAAATCCCTTTTTAGATTGGAAATGTTGAGTAAGTGTGTATTAATGCAATGTTTATGGTTCATGTTATTTTTATAAAGGACACGTGCCAACTATAAGATGAACTCTAAATTTGATATATTAAAAAAATATTTTTTTTAATATATTTTATATTAACCATAATCATCCTGAAGTGTAGTAATTATATTTTGTAAATTTTATATATTAGAAGAATAAATTTTTGAATATTATTTTACTACTTTGAAGATATTTTTATATTTACGAAGAGGATTCTATACTGTTCAATCATCCATGACGATGATGATTCTCATATTTTCAAGGTATAGTATTATGAAGACGGGTCTAAATAGATAACGTAAAATGAAACACGCAGTTTAATTTAAAGCTTTTTAATTATTATTCCATTATAGAATGATGGAATTATTCAACTCTCACGATGAGTTGAATTAACTTTATGGAGATGGGTCTAAATAGATAATGTAACATGAAGCACGCAGTTTATTTTTAAGGCTTTTTAATTATTATTATTAGTAGATGATTATAGAATAATGGAATTATTTGACTTTCGCTATGAGTTGAATTAATCGTTTTAAGGAGTTGCAAAAACATAATTAATATATATCCAATAAACTCAAAGTCAACCCAAAGCACAAAGCCAGCTGCTCTAATTGTCATGTATCTATTTGTCTATAATATTGAAAAGTATAATCAAATTCTTTAATATTGAAAAGTATAATCAGATTCTTCTGACTATGTTGTCCAATCATGGAGTTAAGAATTCTTTAAAGCCAGCTGCTATAAATGTGATGCATCTATTTTTCTATAAGTACAAACAATTTTCTTAATATTGAAAAGTATAATCAAATTCTTCTAACTATGTTGTCCAATCATGAAATTACGAATTCTTTAAAGCCAGCTGCTATAAATGTGATGCATCTATTTTTTTATAAGTACAAACAATTTTTTTAATATTGAAAAGTATAATCAAATTCTTCTGACTATGTTGTCCAATCATGAAATTACTAATTCTTTAAAGCCAGCTGCTATAAATGTGATGCATCTATTTTTCTATACATATAAACAATTTTTTAATATTGAAAAGTATAATCAAATTCTTTAATTAATTCGTAGATTTACGTAAACCATATATTTCAAAATTATACATGTTTTAACTTTTAAGGTTTGCTTTAGTTTAGGTATCGGTTTGAAGGGTGTTTATTTTGCAATATTTGTTATAGATTTTTTACAATGGGGAACAAATGGTAGCGAAAAAGAAGCTTTCTAACTTTGTGGAAAACTTGTTTTTTATTAATTTAACTATTAAACCAAAACCAACCATTGGAACTCAAATTTAAAATAAAGCTTAATAATTTGCAAATTTGTTATAAATTAGTAAAAAATAAAGTTTGTGGAAAACTTGGTTTCTAATTGATTTTATCAAATATATTTTGTAAAAGTAAAAATAAATTGATATAATTTATATTCATAAAGATTATTTATTAATTTCTTTATTACTAATTTTATTAACTTAAAGTGTTTCTTACTGTAACTAACCTTACCTTACCTTTACTCACTTTGTAAGGAATCATATTAAAGTAAATATGTAACTTCACTATACATAATGGATTAGAATAAATATTAAAGATTCATCCAATTACAAGTAGTGTAACATATACTAAATTATAATTACAATTATGATATCTTTACTCAATTCATCATGAAATTTTATATATAAATATTCTCACTCACATGGTTTACATTGTTTGTGTTAATAATCTATGATAATATTTGTGTTAATGTTTACAAAGAATATATGAATTTTATTACTTTAATCATTTATGATATTATTTGTGTTAATGTTGTATAACATGTCATATAGTAAGATTTGAGTCCAAGTGGGGAGTATAATAACATTTCTTCCAACCACTTAATCTACACTAAATTTATCTTTTGAGGAAGATTTTGAATAATTTCTTTTTAAGTAAGTGATATATTATATTAACAAAAACATAGAATACATATGATCAGTTACAACCAGTTAGCTCTTGATGGACATATCTTGACCCCCATAAATAACCCGAGCCCACATATCTCCCAGTACCAAACCCCATAGGAATTATTACATTGTAGCCCTTCTTGTCGCCATGCAAAAATATAAAAAAAAAAAACATTACAAAATCAAACTGCTCGATGATAGAATTACTGAGCAGGAAACTAAAACCCATACCCCTACATGTACCCATTACGAGTAAAGAAAAAACAAAGCACAACAGAACTACCCAAACCCTCAGAATCCAAGCAGAATAATCGGGAAATCAGAAAAATGACCACTGGAGCTAATTGTCGAATTGCCAACCGGAGTAGAGGAGGGAAGCATAGAATATATCCCAAGCGCATTCACGATGGTGTCGATCTTATGGTGCATTTACATGGATAGGAACCTCGTCACCTTCCTCCTTCTTCCTTTCCCACATAACATGCCCCATAATATTCTTTATCACCCAATAAACGGTTACAGTTCACTCATAAAGCCCATGACGAGCCGCATTGTTCCCAGGATCCATGACCCAGTCCTCTAGCTCCTTGCTCTCTTTCTGCAATTGCTCCTCATCCAAGTCCTCCCAAAGTCCCGCTTCAACCGCATCTAACTCGTTTTGGACCTCATACAGAAGCCCCAATTTGAAGATACAAGCTTCCCAAGAAGCACATTTATGGGAATAGGTGATGCATCGACTCTCACTAGAGGGTTTACCCTTTTCCACCCTCTGCCTCTTCCCCATGATCCTCCCCCCGCCACTTCATCCTTCCCTTCCATGATAGCCCACACACTGACAATGCACCCTTCCTTCAAAAAAAAAACCGCAGATTGCATGCAAGGATGATTATTATATCGACGAGGAGGATGGCCACCTTTCTAGGATTTAAATATAAAGTTTATATAAGCTTCCATGATTATCTTCGTACCTCCGTTGATGTCAACCACCCAAGCGATGGTACCTTCCATATTTCTTCCTAGTGGGTCTCCTGATCCGCCACCTTCAATGCTCATCAATTTTCCTATAGCCATTCTTGACCAGATGAATGCATGTTGCCCCTCCTTAATTACATTTAAAGCCTCATTACCCTCCTTCGTACCTTCACATCTGTCAGATCATTTTGGTGGTGGGAGTTCCTCCACACCACGTGTCCACTTAACGACCCTCTTGATGTCTGACTGTGCCATCCTCTTCCTAATGAGACATATCTTGAGAAAGATGGGCTTCACACTGATCCCTGAATGACCCATCATTTAATTTTTCCAATGAATCTACCATAATTATCCCGTGGGAATGGGTCCCCATGTTTTCCAGCAAGTCCTCCACACTGTTACCATCTCTTTTGACGTGGCTGAAGGAGAGATTAAATGGGGCCAGAAGGATGCCAGAAAACCTTTCTAAACGATAGTCCAACCTTTGGTTTGTCGATACATTTGAGTATGATGTTCCATTATGAATGCGGATTTCCATGTCTAGAATAACTTTAGAGTTGTTGGAATATTCTCACCATCATTTTTTATATTTGCATGCATCCAGTCATCAGTATGGTAGTCTCCCCAACACCTGGAGCCCTTTCAACTTTAGCATGCAGGTTGTCATCTCTTTTAATGTTCTTTTCTTTCTCTCTGCAACACCATTCTGTTGTAATGTGTAGGGAACAGTAATTAGGGATATCAAAGGGTCTTAGGGACATATAGTTAGATCTCTAGGGATAATTAGAATATTTTATCACAAAGGAATAATTTTATAAATATTAAACTCATTTTCTACAAAATTAATTATGACAAAATATCGATAATTCCAAATAAATTAAAATAAAATTCATAAATGATCAATCAAATTGAACCAAGGTTGGGGAAGCTTATCCAACACTATATAACATCATTATTAATCCATCCCAATCCATAACACTGGTTACTTGCACCTAAAAATGTCATTTTCACTTAATCATGATTAACTAGTAATTAGTGTACTAATTGCGACACTTAGTGCATAGTTGACGACACTTAACATAAATTCATTTGTTGATCAACTAATCATCATTTATCAATCCCAATTGATAATAACACCTAATATCATGTAAATAAGGTCTAATTATTATTTTTCAATTAATTAAACAAATCAATTATGGAAATTGACTCCACAAGACTAGTTAAATAGTATTTAACACAAACAACTAGTCTTGTATGAATTAAACACACAACCATGCCAATAAACCAAAAATTGAACCTAAAGACATTATAAATATATTTAAGCATGCACATAAAACCAAATAAAGTTTCATTTGTAGGTCATATCCTTTAACATAAACAATGATTCTTTCAAGCTAAATCAATGCAATTAGTTAATAAACGACACTGCTAGGAATTTAACCCAATCAATTGTACTAAGTTCAGGAGCACACAGAGGCAAGGGTAAAGATATGGAAAATATCATTCTACAAAAAAAATTAAAGTACCAAAAATAGAGCATATGGTTGTACATTCCAAAAATTACAAAAACATAGATTCGATGTACAAACTAGTTACCAATCTCCATCGATTTGAAACTAGTTTCCGTTTCTAGTTTCCAAATGCAAAAAAAGAATAAAGTATTGACTATTGTAGCTCATGGAAATAATATAAGAGGTCCACTATAGCCAAATGGCTGTAGCATTTCTCTCATAAACATTCCTCTTATTAATTCATCAAACTAGCTAAATCTAGTTTTCCAAATTGGCTAGAAATTGAGAAATCAAGTAAGATAAATGCATAAACAATTTGCAGAGTCATTCGGAAGCCATTCCAATTCTAAATAACATGTATTATCAGTATTATCAGAGGTATAACTCATGTAAACATTTCGTCAAACAATTCTCATGCAAATTCATAAATCCATTTAAAACCATTCTTTCGAAAGTGAATGGAAATAAAACTAGGATTTCGATAAGCAAATCTAGAACTATCTAGGAACTCTTCCACACATTTATTCATAAATTTCAAGTGTAATTATCAGATCTAATATCAGTTATCTCACTTAGTAATTTTCTCAAACATTTCACATGTCAATCATCGAAACTACATAAAACAACCCAATCGATGAACTAGTTTTCGAATAGAGGCTAGAAACACTGTAGAGAGGTGTTTCCAGTCATTCCTAAGCTATTGAAAAATAAAAGTACACATAATATAAATAATAGAGGCACAATTATCAGATCTGTAGCATAGGTTCCAAATAAACATTTTTCTCAAGAACTTGCTCACAAAATACCAAAAACTAGTTAGTTATTTTTCCCAAAAACTAGTAGCATAATGTAACTAAATTCAATGAGAGATTTATTCCATGATTAGCTCATATATTTTCCCATACATTTCATGTGAAACCATATAAGAATAATATCAGATCCAATTAATTCAAATAAACATGAAATGAAGTACTTATCTTTCAAAATACACAACCGAAATCGACCATGCCACGTTCCACCTAGCCGTAGACACAATGCAAGCCAAAACAAAATTTGCAATGGTCACCCCCAAGCCAGAACCATGATTCCACAAGAAAGAGTGAAATAAACCACAAAACACATCTAACATTGTTCCAACCACAATCCAATGGAAAGTGGATTCCACATCACTTCCAATACAGGATCTCCAATGGCAATTCTAGGACAAAGTTTTCAAGAGAAATCAGTCCAACCACAACCCAATGGAAAGTCTTCCTCGACTTCCACTCCAGAAAAATTCCAGTGGCTCCAGGACAAAATATTCATAAATATATCAATCCAAACTCAAATCCAATGGAAAGTGGATTCCACGTCACTTCCAATCTAGGATCTCTAGAGGCAATTCCAGGACAAAACAATGGCAATTCCAGAGTAACTCAATTTGGGCACAGGCTCAGCAAGGGCACACCAACCAGAAAAAAAATCATGTCAATAGAAAAAAAAAACCAATCACACCAATACCATAGCAAAAACAAGAGCCAAGAGCATGCATAACCAACAAGGGAGACTAGCTCCCATCCACCCAAATCCCATTTCCCAAGAGCAATTCGAATTGGGGGGAGAGAGAGACACACACGGGAGGAGTTATATTCCCAAATTAGAAAAAATGGGAGTTACACTTCTCAAGAGGGAAAATTAGATGGGAGAGGAAGATTCTGCATCAAGGTGGGAGTTTCACATTTTCATGATGGGCGCACTAGGTGAGGGAAAACTCTAACTCAAAATAAAATTAATCCCGGAATAAAATAAAAACCAAGGGGTAGCATAATACATGAGGGTGCATAAATCGAGAGGGTCCACCAATTCCACAAGAAGGGTGTATCACATCCACATAGGTCAAAACACAAGGTAATAGTTTTCCCACAACCCCTTGCTCATAACATCATGGTTCCTCATACTCTCTTTTGTGGCATCAGTCGATCCGGTTGTTTTATTTGATTAATTATTTTATAATTTCAACATAATACAAATAATAATAATGTGCAAACCATAGTTCAGGAACCTTGTTCCACTATTTCCAACATAACAACAATAATAATACGTCCAAGGGATAAACGAGAGGGTATTACATCCCCCTCGCCTTAAACCATGCATCATCCTCGATGCATATTACATACATGCCTTTACAAAAGGAGAATAGACATGACCATACATGCCTCAGAAAGATAACATATTTCTAACCACAACACTTCCCACTACCACCTACTTTCCTATCCGTCTCCACTTCCCATGGGAGAACCAAGACTAGTAGAGTGGACTCAAGGAAGCAACGTTCGATATTCAATCCCCATGGCGGGGTCTCCAAACCTCTTTACAAGGCCTTCAAACTTCAACAAGGATACATCCACCTGAAAATCATATTTCAATCACCCATATGATTAACATCAGGCATAAAAATATATGATACGTGATATTCTTCATCAATAATACTTTCTTCACATTCAACAAAATACTTGAAATGCATCTACCTGAATCTTATTCTAATCAATTTCAATCATATGAAATGCATCAGGTGTATCAATCAATTTCATGAAGTGCATCAAGTATACCATTTAATCTCATGAAGTGCATCAAGTGTGTACTCTTTCTTCATGAAATGCATTCCAGTCAATCAATCACATGAGATGCATATACTTTACCTACAGATATAAGAAATGCATCATGCATATGCTCTATTAACAATATGCATGGAATGCATCTAAGATATATGAAATGCATTCCAATAAGTCAATCACATGATATGCATTACCAATATTATTTTACATGATTTATTACCCAAATACTTTCCCTACAAGGATGCATGAGATTTACCATGATGCTTTACAAATATGCCTTTCAACAAAGGTATTTGATATACCATAATGATACTCTAACAAAATACTTTCAACAAAGATCACAATGATATTTTTATAACAAAGATACTTGTATTAGTATTGGATACATAAGGATACATGAAGTACATCTTCAATAGAGGTACCTGAATCATACTTTAATCAGTCACACAGTTAGTACATACTTTTCAACAAGACATACAAAATACCATCATTATATTAGCATGATACCTACACATGAAATGTTACCAAGATACCACCAAAAACATTTAAACAAAGATCACAAAGATACCTTTCTAATGAAGATCGCAAAGATAAATATCACAAAGATATTTTTCTATCAAAGATCGCAAAGATCACCTGAACATTTTATGCACTTAATATAACAGGCAAGTCGCCGAACTTATATGCAACAATTCCAATCTAACTAAGAAACCAAAAAGGTCCATAACGAATAGCAGTTAAACATGCTACCTTTCATCTCCGCATAAAACATAAGTATTGTTTAGAGAAAAATAAAAAATCCAATATGCATCAACTAATAGTAATTAGTATCAACCAGTAACATCAACCAATATCAATCATACATCAGTCATATAGGCGCTGGTCCATAATACCTCAACCATATATCAATCATATGTTGATCATACATAAATCATACACCAATATCAACCAATCAAAACCATACATGCATCAACTGACTATACAAACATCAACCATAGTACATGAACCATAATACATCAACGAGAATACATCAACCAGAACACATCAACCAGAAGCAAAATACACCAACCAAAATAAAAATACATCAATCAGAATACATCAACCAGAATGCATCAACTAGAACACATCAATAAGAACACATCAAGCAAAATACTTCAATTAGAACACATCAATCAGAATACATTAACTGGAATCAAAATACATCAACCATAATACTTCAATCATAATACATCAATCAAATTCAGGATACATCAATCAGAATACATCAATCAAATCAGGATACATCAATTATAATACATTAATCAAATTACATTAATCTTTAACAATCACATCTATCCCATATATGATAAACATTGATTAGTTTCTCAATAACATAACCCACGCACATCAATCATACCAATATAAGCCAATGACGACAATAACGACCAATAGAAACCATATGAATAACATTATCATCCATACATCATCCACTCAACATCAACCATCCTTCGTCAATCATACACACAACAACCATAACAACCAAGAACAACCAACAATATCCATACAAACAATAATGACAATATCGTACATGTATCAACCATTAATCAACCAACATCAATCATTAACAACCAATAGTATCAAACATCATACATCAACCATTCAAACATCATACATCGACCATATCAATCATTTCAAATAGTTACTATTTATCATAAAATTATATATAATTATTAGCACATGACGATATATATAATATCCATATATTAATAATACATGTATACAACCAACATCATCACACAAACACTACTAATACTACACTCACATAAACACTCAACACATACACAATCATACATCTTGCCTGCATACATACTCCATCAATAGCAATGTTATACATACTTTGACGACAATACCATCTAATCCCCATATACTAACCATACATTACATTACTAATTATTTACATGTCGCACACTACTTATACTATCAACCAAAGTAAATGCATAGTCACCCCAAACAACCAAACATCCTACCACCAAAATCTTCTAATAAAAAACAATAATTACTAGCTATACAACACACCATCATACACTCATACCATACACCATATTTACTATTACCATGTATTATTTCTATACATACGCCCATTTGTATACACACATATTATAATTCTTCAATCATATATCATATTATTATTAATCATATACACAACATATTAGCCATATAACTTATATATCCTATATTTTATACACCTGTATAATTATTATGTTATACCATAATATCCATACCATTATAGCGGTATAATTACTTAATCCAATGCTATCATATTAGGTATGCATTATAACATATATACTAACATAGTACTTCTGATATTTAATATAACATAATATAAATGTTATATATAGTATACATAATATCAATAACATTATATTATCATACTATACTATATGTATACTCTATATATATTATATAAACTATATATACATTATAGTATATATACATTATATATATACTATATTATATACTATATATATAATGATAATATATGTGTTTAAATATCGATAATTCCAAATAAATTAAAATAAAATTCATAATTGATCAAGAAAATTGAACCAAGGTTGGGAAAGCTTATCCAACATTATATAACATCATTATGCATCCATCCCAAGCCATAACATAGGTTACTTGCACCTAAAAAGGTCATTTTCATTTAATCATGATTAACTAGTAATTAGTGTACTAATTGCGACACTTAGCACATAGTTGACGACATTTCACATAACTTCATTTTTTATCACCTAATCATCATTTATCAATCCCAATGGATAATTAACACCTAATATCATGTAAATAAGGTCTAATGATCATTTTCCAATTAATAAAGCAAAACAACTACAAAAATGACTCCACAAGACTAATTAACTAGTATTTAACGCAAACAACTAGTCTTGCACGAATTCAACACACAACCATGACAATGAACCAAAAAGTGAACCTACATACATTATACATATATTTAAGAATTCACATATAGCCAAATAAAGTTTCATTTGCAGGTCATATCCTTTCACATAAACGATGATTCTTTCAAGCTAAATCAGTGCAACTAGTTAATAAACACTGCTAGGAATTTAACCCAATCAATTGTACTGAGTTCCGGAGTAGATAGAGGCGGGGGTAAAGATATGGAAAATAACATTCTACAAAAAATTAAATTACCAAAAATAGATAATATGGTTGTACATTCCAAAAATTACGAAAACATAGATTCAATCTACAAACTAGTTACCAATTTCCACCGATTTGAAGCTAGTTTCCGTTTCTAATTTCCAAATGAAAAAAATAAGAAAGTATTGAATACTGTAGCTCATGGAAATCATATCATAGGTACACTACAACCAAATGTCTGTAGTTTTTTTCTCATAAAAAATCATCTTATTAATTCATCAAACTAGCTAAATCTACTTCTCCAAATTGGCTAGAAATTGAGGAATCAAGTAAAAGATAAATGCATAAAAAGTTTGCAAAGTCATTCAGAAGACATTCCGACTCTAAATACCATGTATTATTAGTCTTATCAGAGGTATAACTCATGTAAAAATTTCGTAAAACACTTCTCATGCAAAGCCATAAATCCATTTAAAACAATTCTTTCGAAGGAGCTAGTGAATGAAAACAAAACCATGATTTTGATAAGCAAATCTAGAACTATCTAGGAAATCTTCAAAAAATTTATTCATACATTTCAAGTGTAATTATCATATCTAATATCATTTATCTCACTCATGCATTTTCTCAAACATTTCACATGCCATGTCTTGAAACTACATAAAACAACCCAACCAGTGAACTAGTTTTTGAATAGAGGCTACAAACACTGTAGAGAGGCATTTCCAATCATTCCTAAGCTATTACAAAATAAAAGTACACATAATATAAATAACAGATGAAAAAATATAAGATCTATAGCATAGGTTCCAAATAAACATGTTTCTCAAGCACTTGCTCACAAAATACCAAAAACTAGTTAGCTATTTTTCCCCAAAAATAGTAGCATAATGTAACTAAATTCTATGAGAGATTTCTTCCATAATTAGCTCATATATTTTTTCATACATTTCATGTGAAACCATATAAGAATAAGATCAGATCCAAGTAATTAAAATAAACATGAAATGAAGTACTTATCTTGCAAAATACGCAATCGAAATCGACCGTGCCACGTTCCACCCAGCCATAGACAGAATGCAAGCTAAAACTCACTTTGCAATGGTCACCCCCAAGCCGGAACCATGATGCCACAAGAAAGAGTGCACTAAAGCAAAAAACACATTTAACATTAGTCCAACCACAATCCAATGGCAAGTGGATTCCACATCACTTGCAATCCAGGATCCCTAGTGGCAATTCCAGGACAAATTTTTCAGGAGAAATCAGTCCAACCACAACCCAATGGAAAGTATTTCTCGACTTCCACTCCAGGGAAATTCTAGTGGCTCCAGGGAAAAAGATTCGGAAATATATCAGTCCAACCACAAATCCAATGGCAAGTGGATTCCACATCACTTCCAATCCATAATCTCCAAAGGAAATTCCAGGACAAAACAGTGGCAATTCTAGAGTAACTCAACCTGGGCATAGGCTCAGCAAGGGCGCACCAACCAACAAAAACTCATGTCAAGAGAAAAAAAAAACCAATAACACTGTTACCATAGAAAAAACAAGAGCCAAGAGCATTCATAACCAACAAGAGAGACTAGCTCCCATCCACCCAAATCCCATTTCCCAAGAGCAATTCGAATTGGGGGGAGAGAGAGAGAGAGAGACATGAGGAGTTACATTCCCAAATTAAAAAAAATGGGGGTTACACTTCTCAAGAGGGTACATTAGAGGGGAGAGGAAGAGTCCTCATCAAGGTGGGAGTTACAAATTTTCATGAGGGGCACACTAGGTGAGGGAAAAACTCTAACACCAAATAAAATTAATCTCGGAATAAAATAAAAACCAAGGGGTAGCATAACACATGAGGGTGCATAAATCGAGAGTGTCCACCAAGTACAAAAGAAGGGTGTATCACATCCACATAGGTCAAAACACAAGGTAACGCTTTTCCCACAACCCCTTTCTCATAACATCATGGTTCCTCATACTTTCTTTTGTGGCATCAGTCAAGCGAGTTTTTTTATTTTATAATTTCAACATAATAAAAATAATAATAATGTGCAAACCATAGTCTAGGCACCTTGTGCCACTATGTCCAACATAAAAACAATAACAGTATGTCCAGGGGCTACTCCAGAGGGATTACATTCCCCTTTAATGTTAGAGAGTTATAGATCTAGTTAAACTAGCTTACCTATCTTAGCAATCAATAACATATCAACATAAATAAGAACAGAAAGAGAACAAGGAAAAGAATACACCAGATATACATGGTTCACCCAATTGTGTTACATCCATGGGAAGGTTGTCTTCTTATTATCTCAAGAAATATCCTTCAATCTTACTAGAGAGAAACTACAAATAACACCAATACAATATAGCAGAGCTTGTGATCACAATACCATGTGTTGATACTATCTATGATCGTATACCACTTTATCACTTGTGTTATATGATGTGACTCCCTTGATCCTATTATATACCAAGAGATGTGGAGGAATTACTCTCACATATTGCATGTGGGATAATATAATTCTCCATAATAACATCTCTTTATATAATGATAGATATCAAGAGTATACTTTACCATAATGAATATGGGATATAATGTATTACTCTTTTACATAAGATCGTGGATAACTTCCGACATAATACAAAGACATTATTACCTTCCAAGGAATATAAACTATTCCAACATTTAAAAGGAAGACATTGTAATACAACTGTGTAATGTATTGTAGCATTGTAAAAATCTCTATGATTGTGTAAGAGAGACTATGAGATAGTGAAGAGGAAATTGCAGTGGATGTGCCGCATGTTGTATCCCTTCATTTTGTTGGATGGTATAATAAAAGGATTGACAATTTCTGTGTGGACGTAGTCCATCTTGGGTGAACCACATTATATTGGTATCTCTCTTGTATTGCGTTGATGTGTTTTACAATGCATCTTATTTATTGTTATTTCTCTGCGATCATGTTTTCCTAACAATTGGTATCAGAGCCAAAGGTATATTTGGCATATAAACTCGCAGAAAATAAGGGTTCTTGGTTCGAGTGGGAGCAATGGAGGAAGAAGGAAATTTTAAGGTCGAGAAATTTAATGGCTAAAAATACCAGTTATGGAAGATGAAAATTGAGGAATATTTGTATCATAATGATCGATTCCTAGTGTTGGTGTTAGTTTTTCAGAATTTACTTCAATCTGATCTAGGATCTTAACTGAGAGAACAACATGTACAGCATATCTACATCATATCAATCATGGACACAATAATGCAAGCACACAAGAGACACAGAGTTTACTTGGGGAAAACCATAAAGGTGAAAAACCACAATAACTTCCTCAGAGATAGATAGAGCAATGATACAACCCAAGCATAAGAGATAGACATCTTGTGACATCCCAATATTTTCATGAAAATTTAAAAATTTTTAAATTAGCAATAAATGTTACTAATTGTAAATGCAGAATAATAATAATGATTGAAAAGACATCATTAATTAACAAAGCCATAAATGCAGGAAGTATTTAGTTATTGTGACTGTAATAAATGCGACATGTTGTGCTTCAAGTTTACGACATCGTTTTTCTTGTGTTTAACTGCAATTCATAATATTTTGCGATATAGTTTTTAATTGGCAAAATTTCTGATAGTTGCTTTTGATGATGATAAAAGGGTAGTCCTATGGGGTTCCCTGGAGCTTACTTAGCTATGTTTAGCTAAGGCATTTGAATCGTGTTCCCATGTGCAGACCGCAGGTAAGATATTCTACGTCACAAGTGTTAAGGGTACATGTATTTTTCAATTCATTGTCCATGTAAAATTAGAATGTTAAAAACCTTTTTGCGACGCAGGTTTACCGGAGGTATGATTATCTTGGTTCTCATCCTTGTCTTCAAGTTGACTTTCCGATTTTCTATGTTATTCACATCACGCCTTTATTTGCTTTTGCCTGGCTACAATCATCGCCTACACTAATCATAAAGGGATAGTATTGATGATGCCAAGCAGTACTACCCTTACTCAAGAGTCTTACCCATTGAAATACTTGTAATTATGATTTTTGTACTATTAATTTTCATTATGGTGGTGTACCAACTGGTCCTAGGCCTTACCTAAGTCTCAAGTGTATCAACAGGTTCTTAGCATTACATGGTTGACGTAGAAAATATAGAACTACCCCCTTATGTACCTATACATTACCATAGAGGAGAATTATAGCAATTATATAAAACTTATTCTAACACTTGGAAGCTTATCTAATGTTGATATTCTTGTAATGTACACTATTATCGTTTTATTGACATAAGATATGACATATAATATTGGTCTATTCATCAAACTTGCACCCATGTATATGTATGTTGAACTATGGAAGCTAATGTCGCAAGGGTTGATTGTGACAGGGTGAAGAACATTAATGCTCCCAACTGTCGAATTTAATGCTTAGCGTACGTTGCAGGTTGTGGAGTGAAGTGGAGTGCCGACTTGGCTGGTGTCACGTGGTTGATACCACTCGTAGTCAACCAAAGAGCCGAGCTGTGCATGCTCTAACTCTCGCACAGTCGACTGGGAAACAAGGTAGGAGTGACAATTAATGCAAAGTTGAATGCAAACGAAGGTTCAAATATCAACGTATCCTCCTTGTTTGCTATCCACCGTTGATCTCTACCAGATCTAAGGCTGAGAAAGAACTCAGTTCTCGCATTGGTAAAATAGAGAAAGTTGATTTTCCCGGCATTCATTGTTGCATTTTTTAGGGAGCTCGCAGAGACGATAGGCTGTGGCGACGAAGGTTTTTGGAAAGTGTTGTGAGGACTCCTTCCTCGGCCTTGAACCTTGAACCTCTGTGTAAAGATAGCAAAGTTCAAGGTTTCTCTTCTGGTGCCATAGCATGACTATTCGGTGATGGTGGTTGTGAGTGGTTCCTGTTTAAGCTTTTGAGGTTCACCAGTTCACTTCTCTGACTGTATGAAGGTTCTCACCGGCGTTCTGTGCTATGGTTCAGGGTTCTTAACCTAACGATAAGTGCTTCACAGTTGAAGTCTTTTTTATAGCATTGTTATTTTGTAAAGTGTTTTCTCCATTATAACCCTTCAAGCTATGATTTTGGCAGGTACCCTCTTCGCTGGAGAATGGTGGCACGGGTGTGGAAGGGAGACTATGCGTCCATTACCTGGTAAGTTTCGGTGGTTCTCTAACCTCGTGGGTGCCCTTGGGAAGGGTCGTAATGGTGACTACTGTGTGCTAAAGGTTGGAATTGCTCGACCCTATTTTGACGATGGCCGAGGGGTAAGTTTTAAAAGGTCTTAATGTAAGAAGTGTTGAATGGGTAGCTCCCAGATTTCTCGTTGATGTTTCGGCTCTTTTGTGCCTACGTCGTGGACGAGGGATTTCAAAAAAAAATCGTGTTAGTCTACTGTTGTTTAAGGGTGCCTACCCTGTAGGGTTTTAATGTTCTTTTGTCTCGTTTTAAATATTGGGGTGGCTTAGAGGTAAACCTGTGGACTGTGGTGCCGTAGTGTAATTCTGTTATACATGTATTTATAATGGTGGCTATGGAGCCTGTGTGTTGAGGTTCGCTCACTCGTTGGTATCGAGGCTCGTCGTGGATGACAAATTCCCTTTTATTGAAGTGCGGTTGATAACATGTTTAAAACAAATATTGTAGTGGTGTCGAACCACGATGGTTGCCTGTGCTTCATCATTGTTGTTTGATATTTATGTTTTGGAAATGTGAAAAGAAAACGTTTAGTTGTCAGGTGTTTGGAAACGGCTGAGCCATAATGTCCGGATATTTTTCAAGGGAGAAACCCTACCTGTAACTATCGTTTGCTATCTGATTGATATGGAATGTTTGTATCTAGGACCTAACCTTTGTTTAAATAGTTTTGATGCTATAAGATCGTGCTAGGGTTGTGGGCTTGCGTCAAACATTGATATGGAGTCGTGTTTTCTGTTGCTTGCTGTTTCTATCGTGATGATTAACCGTCTTGTTTGCATCCTTTAAGACGAGAAGTGGTAGATAAAAGGAAATGGATGGTTATTAGGGTCGGATGCTAGGTCTGTTATGGGAATGAATAATTAAAATTCGCCATGCATGGCTTGATAATGAATTCATAAACCCTACGGGCTCGGATTCTTACTCCGGCGATAGCCATGGGTTTTCTTATTCCCGTGCAGAGGTTTTATGCATGGAAACAAAAGTTTAGAAAATAAAAAGATAGGTGTATGCATATGTTCGATCTATACCGTGATTTATTTTGCAGTTGCTATCTTTCTAATACTTGAAACATAGGATCTTTGATATAAAAAAAAAACAAACATGTTGTTACTATCAAAAATAGATGATGTATCAATCTACGTAGAAATAGGATGTATTGTTGTTTTTACTATAAAAAAAGGGACGAATGCGGTACAGAGAATGGTTTTGTAACTGTAATAATCTCATATAAGAAGATCTGGAATACTTAAAACAATGAATTTAAATTACTACAATGCATATGGTGGCTTATCGGAATTAATTAGAGTTTAAAAGGAATGTGCAGATCTATGCAGAAAGTAATGTGCAATTCTTCCATGTATTTAAATGGATTCTATACTATTGTTGGTGTTATACTGTAATGTTTACTGTTTTTTTTTAATATAGGACAAAATTTAAACAAGAACATCTATGGAATCATATTTCCAATCAATGGCGTTCTGCCTATCAATCATCAATTCTAAACTACCCTTCTCTGTACTAGAGTATGGTGCAGAAGCCAACATGCAGAAAAATACAGAGAAGAAAATTTGAATCTATCATTCTATCCATTCAATCATCACATTTAAAATCACAACATATTTCAGAATGTAAAATAAAGTAACAGAAGCATAGATAGAACCTGAACCAGTAGTTAAGTGGGAAAACACCCAAGAAGCTTGTTCCACCCAAAGTGCTCCTGAAAACAGCCAATATGCCTGCTTTAGGACCCTCGAGCCTGTTCACTGAACCACCAGGAGGAAGAAACTCAGAATCTTAGGCCCTCAATCTTGTAGCAGCAAGTAGATATCCAGTCTTATAGACTTAGCAGTCAAGGAGACCTGCACCAACACCTCTGGCTTTTCCTTCTCAGAGATAATTTGCAGACTTACAATTCCACTCTCCATAGCCTCCCCTATTCGAATCTCTCAGTCATCACCTGATGCACATGAGGAAATATTTTCTGCAGAAAAATATTGGGAGCCCCCTGCTCAATTCGAATTGCCCTTTTATAGGCTGCCTAGGTCTTTTTGTAAATAATTGGTCATTAGTGAGCTACTGGCTCACCTCTCTCCACCTGGAGAGGAAATGCCATAATTTCAGGGGGAGTTGTCCCATAACCAACATCTAATGGTAGAGTGCAAATGCTGCCATCTGTCCCATGCCTTCTTTCATCCTCCATTCCTCCGAGTGGGTCAATGAACACTCTTGTAACAAATTTCTTGAGTGTTTGTCTCCTATTTTCATTTATTAAATAATAATAATGAGTCATTACAGTCACCTTTGACCAAATTGGTCATTAATTACAAAATTTTGTAATTATAATTTAGCTCAAAGTATTTTGCAAAAGAAATAATATAAACCAAATATCCTCAAAAATTGGGTAGGTGACATACACCCCCCCTTATGCCTCAACATCGTCCTCGATGTTGCTTTATTCACTCACTGGGTGTTCCTGGAACAAAGTTGGGTATGTTGTCTGCATACTACTCTCCAACTCCCAGGTTGCCTCTGCTGGGCTAAAGTGCTTCCATTGCACTTTTACTTGTCCAACGGTGCGGCTCCGGAGTAGAGTTTCTTTCCTTGCTAGGATACAGTCCGGTTCCACCGGAAAATCACCGCCTTGTTCCACCTGGACATTATTCCAATTTACCACTAGTAGGATCATGTACATATTTCTTTAAAAATGAAATGTGAGAAACATTATGTATTTTGAGATTTGGGGGCAAGGCCAATTGATATGACACGGGTCCAACCCTTGAAAAAATTTCGAAAGGGCCACAATACCTGGGTGCCAATTTGGCACAGCTTCCCAACTTTAATGAACTCTTTTTCGGCCTTACCTTAAGAAAAACATGCTCCCCAACCTGGAACTCTTTGTGAGTCCTTTTAAGGTCTGCTTGGCTTTTCTATCGATCTTGGGCAGCCTTAAGATTTCCTTGTGCCTGCTTGACGATTAGTTCTAACTCCTGTAATAATTCAGGCCCTAAAGTAACTCTACTAACTGGGTCACTCCATGAAACGGGTGTGTTACATTTCCTGCCGTAAAGAATTTCAAACGGGATGAGCTTGGCTGAGGCATGGTAGTGATTGTTATATGCAAACTCGGCTAAATGCAAGTAGTCCTCCCACTTACCAGGCTGGTCCTTAACATACATCCTAAGCATGTCCTCTAATATTTGGTTCACCCTTTCAGTCTGCCCATCTGTTTACGGATGGAATGCGGTGCTGAAATTTAAGGTGGTATTTAACCCCTTAAACAAAGACCTCCAAAAATTTCCTGTGAACTTTGAGTCTCGGTCTGAAAATATCACCTTGGGTATCCCATGCAGTCGGAAAATTTGCTTCATAAAAATTTCCGCAATATCAGGTGCTTTATGGGTAGTTTTGACGGGAATAAAATGTGCTGCTTTACTAAGTTTGTCTAATACAACCATGATGGAGTCGTGCTGTTTTTTATTCTTTGGCAACCCAGTGATAAAATCTATACTTATGATTTCCCATTTCCAGCTAGGTATAGGCAATGGCTGTAGCAAGCCAGCAGGGTGCTGGTGTTCTACCTTTACTTTCTGATAGTCAAAACACTTAGCTATGTATTCTGCTACTTTATCCTTCATTCTGGGCCAGTAGTACTCTTTCCGTAGCATTGTGATGGTTTTCTGATAACCTGGATGGCAAGAGTAGTGGCTTTTGTGCATCTCATCCAAAATCAGAATTTTTATTGCGGGTACGTTCGGTACATATAGTCTGTTTTTGTACAGCAGTAGGCCATTTTCCTTCAAATTGAAATCTGTTATAGAATTCTCAGAATTGTTTTCTGCTGCCCTTTCCTGTAATTTTCTGTACTCTTCATCTTCTTTAATTCCTTCAAAAATCTAATTTTCCAAATCTGTTGCGTATGTGCTGATAGTTGAAATAAAATGTATTCTTGCATTACGACTTAACGCATCAGCGACCTTATTCTCTTTCCCTCGAATGTGCTGAATTTCGAAATCATATTCACTCAAGAAAGTTAGCCATCTAGCTTGTCTTGCATTCAAATTTGTCTGATCTAATAAATATTTCAGTCCCATGTTATTTGTCATCAAGGTGAACTTTCTTCCAATAAGGTGGTGACGCCACATTTTCAAGGCATGAATTACTGCTAACAATTCTAGATCGTAAGTAGAATAGTTTTTCTCATGTATTTTTAGCTTTCTCGACTCATAGGCTACAGCATATCCCTCCTGTGTTAGGACTCCTCCAAGCCTGTCATTACATGCGTCCGTACACACTACAAAATCTTTATTAGGATCTGTAATTCTCAAAATAGGTGCTGAAGTCAGTAATTCCTTTAACCTTTTAAAACTGTCTGCACATTTCTGGTCCCAGACAAACTTCTTTCCCTTTTTCTGCAAGCAGGTGATGGGGTTTGCAATCCTTGAAAATCTTTCAATGAATTTTTTGTAGTAACCAATAATACCCATGAATGATCACACATCCGTCACATCTTTAGGAACCAGCCATTCATTAATGGCCTTGATCTTGGCGGGGTCGACTGAAATCCCTTCTTCCGAGATTATGTGTCCCAAATACTGAATTTTGTCTCTGTAGAAATCACACTTACTGAACTTAGCATATTTCTGGTGCTCCCTCAGAACTTGCAGAATGATACATAGATGTTCATCATGCTCCTCCTTGTTTTTAGAATATACTAAAATGTCATCGATAAACACAACTGCGAACTTATCTAAGTATTTGTGTAGAATTTTGTTCATTAAACACATAAATACAGTAGGGGCATTGGTCAACCCAAACGGCATGACAACGAACTCATAGTGTCCATAACGAGTTCTAAAGGCAGTTTTGAAAATGTCTTCATCCTTCACACGAACCTGATGATATCCTGACCGTAAATCAATTTTCGAGAACACCGTTGCTCCGCGTAGCTGGTCAAATAGATCGTCAATGCGGGGCAGCAGGTACCTATTTTTTATCGTCATTTTATTTAGTTGACGATAATCTATGCAAAGTCTTAGGGTACCATCCTTCTTCTTAACAAAAATGATCGGTGCTCCCCAAGGAGACACACTGTGTTATCATTCCAGGAAGCTCTCTTAGGTTGTATTTCAGAGATGCCTGGTAACTTAAACTTGTCTTGAAAGAAGGGATTAATTTTGGATCAAGTTGGATGACAGGAATCAAAATCTTACACTCTCACAACATGCATGAGGGCTCTCAGATAGACAAGGCTTTGACTATGGTTGTTCAGAGGGTTGATTTAAAATAGAGGGTGTGAATTCTTGTCGCTTTTAACAGATTCATACACATCAGAAAGCATATAGATGGCTAAGCGCAACAAAATAACAACATATATGTTCAGTTCTTAAACACCATGACATGATAACAGCTATCTTAGCAATTAACGTGAACATACAGGAAATATATCATTCACAGCAAGTACAAAAACATGAGAAACAGAAATCGGCCAGCCAATAATAAAAGAAGCTTGTATAATCTAAAAAGTTACAGAAGTTTGAGAATACAAAAGTCAATTCTTCTCTTCAAAGTCGAACCTCTATTCTACTTCAGCCCTTGGCTTTATAGCCATTACATAGTTTTTAGATCCCAAACAGATGGATCGAATATACTAAAAATAACAACTCGAAACAACAAATGATAGATGCAATAGTGCATCATGATCAAAGTAACTGCTCTTTGTAAGTGACACTACGCTTGGCAGTTGAGTCGAGCATCTTGGAGCTGGGGGTAGGTGTGAAAATGCTATTATGCAGAAACATGTAGGGGTGTTTTCCAAAATTAGGCAAGAATATTTTTACTGTCGAATTTGCCAACGCTCTCAGTCTACGAACAGAGGCGATCGTGGTACACTTGAACGCTTTTCAGTCTTCTGGAAAATGTCTTCAAGATGTTAGGAATCATACAAAAAAGGTTTGCTGCTTGTTGATATATCTGTGCATCTATTTTAGTTTTCAGTAGCTAACAAAACTGGGCTTCAAGGTGACAAGCAACCGAAAGCCTAACGTTCGGTGATTAATGAATCATAGTAACGTGTCGCCTAAACCACCAAAACGCTTGAGGGTGCTGGAAAACCTTATCCCTTTTTTGGTATTTGGGAGGACGTAACTTGCACACAATAAGCTACCAGAACAGGATTCGACAGCTAATGAACAGTTCCGGTGTTTGCCCAAGCTACCGAAAATCATGCATGATTCAACTTGCAAAAAATGGCAAAATTGTGTTTCCATCCTCGTGTTACCTGGATGTTTCTTCCTCCTGTGCCAAGGTCAGAGGATTGGCAAAGTCAATCGCAGCAGCAGCCAAGGTCTCCAAGTTCGAATGCGCCATGGGTTGGGGACTTTGAGCTTCTCCCTTGCCTTCTAAAACTTCAACCTTCCTCCTCAATCGGATGTTTTCCCTGATAAGCCTTATGTTTATACCCCTCATCTTGCCATGTCTCTTGGTCAATCCATGAAAAGATCTGTAAAGCTCCTTATACCTCTTTGTCAGCCTTTCATTTTTCTCTTTAATAACCCTCTGGAGTAACTCACGTTCATAAGCTTGCTGGAGGAGCCAGTTGATTTTCTGTGAAGCTGAAATCTTCGCATTTTGGGTTGGCCTATCTGCCACCTGCTGATTCTTCTCCTCCACGGGTATAGGGGAGGGTAAATTCACACAGTCCAAGCCTTGCTCTTCCATAGAGGCAGGTGGGGGAAACCATACATAGTCATCCTCCTGCTCCATCAGGGCTGGGGCTTCTTCCTGGGGTACCTGTTCTATTTTCTCCTCATCAAATTCTGCTTTAGCTCTCTGCAACTCCCCCTCCTCTTCAGAATCCGTGTAAGGGAGGTTTAAAAGATTTATACTTTTCGAAGGAATTTCCTCTGAAACCATCCCCTCATCCTCAGCCTTGTCATCAAATGTCAGCTTCCTTTTGGTTTTCTTCGCTGGTGGAGCTAAGGAAAGGGGTTTGACTAAATTTGGGGGAAGAGCCCTCCTTCGTTTTCCACTTCTGGGGTTTGAGGATTTCTTTCCACCTTCTGGCTGTAATTCAGTTTCGAGCCCACTCCAGAAGAGAAAGAAAATCCATTTCATGCCCTTTCTTTGCAATAACTCAGAGACCAACAATTTGATTAGACCATGGTGGAATAGCCTCCCTGCAATTTTGGAGGGCTAAGCCTTTACTTGATGCACCATTTTGGTGAGGCTCTTGTGGAGGTAGAAAGGGAGATTTAGAGGGTTCTTGCCCGTGAAATGATCCAGCAATCTGAAGTGATAGATTAACACCCTGTTATACCTGCCCTCACAGGTTATATAGGCCAGGATGGACTTCAATAACAGCTGCCAATTATCCTCCAGGTGTGACATAGGGATGTCCTTCTTGCAAACCTGACTCCTATGCTCCGATTTCAGATATGATTTAAACTCAAAATCCTTCTTAATCATGGTCTTAAACCAGCTCTCCCCGGTCGTGGGAAATTCTGTTACCTGGGCAATGAGGGCCTCGTTCACATGGAACTCTTCCTTGCCGATTACTGCCTTTTCTCTGTCATATGTGAGGGCGAAAGCTTCGGCCACCTATTGGTGAGAGCCCTGAAGTTTTTTACAGAAGTTATAGCAACCAACATTCTTGAAAAACTGACCTACCTCGGGGTGTGCCTCCAGGTAGCAGGTGTCACTTAATTCCTTTCTCAAAACTGCTCCTCCCCCTTTCGGCATCAAGTACCTGCTTGGTGGTGCTTGTTGCTCAAACCCAGACTGAGAGAGTGATAGGAAACAGGGAGAAAATGGGCTCAATCGACACGGTGGGGGAAAAAATGGGAAGGTGGTGTGTCCTTTCGGGAGCTAACTCTGAGGGTATGCAAAGGTGGGCAATCATGAGGGTGAAATGATGGTGGCTGAGTCATGATTGCAGCAGTGGAACGGAATTTGAGAAAAGCGGTTATGTGGATGGGAAAAGAGGTCCGTCTGGTTAAAATTATGGCGGTGGCGTCCGGACTTCCCTCGGGGTGAGTCAGAAATTTGCTGAAATGACCCTTTCGATGGCTTAAACCATGATGAGTTCCCTACACCATGACCCCGAACCCTCGATTTGACATGTCCGTCAATTGACGTGACTTCCCTTTTGGTAGTCGACAATTCGTCTTCAAACCTGCTATGTCGCCGGAAAACGATTTTCGCTACTATATTTTGCTTTCGACGGCCGAAGCTAACCCATCCCATTTGATGGCAAGTTGCGGGAAGTATGCCTAGCTTTCAGTGGCTAATGAACATCGTTGTGTTCACCCAAACCCCCGAAACGGCTTCGTGAATGTGGGCATGAATTTTTCCTTTCGGCAGCTAGGGAAGGTTTCGACTTTTCCCCTCGAGCTGTGGAAAATGTTTGATCTTTCGGTGGCTAATGAACACTGTCATGTTCACCCAAGCCACCGAAAATCGTCCCTCCACTTTACGCTGTAACTTTTTCGCTTTCGGTGGTTGGAGTGTTCTGTCTTTTTACACCATAAACAGCCGAAAACCCGGCTTTCGGTAGCTAATGATCCAATACCAGGCCCACCTAAGCTACCAAAACCTGAAACTTCACCTTCGGAAGGAGGCCGACGCAAAAAATATCAATTTAGACTTCGTTACCTTCTTAGACCTACCGGACTAGAACTCAGACATGTGTAAACAAGAATAAAAATAAAAGACTTCCTATCGCCTAGATGACCTGACTAGTCTACATTTATTGGGGAGATAACATATGGATCCTACTTGGGGATGGAGGCCTCCCAGCGAGGCTCCAAGAACCCAGACCAAACGCCTTTCCTAAAAAGAAAACGTACAAGCCTAGCGTTCCATTGGGCATGGAGTTATTTGCAAACAAACACAAAAACAAAACTGCAAACAAAATGATATTTACAATGACCAGGCCGTGAAGCCTTCAGACGAAATAAATTTTCAGGAAACGCCCATGGACTAGGCCACCAAACATCTCTTTCCCTTCCAGACTCTGCAGGTTGAAAGTATTGTTCTGATTTGCTTGAGTTATCACGTAAGGGCCTGTTCAGAGAGAGTCAAACTTTCCATGCTTGCCTTTGTTTTGCCTGGGGGCATCCCACTTCAAAACCCAGTCCCCCACCTGAAAAACATCAGTCTTGGCCTTCTTGTAAAAAATACCTTTTATCTTTTCTTGATGAGCTTCTAACCTTTCCACCAGCTGTTCTCTGGTTTGCTGCAGTTCAACCAAATCCAACATCCTTCTTACCATAGCATTCGGTTCATCCTGTTCCTCCTGGATGAATTTAGTCACTGGCAGGATTAACTGAACTGGGAAAATGGCATCAGTGCCATAAACCAAACTGAAAGGAGAAGTGCCTATGGATTTCTTGTTTGTCACCTTGTCAGCCCAAAGAGCGAATTTTATGAAACCCTGCAGATATTGATGAACATTTGAAACCAAGCACAAGGTCCTATTACCAGGAGTGGAGGTTAGTCCACATTTTTATATTCCCAGAGGTGCGGCGGTTATACCATGTGGTTGTACCGATATTCCAACAGGAACTTCACACTTGCGCTCCTTAACACATGAAACCTTGGCTCTGGTGAGAATGAGTGTATCTTGGTCATCTGAACACCTTTTTTGATGAGAAAACAAGTGTTTCCTAATGGAAATGGCCCTCCGGACGCAATGGAATAGGTCTCACAACCCATAAATGATCAGAAGTTCAGAACCTGAAACCTCCATTTCGGCCCTTCAACGTTGTTTCCACCGAATGTACCTCATATGATGATAAATCCTTGTAAGCTTGGGTTCTTCTTAGTATTGTAGTATATGGATCTAAAAATTAGCTCTTCATGGCTGCAAATGCTGAGAGAATATTAGAGAAGAGAATTAGAATATAAGAATGGGGCACATCACCCATTGATTGGCTTGGGCACATCGCCAAACCTTGAGAAGTTAAAATGCTTCACTCATAAACTCACAATGACAAAAGTTGTGAAATGGAGTTGGAATCCTTCTTTTATAGAATTGAGGGTGACCTGCTAAGAAAGTGGAAGAGCTTGGTGACCTGTGAGAATAGGTCACCCATGAGTGGACATACCTTCCTTGCTTTTTCCTTACAAGCTTTTCTCTCCTTTAGAAACTGTACCCTCCTTTGTCTACACATGTTTCCCGCTTTGTAAAAGTTTCCTGATTTGTAAACTAGCCTCCCTTTTGGAAACTGCGCCCTCCTTTTGCTTTTCTGGTTGTTTCCAATTTGAAAAATGAACTCTCCTTTAGAAACTGTGCCCTCCTTAGATTTTTCTGGTTGTTTCCACTTTTCTGTTTTTGGCATGTTCTTACACCTTCTCTGCTTTTCCTCTGTTGTTATTTTCTTACTTCCAGTTCTAATTTGGAAACCTTATCCTCGTGAGGGCTCCCTCTTGGCCCACCTGCACACATATTATCAATTCTAATTACCAAAATTAATTAAAATTAATAAAATTCATTTCTCCCTTGACTTAGGATAAAATTTATTCTATGCATGTTTAGTATAATGAAATTATTTTTCTTAGGGGTTATTTTGTCCCCTTTTACCCATGGTCACTGAATTAGCCCAAAATTGGGAACATGACAGTATTGCTCTTAATTTTAAGATTATAAGTAATAAACCACTTCTGGATTTTCTCAATTCTTCTCCAATATTCATTGTAAATGTTACATCCCCAAGATTCACATCCATATATGATAATGGGAGTGACAAACATTTTAGATAGGAATTTCTTTATGTCCCACATCACAAGGCTTGTCGATTTACAATTATTTTCAATATCGAAGCAAGATCTCCACCCTCCATTAATCCTCTTCTCAATGAAATAGTTCTTCTTGAGCTTGTGATGGAAGTCAATTCCCAGATATTTATAAGAAGTTACTTCCTCCAAGTTTATGTTGTCATATACAAAATTGTCATAAGTACCCTTATTGGATTTGATAATCATGACTTTTGTTTTGTCAGTTTTAACAATCATGCCCATATTGGAGCAGAAATCCTTGAGAATTCTTAATTGCTTCTCAAGATCGTAGGGGAACCTTGCCATAAGAGCTATATCATCAACATAAACAAGAAGCATGATGAATATTCTCGCTAAGGTCATGCCATCACATCCTGCTTCTTCTAAACAAACTTCTAGCTTATCAATGTAAATTCTAAAAAGTGCAAGGGAGAGGGGGCACCCTTGCTTATCTCCAATATTACATTTAATATATTGTGACCATACCTATGTGTTTTTGAATTTGGAAATTATGTTCTCATATAACCTTATAGTCATAGCCCTCAACTCTATAGGAACCTTTAACTCTTCTAATATATTCCATAGGTTCTTTCTAGGCACTGTAACAAAATCTTTTCTAAATTCCATGAAACAACAAAAAAATATTGGATTTATTATTACAAAACTCCTCTGCAATGATCCTAAATGTAACAAGGTGGTATGTATTTGTTTGATTCCATCTTAATCATGCCTGGCCTTTATCCCGCTTTTCTTCATTTTCTATCCATGTTCTAACATTATTTTCCAGAATAATACTGTATAGCTTCACTAAAAGAGGGCTAATCATGGCAGTTTTATAATTAGAGGGGTTATCTTTATCTTTTTTTTTTAGAAATAGGAACTATAAGTCTCTAATTCCAAGGCTTAGAGAAGCCATGCTTGAAATATAGATTAAATATATTATGAATGTCGTGGATGAGTGTGGGTGCTTCGATTTTTAGGATTTATGCTTGGTACCCTTCAATGTCTTTAGCTTTTCCATTAGCTAGGCATTTTATCGCAAAGTCTATGCCTTCTAAAGAAAATACTTGCTCAGTTGTAAGGAGGGCTTGAATGTTATCCACGACATCCGGGGATTCATAAATCTTTTTAAGATATGAGTTCTAGTCCTCCAAAGAGATCTTATTATTTTCTTTAGTTTTACAAGTTAAAATTTGCCTCCATAATTTCCTAGGATCCATCTTAGATTAATGCAAAATATTTTGTTGTCTTTTATTTATGTAGTAGGTATTTTTTCTTTTAATTATTTCTTTATAATTATTTATCTTGTTGGATTTCGGGGACTCATCGGTAGCTTCCTTAATTTGTCTACACACATGTTTACACTCATTATCATACCAAGGGTTGGTTCTTCTGTTCTCCTTTTTACTAGAAATTTCGAGAGAGAACTTTTCGACAATAGAAGAGAGGTAAGTAGTAAAATTATGATAGAGGTCTTCTATACTGGCCTTATTAGAAAGAGGGACCAAATGCTTCATTAAATCATTTAGAAATCCATCTGTATTATTTCTATCAAAAACCAAATGCTTTTGGCTTTGATAATTTTCCTCGATGGGCTCGTTATGCATGGAAAGACCACATAATTAACCACATTGATTCCAAGACCATGAATGCAAGTCATCCTACTCGAGTTTGGTCGCTTGTTTAGGCCATTGCAGATTATAAGATCTTGAGCACTACAAATCTTGACTAACTCTGAGCTGAATAATTTTTGCGTAGATCTTCATAACTTCTATTGTACCTACTAGTTGAAGCAAGGTCTTCATCTAACCAGAGACGATTAGGGTTGGAGTATTTGCTTAAAAGAATATCCCGGTTGCTTAAGGTTTGAGAATTGAAGTCCCCCATTAAAATGATATTGCCGGCATTTCTGAAGATAGAAATATCGTGCTCTAAGCCATTATAAGGACAATTTTTATCTAAATTGAATTTGTTATAAAAGTTAGAATTAATTGGGGCGAAATAGCAAATTGCTATGTAGGTTTTTCTAGCATTGATGTGAACATGTTTTCCAACTAAATATATTGATTGGAAGGGTCTTTCATATAAAGTCTAACATTGGGAGAAATGTTTTTCCTCACATATCAAGCTATGCCTCCAATCCCTCTACAAGAGGATCGCTTGTTCCATGTTGACCATAGGAAAAAACCTTCTATGTTAGGGACCTTAGATTCTTTGTGCTCTTAAGTTTCAATGAGTAATATAATATCAATGTCTCCCGAGATCCAACTTAACTTAGGGACTATTCCATGGGAAGCCCTAACAGTTCCAAGAGAGGATCTAGAGTGTATCCAATTACTATTTAGTGGTATCTTTTTGGTTGCGATCCCGAATGACATCGTTTCTATTTCGACAATCGCCCATTTTCCCTGTTTCCTAGCTTTTTTTACCTTTTGAATCTCCTCGCTTAATTCGGCTTGGTCTTTTAGAATGAGGTCTTCGTTCGGAATATTCCTATCCTTTTAAGCTTGAAGCTTTACTAAGTATACCAAGTTTATGGTCATTAGAGCTAATCTTAACCCTTATTAGTGTACATTTTTTTTTCAATTAGTTTTCCCAACCTCTTTGCTTCTGTGAGACAGGTTGTTTCGATTTGCAACCTATTATGTAGTTATGCCTTGACTACAACTAGCGTATCCTCTTGTGCCTCTTCTTTTAAACCAAAAATTACAAGGTTCAAGGCTTGTTTGATGCGCTCATGTTCTAATGCTCACAACTTATTCATTTCCTCCTCAATGGGTTTGGTATCTAATTGACCTTACGGACTATTTAGGGTCATATTTGTTGTTACTTTTTCTTTGAGCTCTTTAAACATGTCCTTCAATTTAAGATTTTCTAATGCATAAACATCTCCTTGATGGGTTGGTTGTTTAGTTTCTTGGCTTTGTTTTTCCATAACCTTTATTCTAACTTCCATTAACTCCATCTTATTCTACATCGCTTTTATCTTATTGTTTATTTGTATTTGAATCTTATATTCAAAGAATGCAAATTTATTATCAAGCACTGTGGCAAGATTATTTTCAAGCATGGCTGCAAATTTATTATCGAGCATGGCTGCAAATTTATCATGGAGCATAGCTGCAGCTTTATTTTCAATCTTGGTTGTAAATTTATTATCAAGCATGGTTACAAGCCTATTTTCGAGCATGGCTGCAAGCTTTTTTTTAGCATGGTTGCAAGTTTATTTTCAAGCACATTTTCTAACTATTTTCGAAGTTTGGCATCTCTTTCTTCTTTTTTGTAATGAGTCTATATGATCACCAAGGCCTTGAAGGGTCATTGTGCTAGGTCTCCCTTTTGCATTTTTTGGTATATACGGTAAATTTTGTATGATATATATAGAAGAGAAACTTGAGAAAATAAAAAAACGAAAGAGGAAAAAGATCTTGTGCACCTAATTTGTATGCCGCATGTGGAGCCACGCAGATGCCCAGAATGTTTGAAGCACTCATGTGGAAGCAATGGCCATCCTTCTCAGAATAGCACCAAGGAGATGATACCTTCGCTAAGGAGACCTTTCACTGTGGAAACTCTTCACCTTCACTTATGTGCATAGATTTCACGTAGAGATTTCCCACATAGACAGATATGTCGTGAAACCTAGCTTGACACGGAGAATTCACCGAAGTTGCAAAGATGTGTATACATCACCGCAGATTGTCCGCTTGACTGAAGCTGTTGTTCTTCGCTTGGATGGAGCCACAAATAGATTATTCACTTGAACGAACTATTCATTTGAATGGAGCCACATATCTTCATTTGAATGAGGTCGCAGATCATAGTTGAATCGAGCAGCAGATCACTTGGATAGGCAGATCTTTGGAAATGGAGCCACGAGTCTTAAAAGCGAAACTGGAAAACCCTAGATCGAGTGAATGGATCTTGGAGCTAGATCACTTAGATAGACAGATCTTTGGAGAAATGGAGCCATAGACCTTAGCTTGATTAAGCCACATACCTTCGCTTGAATGAACTGTTTGCTTAAATGGAGTCGTTTGAATGGACCTTCGCTTGAATGGAAATCACAAATTTTCCTTTGAATGGACCTTCGCTCTATTCAAGCGAAGAATAGAAGCTCCAGTCAAGTGAACAATTTGTGGTGATTGCCTCGAGAGGCTCTCTACAGCCTAGTATGAGGGAGATCTTGTAACATGTATGTGTTTGTCGAGTTTGTCGAGTGTTTGTCAAATAACAAAATAATACAAAGTAAACAAAAAAGAATAATACAAAGTAAAAAGTAATAAATATTATGTCGACCATAAACAAAAAAGAATAATACAAAGTAAAAAGTAAATATGCCAGACTTAAACTAGAGACTTTAGAGCTTAGGATTAGGTGGTAAATATTATGTCGGCATAAACAAGAAAAAATAATACAAAGTAAATAGTAAATATGAGACTTAAACTAAAGACTTTACTTTTTACTTTTAATACAAAGTAAAAAGTAAATATGAGATTTTAGAGTGTTTGTTGAGTAACAAAATAATACAAAGTAAACAAAAAATAATAATACAAAGTATAAAGTAATAAATATTATGTCGGCCATAAACAAAAAAGAATAATACAAAATAAAAAGTAAATATGAGACTTAAACTAGAGACTTTAGAGCTTAGGATTAGGTGGCTCAGGTATTGCACTCAAGGAGCTATTCAAGGAGATGTTTGCACCTCAGGAAATTTGATACCTCTCGGCAATTGATAGAGCCTAGGATTTGGATCCATGCTGGTATATACACATCTCAACTTTGTTGAAATCTCTGTGTCAAGCTAAGGTTGAGGGCATATATGTATACATACACTACCATATAGCATTTAGGGTAGTGTATGTATATATTATTATATGATATTTGCATACTAAGTGTATATCTAGTATTTTTTAAAATAATTTTAAAAAATAAAAGTCTAAATCAAAATTTTAAAAAAAAATTATGTATTAATATTTAGTAATTTAAATTCATATTAATTTAAAAAATTTGTACCAAGAAGTTAGGTGCTTTCAATTTAGTATGGGGGAGATGTTGTTCACATTTGTCATTGTCATGTTAGTCACATTAACATTTCCAAAAATAAAAACTAATTAAAAAATTTATGTCAACTCTTAAAATTAAAACCAACATAAATATTTCTTAAAGATGAATCTATTAAAGTTTCAGAGGGATCCAATTTTTTAAAGTGTAATTTTTTGTATCTTAAATTTTTTATACATTTAAAAAATTACACATAAAAAAATTGAATCCCTCTCAATGCTTAATAAATCCGAGTTTAAAATAAAACTATAATAATATAAATTCAGTTATAATTACAAATATTAATATGTATAATATCATTATATAATAATACTTTTAGAATTAATAAATAATCTTAAAAACTATCGTAGACTTATTCAGTAGACAACAAATAGTCCAACTCATAATGAACTTTATCGTGCTAGCCATCCTTTGGCTCGTACCGAGGTCCGTGATGATTGGGTTTGTTAAATTCAAAGGTACTAGTCAATCAATGTAGGCCATGAAGGCCACACTCAACACTTCAAGAAAAACACAAAAAGTCAATGTATGATTTTTAATAAACCGACGGGTGGTGGGTGGATAACATATGCGTGTACTGGGGTGCAATGAAAGATTGATGAACTCTCCATGGAGTGGAGTTGAAATTATTTAAGAGATTATAGAGTATTTAATAAAGTTTAGTTGTATATGTAATTTTGTTTGGTGGATTAGTTCAAGTAGTTGAGTGTTTAGGTTGTAAGTAAAAGATCTCCGGATCAAATTTCTAGATGATTATACATTACTTATATATATATAATTTATTAGTGATTTAAAAGATTATATAGTATTTAATGAAATTTAGTTATATATATATTTTTACTTCTAATTCATATATATATATATATAACTTTAGTTTTGTATAGTAAACTCTTATTTCTTTAGCTCACTATCTTAACAAATCTATAACAAAAAATTAAAAAAAATAGTTTATTAATTATTTGATGAAGTTCGTAGCTACTAAGAATCTAAGATGTCTAAGTTTGTTATGTATTAAACTTGACTATTAATTTAATTTAGAAAAAAATAATAAATATATATTAATTTAATTTATTGGTTGTTTAATTACTAAAATACCATTAAATGAAGTTTGTCATGAAATACAAGTTAATTAATTTAAGATAGAAAAAAAATAATGAAGATATATTAAGTTAATTTATAAATATTCAAACAAACTAAAATATTGATTTATATAGGTGTACAATATTATTCATTTTTTTCTTTTCCGAGAAACACTTAGCCAAAGACCCTCCCTCCTAGTACTTCATCATTAAGAGAGTTCGACAATGTGTACAATATTATTTAGATGAGTAAAGTGGAAATCTTTTATTGCAATGATGTTTAATGATATATGATGGGAAATATATTATCAATATTTATGGATTCATATTCAATCTTTTATTAAATCAAGAATCCATTAAATGAGAAACAATTTTGTTTAAGAAATGATAATTTTTTCACACAATATTGTCATCAAATTAGCAAATCTATTAGGAGTGTCTTTTTGCTACATCACTTTTTCTCTTAAGTTTTTGGTGTGCTAGATCTCTACCCACTCTTGCTTCATGTATTGTAGTACCTTCAATAATGGGGTTCTCCTCCCAAACAATGCCATGCTCAAACAATGGCCTTTAGAGCCCCCTAGGGCTAGGTACACTCCCAATGTTCTCTTATGCACTCAAAAAATGATGTGTACAGTCTTCAAGTGCTCCAATCACTTTGTTTCCACACCATTTTTCCACTCAAGGTTTTGGTGTGCAAGAGCTCTACTCACTCTTGCTTTAGATAGCACAATACCTCCAATAATGGGGTTCTTCTCCCAAATAATCCTAGTTTCAAACAATGGGATTTAGCACCCCTCCAAGCTAGGTACACCCCTAATGTCATCTTACTCACTTAAATAATGTTGTGACTAGTCATCAACTGCTTCAATTGCTTCTAAGAACTATGATAGAAAGAACTCCCTTTTCCCTACAGTACCACTAGGATATATAACAATAAAATCCCTAACACTACTTTAATTTCCCTTTAATAACAAAAACACAATGACTTACTTTCCTTTCATGCCAATAAGGAGAGACATTCTTTAACTTTCCTTCCACATTAATATCCAAGAGCAACAATCAAATTCCCTTATTAACAAAATAAAACGCATCCATTTATCGAACTGCTTTTTCCACAAAATGTAACTAGAACCCATAGTTAGGTTACTGAAATTGCGCTCCCAAAGGAATTAGGAGGGTGAGGTTTAAAAAATCACCATTGTTTTTCCAAGGCCTTAACAACAAAAAGTGTATGGGTGATCCTACAGGGAGTGGGCTTATGGGTCTCAGTCATTAAAAACAAAATGCATTCACCCTCTAACAATTAAGGAGTGGTTCATGTATAGAGATAAAGAGGATCAAAATGTATCCATCATCTAAAAGGTAGTACTGAAATGTTTTGATCTCATTGGGGAGTGGCTGGTTTGGAGGATTGATTATGGAGAAAGAGTTAGACTTGGCACTGAGTCATGGGTTAGAATCCTAGGAAAACACATATTACCGCTACACATGGTTCAAAATATGAGAGGCAAAGGATGCGTCCACTTATTTTAGATTGATGACCCTATTCATACCTGCGTCTTTCATGAGACAAGAGTGGTTGAAGGATGATGCTCTTGGTTTCTTTGGTGAAGACCAACTTCGATGGGACAAATATATTATTCCTTTAAAAAATAACCATATCAGACTCTCTCAACCCAGGGATGAGATCATTTGGTCTAGGAATACAGATGGTGGATATTATACCCCAAAGATATGTTACAAGGTTTTAAGGGAAGAGGAGGATCACAATGAGCCACTCTAGTGGCACAAAAGTATATGGAAATTCAATTGTTCCCATAAAAATAAATTATTCTTATGGTTATTCTTGAATAACAAATCCCCTACGTGGGAGGTTCTACAACTAAAAGGATGGAATGGCCCCAATAGATGTTCCCTTTGCAGGGTTGCACCTAAGAATACTAGTCATTTATTTATTGCACGCCCTTACATGAAGGAATTTTGGACTTATTCCTCAATGATTTTTAGATTTCCTTTCATATGGAGTGGTCATGATGTGTATGAGGCTCTTTTGGCATGGTGCATTGACACGGTTTTCTCTGCTCGTTTAACTATGCCTCTTATAATGATATGGGGTGTGTGGTTCAAGGTATTTTTTAAGGATTGTAATAATATACTTAAGTGTAGTATTCTAGGTGATTATTTTGGATTGAAAAAAAACATATATATAGATAGGTAGGCTAATATTAAATATGAAACATACAATTTACTATTGAAAAGTGTAAATTTTGGTGAATATTATGATAAAAAACATATTTTATGTAAGTATATGTGATGACTAAAAATGGCTAAATAACCAATTTATTTTTTGAAAAAAGGCCTAAAAAATAGCCAATTGGTGAAAATTCCCCCCTAAAAATTACCTCGATTACCTTGGTGTGGTTATCTAGAAACTCTATTGTGTTTTAAGAACATGTTATTTCTCCATATGTTTATGCCACCAAGGATGATAACAAAGAAATAAGAATATAGGCTTAGGTCATTGATAAATTGGGTACTTGGGCATTCTTTGATGGAGCATCATAGAGTGTTCTGAGAATGATTAGAGCTAGTGGAGTGTTATACTTAAATTATGGGAACTTGATAGAATTTAATGCTAGATTAGGACTTTGTACTAATAACAAAATAGAGCTACTGGCTTTAAAAATCACTTTTGCTCTTGCTATATCCAAGGGGGTACATGACTGATCATTGACTAGATGAGATATAGAAAGCCTCCAAAGGATAATTTTTTAAGACTCATATATGATGAAATTATCATAATGATTAATGTTTTTACTGACATATCATTTATGCATACATACAGGGAAAGGAATAGCACAAAAAATAAACTATCTAAAGGTGGACTCCAAATAGTTGAAGGATCCTCGTATTAGATGGGAATACATTAGAGATAACATACAAGAATTTGATCCAAAGGACTAGAAAAAATTTCTACAAAGATTTTGAAAAGTTTCTATATAATGCACATTTTGTATATTCAAAGACTGTTTTATTAAAGTATAGCAATACTCATAGTTTTTGAAGATGAATATAGAAAATGATGTGTAATATAGCATTACTGGTAGTTTTTGAAGATGAATATAGAAAATGATGTGTAATAATGGATGGAACCTTGTTTCTGTAAGAGCTATAAGAACTATGTAAAGGTAATTACAAAGTTAATTTCAATCCTTTTAGACAAGTCAAATATTAAGATTAACATTTTCCAAAATAAATTATCATTGTATTTAAAAATCATTTTTTAAATATGATTCCACAATGATAATAATAATAATTCTTGAGTTTGTCCTTAATTTTTAACTTAAATAAATGATTCCACACTAATAATAATAATAATCCTTGAGTTTACTCCTAATTTTTAACTTAAATAAGTGCAAAATAAAACTATGTAATCATATATTTTCATAATATAAATACATTTTTTAACACTTTTTTAATTACTCCCAACATCTAATCTTTATTCATACAAATCTTAAAACATAATAATTGAATCATATCATTTCATTATTAATTCAAACAACTTATGGATACAAACTTCACCAGATACAAAAACACATAATAGTCAACCTTGAACCTTCTTCACACTAACATGATACAAATGATGTGCATTTTCGTTTCGTGTAATGAAGTAGTTTTTGACTTTAAATGAGAAAGATCATGAACTTATTGACTATGAAATTTTCAATGATTTTGATCGATTCGACCATCTTATTTTTTTTTTTTAGCTTAGAATTTTTCCAATTGTTTAAGAAAATCTTTGAACCTACTTTTAAACTTCAAAAAATTCACGAATTCAGCTTATTCATTTTTACCATAAAACTACTTTTCGTCTTAGGAATTTCCGGATCATTCCTTGAACTTACTTTTAAACTTAAAAATTCAAGAATTCAGGTTAGGTTTTGACCGTGAACATTACTTTTATTTATTTATTTAAAACAATTCGAATTCGGCCTAATTTGGTACGTTTCCTCGTCGACAAAGACGACGCGACTCTGGGTCGGATTAGATGGGATTGCTTGTTTCTGGGATGATAGAGACCACAAGGAACGGGTGATTGTGAGTTGGGATTTTTCTGCAAATTTTTGGCAACTGCTGGGTAAGCTTGTCTTCTCTGCACAACGGGCTCTGCATTTAACGGTTTGTAGCTGCTTCTTGTTGGACCTCTTTCCTGTGGCACTGACAATAACAATAACAGTACTGTCAATATCGTAGCTTTCAATACAAGATGAAGAGCCTGCAAAACCTTGCCATGCAGATATTTGTTTTCCTCTGCGGTACATCTAACTTTTTTTCATACCCATCATCTGCTCTCCCCAACTCCTCATTCCATGGAGATGCCGCACTGCTGATTTCAATGAAAGCTGCAATGGTTGATCCCTATCATCTGCTAGACAGCTGGAGACCGTCCAATTACTCCACCCATTGCATTGCTCATGGACTGGCGTCCAATGTGACCATATGGGTCGAGTTGTGGCTCTTAATCTCTGCAAATGCGTATTTCAGGCCCATTCCCCAGTCAGGTCGTAAATCTGCCAGCGCTTCGTGTGCTCAATGTCTCCCACAACATCCTCAATGGAAGCCTCCCCTCCAACATATCAAAATTGAGGAACCTAGAGGTTCTCGATGTTCATAACAACAATTTATCAGGGGCATTGCTACCGTATCTGGGCTATCTCGTGAAGCTCAGGCATATCGATCTTGGAGGAAATTACTTCTCGGGCTGCATTCCCCGTGAGTATGGGAAGCTTCAAAATGTGGAATATCTTCGCTTGGCTGGAAACAGTTTGATTGGAAGAATACCCCGAGAGCTTGGCAATTTGGGGAACCTGACGATGCTTTATTTAGGCTACTATAATGTATTCGATGGAGGGATTCCTCCCGAGATAGGGAATTTGAGCAAGCTTGTAATTCTCGATATGGCCCATTGTGGTCTTACTGGTGCAATTCCTTCTCAGCTTGGTGGTTTGAAAAATCTGGATACAATGTTTTTGTTTGCCAACGCCGTCATTGGTTCTGTTCCTCCTCAACTGGGTCATCTTGGGAGATTAAAAAGTATGGATTTATCCGAAAACAATCTCTCTGGTGAAATACCCATTGAACTCTCGAAGCTAAAAGAGTTGAGACTGCTGCATCCATTTGAAAACAGACTACATGGCTCGATTCCGTCTTTCATTGGGGACTTGCCGAATTTGGAGAGTTTGAATATTTGGGAGAACAATTTCACAGCTCTGATGCCTCAGCAACTCGGCATTAATGGAAAACTACGGGAACTGGATGTTTCTTACAACAAACTCACTGGTTCCATCCGTCCGAATCTTTGCAAGGGTGAAAGGCTCCGGTATTTATTTATAGAAAATAATTTATTCTCAGGCCCAGTTCCTGACTATCTGGGCACATGCACTATGCTACGGTGGATGAGGTTTTCCAATAATCTTTTAGGTGGCTCTCTTCCTTCATCCATAAGTAACTTATCTGCCTTGGTCTTTCTTCTGATCGATGGAAATCAGTTAACAGGTAATGTTCCGCCAGAGATTGGCCGACTAGAGAAGATTGAAAATATCGATCTTAGCAAAAACAGGCTTTCTGGTATGATTCCTAGAGAGATTGGTAAGTTATCTGCTTTGCAGCACTTTCTGATGGATGGAAATCAATTAACCGGGAATGTACCGCCGGAGATTGGCGGACTTGGGAAGATTGAAAAGATTGATTTCAGCAAAAACAGGCTTTCTGGTATGATACCTACTGAAATTGGCAACTGTATTTCTCTGATACATATTGATATTAGCCAGAACGAGTTCAGTGGTCCCATCCCACTGGAAATCGTCAGGATTCCCGTTCTCAACTATCTGAACGTATCGAGAAATCACTTGAACGGGAGCCTTCCCAGGGAATTGCAAGATATGCGTAGTTTGACCTCTCCGGATTTCTTTTATAATAATTTTTCCGGCCGTGTTCTAAAGGGTAGTCGGTTTTCACATCTGAATGCAAGCTTGTTTGCAGGGAATCTCAACTTATGCGGACCACAGTTGGGTCGTTGTGGGTCAGCAGATATCAAGCTTGGACTTTTTTTAGGTCTCTCAGCAGTGGGACTTCTACTCTTCTGCTTGCCGGTGTTGGCAATTTGGGCTATCAAATTTAAGGCGAAAGCCATCAAGAAAGTAGCAGACGGCAGGTCCTGGAATATGACGGCATTCCAGAACTTCGAATTTGTGAGCGACGATGTGTTGGAATGCTTAAGAAAAGAGAACATCATCGGCAGAGGAGGAGCCGGAGTTGTGTATAGAGGTCTCATGCCCAGTGGTGAACAAGTTGCAGTGAAAAAACTAATGGGGACAGACTCTTCAAATGATCGTGGTTTCTCTGCGGAGATCAAGACTCTGGGGAAAATCCGCCATCGGCACATAGTCAAATTGCTGGCGATTCTGTCCGGCCACGACACTAATCTACTGGTGTACGAATACATGACTAATGGAAGCCTGGGGGAGCTGCTTCATGGAAACAATGGCGGGCATCTCTTCTGGGAAACGAGATACAAAATCGCAGTGGAGGCTGCCAAGGGATTGTGCTATCTTCACCATGATTGCCGCCCGCTTATCCTTCATCGCGACGTGACGTCCAACAATATTCTTTTGGACTGCAACTTTGAAGCCCACGTTGCAGATTTCGGTTTCGCTAAGTTGTTGCATCATTCCGGTGCCTCGGAATGCATGTCTTCAGTGGCAGGCACATTTGGCTACATAGCTCCAGGTAAATTGTTGTTTCATATCTTTCTGTTCTTACTTTGTGGGTTGCCTGAAAGTTTTGCTGTCAGTTGAAGAAGCTTTGTATCTCATTTAACATTGAACTTACACAGAGTACTCCTACACACTGAAAGTGGACGAGAAGAGCGATGTATACAGCTTCGGAGTGGTTCTGCTTGAGCTGATTACTGGCAAGGAGGCAGTGGATGAAATTGAATATGAAGAGGGCATGAACATCACGGGGTGGATGAAGAAGATGAGCAATCGGAAAAGAGAAGAAGTGATGAAGATCACAGATCCGAGACTAAACAGCGTTCCCGAGGAGGAGGCGAAGCATATATTCCTGGTGGCTCTACTGTGCACAGAAGAGCAGCCTGTCCACAGACCCACCATGCGCGAGATAGTGCACATGCTCACATACTTTAAACCCAGGCCATTGTCAATCTCACCAGCTAAATCCAAGGTGGCATCCTCTCTCACAGTGTCATGACAGTCAGCCTTTTGGTATTTACTTTTCAGGTTAATATTTGTCTTTTACAGAATTTGAATTTAGTTTTTATTAAAGTTTAAAAGAGTATGGAATCTATTCATATCTGATCTATGAATTTTCATTAAGCAAAAACAACAAAAGGGTTTTTAAAGTGATTTAAACCAGGTAAATGTTAAATCAGTTTTTAAACTGATTTTCATATTGTTGTCAAATAACTGAAAAAGTTTTTAAGTTCCTGTTTACGAAGAATATTCTTCAATAACCCATGATTATACTTAAAAAGAGTCTTATTCAATAATCCATAATGATGATTCTCATATATTCACGGTATAGTATTCTGAATAGGGTCTAAATAGATGTGTAACATGAAGCACGCAGTTACTTTTAAAGTTTTTAATTATTATTAAATTAGAAGAATGTAATTAATCATTTTATGAAGTTGTAAATATTTGATTTTTATCAATTTTATAGATAGTATTATAAATTATTCTCGAAGTCTTAAAAGTTTTATGATGTCAAATGGAAATCATTTTATACAATTCCTAAATTATTAACATAAAAAATAATTAATAAATTATAAAAAAAATTCCAAATTTTTTTTGACTTATATCCACAAACATTATTTATTTATTAATTTTTCTTTACTAAATAATTTGACAATTAATTTTTTCCTTACTAATTTTTGTGACAAAATAATACAATGATTATAAGAGTGCTCTGCATTACAATAACCATACCTAACCTTCATACCCCGCCTTCATTTAGTTGTTTGGAAAAATATTACAAAATATAAGTGAATGAATTTGTATTTTCACTATACACCATGCATTAGAATGAATATTAAAAATTTATCAAGCTATATGTATTCTAACATTTACTAGATTACGTTTACAATTACAAGTCTAACATCTTTATTAAATTTAAGATAGAATTTCATACATAAATATCTCGAGTCATATTTGTTTGAGAGTTTTGGTTTTTGGAGCTTATTTACGTTCAATTCAAATTGATAAGGTGGCATTTTTTTCCACAGAAAAAAGCATATTCATTGATCAAAATGAGCTCCGAATACATTCCACAGGTTCTTAAAGCACGGTTTAAAAACTGCAATTGTAGTCATTACAACTGTCCAAAATTTTAAAAAAAAGCATCTGAAATTTCCAAATTTGTTAAAAATAAAACTAAAAGAATATGTCCATATTTTCCCATCTAAATTCCTATATATCTCCCCTTTGAGATACAATTTTGCATTTGTCTTCTTCATCAAGTAAGCCTTCTTTTGAAAGGCCATCAGCCTCCACATTTTGTTCTCGATAGATATGGATAAACTCCACCATCCTGAAGTATGTCACCAAAGTGTCCATGCAAGTACCCAAATTCTGCAATATATGATTGTTAAATGTTTTGTTCTTTTTCATTCTATTATTCAAATTTCAAAATCTCCATAAACTATTAAGGATTCTACCAAATGCTCTTTAGCCAGCTGCAATAACATTTTTAGAGCTACACCCTCTGCCCAATTATTGGTCCCCTCGCCTCCATTAGCGTGGAACTGGATCTCCAACCCTACAAATCTCAGCATGCCTCCCATTCCACAAATATTTTCAGCACTCGCTCCATCAAAAAAACCTACAATGTCACCTTCCATATGTATCAACTCCTTGGGAATTCATATCTTCTTTTTCCCCTCATTTCCCAGGAAAAATTTATATGTCGATAGGACCTGTGCAGTAACCTGGAAACTTCGGATTTGGCGATAGATAAATTTTATGTATAAGTTTTTGATAAATTTGTTTTAGTGTCTTTCAACATAAATATTTATCATTCAGCACGTAAGCCTATAGTTGAGGATGAATACACATAGTAAATATAAGTGAAAGTCACAAGTTGGACACCTTTGTAAACTCTATTGGTACTTGTTTTAGTGGTACTCCATCAAATAGAATCTACCTGTGGATTGGATCTTCCACATACCTTTGGGTAGATTGGAATCCTTGATGAGTACTTGAATTGTGCATTACATAACTTGTTAGTCATCTTGTTGCTATAGCACATTGAGAAGAACACTCGAGGAGATCGAGATCACTCTCTAACACCTAAGAATCGAGTGGTACTACTAAGGGTATGGTCTAGCCTCCTTAAATAGTGCCATGATAGATTCAAACAAGTAATATGGTTGGAAACCTACTGGTATATAAGAGAGATATATCACTTGAATCTCCTTTATTTTTAGAACTTGTAGCCCTAGATTCTACATAACTAGTATATGAAAAGAAAAGAAAAAATTTGTTAGAATATCAAGAATTTTGCCATTACAATAGTATTCAAATAGGAGTAATACTCCCACTAGCATATAAAAATAAAATAAAATAAAAGTAGGGGGGCCGTCAATACCATTATGAGAGACCTAGATCAAAAGAATCCTTGCACAACATTGATTGCATTGGTGTAGCTCTCTAGTAACTCTTTTTTATGTAGACCCATCGATACAATTGCTTGTGACCCATCTTAACATATTTCTTTGGTGAGACTAATTATGTTCATCTAGCTCTTAGATAAATTTAGAGGTGGTCCTTGTGGTACCATGATGCACTCTCACAACATGTCAACCATGGATGAACTAAAGAAAATGGTCCAGACTCTCACCTAGTTAATAAACACACTTGAGACCAACATGACTACCCTCAATGCATAAGCTGGCCTTTGTTTTGATGAGATTAAGAAGATAGAGGATAAGCCCAATTGTTGGCACAGTATTTTTCTAGTTGATTGGGAGATAGCAAACCTCAAATTTGGTTTTCAATATCACCTAAGTTTGGCAAGTAAGGCGCTAAAAGGAGGGCTTAAAATTTCCTGGGTAAAACATTCCATATGACCATTGGCGATGTTAAAGCAGAGCCAAAGTAGTTAAAGAAACATCCTGGGATAACGTGTGAAGAAATCAACTGTCCAAATTGATGCGGAAAATAAGATCAATGGTGTGGGCAAGTTTCGTTGGAGAGAGAAGTAAGACATATAACACATTTTCAAATTGTCAAAATAGCCGTTGGAATGCGGTTAAAGGAAGGAGAAAATCAACGGTCATTGATTGGTCGGCGAACAGATCGACGACCCATATCGTTTTCGCATTATCAACATGCACGCGAAAGTGGAGGGGTGGGTGGTTGAGAAATTCCAAACCACCCTCCACGTGTCAATACTACATCATTTCGCAAGTTGGGAAAGTGGTAAGGGAAACCACCTTCCACCATTGCAAAACCTCCTTTAGGAGGGTATAAAGGGTCAAGTGCACGTGAAGTAGTGACATTTGTCATTTACCATCGAATTATTGGGACGTGTCACGTGCAGTTAGAAGACGACGAGACATACCTTTTTCAACTCATCTGTTTCCAGGTAGGTTTTCAAAACTCGTGTAGATATTTCAGAAGCTTTACATAATGGAAAGTTTGAATGAAGTAGGAGTCCAAAGTGACGAGTTCGTAAAAATAGAGGAAGTTCTAGAGGATATAGATGGAGATGTATATATGATACCATTATGACCAGAAACTAGGTTAATGAGATAAAGAATAGGTTGGGAGATTTGCAGTTCAACGGGATGTAGATGTGCATAATATTCAAAGTCTCATTTCATTCACTTTTTCCCTGAACAAACCCTAGGTTTTCCTAACTTCGTCTCATGGTGTGCCAAAAATTATTCCCAAACTAAAAGAGTTGTCATGAATTCAATGAGAACTAAAATCTTGTGTCCTATCCATTCGTCAGTCATTAAGAAGTCGTTAGAAATACCTTCATCTTTTTCCCAAAACCTAGAAGACTTCGCTGAAGAAAATTTGGTCAGCCTGTACAGACATTCTACCCCTGAAATCAAGCAAACCTTCCTGTCAAAAATAATTAACCAAATATTTCAATTGATAATACACATTTCCCATTAGACATTACCCTCTTTAATGAAAACTAACAGCTACTCTTGTCATTAATCAGTCAAATTCTGGGGTTTGATAATGACCAAGTTGTCACTGAAGTTCAATTGAGTCTGCTTTTTAGATTGAGTTCAGGCTTACCAGAGATTGAGTCTAGTCAATGTCCATGTCTTAAATTTGATGAATTCTTAGATGAGAATATTCATTCTGAATTGGTGAATTTCCACACTACAAAGCACGTTAGGTTCCAGTCATATTTGATGAAAAAGTTTTTATATTCAAGTGAAGGAAGCCTACATTTTCCAGAAGCAGTTTTTTCAGCTAAAATTGAAAACAATATGTTCAATTTCATGAATCTTGTATTGTCAAAGATATATAGAGTAATTTTTGAAGAAAATTTGCCTAGAGTATTGCCAGAAATGAAGGACCTATTGCAGTTTAGTCCAGAGAAAGCAGTAGGTGATTGGTTCTTGTTAAAACAACACACAGTTATTAGGCTCTATGGTTTGATCAAAGAACCATATATTTTACCAGCATTTTTGACACCAAGGATCTTCACCTTAGAGTTCATCAGGCAGAAACTGATTGTTGAGAGTGATCATTTTTTGAGTTTCAAAAAAGATTCTAATACGAAATTTCCATTGAAAGTTGGTCCTTTTATCATAAAGAATAGAAATGCTCTTTCAATTTTAGAGAAATAGTTGCAGATGATGAATTTCAAAAAGGCTATTGCTATCAATTATGATCCACACCACATCATCTCACAGAGGAGGCAATAGAATAAAATTAGAGTTTTGATCACCAAGAGGTTGAAGGATTAGCTGGGAAAGCTAATTTTCTACAATATGAATCTGATACAGAGTTTTCTGAAAATTCACAGTCAAATCCTTCAACATTGGAAAGATCTTCAACTGAGTTAGTGCCTACTCCTAACAAAATTGAAATTTCCAACAAAAGAAGTTTTTCTGAGACCACTGATATGGAAGTGGAGGAACATGGAGGAATCAAGAGACTGAAATCAAGTCAATAAAAAGAAATAATTATACTAGACGGTGAAAAGGGGAAGGAAAAATAAAAGTTTCAAAGTCCAGATGTTCAAGTGTATGATTACAAGTTTGTTGAAGCAAAGGCCGCAGTTTCAAGTGATAAATATCAGTCCAGAGCTTAGTTATATGTCAAATATGGCTAGGATAAACAAGTTGCATCTGAGAAAAGTAACAAAATGTTTCCTAAATTTAGAAATATATCAAACACAGAAATCACTTTGATGACTACTAGGGATAATACAAAAAATACCTTAAATTTGGTTGTATCTTCTGATGAAAAGGTTACAGAAATGAAGATCAATCTACAAAATATACCAGTTCCGGATAAAATCCATTTGCATAGACAAACTAGAGAGATAATCTACACAGATTTGATGAAAGCCACCTTGAAGATTTCAAAATTACAATGTACAGTGAATAGGTTGGAGATTCCACTAAAACAAGAGAAGACTGAAAATAAGGCTCATCAACAACATATTAAGAAGCTACAGGTTGATTTGGTGGAAACAAATGATGAGCCAAATAAGGGTCAGGCAACCAAAAAAAATTTGAATGAAAATGAAAATACCACCCAGTTATTGAAAAAGAAACTCAAAATTCCAGCAACACAGTTAATTCAGGCATCTAAATTAATAGTTTTAGAACAAGAGAAAGAAACTTTGTCTCAAGAGCTGGATGACTGTAACGAAAAGCTTCTTAAATTTGAAGAACATGAAGTGAGATGGGAAAAGGACGGACTTAATCTTAAGACTCAAATTGATAATTTGAAGAAGAAACAAGCAGGTACAACACAGGAAAAGCAGAAAACAAGACAAGAAAGTGAAGAGACAAATACAGAAAGTTTGATTTGGGATATGTCTCAAGTGAGCTTAAAAGAAGAAGAAAATTAAAGAATTAAAAGAAGAAAATAAGAAATTGAATGAAGAAAACCAAAAGAAAGAAGAAGAGATAAATGATCTTGAAAATAAGAATAAAGAGTTACTTGATAAGAATTAAAAGTTCATTTCTTAGGTTACAAGGCAGCTTCCTTTGCAGGGTGCCAGGCATATGATTTGGGATTCAATAATAAATTAAGCTGGAAAAATAAGACCATTTCTAAATTTTATGAAGACTAAAGAAACAGTGGCAAATGAGAGTATGCAGAGTTGTACAGTCATGAGGGAGAAGTTAGATAAGAAGCCAAAGGAAACAACTCAAAATACAATTGACTTCTTAATACTCTGACAGAAGATGATCGAAAAGAATTGGCAAACAAAAATAGAATAGAAGTAATAAATTGGGCAAGAAGAATCTTGGGAAAGCATCGTCATGTTGAAAATGTCCTATCCAAAGTAAACCAAATGAAACAACAGGTTGCGTCTTTCAAAAGCTTATTTACATATATGATTCGAAAAGGACTTCCTTCCTTTTGGAATGAAGAGAACAAGCTGATTTCCCAAAATGAATATAAAACTTTATTGTTTGAAATCATAATGGTTCATCAAAATTTTGAAGGCATGACCCATGTCTTGACAGGTAAAGTAATATTGGAAAAGCTCATAGATGATTTTGAAATATTAAATGAATTGATGAGATAGGAGCAAAGCTACCTCCAATATCTTTTGTAGATAATCTGGAGATGAAGGTTTTAGTTAAATATATGACTAGTTATGAAATACCATCTTCAGAACAATGGAAAAATATGGCAAGATGAAGTATAATTTGTTAGAAAAACAGGATCGCAGAGAAATAACAATAAATAGAAATGCAAATATAATCACACATACACATTACAAGAGAGACACAAATATATCGTGGTTCACCCAACTTGGGCTACGTCCACACTGAAGTTTCCAGTCCTTATTATTATACCGTCCAGCAAAGTGAAGGGATACAACCTGCAGCACAACCGTTGCACTTCCTCTTCACTATCTCACAGTCTCTCTTTCTGATCTCAGAGATCTTTACAATGCATAAAACCTAATACATCGACCCTAGACGTATTACAATGTCTTTCTTTTATAAGGGAAATACAATGGAAAATACCACGGGTTACCCAAAACCATGGGCCCGAAAACTGGTGGTAAAAACAGCCCCAAAATTTTTCCTTGGGGGCTACCCCCCCCATCTGGGGGAGTGGACACTCCCCCGGACCCCCATAGGGTCAGGTCAGGATCATAACCAAACCTAGGGTACAAACACGGCTGAATAATAATATATCTGAATCTAGAGATCAAGCTCCACAAACAACAATACACACATGAAGACGCTTGTCCGAACAAGACATTTGTACCAGAGCTGTAGTCAATAAAGAAGACACAAGAGTGTTATGTTTTAAAACTTATGAAGTATATTTTTTTGACAAAAACATAATGTAATAAGTAGTTGAAGTTTCCTATTTTTAGAAATAGGCAGTTAGGTTTTGGCTCAAGAAGCATTTTTCATGTATAAATACACATTTTTGAAATGTAATTGGGGTTGGAATCTAAAAAAAAGAGAGAATTATTTTGTATCGAGCCTTTTCAATAATTAATAGAAAATTCCTATAGAGTTGAGAACATCTTCAAAAGCAAACATTCCTGTGTTATCTATTTACAGTCTGTAATTTTCTTCTTCTTATGTGATTGTCATTCCTGTTACCTCTTTTCATTATGTTTTCTTTCATGCTTAGATGAGATTTTATTTAGGTCGGAATTCATGTTATTATGCTCTGATGTATGGGATCTAAGTATTCACAAAATTTTCTTCTAAAAGTTGATGTTGGATTCATCTGCAATCGGTGCCCAATGTTGATGGTTTGTTTCTTTTTCTTCTATTACCACATGCAAGCAAGAACTCGACTATGAAGCAATAACTACCTTGCCTTTGTGAAAAATTATATTGTTTAGACTCTGTTTATCTTTAAAGATCTCTTATTTTGACTCCATGCCCAATGATATCCTTATGTTTAAGCCTTTTACAATATTAAAGCATAACTATTCTAAAATATTTATGGCCATTGTATTTATTTGTTGAGAGAGCCCTCTCTGGTAGGAAAGAAGCCAGTTTTCCTCCTAGAGGATGGTTTGAAATAGTTACCTTGGAACTATCCCTCCACAACCAAGGGATAAATTCTGAGTGCTAACACCAGTGATGATGAAAATTTCTCTAATGAAGGCTCTAATAAGGGTAAGTGCATGGATGAGGGAGAAGGTTACAATAATTACCACTATTTTTCTAACCATTACCACAATCTAATGGCTTACTGACCTAAAATTGATTTGAATAAGTTCAGTGAGACAGGTGTGATAGGTTGGGTTGATCAAACGGAACAATACCATAGGGGATGACCTATTGAAACACCAATTTGATGTTTTATATCTAGATAGGGGGCATTGGTAGTGTGGCAATGGCACAAGAAATCCTATATATAGTTCATTAGATGGAAGCAATTTACGAAAGCTATGTTTTCTTGATTTATTAGTGGTACATGGCTAAGATCTATAGGTTACCAAGTATACCAATGATGTTAGAGTGTAACAACAACATAACTCACACACTTAAACAATGTTACACAAATTAAGATGGTACAAAACAAGAAATGGATAAAATTAACAACATAAACAATGTAACTAAAAGGAAAGGAACATAATCAGACTCTTTATTGAATAGTATGCGAAATATCATCTTGTGGATTACAATCTAAAGGTATAAGTCTCTCCACAATTCATAAAATTACATAGTAGTAAGATTAAATTGCAAATATTTGACCTCAAACTCCAAGAACCTGAGCCAACACTCTCACTCCTCCTCTTCTACTATAGAACACTAGAACTAAACCTCTCTTCAAATGAATTCATCAAATTTATATGTTCCATCAACTGTTTAGTTCACGTGGCAGTCCAACAGTACTTTTAGTGATCCATATTCACTAGCGCCACCTCTACAAATTCTCCCTAACTGTGTTGAAAGTTTTGTCTCATGTGAATTCGTAATCAAGGTAAATGCAACTACATAGTCTTCAAGTTTTGTAGTAACATGTGGATCTGTAACTAAATGGAAATGAAGTTTCATGTTTCTTCTCCTCTGTAACTTTGTTGACCTCCTTGTTTCCTCCTACTAAGAAAAAGAAAAAAATAATGTAGACTAGAAAGAAATCTTTGGATGTCAATCATCTAATCCCAAGGATACACCTACATTAAACACCTTTGGTACAAAAACATGAGCATTTAGCTCATGTGGATAGAATCCAAGATCCTTTGAGCGCGTAGGCCAATAAAGGTGAGCCAAATTCTCTTTATCGATCCACAATGTGTCCTCCAAGTTTCTATTCTTCCATTTTTCTAAATATTCAAAATAATCTTGTCCTTTTAGGGTCTTCCTACTAACCTTGTTTGACATTATTTCCTCAACTCCTTTGGCTAGGTTAACTAGTAGCTTTCCTTTCCATTCCCCCACATTGGCTACTTCACCATCTTCTTCTCCTTCATGGAATTCATATAAGTCATTAACATTCTATATTTAAGAAATATAAAAGGCCTCTTGCAAATCCATCTTGTAGGCATTGCCAAAAAAATTCCTCATAATTCTATATAGACTAATTTTCTTGTACTTGATTTTGTTGTAGGTCCCTCTAGGAAATCTATCCTTACTAAAATGTGACATTGCTATATCACCTTCTTCAAAAATATTCAATCTCCTATGCAAATATACTTTCTACTTATTATAGCTAGCACTACTCTATCTAACTTCTTTTTAACCTACTTATGGATCTCCTTCATGCTTTCTGCAAAACTTTCTATACCACTTCTCCTTTTATCCACCATTTTTAGTAACTTAACCTTTGGAGACCTATCAAATACTAACTAAAATGTACTTATACCAATGGATCTATTCATTTAATTATTTTAATCAAATTTAGTTTTAACTATAGCCAAATCCCATTGACCTAATTTGTCTCCAATGAAACCTCTCAATAAGTTTCTTAGACTCCAATTGACTACCTTTGTTTGACCATGTATTTCAGATGATATGCTAAGTTTGAATACAAATTGGAACCCATGTTATCCCAAATATTCCTCCATAAATGTATAAGGACATAGAGACATACATTTGACATTTATCTTATACTTATGATGCTTGACAAGTCAGTTAATCAATGCATGTTAAATTTAAAAGAATAAATAAATTATGTTGGTTTTGGTTTACCCCATCAATGTTGTTTCAAAAATATGCAACATTATGAGCTGATAAAACATCATTTGAGTCTAAACTACTTCCAATTACATAATTATGAGTCTCCTTTGCCTCTTCTATACATTTTGATTGAGAATAGACACTGAGACTACTCACAATCACAACTAAATTTGGTTTTATTCCTTCCACTTTCTATTAACAAAACAATTAAAATGTATCATTATAATACCTTTATGATGGGATTGGAAATGTCGAAGGAATTTTGAAATAAATGAGGTACAAAGTTGGAGAAGATCAAAGTTTACCTTCTTGGGACTTTACTATAAAGGGTACTCTAGCCTATTGGTGGGCCACAAATAGAGATAACCTACTAGGATAGGCCAATGTATAATCTATGATAATCCATAGGATTGTGCCCAATACTCAATTTAAATTACAATAGGTGTCTCTGTTGAGTGGTGAACAAATTGATTCCTGTAAACATTACCAAGGAAATAAGGATCATGTGATCCATATTGGCTATTTCACAAAGAAATGACCTATAGAGGGATTCTTGAAGACTCCTAGGTGTACAAGTTTTTTCAAATGGATTGATGGGTTTTGTAGGTGGACTAACAAAACCATAGGCTTTGCTCAGAATCCTAAATTCCACTTGTAATTCAAGATTCTAAATGCGTTAATGGGTTTTGGAAATCTAGATGGATTGTGTAACAACACTAGAATAATTAAATAATTTAAATATTACTTTTCATAAATATTTATTTATTAACGTCGACTTTAGAAGGGCACATTATTTAAATGTGCCTCTTTAATTGTATTTAATCCATATGTATTCTTTGTAATTTCATCATATTCAATAATAAATACTATTCTATTGGAAATACCATACCAATTTGGTATCAGAGCTCGAGCTCGAGGCATTCGTCCATCTTCTTCATTCCCCATTCTCCTCATTCTTGCCAACCCGATGCTTGCACTTCTCTCCCGACACCCACCTTCCACGCTTCTCACTACCTTCCCTTCTTTACATTCATCCCATCGCACGCATACCCCTCCTCTCTTCATCGCCCTCTCCTCCCCATTCACTCCATCACCCTCTCGTCCCATTCACTCCCCCGCTTGCTCCCCTCTCCTTCTGAACCCGTGCCCTCCATTCCATCACCTCTCATCCTAATCACTTCTTCGCTGCTCCCCTCTCCTTCCAAAACATCGCCCTCCATCCTTCCAAACGCCCACCTGCTCCAAGCCACGCTCCTCACTCCTCCATTCCCTCACCCCATCCACGCTCCTACGCAACCCTAAGCTCCCTCATTCCATGCCCTCACACCCTCCACGCAATCCTCCTTCCATGCCCTCACTCCATCCACGCTCCTCCGCAACCCTAATATCCCTCCTTCCACTCCCTCACACCCTCCACACAATCCTCCTTCCACACCCTCCTCGCTCCACCTGCAACTCCCGCCACTCCATTCTCTTGTTCCATCTGAAACCCATGGAGATTAAATATGTTCCTTACATAACTATATGTGACTTGGTTGGCCTTTGATTTTGATGAAATACTAATGAAGTGATTGTATTTTGTTAATCAGTCAATGACTACGAGTATGCTATCCTTTCCTTCTAACGTAGGAAGACCTAAGATAAAATCCATGGATATATCAAACCTTTTATGAGCTGGGATATGAAGGGGTTGGAGAAGTCTAGGAGGAGCCACTGTTTCAAACTTATGCCTTTGAAAAGTATCACATTCAACAACATATTTTTGGATATCGGTCTTCATTCCCTTCCAAAAGAAGGATTGATGGATATTGTGGTATGTTTTAAAGAACCCAATATGGTCGGTTGTCGAAGAATCATGCTTATCTTTTAAAAATCCAGTTTCGAATTTTGATGAACTCGATAAATATATCCTTTGTTTGTACCATAGTATGTCTTTCACCCATGAGTATTTGGAGTTTGTTTCCTTGTTACTTCCAACTTCTTCAATAAGCTTACTTGTCTCTGGATCTTTCACATACTCAGTTTGTACTTCTAAAATCCATTTAGGAACAACTATCGAGATGGCGCATAGTGAGGCATCACTTTCAAGCTTCCTTGATAAGCTGTCTGCAACAACATTTTCCTTTCCCTTTTTATACAAAATGTCGAAATCAAAAACCTGTATTTACTCACCTATTTCTGTTGTTCTGGAGAGATATTTTTCCGGGTTAGAAAATGCTTCAGGCTGTTGTGCTATGTTTTAACAAGAAATTTTTCCCCCAACAAATATTGCTTCCACTTAACTAGGGCATGAATTATTGCCAACATTTCTTTGTCGTAATTCGATTTTGTCTGTTCACTTGGTTTTAAATTTCGAAGGCTATGGGATGTTTATCTTGCATGAGCATGACTCCTACGCATGTCCCTGAAGCATCACATTCCATGATACATGTTTTTGTGAAATCTGGGGCTGCTAACACTAGAGTAGAGGTCATTAGAGATTTCAAATTTTCAAAACAAACTTCTGCATCCCGATCCCATTTGAAAGCATCTCTTTTTAATAGAGATGTTAAGGGTGCCACTATTTTTGCATAGTTGCAAACAAATCTTCTATAATAACCTGTCAAACCAAGAAATCCCCTTAACGATGTGATTGTTTTTGGGGAAGGCCACTCAGTGATTGCCACAATTTTCTTGGGATCGACCTTGATTCCTTCGGCTGAAACAATATGCCCCAAAAATTCTATTTCTTTTTTCCCAAAACTAAATTTCAATTTGTTAGCGTAAAACTTGTTTTCTTCTAGGAGCTTCAATACTGTCTCTACGTGCTTGAGGTGTGAGTTCCAGTTTCTGCTATAAACAAGGATATTATCAAAGAAGACCAGCATGAATTTCCTTAGGTATGAACGAAACAAGTTATTCATTACTGCTTGAAATGTTTCCGGAGCATTGGATGATCCAAATAGAATCACACGGAATTCGTACAAGCCTTCATGGGTACAAAAAGTGGTTTTGGGGACGTCTTCTTCTCGGATTCGTATTTGATAAATGATCTTGATTTTAGGTCTAATTTAGAAAAATATTTTTCTCCATGGATCTCATCCAACAATTCATCGACAAAGGGAATGGGAAATTTATCTTTTATGGTGACTTTGTTTAACGCTCGATAATCAATGCAAAGTCTATATGATCCATCCTTTTTCCTGACAAGAATGACTGGCACAGAGAAGGGACTCTTAATACGTGAGATTATGCCAACATCTAATAATTCTTGCACCAGTCGTTCTATCTCTGACTTGTTTCTGTGAGATTATCTGTATGACTTTTTTCTTATTGGAGTTGAGCCTGGTATTAACTCTATGATGTGATCCCTAGAATGTGGGGGGCGGGAGACCTTGAGTAGGGTTTTGGAAAATGTCACCATGGTCCCCCATAAGTCGTTTTAATTCCTTTCGATCAATATTTTGATTTTCATCAACTATCCCTTCCATAACATAGCAATGTAAGAAGAAGGCGTGAAGAGAAACATAAATCACAATGGTAGTCAATTTATATTCCACCACACCAAAAATAAAATGGAAAAAAATATGACAATCCCCGCCGTAAGTGTAATGCCCCAAATTGGAGTCCAGGATACAAGTGCAAAACAAGAATTTCTTCTTGTGAGAAAAAAATGATAATGACGACAACAATAATGAAGAATTTGGTGACACATCTCCTTCTGACATAGAATCAGATAGCAATGAATCCGACACAGAGGAATCAAATGTCATCCCAACACTCTCAGTGGTTCAATGATGGGAATCTCACAACCCCAAACTCCCAAAATGTTTGGCCATATCAAGAACACTAGAGTAACTATGTGGTCGATAGTGGGAGTACACACAACTTCATAGAATCAATGGTAGAAAAACAATTCAACATATTCATCTACCCTACCTTTAGTTTCCAAGTATCAATACCAGGGAACAAAACCACATCCTGTGATGGGAAATGCCATAAAGTAGAACTAGCTATTAAGGACTACCAGTTAAGATCACCAATGTATGCTATGGAGATCGGAGGGGTTGACATTTTTTTAGGGGCCTAGTGGTTGGAAATGTTGGGAACGGTAGGATTAAATATACAAGAACAATTCATTAGATTCTACGAAAATGGGAGGAAGTATAATATTTATGGTATCAACTTCCCCCCTCCCCATATTTTCTCATCCAATAAGATGGAAAAAATGATAAAAAAAGGGAGCTCAAGCCTTCTTCTTACACTGTTATGCTATGGAAGAGATAGTTGATGAAAATCAAAATGCTCATCCAAAGGAAGTAGAACGAATTATGGGGGACCATAGTGACATTTTCCAAAACCCTCCTCATGGCCTCCCCCCCACGTTCTAGGGATCACATCATAGAGTTAACACCAATCTCATCTCCAATTAGAAAGAAATCATACATCTAATCTCACAGAAACAAGTCAGAGAAAGAATGACTGGTGCAAGAATTATTAGATGTTGGCATAATATCACGTAGTAAGAGTCCCCTCTCTATGCCCGTCATTATTGTCAGGAAAAAGGATGGATCATATAGACTTTGCATTGATTATCGAGCGTTAAAAAAAGACACCATAAAATATAAATTTCCCATTCCCTTTGTTGATGAATTGTTGGATGAGATCCATGGAGAAAAATATTTTTCTAAATTAGACCTAAAATCAGGATATTATCAAATACGAATCCGAGAAGAAGACATCCCCAAAACCACTTTTTGTACCCATGAAGGCTTGTCCGAATTATGTGTGATGCCGTTTGGATTATCCAATGCTCCAGCAACATTTCAAGCCGTAATGAATGAATTTTTTCATCCATACCTAAAGAAGTTCGTGCTAGTCTTCTTTGATGATATCCTTGTTTATAGCAGAAACTGGAACTCACACCTCAAGCACGTAGAGACAGTATTGAAGCTCCTAGAAGAAAACAAGTTTTACGCTAACAAATCGAAATGTAGTTTTGGGAAAAAGGAAATAGAGTTTTTGGGGCATATCCTTTCATCCAAAGGCATCAAGGTTGATCCCAATAAAATTTTGGCAATCACTAAGTGGCCTTCCCCCCAAAAAATCACATCATTAAGGGGATTTCTTGGTCTAACAGGTTATTATAGAAGATGTGTCCGCAACTATGCACAAATGGTGGCACCCTTAACATCTCTATTAAAAATACATGCTTTCAAATGGGATCAAGATGCAGAAGCTTGTTTTGAAAAGTTGAAATATCCAATGACCTCTACTCCAGTGCTAGCAGCCCTAGATTTCACAAAAACATTTATCCTAGAATGTGATGCTCCAGGGATAGGTGTAGGAGTCGTGCTCATGTAAGATAAACATCCCATTGCCTTCGAAAGTCAGAATTTAAAACCAAGTGAACAAACAAAATCGACTTACTACAAAGAAATGTTGGCAATAATGCATTCACTAGTTAAGTGGAAGCAATGTTTGTTGGGGGAAACATTTCTTGTTAAAACAGACCATGACAGCCTGAAGTATTTTCTAACCCAGAAAAATCTCTCTCCAGAACAACAGAAATCGGTGAGGAAATCCATGTTTTTTATTTCAACATTTTGTATAAAAAGGGAAAGGAAAATGTTGTTGCAGACAACTTATCAAGGAAGCATGAAAGTGATTCCTCACTATGAGCCATCTCGATAATTGTTCTTGAATAGATTTTAGAAGTCCAAACTGAGTATGCGAAATATCCAAAGAAAAGGAAGTTGATTGAATAAGTTGGAAGTAACAAGGAAACAAACTCCAAATACTCGTGGGAGAAAGAAATACTATTTTACAAACAAAGGATATATTTACCCAGATCGTCAAAATTCAAAACTCAATTTTTAAAAGAGAACAATGATTCTCTGACAACCGGCCTTGTTGGGTTCTTTAAAACATACCACAATATCCATTTGTCCTTCTTTTGGAAGGGAATGAAGACCGATATCCAAAAATATGTTGTTGAATGTGATACATGTAAAAGGAAGAAGTTTGAAACAGTGGCTCCTCCTCGACTTCTCCAACCCCTTCATATCCCATCCCAGAAATGGTCTGAGATATCCATGGATTTTATCTCAATTCTTCCTACATCATAAGGAAAGGATAGCATACTCGTAGTCATTGACTGATTAAAAAATACGCTCACTTCATTAGTATTTCATCAAAAGCAAAGGCCAACCAAGTCATAGATAGTTATGTAAGGCACATATTTAAGCTCCATGGGTTTCCCAAAGTTATCGTTAGTGACAGGGACCCCAAATTTACTAGCAACTTTTGTAAAGAATTGTTCCATCAAGTTGGGACTTCATTAACTATGAGTACCTCTTACCATCCCAGATAGATGGACAAACTGAAGTCGTAAATAAATTCCTTGAAGGATACCTTAGGAATTTCGTAAACAACCGTCAGACCCAATGGGTACATTGGCTACACCTTGCAGAATGGTGGTACAATAGTACATATCATACAACAACAAAAATGTCCACGTTTGAAGCCTTGTATGGGTATCCACTTCCTACAGCGAAGGAATATGTTATCAACAATTTCAAAGTTCAAGCAATAAAAGATTATCTAGCAACATCCAATGAGGTCATCTGTATTTTGAAAAACCATCTTGAACATGCAAGAAACCGCATGAAGCAACAAGCAGAATCAAGAAGAACTGATAGGGAATTCGAAGTGGGTGATTGGGTGTTTGTTCGTGTCCAACCATACAAACAAAATTCACTTAAAAATTCCAAAAATAATAAACTGTCATGTCCCCAATTTCGGATCATTTAGTTCCCATGGGTAAAGGGGACAAAATAACCCCTAGGGAGATAAATTTATTTCATTTTATGTATGCTTAGAATAAAAATTATCCTAAGTCTAGTATAAATAATAATTTTATTAATTTTAATTATTTTTATAAATAAGTATTCCTAAATCTTGAGCAAGTGGGTCAAGAGGGAGCCCCATGAGGATAAGGTTTCTAAAATGGAACTGGAGGTAAGAAAAATAGCAAAAGATGAAAAGCAGGGAAGGTGTAAGAAGTTGCCAAAAGCAAGAAATTAGAAATATATAGGAAAAGCTAAGGAGGGTGCAGTTTCTAAAAGGGAGCTCAGTTTACAAAGCAAGAAACTCTAAAAAATAAGGAAACATCTTGAGACAAAGGGGGGCACAGTTTCTAAAGGAAAGAAAGGCTTGTAATACAAATGCAAGGACGGTATATCCACTCATGGGTGGCCCATGTGGAAGGGTTATCACATGTCACCAAGCTATTCAACTTGCTCAGCAGGTCACCCTAAAATTCTATAAAAGAATGCTTCCAACTCCGATTCACATATTTTGACCATTTTGTAATTGAATGTGAGAGCTAGATCTCCTCTTGTTGAGTGATGTGCCTCAACCTTGGTTTGGGTGATGCTCCCCTTAGCCATTTTTGTTCTATTTTATCCTCCACCCTCTATGGAAGGTATTTAATACTTATTTGCAGCCATTGAATACTGATATGCAACCATTAAAGACTGATCTCAAGTTGGGGTCGAATTGCTTCAAGCCTCCAATTCGAAATCTTTACTCATTCCCTTCATTCAGTGGGAACAATGTGGAAGGGCCGAAATGGAGATTCTTGGTTTAGAAATTTTGAGCACTTATGGGTTGTGAGACATATTCCATTTCATCCATAGGGTCATTTCTAGTAAGAAACGCCTTTTTTCGTGTTGAAAAAGGTGTCTGGATGACCAAGATACAACCATTCTCACCAGAGTCAAGGTTTCAATGTTAAGGAGCGCACACGTGAAGTTTCAGTTGATGAATGCACCCCTGAGAATCTCAGAATGTCTAGTGCGCACCTCATCTACATTCAATAAGCTGATCTACATATCCATATCATTCCAGCATTAAATATTCTCAAGCTTCCATAGAGTGATCATCAGTCAAAGTGTCCTTGGGGAGAGTATTGGAAGATTTCATCAGAAGGAGGTGATCCATTTCAGTGGAGAAGTTAAGTGCAGCTCATAATGTTCAGTGTGCACCCCATATATAGTTAATATCTCTGATCTCATCCTCATATCAGTTCCAGTTCATACTTCCATCTATTCCTCCTCTTCTCATGCCCATTTTCTGAATAATGTAAGAATTTATAGCATTGGAGATGCATTGAAGGTATGAATCTTAAAATATATTTATTCTTTGTTCAAGACCACTTATTTCGACCTGATGCTATTCAATATATTGTATAAAAACCCTACTTTATTCCAGAAATGATATTTCTAAGCCTCTAAGGCTATTTGGAACAATCAAATGGAAGACTAGCTCTTTATGCATCAATTAATGACTAGTTTTTCCATTTTGGCCAGTAAATTTTATGTACAAATCTATTTTATGATCTGATGGATGTATGAGGTTCCTAAGACAATATTAAATCACCCCAAACCATGTTTCTGAGAATTTGGACACACCTTAGTCAGTTTGAGAGAGTTTGGAAAACTTCTAGCAGAGCAATCCTTCCTAGCGCACTTGACCCTTTTTCTCCCAAACTTCATCCAGAGACTTGCAATTTTCCCTGAAATCTGATCCACAATTTATTACAGAGTTTAAATCTTGACATACACCTTTGGTTTCATTCAAGAATTACATCTAAGTCTACTTTGCATATGCTGGAAGGCTCAGGAAGCATCGAAGTAGGCATCATCTTTGGTTGACTGTTGAAAAGTAAATGGCTCCAGTGCTTTGTGCATAGGACTTGGAAGTTGGCCCTGTTATACCTTGTTGCTGCACATTTCCCATATAAAAACTAGAACTTGAATTCATTCCCATCATCCTTAATTTGGGAGTCAGCATCCAGAGTTATCACCTTGCAGGCCATAAAAATTGTTAAAAATTACTACTAAAATTATGCTTACAATTTGTGTTTTGAGTTGAGATTCTAGCCTATTCTTGGCTAGTATCTTACAGGGTATCAGATCACTTTCCTCCACCCCTGTGGAAAGAAATAAGCTCACTGTTGAAGAATATTGCAGAACAAATCCTCAAAAGTGCAATATGAGGCTCCTACCAGTAATTGAGGAATATTTTGAGCCATATGAAGAAGAGGAAATGTCCTATGTTGGAGATTGTTATTTGCAGAAGTGTGAAGAATATTATTTTTCTGACCATATGTCTGAAGAGAACATAGGATCTGATCTACCTATGTCTAAATGGGATGGAAAAGTTTCACGGGGAAAGAAGATGAAGGGATCATTCCAATATCTCATGGAATACAGTGCCTTGAAGAAAGAGATAAGGAAGGTTTTGTCTTTCCAAGAATACTTCTCTTTGGAGATGAAGAGACTATTCAAGTACCCTTACTGCAAAGAAAATGAAATAAGGATTGTGCATATGCTTGACAGTGTGTGCAAAGAAGTGGGGTTAGTAGTACCAAAGGGAGTCAAAGTCGAGGCACAAGTCAATCACTGTTGTGCTAGACAGTGCAAGGAGGAAATGGATCACTCTCTCTCCAAGAAAGGAAGAGGGAAATACCAAGAGTTCTCCATTTGTTTATATAAGTCTTAAATCACTCTTTGGGCTGACCTAACATTATGGTTGGGTTTCCTTTACAAATTATTTCACATCTCCTAATTCATATGGAGTTAGAGGGACTTCCATATACCTTTGGAAAGGTATCAACGCAATATTTCCAACCATGTAAACTATATTGCAATTTGAGTTAGGAATCTAGAGTTAAAATTCCTTCAAAGATAGGGTATCCAAACTAGGCATCCAAAAATAATATTTCAAATAATCTTCATATTGTAATCTCTATCTGTAGTCTCACCCTATCTTTAACATTAATGATAACAACATTTCCTTTGACATCAATGACAACAATATTTCCAACAATCCCCCCCTTTGTCATTGATGGAAACCCTTAGACAATTTTGCAATTTCTCCCCCTGCACAATATTTTGTATTCATGCAATTTTGTTTCTGCATAATATCTGCAATTTATGCCCCTTGAAATCAATGGAAAAGGGATGCTCCCCCTAGGCTCATGATATTATTTCTTCTTCTGTTTATCCCTCTATTTGAATGCTTATTTGCTTTTTTCAATTCCTTTGACTACTCCTTATCATTGTTGTGTTCCCACAACTTCTATCTTTGATGAGGCTTGAAGAAGTTAATGAGGAGTGGGAATTACTCCCAATTTCTATCTGAGATACTCAAAGGCATACTAGGGGAGAGGATTTGTGAATATGTCTGCAATATTTTCCTAGGTTCCAACATAGTCCAACTTAACATTGTTCTCAGTGATTTGTTCCCTCAAAAAGAGATATTTGATAGGAATATGTTTTTTCTTGGAGTGCACTACAAGATTCTTGGAAATACTAATTGAACTTGTGTTATCACACAATATTGGAATAGGATGATTGAACTCTACCTGAATATCCTTCAAATTTTGTTTCATCTAGATAACTTGAGCACAACACATTGTTGCTAGAATGTATTATGCCTGTGTTGTAGATAGGGACACTGAATATTGTTTCATGCTCAATCAAGACACTAAGTAGTTACCCAAATAAAATGTTGCTCCACTTGTACTTCTTTTGTCATTAATACTTCCTACTCAATTTACATCTGTATAGGCTATCATATTTGATTCATTTACTATTGGATACCATATCCCAAAATCTATTGTTCCTTTGAGATACATGAAGATTATTTTTATTGCTAGAACATGAGTCTCCTTAGGCACATCTTGAAATCTTGCCACTTGTCCAATTGCTTGCATTAAATTTGGTCTTGAGGATTTCATGTAAAGTAGGTTTATAATCATTGACCTATAGAGTCTTTGATCCACTTCTTTAGCTTCATCCTCTTTAGTCAAATTGCAACCAATGATCATAGGAGTACTTATAGGTTAGCAGTCCTCCATTTTGAACTTATTCAAAATTTATTTTATATACTTGGTTTGGGAAATGAAAATACCTTCATTTAGTTGAGATAACTGGAGTTCTAAGAAGAAAGTCAGCTCTCCAAGAATAGACATTTTGAATTCCATCTGCATTTTCTTGGAAATTTTTTTGGCTTGATCTATCATCATCACTTCCAAAAATGATGTCATCAACATACACTTCAATGATAATCATATTTCCATGTTCAAATTTTATGTAGAGATTACTATCTGCATTACATTTCCTGAATCCTTGTTGTTGCAAGTACTTGTCTAGCCTTGAGGGCCAAGCTCTAGGGGTGATCTAGATTATTTGGAGACTGAAATGAAGGTAATGATATAAAATAGAAATACACATGAATATTTTGTAGGAAACACAGTAGTGCAATAAAACCCAAATTCTATCAATGAATGGACTGTAAAAACATTGTAAATTGTAAAGCAATATAAACTAGCTCTAGATGGTGGTAACTTATCTCTGAAATATATATGTTAGATACTCTCATACGCAATAACTGAGTTACAATGAGGCCAAAAAGGCCTTTTTAACATAAAGAATAAATGAGAAAACCCTAGACATCAAAAACCCTAACCCTAGGAGTTGAAACGCCAAAATGTTTGTGGGCCCTGATGTGGTTAGTTGATACGTCAACTTCCCCAAGGCACAAATTTTTCATACGATATCCATTTGGGGAATTCAATATCTCGTCATAAAGGTATGGATGAGAAGGAATCTATTTTTTCAACATAGAAAAATATTTCAGCGATCGTCTGATGTTGTCGTGGAAAAAATATGTCATTTAGGGCCTCAAAACAACCCCAGAAGATCATGACCTAAAAAAAACGTAAAAAAACTACCAAGTTGGAAAATTGTGTCTTTGATTCAATGTACTATGTGGGTGGCCACCAATGTCAATATGGATTAAGGAGCTTACTTTATTCCATACATGGCTTTATTCATTCTGTAAACATAGTCTTTATTTTTTGACAGTAGGAACCCTTCTGGATGTTCTATGTAAACTTCTTCTTCTAATTATCTATTTATAAAGATTGATTTTACATCCATTTGATATACCTTGGTATTTTTGGAGCATGTATAAGCCAAGAACATTTTGATTTCTTTTATTATGGTTGTAGGAGAAAAAGTTTCTTCAAAGTCTATTCCTTCAACTTGAGCATACCCTTTGCACACTAGTCTTGCTTTGTTTCTGATTACTTGTCCATCAAGTTGAGAAGCAGGCACATGTATCACTTTCTTCTCATGAAGCATCAATATAAATGGTCCCTCCATCAAACCAAAATTTCCTTTCACATCCCCAGGTGCTAGGAGTGAAGGAAAGTAGGCCAACTTCAACTACCTAAAAATCTCATCCACTGAAACAGTAGATGAATGGTCTCCATTGTTGGCTGGTCCAACAAGAATGTATTTGTATGCCTTATCCAAAGATGTGAATTTATTCCATAGAGGCAAGACGAGTTCTTCCTTATGCAAGGCAAATGCCTCAAGATGTTGCATGTCAATTTCTTCATGGCAACTTGCTTGCGCAACTGTCTTCCACATAGCATGAGAAGAACTCTTTTTGCAAGTTGTCTCCATGTGTGCCATGTAATCTTCCACCCAATCCATATGTGGATGAATGGCATCAAATGGTATCCAAATGTGCATCAGTTGCTACTCATCTAACTGGGCATTGCGGGATATGTCAATGGAATCATAAGTTGTGCTCTCACCTCTAGAATTCCTCATCTCTGAAATGCATTTATCCATACATGGATAGATCTCACTGCTGCTGCATGGTCCAAATAGAATGCACTCAGTTACATCCTCCATATATGAGTCTTCCTCATATAGAGAAATCCCATGATCCTCCAAGTGTGAAACAAGTGCTATGAACCAACCCCCATATCATTGCTACCATCGGGCACTTGCATCACTGAACACTCCTCGTGCTCACCTTGCACATGAGGCTCCTCCAATGCAACATGTGTGCAATCAACCACACACATCACACCACTAGTAGTCCTGGTAGAGGGAAGAGAATCTCCCAAATCCATATGAAATTTCTCTCAGTTTTGTTGTTGCTTTGTCTTTAACAAATTTGAGTTCCACGCCTCTATCCATGAGCATCTGCAAGTAGTTTGCTTTCATCTTTTCCATCTCTCCTTTAATGATGCACAGTTCAGAGCTAGAGACTCTTCCAACAACTCCACCTTGTCTCTCCTCCAACCGAACTCTCCCAATAAGATCCTCCATGAATCTATGTTCCTGATTAGTTCTGGACAATACTTGCAACATCCTCTCTTCGATGAGTAGGAGTAATATCTCCAAGTCGCTCCATGACTACTTGAAAACACCAGGTGTGTTGTCACATGTGAGCTCATCCACTATATGGGGATCATGCAGATTCCCATCCAAAAATCCATGCTCCTTACTACAATGATCCTCAACACCAGAAATTTGAGCCTCACCACTAGAGTACTCAACCATGCCAATCTCATCCCCGCAAGTGGATGCAATCTCATGATGACACAAGGGAATATAGAAATCCGAATTTTGTTCACACCTTTGCATAATCAGAAAATGATTCTTCCTCTTCATTGAATATTTTCCATTGAACCAAGCCATGGCTGCAATTCTACTTTCAATTAAGTAATGGAGCTTGGTCTTGTTGCTCACTGGTGCAAAGGACGATGCTTTGATACCACTATAATGTAACCAATCTGATCATAGGAACATTAAATCAAAGATTTGAAATATTAAACACAATAATGGATAATTTGAAACAAAGGACCACCTAAATTGACTAGAATTGCAAGTGAAAACCCCAAACACCTGTAGACACTACCAAATTCCCCCAAGATGTAACACAGGACTTGCAAAATCTTATGACAATATACAACAACCTAAACAAGTTCACAAGTTCAACAACTGTACTTTTGAGAGTCTGTCACGCCCGAGTAGACTCCTTGGGCTAAACCCAAGGCTTCAAGGCAATTGTCCAAGGGAATTATGTTGAAACTCCATTGCTTCTAGTGCAGTATGGAAGTGGCTGGCCTATATATAAACCTCCAATCTGCTACAAAAGTGATCAGGTATATAAATAAGAGTTGAAATGGTCTTTATAAGGAATTTGGAGAAAATATGCAATAGTGGACAAATTGACTAGTTAACTTTCAAGTCCATCCCAGACAGCCTTTAACCCTCCCAAAACTTAGAACCAAGGATGGGTATGGGTTTTAAATTGTCTCAAGAATCCATGACGATTGAAAAAATGAAAATCGGTTTCATAAAAATCAATTTATTACCAATATACTGAAAACTAGTCAAATTGGGCATCAAAAAGAGCATAGGTTCAAATACACTTGAAAGAAAAAAATGTAATTTGCAGCAAAGAAGTATTGGGATGTGATTTATCATTCAAAATAACAAATATTACATATCATATGCTGATTGGAGCAGCAACCAAGTGTCTAGGGTTGCAATCTCTCATTTCCCTCACCAACCACCAGAAAATTACATGAGAATAATTGAGAGAAGAGATGCTTGAATTGATTCGAGCTTTGGCACACTGTCTGGAACGTGTTGGACCTGAAAATTGATGAGAGGACTTGCAATTAAATTGAATGAGAAATGATTAATGCCATTCTCATCATGAACTAGCTGAATATTCAACTAGATGGTAGCACAATAGGGGCACATCTCCCAAGTCTTGAAAGCTCAAAGCTCTCAATGCAATAATCAAACTCACAAAAGATGTGAGAGTGGTGCACTCCTCTTATTTTATAAGCTTCTTTGGCTTCATTGAAAAGCTACTCTTCATGTGGTCCACTTGCCTCATCCAATGCTTTATGAGAATCTTGCAGCTTTATGAGAATCTTTCTTTGCTTTCTTGCCTTTGCTTTAGTTTGCTTTCTTGCTTTTGGAAACTTCTTCTTTGTCTTGATTTTATTTTGCTTTCCTTCTTTTCAGAACTTTCCTGGTTTTTTTCCTCTTTCTTGATTTTTTGTGCTTTCCTGCTTTTAATATTGCTTTCCATCTTTTCTACTTTACACTGCTTTTCTTCAAGTTTCCTATTTTGAGTGACAACTCACAGGGCCATCCTTATCTCCTTATGCGCCCTCATAGGCCCTCTCCTTATGCACCCTCATGGGCCCTTTAGCATTTTCCAACACATATCATAATTAAATATTCAAAAACATAGACTTCATCACTCCTAATTTAATTTATTCCAAAACACCATAGCTAGAATTTATTCCCTAGCTAATTTAATTAATGACATAAAGTACTAGGCCAAAATTACTCCCTTATTAATTAATTTAATAATTTCCACTAGACCCCATGGGAGTGGAGTGGTTAGTGGCTTGACCATGGTTCCCTTAGGAAAGGGACATTACATACAAGAAATATAAGGTTTTTGTACAACACTCGTTAAAGAAGAGTTAGTATTTTTTATGCCAAATGTAAGAGTTAAACCATTATAGATCCATCTTAACTCTAACTCTATCAAGCGCCAAGAGCAATCAAATCCTTTGAGGTGCAAATCCCTTTTAGAATCTTAAACTTGAGGAAAGGTTTGCATCTCAAGGAATTTGATCCCAGCTCTAAGTACTTGATAGAGCCAAAGTTAAGATGGATATATGTTGGTTTAATTATTATTCTATAAATATCTCGGGTGATAGGTTTCATTCTTCTTGTTTACTTTGTCTCACCCATATATTTGGTATATTTTTCATGCCCTTTGAGGAATTTGGAGTAACCAAAGAGTATTTCATGGCACACTCTAAGAAAATCGGCCTCTTCAATGATGGGAACTTGAGGTTTTAAAAGAAAATACAAGAGAAATCCAATATTGGAGAATGAACATACTTCCTAGAAGCCATTTTGGCTTTCATGCCCCGTCCTACCATGAAAAAGGCACATCTAGAAGTAGAGATGTTGTTGTTCGAAGCCTTGGATGAGGTAAATTAGCATAAAATCGTAAACCTAAAAGCCTAGCTAACCATAACTCTAAATTCGTTGAAGTCTAATTACACATTGAATTGTGTTAGAAGCCTAGATTGCTTGAGCTGAATGTTGAACTTAGATTGAATAATTTAAGGAATTGCTGGCCGATTCCCCGAGATTGCTTGACATACATTCAACAGTACATGTTGTGTGGACAGTAAAGTGGCAGAAATATCCATGAAGAATGTGGATAACAGGGGGTTTTAAAATAAAATATTAACCCTTTAAATTTTAATTCATGTGCCCACTGCCCGCCCCATTAAAACTTCAACAAAATATTTTTAAAACGTGAAACAATAATTTTAAAACTCGTTAACCGTGTATTAATGGTCTGTATTAACATGTTTTATCGTGTAAGTAAATTATTTATAACGATCATATCCCGAGTTTGAAACTTGGTGAAGTCATCATGATGTATTAATGTTATTAATCAATTTTCATTTCCATAATATGTTAATATTGATTCAATAATATTATAAAAATGGTTTTCATGAAATAAATACTCTGTGTCGTAACTTTATGATTAAATATTACAAAATTGTAAAATTAATTTTACGGATAATGACCCACCAACTATTCGACCTGAATGGAGTGAAGGATTTTCACAAGAATCTAATGTTTTTATTTTTAATTTTTTATTTTGCAAAATCTAAATTTAACTGTGTTTTAATGGTGATTTTGATGGTAGAAACAGAATCTACCATCAAAAACCCATGGAACACCCAAAATTTCAGAGTTTGAGAATTGTAACCGGGATTTTAAAAAAAAATTATTAGATTTTTTCAAAATTGTGCCGCAAATTTTTCCGTTTGAAATCATAGAACTTTTAAACTACATGCCCTTGCCATTTTCATAAACCAATTTTACACACCCATGTAATATGGAATAAACAATTTTTTTAATAGAATCTCAAATTTTAAGTAATGAGTTGTAAAATCCCCAATTTCATTTGATTTGAAAATATTCTTATTAAAAATGAGATTGTCAAATTTGCTTTATTAATCTAATGCTAATTAAAATAATTACATTAAGAAACAAAATATTCTAACATATTTAGAAGCAATTTACATAATGTTTACATATTTACAAATAATTTATATTTTACATTAAAATATGTAGACATCTCTTTTATAAATAAAGAAGAATGAGTCCACATAAAACTATTAAACTAGCACAACCACTTAATTTGTGGTCGTTGAACACCGATAGGTCACAATTTAAGTTTCATGAACAAGTTATCTATTACTTGTTCTCCATGCTTAGTTGTAATCACTTGTTGTCTATGCCTCAGCTACCTGTTACCTTCTTTAGTTAAATGGGTTGTTGTCACTACATGTTATCCATGGATGAGTTATGAGTTATCCATGCATCAACTCTCAGTTAGTATATATATATATATATATATATATATATATATATTTTCAATTGTGAACGACGCCCATAAAATCAATCTTAACAATACGATTGTCCCATCCTCTTTCAATCTAGGAAAAGCATAGATGGTAGTCCACCCCAAATTCTAAGATATAAACACCTATCGGTGTAACAAATAACATATAGATTGGTCTAAACATAAAGGATACAAGTATGTTCATTTTGGTGTTATTAAACTTGGTCTTGGTCCTTTAGTTTGACCATTTCTTCATGTATCTTCTATGTGTGTTGTAGTAGATACTAAACATCTATAATTTGTTGATGTTGTAATAGAAGGGTTTTTAGGACTGTTGCACAATGGTCAATGTTTTGGTACATTTTTTCCTAAGTATTATGTCATCTTAGATGATCCCCACATTTACAACCTTTTGAAAGCTTACATCTACCCTCAAGGATTCAAAATGGATACCGGGTAACATATTATTCAACTGAAATCCATGGTTGTTGTCAGATTTGGCAATGACACACTTCCTCATCTAACAGATTATGTCCATCAAAGTTATCACCTGCTTAGTGTGGTTGAAACTGATAAATATAAATTATAATCAACCCCAATCACATTCGATGGGACATGCATTAAGTATCCAAGCATCTGGGAGATCAAATATAAATATCTATGTTTAAGAGAAAGGATGTTACAAAACTAGTTTGTTGTAAATATGCTTGTAGTTTTTTATAGAAGTTCAAGTTCTTTTAGACTTCTGAATCAATCCTCAATTCCTCAATTCCAACCTCATCTCCTGATATCTAGTTCTTATGCTCCCTCCTCATCTTCCTCTATACCAATATTCTCAGAACCTTGTTATGTTAATAGAGAATTGCAACCTTCTTTTTCAGAAGTTCATCCTACAAAACACAAAGGGAAACATCAAGATTGTCCTACTTGCCAAAAAAATCTTGCAAAATACTAAGCACATAAATAAAACTCCTGTGAATTCATGTTCTCTCAGTAACCTAGGAGACTATTGGCTCATGATGAAGTTTCCACAATAGGTGCTTGATATTTTTTCCCTCGTAGAAATATTGCCGACACACCCTTCAAGCAGTTTTCTAAAGACGGCCAAGTGAAAAGAGAATATCTCAATCATAGATCTTCTACAACAACAACAATTGTTTATGATGAGACAAAATTGGCAAATGATGGAAATTTGCAACACCAACATACCACAACAAATATAGATGTTATTATTCTCAAGAAAGCCATCTTAGAAGAAAAAGAGCAAATTGAGGTGATTAATTCTAAAATGGAATTAGTCATGCATGTGTTAGAAGATACACGTCAAATAAAGTTTGATATTTCTGCAGCAACAATAAAATTAAATAAAAGGCTTTATGTATTGGGACGTATGTTTGTCAGAATATTGGAACTTAAAAATTCTCCCACAAAGGTCAGTAAGATACTCTAAAGAGTGTACTCAAGTGGCCCTCTGAAGAAGACTATAAGAAAGCTCATGCAAAACATCATTCCTTGGGAATGATGAATGTTGAATGTTGAAGAAGATCACAAGCCATAATTTGATTTTGTCCAAAGATATGAAATATGAAGAAGTGACTGAATTGAAAGAAATGATTGCAGAATTCAAAAAGATGCCAAAAGCAATTCCTTCTAAATATTTACAAATGATGCAATTAGACAAAACAAAAGGACAAAGTTTAGGTCACACTACACCTACACCCAACATGGATTTAATAATGCGGGTTGCATCCTCTTGAACTATTCCACAACATTTGGGAATACAAGGAATGAGGAATATCATCCCACAAATGGTTAACCAACCAATTTTAAATATTGGATTCCCAAAAAGAGAGGAAATTTGTGATGTCATTCATATTATGGCAAATTGTGAAACCTACAAGGGTCTCAAGATCTCACAATTTCTGCATAGCAACTTGATATGTATATAGTAGTAGGACTCTTAGGTCTTGCTTACGATTGGTGGTGGTAGATACGATATGAGAAGAAATACTAGGAGATAATGATGCAAATCACCAGATTCTAAAAGCTCTAGGAAGAGAATTCTATGGTCCCAAAGAATATCGGGATTATGGACATTCAACATCTTTATTTATGACTCAAATATGATGTAATTTAACCATGCATGAAGAATATTTGTGTTTTATGCAAAAATTTCTAATTACTTCCCTAAATGAAGATAATCGGACCTACCTATAGTACTATCTCATGAGTTTTCCAAGTCTATTCTAGATGCAGTCGAGCCGTATTTTAAAGATGAAAAGATATCTTTAAAATGGATGTCTTTAGCACAACTTCATGCCCACATTGTATAGGTTTGGAAAGAGCATTAGTTGGAAAAGAGTCTCCAAATATTTCAAGCACCAGGATTCAATGTACACGCTTGGGCCTTTGTAACAATGTTGCTAACATGCTAGATTGGGGATGCGGTGCACATACAAAGGTCATCTAAGTAAACTCTATAGCTTCCAAAAAAAGAAGAAGAACTTATACACAAGGCCATCATGGTTCGGACTTGAAAAACCTATGAATTTCTTTAAGCAAAAGAAACTTATGCAACATAAAAGAAGATTGTATGCAAAGTGGCGATCAATGATTGCTAAAAAAGAAAATTGTTTCATCTATAGGAAAAAGGGATAATGAGATAACAGATGCCCCTCAAAACATAAGAAACCCATACTTGCTAATTTGTTTTATGAAGAACTAGACCCAACATGGTGGGTTATAATATATTATAGCCTTGGTGAATATCCACAAGGTGAAGTATATTTTTTACCATTCAATAGTGGATTTGATTCCAATTCACTTGCTTTTCAATTTGATTTTTTTTCCTTGGATTCTTCTGATTTTCAATCCCCACATTTGGGAGTATCTGATGCCTACTCTCCTCCAGAATATTGTTTTGGATTATTTTCTTCTTCTATTTTGTTTTCAAGAATTAAATTTTCTCCATGGTAAATATCATTGGCTGAAATAGATCAAGAACTCAGTGAATTGCCACCATATCAAGATATCCTAAAATAGGAACTTAGAGAAGAAAATAAAAAATAGAATCAAGAAACAAGTTTGAATCCTCAATATATCCATACTATCAAGAAAAATCATGCATTCTATGCTCCTACCGAATTGTACAAGAAACACCTTGATAGCCATATGGATAGTAAAAATTTCCAAAAAGACAGAGTTAATGCTTCGACTCCAAATAAAAGAAAAACAAGATTCTCTTAGAAAAATAGCAAAGGAGATAGGAGAGATGAAACGAATCTTGGAAGTCACTATGCAAGAGAGAGATCAATCTTATGATGAAGAACTCTCTAAGAGTTCAACCAAGCATTAGAAATTCCCCCAGCAAAAGGAAAAGAAACGCTTTTATTAGAAGAAAGTAAATAACAAAAATAAGAAAGAAAATACAATATTGAATCTTTTATCGGCCAATTTTCTGGACCAAAAATTTACATCAAAGTATGGTTCTGATCCCTTGAGTGTAAGCCATACCAGATGGATTGCAAAATCGAATCAGGTTGTCAAATAAACCTTGCAAAGGGAAATACAATTTTGATTTTTTATTGGCAAGACACCATAGATCAAGGAATGACAAAAGAAGGAAACCCTATCAAGCTCCTTAGAAAAGTACCTAATTTTACATTCAATATTGAAGGTCAGTTAGATGTTATTTCACTCACTATATTATAGAGCATTAAATATGATTGTATTTTAGGATTTGAATTCTTAAATAGAGTCAGCCCTATTTCCATAGATGTAAAAAATATGGTATTTAAATGTATGTTAAGTGGTAAGAAAGTTTCATTTCCTGTATATTATTATCGTACACCTAAGTGTAACAAGACAGTATCTGTTGGAATATTTAAAACCCGTCCATGTCATTTAATACCTTAGGATAGCATTATTGATCATTTTTTATTAATTCCTAGGTGTTAGACTAGGTAGTTGGCTAAAATACATATTGTGTGGACCACAAGTCATCAATGTGTGGACCAAAAGAATCCTAGACTCACCTGGGCGCATTTATGAATATTCTAGATAAGATTTGTTTTGATTCTGGCTGATTTTATCCAATACTGGAATAGAAAGGCGCCTTACTTCTTTTTACTGATTTTTACCACTTTTTGGTGAAAGGTGAAAGCTAGTTGACTAGTCTTAGTCATTTTTTGTCCAACTCATCCTCCATGATGTTTCCTCCTTACAAATTATGTATTTAGCATGATTTTCCATCCTACATCACCATCTGATCACTACTTCAAAAATTTGTGAGCCTTAGAGGTGACTTAGAGAGCACACTTTCCACCTAAGGGGGGTTTTGCATATTTTTAGTAAGCCTGCTTTTGTGAGGATTCGAATGGAAACCTTTTTCATTCGAATATCTGATTTAATGTTATATATTTGAAGCCACTTAATTTCCCAAGGTTGGAAGATGTAAAGTTATTCAATAGAGAAATTTTGTTTGCATCATACTTGATTGTTTTTTAGTGTTCTTGACTAGTTGTGTGAGATAATGTGTGAGAGGATGAAATTTATTGATCAGATCTTGGCGTGATCTAAATTTCACATGGTATCAGAGCTATCAATCTATTATTTTCTCCTTCTATTGTCTTGCAAGATCCAACCAGTCTCAAGAAGGGCACATTCAATCATCTACAGGGCGCATTCATTCACCCAGGGGGCGCAACTGAGCATCTATAGGTGCACCCAAACCACTCCAAAAGCTATTTCAGAGCTTCCATGGATCAATCACATCAGATAATACTCACTCCATTCAATTATTTTGACTGGAAAGCGCAAATGGAGATCATGTTGAGGAGCAAAGGCCTCTACAGAGTGACTATGGCATCTGAAACTGAGCCTACCTCAACAATTGAGAAGGAAAAGTGGCACAACAGAAGATATGAATCCTATGGTATCTTGTGTCTTAGCACATCCAGGGATATTCTATTCCATATAGATGGTCTTACCACTCCAAGTGAAGTTTGGGAGAATCTCCAAGACTTGTTTGGCAAGACAGATGAATTGAGAGGCCACCAACTAGATAATGAACTAGTTTCACTAAGTCCAAATAATTTCGAGAACCTTCAAGACTTCTTTTCAAAGTTCAAGTCACTTGTTATTCAATTGAAGAAATGTGGAATTTATAAAAAATATGAACAATTGATCTTGTCCATCCTCTCGAAGCTTGGCCCACATTATCCAATCTTTGTTTCGACCTTCCATGCTACAAGGAGGGCAGTTCGAAACTGGAAGAGTCCTACTGTGTCAGAATTCATGGAATCTCTTACACAAGAACAAGACAAGTTGGTCTTGATGAGAGCAATAAAAAATCCATCAAACTATCATTGTTTGACTGCTAGAGATTCAAAGAGTTCGAAAGGAAAGAAGAAGGGCAATTTCAAGAAACCCACTGATCAGAGGAAAGACAAACATAAAGTTCATGAAGACTCCTCCAACATCAAGAGGAATCCAAATAAGAAGCAAGAGAAGGCAAAGTGCACCTATTGCAATAGGGGATTTCATCTTGAGAGCTCCTGCATGAAGAAGACCATTGATCAAATGGATCAAATCCTGGAGAAAGAAAATATCCCTCTTCCTGAGAGCGCAAGAAGGAAGAAAGGAGGACAGAGTTATGAAGACAAGGAGTGAGTGCATGCTTTGATGGCAAGCACATCCAAACCTACCTCTTTCATCATAGATTATGTAGCTTCAAGACATATGGTGTCTACAAGGGAGATATTTTCCTCTCTTTATTCTTCTAATGGTCCAACCATTGTGTTGGGTGATGATTCTGAAACTTCAAGCAAAGGTAAAGGCAGTATTGATCTAGATTTTGGTTCATTCACTAATGTGTTGTATGTTCCAGGACTTGCTGCATGTGATATTTTAGAGGTTGGATCACACAGCTGTAGCATACCTCACTAAACTCACTCAAGAAGTGCAGAAAGAAGAAGAAGAAATGTTGATTCAATAATCACTCATACACAAGAAATGGAAAAAACTGTTGTATCATACATCAGCTGCGAGCTGGCACCCTGAATAGTGAATAATAACTTAATACAATCAAATGAATTCGAATGCCTCCTAAGGTCATTCGAATTCTCCTCAACGTGTGGCTTAGATGACATTGGAGACATCATCCAATCAGTAATAGTGGTCACAGGTAGTCAAATACCAGTCAAATGAGTCTAACTGAGTATAACTGGTGCATGTGGCACAAATCTAGGGAAGGAGACTCCGATGTGGGCACATGAGGAGCTTTCAGTAGTCAGTATAGCTGGTCTAGTCTCTTTGGAGGTCTATCTAAGTGGTTCAGTTAGTTAAACTAGTAATCAATCCTCAAATCAAGGAACAGATCCACTAATCATGGAACTAACTGGAGAATCTCCTAAATAGGTGGAAGAGGGTGCACTTGTACTCCAGTGATGAAAACAAGGGCGCATATGTGGCTAGGAGGGATAGAACTGAGTAGAAACAGGCTCCTGGGGCTGAAAAACTGGGGACTGGGTGCTGGGAGACTACCATACTGATGACTGGATGCATGCAGAATGTATGCAAGCATGCAAATATAAAAAATTATGGTGAGAATATTCCAACACCCCACCACAAGCCAAACTATGAGGAACAAATGAAGGAACTAATGGTAGGGCCCTGGTAACTAAGACCAAAGGTCACCCCATACAACAATCTAAATAAATAAAGTGAGGAAAGAGGGAAAACCTAGTGGGAAGAAATCCCCCCCTCAAAATAGACTGAAGGATGCTAATGTAGCATGTCATCACTCACCCCAAATGGTAATTGCACTTCTCCACCAAAGAAGGATCCGTCGGCAAGAAATGGATCAGTAATGTGAGAAGGATGAAACCTTCCATTCTGAAAATCAGATCTAGTTCTCCTCGTATCAAGTGGATCTCCCACAATATCTCCGACAGATCTAAAAGTAGTGGCTTCCCATCTAGGAAGAGGAGGATATGCAAGCTGTAGATATGGATCTTGGTCTTCCATTCGCTCATCTTCACTAATAGGTGCTATATCTTCAGGTTCTTGTTGATCTGGATCTAGCATTATCTCAAAAAGATTTATCTTCCTCTTGGGAAGAAGTGGATCGTGCTCCAAAGACATGTGCTTGAGTTCTCCAACAATGGATGCAAGCGAATCTCGAGGCTTCCTGAACTTGCTCTTCCTACCAAGCATGGTGGGAACAAATTCAAAAATATGAAGATCATTGTGGAGCATGTGATTCGAACCAACTGAGGTAGAATCAACTCCATGAATGCGTATGTAGTTCTTTGATATCTCCTTTGAACCGTCATAGGTGATATCATAACCAAATGAACCAATACATGATGGTGATGGCTTGGACTTCAAATCAGATCCAAGAATTGATAGATGGATTCTTATGATCTCCTTTGAACCAGTAGGGGTGAGATCAAAACCAAAATCACAAGGATATGCATGAGACTTGAACCCAAGCGAATGATGGTGTCTTCCATCTTCGGTGAAACTTTGAAAACATGTTCCAAAGACCAAATAGGAGTTTATAGGAATCATTTGATGAGGGAGAGCGAATGCATCACCTCCAAAATACTCAGTAGATCATCATCTTGCACATCAACAAGCTCATGGGAAGTAGAGATTTCAAAAGTCTATTCAACTTCTAGAGTAGTAGCTGACATATCTTGCTCAGAATTTGAATTAGAAAATGGATCAACTTCATCAGTGGTGATGGACCATTTTGAAATAGTAGATCCTGATATCATGTCTTGGATTTCGACTTCATCTTGAACAACTTCATCACAGGAGATGATTGAGTTCGAATCATGAATAGAGAGAGCACTGAAGGCAGTACTACTAGGCTTGTTCTCCAAATGGCTAACATCATCCTCTTCCTTCTTTCCAAATAATCTATCCAATCTTGTCCAGTTATCATTTGGATGTTCTGCAGGATCAATGAGGTATTCGATATTGTAAAGCATAGCAGTACATGTTGTTGCTGAGGCTTTGTCACAATCATCTATCCAATCTTCTTCCTCTTCATAGGAAACAAAATCTCTCTTAACACAAATACACATATCAAAGAGACCATATCTCTTTAGGTATGCTATCATCTTGGGTTTCCATTATTCGTAGTTGTATGAAGAGAGAGAAGGAATTGCTTTCAGATCCATGGAAGCTGTTGTAGAATTCGAATCTACTGTTGCAACTACAGAAAACTACTGCAACTGCAAAAATCATCGAAACTGCTGCAACTGCAGGAAACTATTGCAATTGCAGAAAAATTCAAAACTGCTACAACTACAGAGAACTTCGAATAACCTGCAAAAACAATGGAGATCCATCGTAGTTGTTGAATTCGAATCTGTTGAAGATGGATTCGAATGATGGAGATAACCTGCAAAACAATGAGAATTGTAAATGGAGATCTGCTGCAATTTGAATATTAAGATATATGTTAATGGTTAGGAATTAGGGGTTAGACGTCATAGCATTTACAAGCTTAAGATATAGGATCTTTAGACATTCTTCAAGTATTAAGGGTATTAGGGAATATGTGCTATAGTTTGTGGCTTAATAAGTAGTAGAGGTGAAATATTATAGGTATTTTAGTTTATAGGTGGTATTAGTTTGGGCTAAATAAAATGCTGGTTGTAATATTTTGGCTTATCAATGATTTTGGGTTATAAACCTAGTCATTAGTAATAGGTGATGACATAACTACTAACTCATTACCTTTTATAACCCCTTATTCACACCACCTTATTAATGCACACATAAATCAATGCAATACTTAATGAGCATAGTGTTAAGAATAACTCTCCAAATTAGTTATGTTATTGTTCTCATCATAAGGGTTGTGTTTGATAAGGTTGTGTGAATGTTGTACGCTCTAATCAAAGATTTGAAAATTATAGAACCCTAATGAATGTTAATAATTTGTATTCAACCATGTTGGGAAAAATCTATATTAAGGTTGAGAAAATGTTCTTTAGAATGTATGCAAAAATGGATTGAGTACTAAATTTTAATGCCACATTTGAGTACTTGTTATGCAACATCATGTCTTTTGTCCTCATTTGAAATAACATGATATACTTCCATGGCCTCCTCTTGCTCATGAAATACACAAAAATGAGCTTAAATTTTAGTACACCATTTAAATCATTAGCCCTAATCCCATAAACCCTAACACCCATTACTCCTTAACCCATAAATCCAAAACCCAAAACCCTAACACCTATAACCACTACAGAATCTTAAAATAATGACCCTTAAACCTCAAGAAGATGACCTACATCAGTACAACATCTAATGCACTTATTCCAAAGGAACACTTCCAACGTCAATTACCTTAACTTGATTTCAAGTAGGTTCTATTTTGGAAGAAAATGCTTAGGTTGACACAAAATTTGACACTATTTTTTCACCAACTTTAGCTTCAACTAGTGGCTTAAATACAAAAGTAAAAAATGGTCATGCCCATATTCATCATTAGAAAAACCAATACTTTAAGAAAAAGATACTATACCCCAATTCTTAATTTCATAAACCAAGACTCTAATGCTCTACTCCATATATAATTTGAGCTAAGAGTGTGAATCCAAAGTTGTTGTGATAGGTAGAGTAAGAAAGTCAGATTGGCATGTCAAGGATTCGATGTTTTGAGGTAGATATTCTTGTTACATACTTCATATATATATATTATCCTTTTGAGAGATTTCTTCCATAAATTACATAAAATATATATATAATTTTAAACACAAATATATTTACATAAATAATAATAATAAATACATAAAAAACAAACAAACAAAACAATATTCAACTCACCTTTCAAACTCTTGCACCCACCCTTCTTCGTTTTCTTCCTCTGCAGCATCTCGTCGATCCACATCAGTATCATTGATACATGATCTGAGCAATTCAACCATTGAGGATTTGAGACAGATAGCGACCCAGAGAGAACAACAATATTTAACTCACCTTTCAAACTCTTGTGCCCACGCTTCTTCCTCTCTATCATCCTGTAGATCCACATCAGTATCAGTGACGCGTGATCTGATCAACTCAGCCATTGAGGATTTGAGACAGCTAGTGACCCTACGAGAAAACAATGGGAGAGGCGATTTGGACTAGCGGATAATGAGGAGCGCAGAGTTTGATTGGGCAGGGGAGAGGGAGGCCAAGTAGAGAAACTGTAATAGGATCCAATGCCTCCCAAATCTGTAAGTACCAAGCCCTAAATCATTTCGATCTGAAAAAATTAAAAATTATTTTGCAAACCCACTTTTCCAATGGCGTTTTCAAACACCGGTGCTTGCAAATTTTGATTGTGCTTCCTTTGCAATTCAACGCAGACCCTAAATCAAGAATTCAACCAAATAAAACTTATGCATTAGTCCTTTTAACATTTTTCCCTACAATATCTTAACTTAGGCTTTAATCATGTCAAGGTTACGATTTCCTTGCTCAGATTTGCAACTGTTGACCACGGTTTCCATATCCTTGTCAACCCATGATTTAATTTCACTCCTCCCAAAGTTCCGACTAATCAATTTGAGGTTCTAAATGAGGATGCTCATGATCTAGAGGAGGATGCAGGGTGCATGGAAGAGGACGCATTTGAGAAGGTAGAGCAAGAAGGAAATGACGAAAAATACCAGGAAGAAATGGAAAATCCCCAACCTTGGGAGGAGCCAAAGAATGGCTTCTAAACCCTCACATATGTCAGGGTCCTCAAATAATTTCTCAACTCCCTCCTTACAACTTGGGCGGAATTAAGCTAGAGAAGCAAAGAGAAAGTGTATTTGAGCACAACAAAGTAATGTAATGACAATCCACATTAGTGGAATATGGCTATTATTTGCAAGGTTCATCTCAAAGTTAAATATTCTTTCATATTATATTGTTAAAATGCCAGTGTATTAAGAAATAGTAGTTGTACTAGTAGTTAGAATAAGAAATTAGGGGACATAACAGTCCACCTCCCACCTCATGTTTGGAGATTGGAAAATCTCGAGGATCACTTGATTTTTTAATATCACTGCAACCTTGGTCTTTTCTTAATATGATACAACTTTTCCTTAAGAAAGTCTCGAAACACTACAAAGTTATTTGGGTAATTATATAACACTTCTTAGATCCATAAATGAAAGCATTTTAGTTTTTCTTCTCCCAATTTTGTTCACTGCACCCAAACACATAATAGGAAATTGTAGCACTCCCCCAAAAAATATTTATTGGGTGGTCCTAAATTAGAAACAAAATATCCAATTATTTCTTAGAGTAATATTTGTAGTCATAATTAGCCAAGTCAACGTAAGATGAAGTGTTTCAATATTTATTTCTGAAATAAGCTTCTTTGTCATTGGAATCATAATATCACCACCATGTAAACATTGTTTTGGAAGAGGAAATATGCCCCACACCTCTCATGGGAGAATATCTCTCAAACCATGATTTGTCTACAAGGCTCCCACATCTAAACAATGTTCAAAATGACCTGGACACCTTAATTCATAAAACGTTTGGGAAATTGAAGATAACGAGTACACTTTATTTTGCATTGGCTCCATGAGCCAATTGTTGACCTCCTTACAACATTCTATTAATCCCTTAAGGGAGTTCAATATCAACTGAAACTAGTGAAGATTAATCTCCATCAGTTTTGGGTGGAAGAACAACATCAAATTAAATATGCAATGTCATCGGTTTTCAGAAAATGAAAGCACTTGAATTCCTAGCCAATATGATTTCTATAGGAGCACTGTCACCATCCAATGTGGAAAGAACTACAAGTAAGGTTAATAAGTTAACTTAGACCATATTTCCTTGATGGGTAAAATATGATTAACTAACGTTATTGTTAGACATGAATACACACAACTAATGAAAACCTTTCAAATTTGAACAACAAATTCATTGTGGAGTAAGATATGGAACTTGGACTATTGGCCCCAAAACTATATTGGGATGGAAACAAAATATCACAAGGAATCTTAATTAAAAACAATGAAGAAAATATTTTCATCTTAATTGCAAACGATGAAGAAATTTTTTTAATGCTCTAAAAAGGCTTGGACAATGTCATCATGATAATCATTGTCATCAACATCAACATCATCAACATCAAGAATGCCATCATCATCATCTTCATTATCATCATCAATGTCATCGTCATCATCATCATGATCAGGATCATCATCATCATGATTGGTATCATCACCATCCTCCTCATCATCATGTATTCATAAATGGTATAAATGCTCATGAATACTAAATATTGTGTTAAAAATGATATAGATGTTCATGCATCTTCAATGATGTTGAATTCATCATTTTCATTGGAAATTCATTATAACATGTTGCATACATGGACTTAGTATGTTAATTCACTATTAGCCAATTTGATTATGGATATGATGATTCCAATCTCCACGATGAATGATGCAACCCAAGCAATTTAAGGGTGATCCTATGCAATTTAAGGGAAATCTAGGATGTACTGAAGATTGCTTGTCTAGACTCTTTATATCCATTTACATATATGCCATTTCAATATGTTGAACTCTATATGGAACATAGGCTAGATGGTTGGGTGTCTCCATGAGTAATACAACTATTATCAAGCAAACCTATATAAATGTCATGGAATAGAAATGCAAACTAGTAGGTTGCAATATAACCTAGAAGACAAATTTGCAATTTACTCCAAATAATTTTGCACACAGGTTGCACCTACTAGCTCAATGAGATTGGATTTCCTAACAAAACCTACATGTTGAATGAAACCTAAAGGAAAATCTCTTATTTTTGGAGATTGGAAAATATCAAGGATCACTTGATTTTTTAGGATAGCTGCAACCTTGGTATTTTCTTAATATGATACAATTGTTCCTTAAAAAAAGTCTCGAAACCCTACCAAGTTATTTGGGTAATTAGCCAACACTTCTTAGATCCATACATGAAATCATTTTAGTTGTTTCTTCTTCCAATTTTGTTCACTGCACCCAAACACATTATAAGAAATTGTGCACTACCCAAAAAATATTTATTGGGTGGTCTTAAATTAGAAACTACATATCCACTTGTTGTTTAGAGTAAGATTTGTAGTCATTAGTAGGTTGCAATATAACCTAGAAGACAAATTTGCAATTTACTCCTTCAAATAATTTTGCACACAGGTTGCACCTACTAGCTCAATGAGATTGGATTTCCTAACAAAACCTACGCGTTGAATGAAACCTAAAGGAAAATCTCTTATTTTTGGAGATTGGAAAATCTCGAGGATCACTTGATTTTTTAATATCACTGCAACCTTGGTCTTTTCTTAATATGATACAACTTTTCCTCAAGAAAAAGTCTCGAAACACTACAAATTTATTTGGGTAACTAGATAACACTTCTTAGATCCATACATGAAAGCATTTTAGTTTTTCTTCTCCCAATTTTGTTCACTACACCCAAACACATTATAGGAAATTGTAGCACTCCCCCAAAAAATATTTATTGGGTGGTGCTAAATTAGAAACAAAATATCCAATTATTTCTTAGAGTAATATTTGTAGTCATAATTAGCCAAGTCAACGTAAGATGAAGTGTTTCAATATTTATTTCTGAAATAAGCTTCTTTGTCACTGGAATCATAATATCACCACCATGTAAACATTGTTTTGGAAGAGGAAATATGCCCCACACCTCTCATGGGAGAATATCTCTCAAACCATGATTTGTCTACATGGCTCCCACATCTAAACAATGTTCAAAATGACCTGGACACCTTAATTCATAAAACGTTTGGGAAATTGAAGATAACGAGTACACTTTATTTTGCACTGGCTCCATGAGCCAATTGTTGACCTCCTTACAACATTCTATTAATCCCTTAAGGGAGTTCAATATCAATTGAAACTATTGAAGATTAATCTCCATCAGTTTTGGGTGGAAGAACAACATCAAATTAAATATGCAATGCCATTGGTTTTCAGAAAATGAAAGCACTTGAATTCTTGGCCAATATGATTTCTATAGCAGCACTGTCACCATCCAATGTGGCAAGAACTACAAGTAAGGTTAATAACTTAACTTAGACCATATTTCCTTCATGGGGAAAATAGGATTAACTAACTTTATTGTTAGACATGAATACACAAAACCAATGGAAACCTTTCAAATTTGGACAAAAAAATTCATTATGGAGTAAGATATGGAACTTGGACTATTGGCCCAAGAACTATATTGGGATGGATCTCACATGGCATCTTAATTACAAACAATGAAGCAAATATTGTCATCTTAATTACAAACGATGAAGCAAATTTTTAATGCTCTAAAAATTCTTGGACAATGCATTCCCTCTATGCATAATTATGTTTTATGGTACTCTCCATTGGTGGACAATGGTGGAAAGTGTTTCCATTTCTTTCAAGTCATGGAACAATGCTATGGAGAATTGACTTCCCTCTATGCATAATTGTGTTTTATGGAAGTTTCCATTGGTTGACAATGGTGGTGATGGCTACTAATTGTAATAATCACACTTATAGTTGGATTAACATGTAGGCAATTTTTTGCATTAAAGGGTAAACTATTGAAAAAACTATTTCATGAGAAAAATTACTACTTTGCAAAACATAAAAGTGTGAGCTGTGATTTGTAGTCAACTTCTCTCTTTGTTGGATTTGAAACTTTGAAACCCAAAACCCAAAACATTAAAACTTTTATCCCATGGTGTAGGTAGAATTAAACAGGTATTTGTCAGATATGTCTTCCTTGAGCGAGGGAATTTTAGGAAGAATAGAGGAAAGTGAGTCATATAGTAGGTCTACAAGAGGGAGATCAACTAGATGTCAAAAGATCAGAAAAAAATTCCACAAACATATGGAATTTTTTCTCGTTGAAGGGGGATCATGTTCTTATGATGATGAGACCATAGGAGACATCGAAGTTCCCTTATTGTACAAACATCTAGTGAAACAATGGGTACCCAAGGATCTTTGTAATGAACCAACTTAGGATTGTGGTACAAAGACTCTAGACTTCTCAGATTTGATTAGACAATGGCTTAAGGAAGATAGAATTGTTGGGTATGGGAAAGATCAAAGGCTATGGATGAATGGAAGGTTCTGATATGAGTTAATACCTATGCACAATGTACTGAAACCATTTATGTTTGAAGAACAACTCAGCTGAAATCTACTCCAATGCTCTTGGGGTTCTCAGCATATGCAGACTAGTATGGGTAGGAAACTTGAATGAAGCTTGGATAAGGTTGTTGAATACATCAGATAGGTTAATTAAAATTAATTTACAGTCATTACATCATAAAATATCATCTCAGAAAGTTATATGCAGATCTGGGAAAGTCTTACAACAAAACTAGTAAAATTGTAATTCAAGATAACTCAACTAGTTCGACTTCTGGATTCCCAAAAAGTGCTCAAAGGCCAACGAATTTTTGAAACATGGGATGTATCATGACATATGACATGTTATATAACTCCAGAAACATGAATGACTTCATTTGGATTTATTCTCATTGACTTATGAATCATACACTGAAAGCTAGTCAAATTCTAGCTAAATCTAGAAGGGGTGCATAAATTGGAGAAGAAATCAGAGTTATGTAATTTGTATTGAATAGAATGATATCAGAACATTACATATTCTGTTATTACATCAAAAATAGGCCAAGATGCCTCTCAGAAAGTGATATAAATAGCTCTCTTCTTGTACATAAGAAACTAGCTGCAAAAACTCAAGAAGGAGGGAGGATTCGATCTCTGAACTAGGTGATGATGATTCTGAAACTCCAATTCGACCTGATAAGATTCAGTACGTGCAAATACACTCAGTGATAATTGTTGAATGTCATCATCCTCTCATAGAAAGTTGGGGCACATCTCCCATGATTGACTATGGGCACATCTCCCATGATTGACTAGGGGCACATTTCCCAAGTCTCAGATGCACAAATGCATTCATAAAATTTCTCATACTAACAAAAGATGTGAATGTGGTGCTCATGGAATTATTTATAGATGTTTCATAACTTGGAGAAAAAGTCTCCTTCAGTAATGCGTATTCCTTGAGAGGATGAGGAAAGCTTGCTTTGCTTTGGATTTCCTCCTTTTTTTTTTTTTTTTGTGACTTTCCTTCTTTTCTGAAATCCATAATAGATAATAGATTAGTATATGAAAATAATGAATAATAGATTAATGAAGAAATGATAGATTATTGAGAATGTTTTTTGTAAACATTAACACCATGATAGATTAGTGAAAGAATATTATTGTTAGACAACACAAACTGAAAACTTTTTCCGTAATTGACAATGGTTAAATTAGTTAAAAAGCTTTTAAAATTTTGACTAAAAATTGGATTTAGCTGGTGAGATTGACAATGGTGTGTGAAATTTCTAACGTTTGGTCATATGGGAACGCGAGATTTATAATTGGCTGGGTTTAAAGTATGTGAGCATGTCCACTATCTCCCGCATGGTGGGTCTGTGGACGGGTCGCTTTTCTATGCAGAGTAGAGCCACCAACAATATATGCTTCGCCTCTTCCTCCGGAACACTGTTGAGTCTGGGATCTATGATTTTCATAACTTCTTCTTTTTGCCAATTTGTTATCTTCTTCACCCACCCTGTAATGTTAATGTTCATGCCCTCTTCATATTCGCTTTCATCCACTGCCCTTTTCCCAGTAATCAACTCAAGCAGAACCACTCCGAGGCTGTACACATCGCTCTTCTTGTCCACTTTCAAAGTGTGCACGTACTCTGTGTACATTCAATTATTAAATTATAATTGGATGTTAAATGAGATCGAATGCATCTTGAATTACTATGCACAGTAAAACTTTCAGACGACCCTCATTGGCTATCGACGAATGCATATGAACCCAAAAATCAACCATTCAGAAAAATAGAGAAAAATGAAAAACCAAGTTACCTGGAGCTATGTAGCCAAATGTGCCTGCTATTGAAGACATGCATTCCGAGGCTCCGGAATGATGCAACAACTTGGCCAGGCCAAAATCTGCAACATGGGCTTCAAAGTTGCAGTCCAAAAGAATATTGTTGGACTTCACGTCGCGATGAAGGATAAGCGGGCGGCAATCATGGTGAAGATAACACAATCCCTTGGCAGCCTCCACTGCGATTTTGTATCTCGTTTCCCAGTATGCTCCCATTATTGCACCATGGATACATTATTAATTTTCTCCGGTATGCTCCCACTGAGATAATTATTCTCCAATTTGATCCCATAAAGCATAGATAAGTATAACAAGCCTGTAGGAATTGAACCATTCAAAGAGTTTCGACCCAGTGAGACTCCTTCCAAAGAGTTGCATGTGCCCACAGACTCAGGAATTGGGCCTGAGAATAAATTATTTTCTATATTTAAATACTGGAGCCTTGCACCCTTGCAAAGATTCGGAGGGATGGAACCAGTGAGTCTGTTGCCAGAAACATCCACTTGCGGTAGATTTCCACTAAGCCCCAGTCGCTGAGGCACGAGACCTGTGAAGTTGTTCCCCCAAAGTTCCAAAACCTTCAAATTTGGCAAGTCCCCAATGAAAGATGGAATCCCACCAAGTAGTCTGTTGTACGATAGATCCAAGACACCCAGCACTTTCAGCGCCAAGAGCTCCACGGGTATCTCATCAGAGAGATTGTTATCCGATAGGACCATGACTTTCAATCTCTCAAGCTGGCCCAGTTGAGAAGGAATAGGGCCAGTGAGGCCATTGGAGAACAAATCCATTTTTTCCAGATTTTTCAGACCACCAAGCTGAGAAGGAATTGCGCCAATAACCCTACAATCCCTCATATCGAGATCTACAAGCTTGCTCAAATTCCCTATCTCGGGTGGAATCCGACCATTGAATTTATTGAATCCCAAATAAAGCACTTTCAAGTTTGTAAGATTGCCAAGCTCTCCGGGTATTGTTCCACTCAAACTATTTCCAAGCAAGCTAAGATATTGCACATTTTTTAGCTTTCCATACTCAGGCGGAATGCTGCCCGAGAAGTAATTTCCTCCTAGGTCAAGGTGCCTGAGCTTCACCAGATAGCTCAAATCCAGTAGCAATGCCCCGAACATATTGTTGAAAGAGACGTCGAGGACCTCTAGGTCCCTCGATTTTGATATGTTGGAGGGGAGGCTTCCATTGAGGATGTTAAGGGAGAGGTTTAGTGAACGGAGGGTTGGCATATTTGTGACCTGACTAGAAAATGGGCCTGAAATACTCCTGTTGCAGAGATTAAGAGCCGCTACTCGACCCAAATGGTCACATTGGACGCCAGTCCATGAGCAATAGGTGGTGTAATTGGAGGGTGTCCAGCTATCTAACAGATGATGCGGATCAACCATTGCTGCTTTCATTGAAATAAGCACTGCGGCATCTCTATGGAATGATGAATCGGGGAAAGCAGACGATGGGTACAGAAACAAGGCAATGAGGAAAATAGGAAATTGCAGGGCAAGTTTTGGCAGCCTCATTTTCTAGTGAATGAATCTACGATACTGACAATAATGTTATTGTCACTGTAACAGAAAAGAGATACAACGACAACAATCTACAGCTATGGAGTTAGCACGGTGAAAAACCAAGATGGTAGGATGCGCAAAGATATTGAGAGTACAACGTGCAAACCTATGCAATAGTTGTTGGAAAATTGTGGAAATGAAGAGATGGGAGGAATGGTAACAACAGAGTGAGGAGGAGATAGATGACCTGAAAACAGAAAACAAGATTCCAAAACAGCTGGGCTCTCAATCTTGAAAGCATTGCAGACATGCCACATATAAATAGACGGGTTTAAAGAAAAAGAAAAGCTCAGAAGCCAATGAATAAAACGTTTTATTACTATCAGCCAATGACGTCACTTCACACATAGTCTCTCGACTCTATCCAGGGCTGGAATTTGACGGGCAAAATGTCCGCTTATATTTCATATTAACGATCAGGAAAAAAATAAAACTTCTATCATATTAATTGTTTAAAAAAAAAAAACGTCTGTATCGAAACCATCCATTTTTAACTGATGAGATTTTTCCCAAATTCTTACCCTGACTCTATCCCATTTTCTAAAGTCAAACAAAACTGCATTTTCTAAGTCTAAAGAAAAGCAGAAGCCGATGAATATGAGCACATGGGTTTGACAAACGTACCTTTCGCTTTAGACAGAACCACAGTTCCTAATCTTTTGGCCGAGAGTGTCGCGTGGGGCTTTTAAACAGAACCACCATCCCTAATTTATATATATATGAGGACTAAATGTGTTCTTAGTGAACGAACATTAATCAGATGTTAAAACTCATGTATTGTTTTGCCATCAAAATCAATCTTTTGAATTATGCGTATTTATACTTTTGCAAATTTATATTTTAGATTATTCATAATTATCCATCAATGTAGTATCTATATTTTATATATTGTATTTATATTTTTTAAATTATATAGATGAGAAGAATATAGTATTAATAAATATTATTTATTAACAATGGTCTTAAGAGGTGTAAAGAAAGTTTAAAGAGAAAAAAAAAAGTAGTATGTGATATTTGGTAAAGACTAATAATGTAACATAAATTCATTTATTAAAAAAATATAAATCCAAGTGAATTAATAAAGAGTAAAGAAACTTACTAGGTAGAGAAACTGGTGCGTAGGTGGAGTGAAAGCGCGCTAACCGCTCTAGCTAACCGCTCTAGCCACCCGCCTATAACAGGGATTTTTGATAGGGACTATCTTTCCTTTATTTGAGAAGACATTTCCTCCTTTAATTTAAGTTAACAAACTATCATTATTTTTTATAAAGTCAAACTATCTTTTGAACTATTGTGCAAGAAAAAAAGGAAATCCCATATATCAAAAATAAAAAGAAATTTAAACAAACCAGAACAACTTCATTTGTAAATAAAAAGTTTGGATTTGTGTGAATGGAAACCAAATTTAAATCCTCTAAATGTCCATGAATAGTGATCACTCACCAATGGAAAGCTTCATCTTGTCAAGAGGCTTATAATATGTTTAGGTTTTCTAGATTTTTTTTTTAATCTATATTTCAGATTTGTGTTTTGTAACTTATTAAATATGCTTATCATGAATTAAAAATATTTGGCAGCAATATAATTAGTGCTAAATGACATTGATTGATTAAACATTATGAATGCCGACCTTATTATAATTGGCGATAGGCAGTGTATCATTGTTTTCGATAATCGTTGGGCTATTAGTTAAGTTGACTTTGTATTACTTCACTGTATTTTTTGTCGTTTAACCAAACTTTTCATATTCATAATTTCATGCAATGTTTCTATCCTAAGTTTGCAAATATTGTGCTTGCTCGCCATTGGCTGAAATATTTGGGGTGTTATTGCCGAGCCGACAATGGATTACTCGGTAAAAACACCCAACATTTAATGTGCATTTGCTGAGAATTGAATGACCTCCCTTGCACCGTCGCCTATCTCGAATCTCCATGCACTGCGTCCATCGGATCTTCCTGCACCCACCCTCGATCTTCCTACACCGCCTCTCCCGAATATTCATGTACCGCCTCTCTTGAATAACTTCATGCACCGCCTCCGTCACATACGCTGAATGAACAATTCCTTAAATGTTGAATGATCAATTCCTTATTTGAGTCATTGAGGAAATCTACTAGCCAGGATGCTGCTGCAACATAGTTATTCTATGTTCACATTTTTCATGTTCATTTGTTGCTCGTGATCAATTTCTGCCCTGAAGGACATGCAACACCATGAGAGTTTGTCTCAAGCAGCACCATGCACTTGTGCTTTCCGTCGGTTCTGGTTCAAAACAGATCCACTTCTGGTCAGATTCTACAAGTCACAGTGAGTTGTGTGTTGTTGGAATTATCTTCCAACACTCCCCCATATTTCCAACAATTCTGATACCATCAATTACATCTCAAAATACTTTGTTATTTTGCTTTCTGCTATGCTGTTCCAGTCTCCTTGGGCTTTCTTCTGGATCCTATTACAACTAGTCCAACTAACTACTCCCCCTTAGTCCAAGATTTCATATCTTTGGACTGATCTCTGTCTATGAGATATTCACACACACAGTGTTGCTGCACTACAACTATGCCTCCAAAAGAGGGCTTACAACAATCTTGGGGAAACAAGCCTTTGACTAGGTGTGTTTGCACATTCATACACAATTCCCAAGTTAATGCAATTTCAAATTATGATGAATTGTTGCAAAGTTCATTTCGAAAGGGGTTGGATGGATATTTAATCTGTATACATCATCAAACTATTAATTACATCATTTTTTATTCGACATTGGAGCTATTATCAAAATGAGACAACATGGTAACCATACGACCAAAATGATATGGTCGTAGTAAGAGATACGACCAAAATGAGACAACATGATAACCATTTATCCCACACTATTCTCTAAAGTCAAGCAAGGACCTCATCAAAATGATAAATGGATAAGTTAGGCACTCCCATAAATGATAATAAAAACGACAATTAATAAGCAAAATGATAAATGATTCTAAAACTTATTTTACAAACTTTGGCACTCCCACCCAAAGCTATGCAAATGCAATAGTATTACTAACATCCACTTTTACCTATAAATCCAACTTCGACAGTTATTAGCTGCCATGCAACCTTGTTTTCTTTTGGTTACCCTTAGTTTTGGTTTGATTGTGCAAAGCAACTAAGGTTTATTGGGTAGAGTGACATTAATGAAATGCAAGAATAGTAATCACCTAATGATATCATAAAGTACATCCCTACTATAATATTTTAATTGATATTAAAATAAAATAATTTGTTTTTCCAAAATTCTATGCTTTTGGCTTATCAACGAAAGTTATGTTCTACAGAGAAACCTCTAGTATATTAAGCCAAAAGGTTATGTTTCTAAAACGATTTCCTACATATTCATTCAAAATGAGTGGATCATTCCATTGCATGAACATATAACTTAAGATATTATGACTTCAACTTTTTCAGTTATATGCTTTTGTTTTCTTATAAATCATATAATTATAATAGACATATTAACTTAAAAAAAAATGACTAGTCGCTACCATGTAATAATGAAGAAAATTGTTGTAATATTTGTAATTGTAAATGTCAAGATTTAGTATGAGTATACATTGCTCAATTTTTTTGTTTTACATAAAATATCAATGGTAAAACATGCTCTCATAACTAACAAGGTGTAATGGTAAAACATGCTCTCAAAACTAATAAGGTGTAGAACTAAACACAATGCTGATTCAACTCAATAAGTAAATGTTGTTTGTTTGGATAAATATTCAAGGCATATGCTCAATTTTTGTAAATACATAATTGTGATGTAAAATTTTAATCTCATAATTGATGCAAAATTTTAATCTCATTATTGATACAATAGAGTTTTTAAAAAATTTAAAATACTAATGAAAGATTGAACATGTTAGAAAAATTTATATCCTAACCTAATATATAATTGCAATAATATTGTAAATGCCTAAAGGTATGTATTTAAGACTTATTTTTATTATTAGCAATAAGAATGCTTTCACAAGTATTTAAAGATGTATTTTTATTATGTAAATAATATATATATATATATATATATATATATATGATCAATATTAAAGTTTAGGTACACCCAATATACTTGCTCATTGACATGTACAAAATAATGCTTTGCATATCAACTAGTTGTTAACAGAATATTAAGGTGTAAAAATTAAACCTCAACATGTGTTCTATGCCAGTATACTGATAAATAGACACATTACAATGATTAATGAGAAGGTAACGATCACATACAACATTATTATGAATCACAATATGAACAAATTAATATTGGAATTGATAAAAATAATTTCCCAATTTGGAATTCATATTGCACACAAGGTTGATCGGTAACCATGGATAGAAAATGGATATGACTAGATCAACATAGAAGTGACCACACAACCATTCTATGTTCTTTCTCTAATTATAATTAATATAATGAGCACATAGTAGCTATGAATAGAAATAATGATACACATGTTTTCCAGTAATGTGATACATACCTAGTTTAAAAATAAAATAATTAATATAATGAGCACATAGTAGCTATGAATAGAAACAATGATACACATGTTTTCCAGTAATGTGATACATACCTAGTTTAAAAATAAAATAGTATGGAGTAAAATAAAATAGTATGGAGTTTTGTGGAGGTCCTCAATGTACGTGGTAGTTGAAGGTGGCAATGTTGAATAATTCAAATTTGTAGTTAGTGCCTCCTAGACAAGTGAGGGTGTTGGTGGCTTTAACTCTTGCATAGTTATAAGCCAGTGGATATTGTTTCTTGAAGAAACACAAATACTTAGTGTGAGGGGATAAGGGAACTACTTGGTCACACCATATGTTTCTAGGTATAGAGGAAACGAGAAAAATAAGGTGTTGGTAATGCATTCCCAATGCTTTTAGAGTTAATTTGGCCACAAAATCTCAGAGATAAAGCTCTTCTCGTTTGTTGTGGATATTGTAATGGTACCTACTAAAGGTATGGAACACCTTAAGATGAATTGATAGCAAAGAAAAATCCTTTCTAGTATCTAGGTAGAAGTAGAAGATGTTAGTCCCCTTAATTCATTGTACACAGGCCACGAAGGTATAGACACATGGGAATGTTGTACACCCATGTTGTATTGTGTGAGAGACTAAGGAATCTGGCATGTGACAATGTTGTATTTATGTGAGAGACTAGGAATATGAAGAGTAGTCTGAGACCATATCTTATTAAGATATTTTTATATAATGATACTAGATATGTTAATAATATGGATCAATATTAAACTTAGATTTATCAAGTACACAAGAATTTATTTCGTGAATGGTAATTTTTTTATCTTAAATTTTTTACATATCAAGAAAACATTAGGTTTTAATTTTTTATTTTTATTTTAAGAACTTAAATGATTTTTTTAATTACTTTTTATTTTGTTAACTTATGAGCCAACATGAATTTTTTTATTTACTTTTTATGTTGATAACTTACTAACCAACATGAATTTTTTAATTACTTTTGGTAATGTTACATTACATAAATATACATACACTACTTTAAATGCTATATACCACCATAAATCCATTTTAAACCCTATCAAGCATAACTCAATTTGTTGAGGTGCAATTTTTTTTATCTTAAATTTTTTACACATCCAAAAAAATTACAACTCATTAATTTTAATCCCTTTATGTGCTTTATTTTCGGACATTAAATTTTTGTATTTACTTTTTATTTTTTGAGTTTCTATAAACTTTTTTAATTACATTTCAATTTTAGTAATAAGTTAAAGAGCATCTTACTACTTTTGGTGCAGTGAATGGACCAATTTTTCTATCAATTTCCAAACAAACATAAAATAACATTAAATAATGTCACTTTACACATGGTCTTTCTCATTTTCTAAGTCAAAAACCAAATTTCCTATCAAATTCCAAAAGGACCGGGAATAAAACGTTGAATGATGTCACTTTACACATGTTTTTTCTCATTTTATAAGTCAAACAAAATTGCATAGTAGGGAGGTAACAAAGGTAACAACTTTGGGTTGTCATCATCATGGTTTTCAAGTTATTTGTATCATCTAAATGTGAAAGGTTGATTTTTGCAATTCTAGTTTTTCTAAGCTTTTTTACCAAGAACCTATAATATCCATCTTATGGAAATTTTGCTCAAAATTTTATTATATAGATTTTTTTCTTTCTAAAATTGATTTTTTTAGACTTTGCATTATGATATTCATTTTTCTTATTTTTATTAAATTAGGAATTTTTGTAGTTTATGTAAAAAGATTGAAATTATAACATTTATTATTCTATTTTTATCTCTATGAGAACGCTTCCAAGTATTCAATATCAATCTGTTTTTTTTACTCAAAACTCTATTATCTGATCTACTTATTTGATCTATTCATAAGCTAAAGCCTCATCTACATGCAAACTTTCACCATTTAGTGCAACTCCATGTTATTACCCTTTCAAGGATACACACCCCATGTGCCCACCTTATCACCACACATAAATTGTTCTACTTGCCACATCTATTAAGTTCCCTATCCATGACTGCTCACTGTATCTTTACTTATTGTTTTATTCTCTATTAAAAAAACACTCATTGAGGCCTCAACCAGCCCCGATTCCCCGGACTTAGGAATGCCCTTTAATTATTTATTTCATGAGCTTCATCATTAATTTTGTTTCTTTTTGATGTACATTATATTTAATCCTTTGATGACTCATTGATTTTTTTAGGGTTTATCAGTTATGGGCACCTTGTGAATCATGTAAATGCTTGGATGAGGATACTAATGGATGTTTTTTTTCCTTGTGCTCCTGAATGTAGTCTTACTCAAAATTTCATCCTCTTACTTTTTGTATTAGAATTCAGGGATAATTTTAAGGACCAATACTTATTTAAAAGTGTATAAACCTTGGCGAATCTTACCAATTCTTAAATTGTCAACTATATAATGTTTGGCGATATTTTTCTAAAATTATTTCAAGTTCTAAGGATTTTATATAGTTTATATAATAATTTGGTGATTTTTAGAGTGAAAAAATTTAACCCGAATAAAAGTGGGTGAAATGGGGCTTCAAAAAATGCAAATTGGCGAATCATTTTTGAAAAAAAACATGGAAAAATAACCCATGGGCTAAATTTCGCCCCTAAAATTATCCTTGATTAGAATGACAAATAATATTGTTTTTACACACTTATTTAATTGGTTGATTATTAATTTATACCTCGTTAGTTGGAATAATTGGAAAAGTCTTAAGGAAGTTTCCTTGTGTCAAGGGGTTTATATTCTAGAACAAAATATCTATCCTTGAACACTCACAATTTCATAAAAAGTATGTCCTAGACATTTGGGCTCTTTCCAATTTACAACAGGAGGATACATATTCAAAATTGGATTGATATGCCAAGCCTGATGACTTCTCATTAAAGCATGGTGGCAATTCTAGTCCTAGATCTTTAAATTGATTCATAACAAGTTTAAGTATTTTACCTTATCAAGTCCCTTTAGTTTGAACTTCAAAGCTATCTCGATGTTCAAGGATTAAGTCATGGGGCCATTTGAACTTTGCATTTTTCGAAACCATGAATTATTTTAATCATTAAAGTTTTTGTGAAGCAAGGTGAGGTCAAGCGAGTTATTATGAAGGCTTGTATGCCATTTTGGGTATATCGTTGAATTATTTAAAACCGCAATATGTGTTCTTCTCTCAAAAGATGACAATGCAATGCTTTCGTATTTTTATAAACAATTTGGGTTTTTTCAAAACTATCTTCATTTCAAAGTTGTAAATCAAGTTGATGTTCAATCTTCCATGAGACATGTGCAAGTCTTCTTCTCACTATGGAACCCTTTCCACTGTTTGATTTTCAAAATTTTCAAAACTACATAGATGTCTCTAATTTTTCCAAATGCCAATGTGATCAAGGTGAGTCTCACCTTTGTTTTCAAGGAAGGAGTAAAAGGTTGCATTTTTTTTTTTAAGATATAAAAAAGGAGCCCAATAATTATAATTTCCCATGGTCCAAAAGGTTAGTGATCCCTAGTGTTATCAAACTCTTTTGAAATAAGGGCTCATGAATCCTTGAATTATCCTGGTAGCAATAAAATTGCTCATAGTTTAATGATAAAGGGCCGAAGTATTATTGGACTATTTCAAAAAAAGCCTTGTGAATCTTTGAATTAGTATGATATCTGAAGCAACCCCGCTACCATTTTAATCATTACCATCAAGTATTTCCATACATGTTATGAGAACATCCTTTGGAGCTCTAGTACCAGATAATCTATCAATGCCTAAAGGGTGTTTTTAGGCCCACCTAAGCCTTCAAAAGAAGGGGGTCATAGGTTAAAGTTTAAACTTCAAACATATTTTTGAGAGCATTTTGATGGGGTTACCTTGTTTGGAGTTGAAATTAAGGTGGGATCCACATATTGTATCATAGTATTTGACAACATTGCAATGTTTTTAATATCCTCATTATCTAGACAAAGGTCAAGGCTTAATTGAGTACTCATCAAGCCTATCAACCACTTATTCATTTATGAAAGTACTCATGATAGCTCCTTCCAAACTGATGAATGGTCTATTTCGAATGAGAATTTACAATGCATGTTTGACATAAACGAAGTGGGTGAGCCTTATTGACATGCATAGGCAAAGATGTTAAAGGGTGTCACAATTTTCACTCATTGTCATATTTGTTTAAAAATTTGAGTGTTGTTAGTCTCAAATGTAGGGCTCCAAAGTTCTATCAGTCCAAGCCAATGCACATGGAGTTAGACAGTTCATTGCTTTCAGTTTCTATGTTAGACCCATTTTGAATCTACATTCCCACCATCGCCAATATAACTAGGCAATACTCTTTAGGAATTTAGACAATCGATGTTATATTTGCAAGCAATAGTAAGCCTAAGTGATGCTTCTAAGAGTTGATCCATCATTCAAATTTCTCCTCCAAAACCCTTCATCAATTGATAATCTTTCGAACAAGTAGTATTTGAATGACCACTAAGGTTCCACTAATATGACCTAGGTTATCGAGTTTCTAAGTTTCCTAGCGAAATTTGCATATATTCAAACTCTAGTTCACAAAAATTCATGGGGATGAACTATTGTTGTTTACTTTATTGTTAAATGATGCTAACGATTAGTTTGTTATTCGTAATGGTTGATGACAGGTTATCTCAAATGGCTCCAAAGAGATCAAATCATATGTCACGTCCCCTCCCATCAATTCGATGCAAGGAAGGGAACACGACTAACATTCTAGGCTTATTTGGAAAACTCAGTCCCATTCATGAATAACAAATTCATAATACTTAAAACATGTGTGCAGATTCATATTCAATTAAACACAGTGGAATGAAAATATTATCCACACACAATTGCATCATACATTCATCATATCAATAACAATCATCAAATTAAAACATTGCAGAACACAGAATGGACATAATTTAAACCACATAGAATACTTATCTTTAAGATGAAGTTGTCCAAGCAACTGGCTATGTGAGAGAAACGTTCCACCCAACCATAGGTATCTGTCCAGCCTATATTCTTTCAGCTGAGAGACCACCCCCGAGCTGGGCTATGTATCCACTAAGGAGGAACTAAACAGACTCACTCATAGCCATGGTTTCACACAAACAGTCATGCTAAGCCAACACACAATTGGGTTTATCAAGCATGCAAGAGACAAAGGAGGAGGATGCTAATCCAGTGAGCTCAACCACATAGCTACATGCATCTCAACAAAATCCAAACAACCTTGGAACCCACAATACCTACCACAACAAACACAAGGAAGGTCCCCTTCTCTGCTACACATTCCCTAAGGTGCCCCTTCCCCCCCGTGCTCTTCAGGGTGGGCATAGAAAGGTCCAAGCTGCTAAATCCTTGAGATTCTATCCTTCACTGGGTTTGTCAAGCAATTCCAACCTCTTCTCTATCTTCTTCTCTGCCATTCACGCTTGGATTTTCTCAATTCTGTTGCCAAATGACTCTGTCCCGTAATTGGTTTTTCGGGCTATCAAATCGGGGTTTTCCTATGGATTTATGGGCATCTAACACTCTCAAATTCTCCCCAAGGTTTAGGTCTACAGATCCCCCATTGGATTTCATTGTCCACACAAATTTTTGGGCATTTTTGGCACTTCAAAACGTGGCTTAATTCAGAGTTGTGATTTCTGGTTTTTCTCATTGTTGGGCATGTTTAATGGATGAAAATTGATGCTCTGATCATCAACAATGGAATGAGAATGAGGAAAAACGAATTCCCATGAGATAGAGTGACTTGTGGGTCAAGGAAACGGATCCCATACCTTGCCATACGAATTTTTGGGCTTCCCATGCTCCATTGAAGCCATGGATTGATTTCTTCAACCACTTCCTTACAACATAATTAAATGTCAGCAAGGAAAGTCAAATGGGTTCTCAAGATGACATTTGGAAGCATATGTTTCAAACCCACAAACCCCTCACTACTCCCTAGTGGATACACATGACCCCCTCTTATTAGTTGCTTCCATAACCAGTTTTTGGTATTTTTATTGCAATATTAATATTTACATCATTTTACAATGTTCCATGGATTAATAACACATGGATAATGTAATATCAAATACTTGCCTTTTTAAATAAAATTTGACCATCCACTAGCGGGGCCTTGGCCTTGAGCTCCACGCTAGGGAAACATACATCGCATGTATACAATATTTATATTAAAAGCTAATATCCTAAGGGTCAAAATGGGGGTATTACATCATAAACAGCCAACTATAACCAAAGAACACAAAGCAAAGGAAAACATCATTTCTACATAAATTGACACTTTAACATTTGTCTCGCACATTTCTTTGAGTATGGGGAACTATTCAAAATATATAAGAAGAAAATGGAAGGCCAACCTTCAATAATCCAAGAAAACAAGACATAGAAGATACCATCATGAATCCAAATGTTTGAATATCCCAACTCCATAATGTAGTATCTAGATCGGCTATCCTTCCTTGTTTTGAGGTAATTAGATGGATCATTGATCGTACCAACCTGGAAACATGTTAGGTAATAAACAACGTGGCATGATGCATAGAATTGAGCAGTATAATAGTTCACAGAGGAAAATAACCACCATGAGATCTCATGAAAGGATAGTGGGGAGGAGGATAGGAAAATCAGGTGTATGGACACTAAATGGTACCCTTCCATTAATGTTGGGACTCCAATTAGTAATGTAGTGGAACTGGTTACTCGGTTGTATGGGGAGAAGGACACTTCCCATTTTCAATAAGCCTTGATCCCATTGTTGCATTTGGTGCTTGAAGAATGAGTAATTTTCAATTGGGTACAACTATTGTGTCATGATGCAATGTGATAGCAAGAGTCAAGTCTACTCCTACTCAAACATAACCATAATTCTATATGGTGTGCTAATTTCTTGATATTATATGAGGGGGCTTGCAAGAATTTTATTCCCCCCTTCATTGCAATATAAACACACTCATGTTGAAAAAATAGAAATGTGTACACACTATCAAGAACACAAACACATTCATGTTTAAATAATTTCAAGGCCTCTCTAAACCTCCATGCAACCATGTCACATTTGATGGAAAAAACAAGTTAGCATAGGAAGATGTATGTTTTCTTATGCACACCAATGTGTGCGCTTTCCCGTATGTTAAAATATAAAAAAAGTGTCGATCAACTCACATTTGTTGAATTGACCTCCCAAAATCGATAGTGAAACCCCCCCACTAGGAGAAAACACAATCACATTCTAAATTTCTAATGCATGAATATGGGTGTCCATTTTGGGGGGTCTTATGAGAAAATAAATATGATTTTTTCATGTTTTTCAACTTTGGGCGAACAAAAATGATATTTGTGTTTAGAATTTCACTTTTCAATAAAAAGAAAACTTTTAGAGAATTATGTTAGCTTTCTATTCATTATTTTCTCAAATTTTTTTATTTAGATTTGATATGTCAATTTGGAAAATGTTTGACAGTATGTTCTTATAAAATGAAAGGACTGATAAATAGTCATATTTTTTGACGGGCCTGAAATCATTGTTAAAAAAAAAATTGTAAAAACAATTATGCTACGACAATCTACACAAAATGTATTAAGGCATGACTATAATTTCGTAACCAGTGGATCTATATACTAATTATTATAATTTTTTGAATTGGATCAATGCGGAAAGCTTGTCGAATTTCAACATGTTTATTTTGATTGGATATTTCTCTCAATTTAGTCTAAAAATAAAAAAATCTAAGAATACCCTTTTGAAGTAGACACTCCAATGAACGACCCCATATTTTTTTCAATTTTTATTATTATGTATTTTTAAAGTTATGGATTTTTCATTTCACTGCATTTTGAAAGCAATGAAACCAAAATGGACACATGTTAACAAAAAATAAAAATAAAATTATCACATCTCACCAAAACACAACAAAATCTATACCTACGGAAATTAGATTCAATGACTAAAATAATGGTATCAGTTCCGACAGTCAATTTGCAATGTAGCAGTTTTTTTTTTCCTTCTGAAAATGGAGAAGCCTAAAAGATAGTGAAGTTTTCAGGTATCAACATGTATTTGACCGAATCCTGGGCTGGAAGGCGTGGGTGGAGTTCTCTATGACTCTGACGAAAATAAGACTACGCTTTGGGAATAGGCAGAAAACAAACAACAGTGCATAATGGTTAGCTCTCTAACAAAAGGACTGGAGATAGCCAGGGAGGAAGGCATCACCAAATTACTAGTATGTGAAGATTCAATGTTGGTCATCAGGGAGGCTAGGAATTTGATCATGAACAGAAAGAGCCCTACTTCCAAAATTCACAGTCTCCTTAAGTTCTTTGTTAGTGAATTCAAGAATATTAGCTTCCTTCACATCATGAGAACAAATAACCAAGCGACAGATGCGATGGCTAACGACGGAGCTAAACTAGATCGTGGAATTCTAGTTAGTAATCATAAGATGAAAAACAAGGTCTAGATCCCTTGTCTCTATTAATCCTCTCCTTGGGTAAGTATCAGCATGTTAACAACTTTGGTTAATCGTCCTTTTCCAGGTTGGAGTCTTGGATATTTCTTCCCGCAGCAAAAGCTAATCTCATATTTTTATGCTATAGTTAGGAACCCACTTTGGGGCTTTGATCTAAGGGACATTCACACGATTGAATCACATGGCTTCCACATGGTAAGCATGCAAGCAATCTTTTCAGGCGAACTTCGAGGCTCTAGGATATATCACGACGATCGTAGTGAAGGTTTGCATCAACTCAATTTCATTGTGTCTGCTTCGATGGAGAGCTCTGGTCTGAACTATCCCCTACGCATGAAAACTATCCCGAGTCATGTAGTTCTTCCAGATTACATAAAGCATTTCCCTTCATGGCCTGGGGGGTCAGGTTGGCTTGACTTTAGTGCAGAACAGTGAACAGGATCTGGGTTCTGCGTTCATTGGTGGTGGCGGCATCCCGGATTACAGTAAGCATTCTCATTCTATGCCAGGAGGATGATAAGGCATGACCTCTGTGAAGAGTATATTGCAATATATCTTAAGAAAAGAATCGTAAGAAAATAAAGAGAAAGTTCATTTTCATTGCTTGCATCCAAGCAATCAATCAACGGTCAAGGAGATTGAGCATTCGTATGCAAATTGGATACATTTGGCTGTGACACGAGACATCCAAATTGAGAGCATCCCGTGCAGGTTGACACACTATATGGATGCAAGTTGACACATGGTATGTCTTACATGTAGTGTATATGACACGAATGCATGCCTTACATGTAGCATACATGACACTCTAAGCCTTGTACAATGTCCATCTGGTTGTGAGCGAAAGAGTCTGGTTGAGATTTTCCATGCAACAAGTACGCCAGTATCCATGAAATGAGTACGCCTGGTTGGGGCCACACCCATCTCGAATGTTGAAGCACTCCGATGTTCCAGGTTGAGTTCCCATTATCGTAATACCACGGCATCCAACCAAGTCAAATTTCATCACCTAGACACTATGCCTCTTGATGGGAATGATAGGTCTACCCAGGATTTCATGGCCATACACAATGCTTATACCACTTTGTCGAATCCTATGGCCAGTAACAAAACCTTCACATCATCAAGAAAAAAAGGACCTTTCCAGTGGTGTCATGAAGCAGATCCCCAAAGTTCTGTTGATTAGCTATAGGCAGGGGTATAAGAACGAGGGTACTAAAAATTAAATAAGAGATTTCTTCACCCTAGGTATCTCTCGGATTTCTTTTGGTCTTCTATGCCTGAAAGTTAGTGCAGGGACCACAACACTATTTTGGGATGACTCTTGGTAGCAGAAACCCCAACTAATGTAGCAAATACCGCATGTGATTCAGGTTATTACACTGTAAAATCTACATAGCAGATCCGCACGAACAAAACTTAGTTAGGTATACGGAAAATTAAAGCAAAACTAGGTTCAATATGGATTCAATTGGTTTACAGAGCAGACAAGTTCATACGCAACATCAATTGTATTTTGGTGTTTAACATGTCACAAGCACGGGTTTTTGGTGATGGATTGTTCAATCGGCCTCTTAGCATAACATCAGCTTGCGGATTTGGATTTGGTTTAATGTTTGATTCTAACAATTAGCATCTGGTTATTCTATTTAAGGTATGATATTTACCAAATGACTACATCATCTTGTTTCTTGGTTGTTTCTTGTAAGAAAAGTTCTATACTGATAGTATTGTTTTCTCTTCTCCCTGGTTGTAGAATTCCATATCCTCATTATACCATGAGTCGTGTTGTTAGCAGTGATGGTGGGAAAATCTCTTTTATAAGCAATGAGACATCTTCGAATCTCCACCGAACTCTGCTAAATGTCCTCCATCTTCGTTGTTTTCATTTGTTAAATTTATGCATTGTCTTCTAGTATCTCTCCCATAAATTGGCTATTATATTCTTGCTCATCTTTCTCATCTTTCTCACATTAGTAGGATTGGCAAGCTTCAAACCAAGAGAATAAAGTAAAATTGGTCATCCGGTCCCAACATAACCTGCAAAATAAACAATAATAATATAATAAAATTGCTTTGAAAGTATTTTAAGATTTTATCTCATATTGATAAAAAACAAAATCTCAAAAAAGAATTTCGTAAAATTGAAAGAATTTCTTTATAATTGTTTTCGAAGAAATTTAAAATTAACAAAAGTGAGAAATTATTAAAATCTAGTATAATAATAAATTGATGATTGTGAATATTCAACTCCAATAAAAAAAGTCACAGAATCTTTTGCCTATACTCGGTGTAAAGTTCTGCCAATCCCACCACTATATCAACAACACATCCCCATCAAAACAAACCATGTATAAGCATTATACAATAGTACATTGTAGAGGTGGATAGTTGTAGGTTGAGTCCAACGCTCAACTTGAAAACACCTAGTGTATGGGAATTCTAGTGCAATGTGCTTTTTGTAGACAGAAGCCAGGTATGCATTTGACATTTTGTTGATTTATATTCAAGTCCGTAATGTGAGCAATTCATAACACAAAAGTAATCATTCTATCCAAGACATTACAATCGCCACAAACATGGTTTGTGACACCCACTATTATAGATATCTACCCCAAAGCGATTAAGGAATCAACGTAAGGGTTGAGTTTTGTATTGGCATTTGAGAATTCACCCAATATCGTAAGACCCAAGGAATTGAACAAACGCGATTCGGTCCGGAATTTAAGGAATTGACAGCGATGACACATCAATTGCATAAGGAAGGTGCCAAAATCAGCAGAAGGTCGATTGGGATGCTGTAGGATGTGGTTACGTAGCCTTCAGACAATTAATTACCGAGCTATCAGTCTAACAACAGGACTACTATAGCATGTAGATTTCATAGCATCTGGACCACAATTCTTATGCCAACAATCAAACAAAAAAATAATTGAAGCCAGCGATTTGTTCAAGCTGATAAGCCAGAAATTGTGGTAAACTCCATCATCAACAAAATATAACATGATTATTTCTTCAAATTGGCTCATGTCAGGCTTTAAATTATCATGCAACCCCAAAAAAATCCCTAAAACTACTTAACATCTTCCCAACAAAAAACTCCTCGGTGATTTAAAATATCATGCAACCCAAAAAAAACCCTAAAACTACTCAACGTCTACCCAACAAAAACTCCTCCATGATAAATCTAGAATCCCCAGTATCAAGCAGGGCTAAAAATTCCAATAACTACCATCGGGATGATGGCCAATACTCTGGGAACTTCATTACAGTAAGTGAGAGGTAATCTTGCTTCTTTCTTCTAATGCCCCGTCATAGCACACAAAATCTTGACCCATAGATAGAGGCAACCATAGCACCAGGGGAAAGATAGTAGCAGCATGGGAAAGTAGCCTATGCCAAAGAGTAAATAACAAAACATAAACATAACACCAGATATTTGTTGAAAACTAGAAAACTATATCTTCAGCTTTAATAAACCTGAAAGGATCCTGTAGCCATAAACTGATGAACTTTAAATTCTTCAAAATGTATTATCCCTTCTCCAGCTCTAATTTTCTTCTTGGACAGGCTGTCTACTTTGTCATTAAACTACCTGTAAATATGCTGAAAGAATAACCTAGCTTCAATATTATGTAACGTACTATTATTTCTCTTATTGCGTTCAAGAAATGAATTGACTTGTTATTATGTAACCTATTATTATTTCTCTTATTGTGTTCAAGAATTTAATTGAATTGTTCATTATAGGAACAAAAGTAGGATGGTTGCAGGTATATAAGCATTTATCATCATGGTTTATGATAATGCTATCCAGACTTCCAGATGACAAAACAAAATAATATAAAAAATAATAATAAATAATAATAAATAAATAAAATTGAAACAGTCCATGAGCAGTGGAGATGCCCGCTTATCAAGTTGAGCAGCGGAGATGCACGCTTATAAAGCCAAGATGCGACTATGGGTGTTATTACCTGCCACACAAAATGAAATGATGGTGGCCTCTTTTCCGGAAACGGCCCAGGGTTCCATGCAATGAGAAATGTATCCCTGAATTAAGAGAGAGTCGTTGGTTTATGCAGATGATGATCTCCTCAGAAATGTGGAGTGGAGGCAAGGCGCGGCAGCCCAGCTCGCAGAATGTGCAGAGCTGAACCCCACGGAAACAAAAATGTGAAAAAAAAGGGACGGGATCCTTGAGGTTGACCCTATTTAGGGTTTACTTCTTGCAGGGCGGTGGGTCACATGGAGAGGCTGCGTGCCCTCCATGGTTACTTCATTTTGCATGGCGGTGAGAGGCTGCGTAGCCTTTAGACATACACCCCCTGCAAAGACGAATGGGGAGTCCGCGGACTCAGGCGCGGTAGGGTGTAGGGTTAGGTTAAACAAAAAAATATTAAGGCTTGCAAATTGCATATTGGGTGGAAGGGAATATACCTCATAAAACTTAGGTTAAATTTTTTTGAAAACTGTGCAGGGATTAATACAATCACCCAAATCAATTTATATAGTCACAGGCCAGCAGGGACTAATAAAAAGTATCCACCACCCATCCAAACAAGTGTCATGCCCCTGTCGTTAATTTGTATAATATGTTAGTTAAATTGTTGGTTAAATTTAAAATATTGTTTAAATTATTGCATATTTAATTGTTGGTGTTCTTCTGTGCTTTGTCAATAATATAGCATAAAATTTAATGATAAATCAAATGCGTCACAAAAATTGTTCCATATTTATTTGGAACTAAAGTTGTTCAAAGTACTTTTAGGTTGGACGAGCACAATAATTTAGGTGTTATGGATCTAGATTTAAAATGATGCAAAGAATACAATATTTTAAGAGTACTTATTATATAAAATAAAATATTGAAATCCATAGTAAAGTACATCAAGTTTGGACGAGCACAAGATAACTTCGATGTTATGGACCTAGATTTAAAATGATTCAAAGAATACATTATTTTAAGAATACTTATTATATAGAATAAAATATTCAAATCAATACTTTAAATAATAAAGTACATTATTAAAGGGGAAGATAATTTCGATATTATGGACCTAGATTTAAAATGATGCAAAATATATATTTTGAGAATACTTTTTATGTAAAATAAAATATTGAGATCAACATACATTCATTTATACTTTATAAATGCAAAGAAATAAATAGCAGAACCTGTTTAAGCTGTGGACAACAACAACAATGGGAGGCTGTTCCTCCCTACCAACTCCTGGAGAGTGCCCAGACAGCACTTCTCAGGACCCCCGAGCTTGCTCTGGTCTCCCTGGTTGGAACTAGGTGCAGCAAGAAATTCTCTCAGCCCAAACAGCTACAATGGAACCAAGTTACTGCAACATTCCTCTCAAACAATTCCCTTAATGTAGATTCCCTCTTCCTCAATGGGATTCCTGAATAACATTCACCTAAATGAATTCTCCCTCTAGAACCAAATCGAGCCCCCAGCTCTGTTCATTGAGTACTATTTAAAAGATTGCCTAGGTCTTTGTTGGGTTAACTGTCATTAATGAGCCACCTGCTCTGATTCCACTTCCTTGGGGAATCATGACCCCAAATATAGGGAAGTTGCCACCTGCAACTTAGGAAGTGTTTGAGGATGCTGCCACTTGTCTTTTTCCTTTCCACCTAGTTCCATCCACCAGTTTGACCAGTAACCTCTTTTTAACAGCTCTCCCATGCTGTTGTCTCCATAATTTATTTATTAATAATAAAATATTATGAATTACATTCCATGCCTAGTGACTCTGCTGAGTCATCAATTCCTACTTAGCATTAAATTTAACATAATGTCTCAGGAATATAATGAAATAATTACATAATTTTCACGAAATTGGGGTATGTGACATACACACCCCCTTAAAATGTAACATCGTCCTCGATGTTACTTATTCCTCATCCTTAGCCACCTTCTGGAACAGATTTGGGTATGCTTCCCGCATCTTACTTTCCAGTTCCCAGGTGGCTTCTTCAGGACTAAGGTGCTTCCATTGCACCTTCAGCTGTCCAATTGTGCGGTTCCGCAGAGTAATTTCCCTCCTCCCGAGGATACAATCCGGTTCCACCAGAACTTCCCCTTCTGGTTCTACCTGTACAATGTTCCAATCAATAACATGAGTAGCATCATGAACGTACTTTTTCAGAAGAGAAATATGAAAAACATTGTGCACTTTTAAATTAGGTGGTAATGCTAGCTGATAAGCAACTTGACCAATTCTAGATAAAATTTCAAACGGGCCACAGTAACGTGGTGCTAACGCTGCACAACTCCCCAATCTTAGGGAGTGACTCTTTGGTCTTACCTTTATGAACACATGTTCACCCACCTGGAACTCTTTAGGAGTTCTTTTCAAATTTGCTTGGCTCATTTTCCGATCCTAGGCAATCTTCAAATTTTCCTGCACTTGTTTCACAATCTGTTCCATTTCTTTTAATAATTCAGGACCTAACACTAATCTATCTACTGGATTATTCCAGGAGATAGGAGTGTTACATTTACGTCCATAAAGAATTTCAAAAGGACTGAACTTAGCTGACGATTGATAGTTGTTATTGTATGCAAATTCTGCTAAATGTAAATAATCCTCCCACTTACCTGGTTGATCCTTAACATACATTCTTAGCAGATCTTCCAATACCTGATTAACTCTTTTAGTCTGTCCGTCCGTCTGAGGATGGAAAGAAGTGCTGAAATTCAGTGTTGTGTTTAATCCTTTAAACAAGGATTTCCAGAAATTTCCTGTGAATTTAGGATCCCTGTCTGAAATAATAACCTTTGGGACCCCATGTAACCTAAAAATCTGCTTCAGAAATATATCAGCTATGTTTGCAGCCTTGTAAGTGGTTTTAACAGGAATAAAGTGTTCCGATTTACTTAATTTATCTACTACCACCATAATTGAATCATTCTGATTTTGATTTCTGGGTAATCCAGTAACGAAATCTAAGCTGATTATTTCCCACTTCCAACTAGGAATAGGCAAAGGTTGTAATAACCCAGCTGGATGCTGATGTTCTGTTTTTACTTGTTGACAGTCCAAACATCTAGCTATATACTCAGCTGTTTCAGATTTCATATTAGGCCAAAAATAATCTTTTCTCAACATGGTGACAGTCTTCTGGTATCTTGGATGCCCTGAGTAAGGGGTTTTATGAACTTCATCCAGAATTAACAGTTTAACTTTAGATACATTCGGAACATACAGTCTGTCTTTAAACAATAAAAATCCATATTTATTTAGACTATATCCCTTTATCAAACTTTCTGTAGGTTCTTCTTTAGCTGTAGCTTGTAAATTTTGATACATTTCATCCAATTTTATCCCTTCAGCCAGCTGTTCATTTAAATCAGAGGCATAAGTGCTGATAGCTGTTGTAAAATTCAGCTTTGCATTTCTGCTCAAAGCATCAGCCACCTTATTTTTCTTTCCTTTTATGTGCTAAATTTTGAAATCATATTCACTTAAGAAGGCCAACCATCTGGCTTGCCTTGCATTTAAGTTAGGCTGATCTAAAAGGTATTTTAGACCCTTATTATCAGTCATTAAAGTAAACTTTCTGCCTATTAAGTGGTGTCGCCACATCTTTAAGGCATGAATAACAACAGCTAATTCTAAATCATAAGTGGCATAATTCTTTTCATAAATCTTCAGCTTCCTGGACTCATAGGCAATGACATGCCCATCCTGAGTCAACACTCCGCCTAGACCGTAATTACAAGCATCGGTGTAAACCACGAAATCCTTATTAGGATCAGCTATTCTTAGAATAGGCGCAGTTGTTAATAAAGTCTTTAATTTCTTAAAGCTTTCTTCACACTTCAAGTTCCAATCAAACTTCTTGCCTTTTTTTTGCAAGGAAGTGATTGGGTTGGCTATTTTTGAAAAGCCTTCTATGAATCTCTGGTAATAACCGGTAATTCCCATGAAGGACCTAACATCTGTTACGTCTTTTGGTACTGTCCACTCTTCGATTGCCCGGATCTTTTCAGGATCAACTGAAATCCCTTCCTTAGTTACTACATGACCTAAGTACTGGATTTCATCCTTGAAGAAATCACACTTACTGAACTTCGCAAAGAGCTGATGTTCTCGCAGTTCTTGTAAGACTATCCGTAAATGTTCTTTATGTTCCTCTTCGTTTTTAGAATAAATTAAAATGTCATCGATGAATACGACAACAAATTTATCCAAGTACTTATGCATTATGTTATTCATTAGACACATAAAGATGGCTGGGGCATTAGTAAGCCCAAATGGCATTACGACAAATTCGTAATGTCCATACCTCATTCTGAAAGCTGTCTTGAATATGTCCTCTTCTTTAATCCTCGCCTGATGATAACCCGATCTCAGGTCTATCTTAGAGAACACCGTAGCTCCACGTAGCTGATCAAACAGATCATCTATGCGAGGCAACGGATATCTGTTTTTAATTGTCATCTTGTTTAGTTGACGGTAATCTATGTAAAGTCGCATAGTTCCGTCCTTCTTTTTAACAAAGATGACTGGTGCTCCCCAAGGGGACACACTGGGTCGAATGTAATTCTTATCTATTAATTCCTTTAACTGTGTTTTTAATTCGTTAAGCTCCAAAATATTCATACGATATGGAGCCTTTGAACTGGGTACATCACCTGGTACCAGCTCAATTGTGAAATCCAGTTCTCTCTTGGGAGGTAATCCTGGAATTTCCTCTGGAAAAACATCAGTAAATTCATTCACTACCGGAATATCCTCTACTGTTATCTTGCTTATTTCAGACTTATCTGCCTCATCTGTAATAGTTACAGCATAGGCTTTGCACCCTTTTCTGACTGCTCTTTTAAGTTGTAAAGAAGAAATCTGCCTGATTACAGTTTTCCTAGGAATACCCTTAACCGTTACAGGCTGTTCATTATTATTCACACACGTAAAAGTTTTATCAAAATAGTTTAAAACTACCTTATGCTGTTCTAACCAGTCCATACCAATAAGTATGTCATACGAACCAAGTGGCAGAATATTTAACTTAACAGTAGTTTTGAAATCATTCATATCTAGGGCACATTCCTTAACATAACAGTTCACCTTCCTTTTTGCCCCAGTAGCTAGTTGTACTGACCAAGAGTTATCAAACCTTTCAACCGTCAAATTACACTTTTCTACTATCTGCGGTGAAATATAACTAAGGCTAGCACCTGGATCTATTAAAATAGTTACAGGGGTTTTGTTAACCATACCTCCTACTTCCACCATGGAAGTTTGATAGTCAGCTTGGCGGTTCTCCAGCACTGCATTGATTCGAGGCATAGTCCCTGCGAAGTCTCCAACAGTCATTTCATCTTGTATAGTATGGATATTGCTGTTTGGTTTCTTTCGATTTGGGCAAACTGAAGCATAGTGTGGGCCATTGCACTCCTAGCACTTAATAGGCTCCTTTATTTCAAAACTCTTAGTGTAATTTCCATGATTGTTAGAAGCCTCCTTGCTGTCCTTGAAGTTGTTGGAATTATTAGCAGCTCCATTTTTGCTTCCCTAGAAGTTTTTACCATTAAAATGGTTTCTGTTCTTGTTATTCTTAAAAATTTTCTGGGGTACAAACTCCTTTTTCCTGTACTCAAGTTGATTACTGTTCTTTTTAGCCTTCCAGTTGGCTATTCCTTCTTTCTTTTTATTCTGTTCAAAACAGAAGTTAGCCTTTCGCATAGCTTCTTCCAGAGTTTTGGGGTTATCATATTCGATTCTATCCTTGATATGATATGGCAGGCAGCTAAGAAACCGCTGTACTTTAGGTTTCTCTTCAACAAAATACAGCACATATCTCAACAGACTTAAGAAATTACTATTTAAGTCCTTCATCGTCATAGATCCTAGCTTTAACTCATAAAATTCCTTGGCCCTTTCTTCATAGTATTGTTCGGACAGAAATTTATTTTTGAAGTACCTTTTAAAGGTACTCCAATTTACCTCTTTTTCTTTGATCCCCTTGACCCTTTTCAAGTCTTGCCACCATATATCCGCCTTTCCAGAAAGGTTATAGATGGCCCTTATTGCCTTCAGCTGATTTGAATAGTTGTATATCTGGAAATATTTTCTCATCCCGGATAACCAGGATTCTGCCTCTTCTCCTGTTTCAGATTCTCCATTGAAAGTTGGGGGTTTTATTTTCTTGAATTCCCCAGAAATCTCTTCATAAGGCCTGAACTTCTTCTTTCTGTTATACAACTCAGCCTCACTACTGTCACTAGTAGTGTGATAGCTTTGTTGTTCCCTTCTTCCTTCAGATGATGAACTGCTGTGTGATTTAACTAGTTTCACCCTTTTAGACCCCTTTTGATGACTAGCTCCTTCAGATTCAGCTCTTTTGCTTCTTCCTTCAGTATGAAATTTTTCTGTCAAAATTTGATTTAACTGCTCTTGCATTTTCAGAATCCTTTCATTATCCTTCTTGACTGTTTCTATCTCAGTCTTTAAACCCTTTATAGTCTGCATCAGCTCTGAGGAGTGAGCAACTACCTCCTCCGTCACAGGTTCTCTGGACATCTGTCTTGTCTCAGTGTTTGGATATTCCTCCTCAGCATATTCTCCTAGCTTCTCCATACCTATTTGTTAGATTCAGAAAAAAGAAAATTTTCTGCTCTGTTTAAAGAAAACAAAATACAAATTAGTACATTATCTATATATATATATATAATTTTTCTTTTTATTGTCACTATTCTGCGGAAACTAGTTGGGCCACATCAAGGCTTAGTATTTGAACCATGCTCTGATATCACATGTCAAAACCCAAAATTTCCGAAAAATTTAATTTCTTTTTTAAATAGCATGTAATATTATTAAATGCAGTCATTTAACTGTTTAATTAGCTTAAGTGATCATAAATTATGTCTGAATGATCTTTTGTTATATCTTAATTTTAATATGAGTTTCTTTACAGTTACTGATTGTTTTTCTGTTTTGTGACCACAAGGGGGAATTGCCATGACAGACTTGGCTTACTTAGCTTCTGAGCTAACACAACAGGTTTTTCTTTCTCTTACAGATATGCAGGTAATGTTCGGGTTGCTGTAGATACTCTTTAAAGTATTATGAGTCAAATAGATGTACCAAATCATTCAGTAAAAAGTCTAGCATGCTAAACCTGTTATCAAGTGTTTAAAGGTAGCTTTCATCCTATGACCTCCTTCTGATCTTACGGTTATATAATTTGAAACTACTACAGAGTACGATGGCTATATTTTCTTGAGAACAATGAATTACCTAACTCTATGGAGTATTTGTTCTTGAATGATATTACCGTAATGTAATTATACTTCATTACTAGTACTGTAAAATAAAACGGGGTGACCATACTCGGACCAGTTTTTACGTTCTCATTGTTATCACATTATATCGAGTTAGAATATATTTGATTTACAACTGCAATTGTAAAGGGTCTGAAGTGGTCAATATATAATCTGCTTATTTCTAGCATTTACCAAATATTCTGTCAATTACAAGTCTTCTCTGAACAATTCCAAGTTCATATGGATTGAAAAGATATTTCTATTTCTATTATTGTCCATGAATTAAAAACTATAAGATATCTTAGTTAGCCTTATGCACCTTATAGCTAACATGAGTCTACTTGTTATCTCAGCGAGTCCGAACCAATTAAGAGATGGTTATTATATTTTAACGTCAATTGAAATGGGCTAGAGTAACTTAATTTTAAAACAGTGGTTTACGTACCTTGAGTGCTACAAGTATGAGTTACATAAAAGATATAATATGACAAGTCTTCCTTATCTATGCAAGCTGTCGACAATGACACTTTGGTAGAATTTGCAAGCATTTAATCTTAACATCACCCCATTCTCTTATAGATTTTTAAAAGAAAAGATATCTCCCTGTTTTGTTCACTTGATACTAAATGATGTGGAAAACATGTTATGAATTACTTGTATCTTATCAATGTTCCCATGTTCTTGTAACTCTTATAATTAGATATAAAATCCTCTATGTTTCAACACTTCAAAAATAAAACCTTGAATTCTATTGACATACATGGTTTTATGAACACCTTATTATTCCAAAATGTACCCAAACCTTACAAGTTAGAATCTATCCACTATGTCTATAGATACTCCGAGACTTAATCTTGGAATGCCCTTATGAAGCATGGTTTACTCGTCTATAAAGCAAAGCTTCAATATATATTATGCAAAGTTTATTGTTATGATTCTAATTCCTTGATTTTGTACACATGATAGGTTATGCTATGGTATCGTGTTCATAAAGAATAATCAAACTATGAGTTTGTTTGGGGAATACATAATGGAAACTCTCGTTGTTAAACTATACCACATCGACCCACTGCATGCAAATTATTAAAATAGTTACGTGGCTGCTCCAGGGCCACGCATTTGTGATACTTAAAACGTTGACTAAAACCTACATTGCCATTTCTCCTTTGCCTTCGGGCTTGGTAGCTCTATGAAACCTCCTGGTCTGTGTTTTGCTGAGGCGCTGTTGGTAGCAGCTCCCATGCTGCTACAGTTCTTTGTGTTTGTCCATCATATCTCTCGGTAGCCTTTACACCTTGTTGTTGGCAGTCTATAAGTTTATCAGTTACCTAGGGTTTACTGTTGCTACCATTCCGACCCTGTCATGGCATGTCTACCTCTCTTGTTTTTTGTTCTGTAGAAACTTCCATTGTGGAAAATACCCTTAGCTTTTGTCAGCTGGTTCATTCGGTGGCAAGGGTGGTTTTTTTTACACTTATTGTGTTGTGGTTATCGGGCCATTTCACTGTGTTGCAACCTTCTTCAAACGCTGGTAAGCTATATCATTTCTCCTTCGTTTTAAGTTAAAAGAAATGGTTTAACAATAATTTAGTGCTTAACTAATACTACACTGTTATTTCAGGTCCTGGCTCCTCTTGAAGGCGTGGATGACACAAGGCTTCAACGAAAGGCTTTACCAGGTAATCCTGGTTTTCACCATGGCATTTTTGCTCCTTGTTGGTTGGTTAGAGCGGTTAGGGTTTTGGACTTGGAAGATCACTTCTGTGACTAAATCCATTCTGTTGGGTCTTGTAACTGCGTGTTATCACAAATTTTCTTGACAGGTTTAACCCTGTGATGTGAATGAAATGTTATGGCTTCGGTCAAGATTGTAATTTATTCTTCTCGATTTTGGTAGATAGGGTTTGCTACAGAAGTTTTGATGTATAAAAGGAGAGAAGACAAAGGCTATGAGCCTGTTGTAGATGATGTTACGGCCGTGTAGTTTTAATACTGGGCTTTAAAATTTTACTCAGGGTTTTACCCAGGGTTTGTTTATATTACGACCTGCTATAGCTTTCTCCTGAAATTTTGAGCTCGTTTAGCATGCATTTTGTTTGGGCTTGCCCAGGTACAAATGTAACTAGTGCATAACCCTTTTAAATTTATGATACGACTGTAAGTGGAAGCTTTGGCTTCATTATCAACATTACTTTCACTCGTACTTACTGGTCTGTTATGGTTCTATCCAATCTTACAATTGAAGTGTAGTTTAAAAGCTTGTTTCATTACTGCGATTATGAATCTACTGATAAATTAGAGAGCCAAGTGAAAGCTAATAAAATGATGTTGAAGCTCGACAATGAACTAGAATATTATTCTGCTATTTCCTGGGTTTTTAAACAAACAACTAGGTTATTTAACTGCTGATAAAAGAAAATTCTTGTAGTAAGAATTGGAATGATAGGCTACAATTTGAACTCTACGGTCGTGATTCTGTTTTGTTGCTTAATCTTTTGTTATGATTATGACTCTGTCGAGAAAGAGAGTTTAGTGGAAGTTATTCTATAATAATTAGACTCAATACTGAGTTAAATATGGATCTACTGTTCCTTTTGTTTGTAAACGTTAACTAGGTTATTTAAGCTGTTAAAATCTTTAGGTTATGGCGATGTAATCCTGTAAACTGAGAGTTTTCTCTCGTTTGTTTAACTAATTTTCGATACAGCCATGGTATAGACTAAGATTTGTAACACCACTGTTGAAAAACAAAAGTTGGAATTTACTTCTACTTATTGATGGTATTGAGCTTGCTTGTGCTTTCAACACGAAGGTCTGATGAGTTTCCTGTTAGAGTTTTTGCACAAAGGTTTAGTTGTCATGAGATGACTGATTTAATTTTAGTTAGGGTTTGTGTATTAATTTCTTTAATAAACTGATACTGGTTAAATTTCTATCTTAGGGTTTGTATCCTGTTATAGATATTCGAACTAAGACTACCATTCCTCTGCAATGTATTGATAAAGATTTAATACTGTAATTTATCTGGTTTAACTTTATTACTGCCTCCTCGGTTTGTTAAATAAATCTTGTAACACACAGTATAAAATTACTTATACGTAAACTTTACTTATTTATTTAATAATTATGATTAAACTAGGTTTATGATTACAATAATAACTATTACTTAAAGTATCACTATTGTAGGGAATGCATTAGAGGTATCTTATCAGTAATGTAATAATGATATTAAGGGACGCTGGAAACACAGTAACTCTCATCAAATCTACTACTGATATTCAGAGATGCTAACTTTTACTAAATTAAATACTATTCAGACATATAGATGATAAACACAACATACATTCATTTATACTTTATAAACGCAAAGAAATAAATAGCAGAACCTGTTTAAGCTATGGACAACAACAACAATGGGAGGCTGTTCCTCCCTACCAACTCCTGGAGAGTGCCCAGACAACACTTCTCAGGACCCCCGAGCTTGCTCTGGTCTCCCTGGCTGGAACTAGGTGCAGCAAGAAATTCTCTCAGCCCAAACAGCTACAATGGAACCAAGTTACTGCAACATTCCTCTCAAACAATTCCCTTACTGTAGATTCCCTCTTCCTCAATGGGATTCCTGAATAACATTCACCTAAATGAATTCTCCCTCTAGAACCAAATCGAGCCCCTAGCTCTGTTCATTGAGTACTATTTAAAAGATTGCCTAGGTCTTTGTTGGGTTAACTGTCATTAATGAGCCACCTGCTCTGATTCCACTTCCTTGGGGAATCATGACCCCAAATATAGGGAAGTTGCCACCTGCAACTTAGGAAGTGTTTGAGGATGCTGCCACTTGTCTTTTGCCTTTCCACCTGGTTCCATCCACCAGTTTGACCAGTAACCTCTTTTTAACAGCTCTCCCATGCTGTTGTCTCCATAATTTATTTATTAATAATAAAATATTCTGAATTACATTCCATTCCTAGTGACTCTGCTGAATCATCAATTCCTACTTAGCATTAAATTTAACATAATGTCTTAGGAATATAATGAAATAATTACATAATTTTCACAAAATTGGGGTATGTGACAGATAGGGTATGGATAGGATAGGTTGAGAGATGGTAGAAGAGGCTTAAGGGATCTCTCCAAAGTATGAGGAACCGAGTGCCAACTCCTCCAAGAGGTCAGGGATAGGGTCCCAAGTCAGCAAGCTTCGAGAAGGACCTCGAAGAAGATATTTTTGCCATCTAATTGACTTTGTTGCACCTTGTAATGGGGCAAGGTGCGACGTCGCATGTTGATAATGTGCAGCCTGCGACGACCCTTCAAAACCTAACACAATTCGGTACAAATCCTCCCTGGTTGATTACTTAGTAAAAATATCTTTAGGGGTGTATACACTAAATCTTATGATGAGTAGATTTTGGGTGTAACAATCATGTGAATATAAAGGTTACTAACTAGCACAACCACAAGTAAAGTGGCCAGAGCAGCCACCCACTTCGTTTCGTAGAGATGGTTGGTTGTTAAACAAAGGCTAAACATTAAACTAATTATGAGATTTTTATAGTTATCCATTTATAGTATAACATAAACATTAAACTAATTAATATAAACATAAACAAAAAATTCACACTTGAACCTCTGCCATTATTGTTACCCCTTTCTTTAACCACTGCTTAATTGAAGCTTATTACGCTTAAAAAAATGATATGTTTATTAACTAGTATTGGTTTTATGTTTATATTAATTAGTTTAATGTTTACTACGCCAATATTGTTTAGATATTATCTAAGATTTTATGAGATTTTGGACTTCCTTGAGTGGATCAACGCGATTAACCTGAGTGTAACAAGTGTACATTCAGGATTCATTTCATGGTCACCATATCTTGTTATGCTTAAATGCATCTTGATTAATATTTAAACTAGCACAGCCACAAGTAAAGTGGTCGGTGAACACCGATAGGTGTAGCCAACCATTTAGTTTTGTGGAGATGGCCAGTTGTTAAACAAAAGCTAAACATTAAATTAATTAATATAAACATTAAACTAATTAATATAAACATAAAAAAATATAGTATTTAATAAACATACCTCTTTTCTTAGATGGTTGGTTATTATACAAAAGATAAACATTAAATTAATTAATATAAGCATTAAACTAATTAATATAAACATAAAAACAAATACTATTTAATAAACATACCCTTTTTCTTAACCGAAGCTTATTTAAATCTTAATCAAGATGCATTTGAGCATAACAAGATACGACGACCATGAAATGAATCCCCACTGTACACTTGTTACACTCGGGTTAATATTGTTGATCCACTCAATGAAGTCCAAAATCTCAAATAATATCTAAACACCTATTGCTGTAATAAGCTTCACTTAAGTGGTGGTTAAAAAAATGGGTGTGTTTATTAAATAGTATTTGTTTTATGTTTATATTAATAAGTTTGATGTTTATATTAATTAATGTAATGTTTAGTTTTTGTTTAAGATCCAACCATCTCCACAAAACTAAGTGGTTGGTTGTGCCTATCAGCGACTGTGCTAGTATTAATTAGTTTAATTTTTATCCCTTGTTTAACAGTCGACCATCTCCACAAAAAATAAGTGGTTGGGTGCGTTGGCGTTCACCGACGACTTTACTTGTGATTGTGCTAGTTTAAATCTTAATCAAGATACATTTAAGTATAACAAGATAGTAGGACTACCATAAAATGAATCCTAGTTATACACTTGTTACACCCAGGTTAATCTTGTTGATCCACTCAAGAAAGCCCAAAATATAAGATAATATATAAATGCCTATCAACACAATAAAATTTCTCGACTGAGTAAAAAAAACTTAAAAAACTAAAATCACAAAAAGTCAAGCTTTCACATTTTCACAATACAAATAACCATTATGTCGACCACACAGAAAGTTCTACCTCCATGCTATGAATGAATTTTGTTTGACATACATGTGCAAAGTGACATTAGTTAACGTCTTATTCCACGTACTTTTTGGAATTTGATTTAAAACTTGGCTGAAGCTATGTATATATATTACTAGCAGCTGCCCCAAGAAGGTGCAATAATACGTCGATAGGTTGTTGTTGTTTTGTATAGTTAAATGTCACACTTGAATCGCATTTAATATCTTGGAAAAATACCTAATCGCGATATCTAAACACCTATCGCTGGAATAAGCTTCACTGGTACAAGGCATGCTTTCCCCTTGATAATTGCACATGGGATGTTCATTTTTCTACAAAGTGCAGGAAGCCATACTAACAACTCTATTGGATCAACATCATGTGCAATAACTACAAATTGAGCTTTACATTGAAAGAACATAAACAATCATTATAAAAACTAAGAAGGACAAATAAAATCTCAAAATTTGCTAAAGGAATACACAATAGTTAACAACCCAAAAATGAAAGAACTTTAAAGAATTCATATTAGATATATGTGAACAATTACAATTGCAATAGCTGCTCGATGAGGTAAGTTGCATGATTGATCCCACATTGCACAATAATATGCTTGTTTACTTCAATAGTATTCCCTTCTGCCTCAGCCTGGGATTTCTTCATAAGCCTTTCCTTCTTTGCAATTTTATCTTCTGGCCTGTATTTAAGGAGTATCTTAAACAGGTTGGCAGCAACATTAAAATAGAAAAAGAGTATGAGCCAAATAACCAACATACATTACAAGACACAATTTCAAGAAAACAACATCAGATAGTAGACAATAAATGATACAAATACTCTGAGAAGATCTAAGTGGGAAACAAAAAAACATGAATGCTTCAGATATTATTTCATAATTAAAAGGAGAAAAACATTTCTCCATAATTAGAAGGCCAAAAAGAAGTTGAAAGCAAAAACAATTTGCTTCATAAAAGTATTGGTGCAATATAATGTTACTTCACAATTATCCATGTTCATAGACAATGTTACAAAGCATGCATAACATTTAGGGAATTAAAATTGAGTTGGTGTTGTACCTCGAGGAAAGAAACAACATGTTTTGCAGGGAAGGGAAATGACGGACCAATTGTTTAAATCAAATTTTAGTCCAGTGTTGATGCAGGATGGACAACACATCCACTTGTTCAAACTTGGAGTGCAAAACTATTGCAAAGCCAAAATACATTGAATAAAAAATCAAATAATCAATTAAAACAAGCATATTTCAGGTACAAAGGGATCTGCATTGGAGATTCAATTGGATAACTGCAACTAAACTCAGAATATACTAAATTTGCGAAGAGCAAACAAAGAAAAACTGAATTCAACTAAGAGAAGATCAAATGGTTGGTTAACACCCTTTAACAAGCATTGTACCTATTTGATTCACCATTTTAAAAATTGGAGGAACTAAGGTTCTTGTACCTATCTGATTCTCATTTTTACAATGGAGGAGCTAAGGACCATGTACCCATCTGATTCACATATTTACAGATTGAAGGTAGACTGAAGTGGAAGTAGAAAAATAATGCAGAGCATATGACACTAAAACTAGTTCTTATGTTGGTTGTTCATAAAGGAGTTCAAATGGCGGCTTTTAATCGACTAAAGAGGGTTTGTTCTATTCAATTTTTTATCTGAGGCCAGTTTTTTACGTAGTAGTGAACAACTAGACAAGACTTTACTTGCATGAATTTAGAGATGATCAATGTGTATTTATGTGCCATGGATCACTCTTGGAGGATTGCAACTCTCTACTTCAACCCAAAAAGAATCATCATCTACAACAGTGAAGTCCAAGTTAGTTTTCTTCCTTATTCTCTTTCTATTTCTAGCACAAGGGTTTCTAGCTCTCTTTTTATTTCTAGCACAATGGTTTCTAACCCATTAAAGGAATTATTAGTTAATTAACCTTAGTTAGTTGTCTCTTTTTCCTCATTTAATTTGTTGGTAAAACATGATCTAAAACCTAATTGAATTACTCTAATGAACTACAAGGTAAGATCTTAAATTCCTAATTAACTTAGTGGATTTCCCTCTCATTGTCAACCTCTTTTGTTTTACCCTGGGATTAATCTGTTTAGGCTTAAAAATTCCACTCTCTAACTATTAGGTCATTTCAGTTTGTGATTTATAAGTTTTACATCCTTTGATTATGCATTCTTTATTAAGGTATTTTTGACACCCACGCACATAAACCTGTTGGTACCATTGTTTGCGAATATATACCAAATATTTTTGTTCAATCTATTATATTATGTACGTAGAGATAATTTCATTACTAAATATTCATAATCCATAGGATCTAGGTAAATAATATTCGGAATAGTATACATATGTCTCAAACTCATCCATGGTCCATTTAAAGCATAACATATCATTAACATGTGCAAACTCCAAATGCACTATTTTGCATACGTATATATGTTTCAAAAATGGAATATGATAAATAAATTATTGTAAATGTAACAAAAGATTAAAAAGATGATATGTGTGGAGTAATAGGATCGAATTATAATCACTGTGTAAAAATGGTATGAAGAAGATTAACTCCCTGTCCTGGACAATTTAGACAAAATATCTCATACAAATGTTTGACAAAAGGAAAAAATTGTACAAGAGATGGTTTGCATTCCTCTTGCTATAAAGAAAACATGCCAGACAAAGAGGGAACCATTTAGAGGGCATCTAGGAGGTAATGAATATAATGGATATTATCAAACCCTGAATCCTGAGGTCAAGGAACTTGAAATAGAAAAAGGAGACGGGCTTAAGTTAGATTGAAAATCCATTTGAAATGGAAACGGTAGAACAAATAGAGTTATGGGAATACTCTTGAATGAAATTAGCTAACCGAATATAGAGGACATTGAAAACCATATCAAAATATTCTAGTGTGTAAAGCATCTTACATGCCATTGTAATTTACAAAATATAGAGTATATTGTAGGGTGTCATAAGCAGGTGCATTGCAGTTAAGCCACTGATATAGGTGGTAAAGTCTCCACCAAAGGACATAAGATAAAAGAGGACAAAATACAAATTAATGTCTACATCCATCCTACAGGTTTCAATAAACCAAAAGAAGATTCAAGGAATTGAGGAGAGAACATCGCTAAGGTAAAATATTTAGTGTAACAACTTGTGAATGGATTATCTTCTTGATATTTAACACCACCCCAACAACAAAATTGAGGAAAATCATAACAGGGATCAATATTAAAATATCAATCATCTCCAATCAATTTTGATGATGAAAAGCAACATGGTCCCTATGGCATGCAGGCCCTTTCCAATCAATACTCCTTGCACCTATTTGGGGTTAATGATGGTACCTGTTACTTTCTATCATGTTTTTGGAGAGAAAAAAAAAATAGGAAAACTCTCCATCTAAATATGGCTTACAGTTGGCTCCAAGAACTTGGAGCATGTGGGGGGCTTAACAAGAAGGTTGTCTTGTTGAATATTATCCTTAAAACTATGTATATACTCCATGAAATTTTTGGATAAAACTTGATACATAAAGCAAATAAAAATAAATTCCCAATATATACCTTAATCAAATATGTAATAGCGATACAATATTCATAATAAAATAGGGACCGATTACCTAGATAGTTATAGCCATAGAATCTTTTTTTTTTTTCAATATCTTTCTCTACCACTAGTAGGATCCTGGAATATTTTGAAGCCTCCAAAGATTACTACCTAGGTTCCCCCATTAGTTGGGTCACTCACCTGAGGAAATTATGCAGCATACTCATAATGTTGACATCTATACTACAGGTATAGATGATGAGAGTGATCCTCTATTCTTTACTTTGTCTTTGTTGAAAGATGCATTATACACTCCCTTTATAGTGTTAATAACTTAGTACATGTATTCTCAAGTCCCATTGACCTATTTTGGTAATTTAAGGATAACAACAAATGACTGGCCTTTTATCATACATCCCCCTTATAGACAACTTTGTTAGATCCTTATGGAAAGGGTGATTTGGAGAGTGTCCCACGTCACCGGGACCTCTGATCAGCTATGAGTGAAATCATAAACAAATAAACCATGTTCATCTTAGATTTAAGCAGATGGTGTGAACTTCACAAGCCACAATGAGAACACAGGTGGCTAATAGGCATGGATTTATTATCAAGGCATGAGCTTTGCCAACTCAAAAATTTTAAATCTAAATCCAATTTACTCATCTCATCCTTCAAGCTAAAATTTTTGTTTATGTCCATAAGTAGCAGTTTTTTAGTTCATTTCATGTTTTTTATAAGTTCACAAGTGACAACTACACTGGTACCAACCAGAAGGCCAACGTACCATAGTAAACTTGACCTCTCCAAGGTGATAAGAGTGTACCTTACTAAAGGTCAGTCCAAATGTTGACAAGCAACCATTTTGAGTAGGATGGAAAAGTTGCAAACTTTTTGTGGGAAACATTTAAACCAAGGTCTACCTTTGAAAATATGACAAGTTATTTTTCCTTGGTGCAATGGAACTCAAATATGCTCAAATGAACTCAAGCTTCATGTTGCTTATGAACCTTAACAAAGGCCTATACGTTGAACAAAAAGAAGATGGGTTTAAGAAAAATAAGAACTGTGATCTCTTTCTTAATGTGCTCTTTCACCCCTAAAGATGGTTGATGTGTTCACCCAAAACGTCTAGCAATAAAATCACAATCACATATGCAGTATCACCAAAACAAATACATACAAAATAAGAACTACTTCTCAGATAATGTGGTCATTGTTCTTCATCAATAAACCAACAAGGTGATGATTGGGAGGAAGGAGATGTAGGTTGTGTAAGAAAAATAAAAAAATTCTTGATGTAGAACACACATTCCTACATTTTCCAACCAAAAAATATATTTAAAGCAAGCATAAGAATCCTAAAAGCAACCATACAATACATAAGTGCTCACAACAAATAATTACATAGAATTTAGCAATCTAACAACAAAAATACTAGATCACAAACAACATTACCTTTGAAGAAGTGAAGAATTCCCTTTTTGTTTTTAACCATATAATTTCCTTCATAATACTATGTTAAGAGAAATCAACATGGAAGCAGGCAAGAGATCCAAGGAAGGGCTACTGTTGGCTCTGGTTCTTATTCCTGAAAGGAGTCAAAAGATGGAATTATTCTATCGGAGGTCTCCATTGATTTCTTTAAATAAGAAGCAATTATTTCTATTATGCATAATGATGACTTATTTTAATAGTTGAATTTGCAATTATTATATTACCCCATAGATAACAACCACAAATTTAAAAAGATTTATAAAATAATATATTAAAATTGTTAAATATAAAAGTAAATAAGATGAAACACATATTTTAAATATGAATGAAAGTTAATTTTACTGTAAATAATATTTATAAACAATCATATCAAACACATCATTTTAGAGACTAATTACAGCTACCTTAAATCTAAAGATGTTTATGATGGGTTAAAAACTTGTTTTCCTAAAGCTATTTTCGTTAAATTTTAGTGTGAATAAAAAGAGATTGAATTTGCTTCCCAAAAAACTGTAAGATTGACAAACAACAAACACTGAGCTACATAATTTTTATGACATATGTTCCTATAGACACCATCAAATGTATATGCAAAGGTACATGTTGAATATGCTAACATTGCCAACAGGCAATATTGATTATATATTTAAGACTGGTTTATTTATTCTTCTCTATCTGCAAAAAGCTAACCCCGATAAAAATCAATCTATATGTTTTGATTATGATATTATTCATGTAACTGAAAGAAAAAGTGAAGAAATACATAGATACATATCTATCCTCAAGTAGGATAAGGGGTTAATAATTTGCCATTTTACATCCTCACTAAAATAGTGGAAAGGATGAAAATTTGGAAAAATTTATTTTTGTTGAATCAAATTGTGCACATATATGCTTCAAATCGAAGTGTTTAACAAATTTTAGAGACTGTTGAATCTGTATGTGGTATTCGAATTTTCAATTTAAACTTTAGAAAAAGAATATAAAAAATAACTGGTAGCTAAAGCGTGGATAAATTTTAGGATTCTTGTCCTTTATATTTCTCCCCTCCCTCACCCATATTATCCAACCTATATACCTGAAAACCCAGCTACTACTTGCCTATCCTACCAATCTTCATGTAAATACTTTTGTTCATTTTACATTTTGTTGTTTGTTGATTGATGCACGCTACCTCCTACCAATGCTGATGGACGATTCATAGATAGAAGAAATGAAGCAATACATAGATATATATCTATCCTCAAGTGGGATAAGGGGTTATTTTTTCCATTTTACATCCTCACTGAAAATAGTGGAAATGATGAAAATTTGGTAAAAATTATTTTTCTTGAATCAAATTGTGCACATATTTGCTTCAAATCGAAGTGTTAAACAGATTTTAAAGACCGTTGAATCTATATGTGGTATTAGAATTCACAATTTTAACTTTAGAAAAAGAATATAAAAAATAATTGGTAGCTAATGCATGGATAAATTTTAGGATTCTTTTCCGTTATATTGCTCCCTTCCCTCACCCATATTATCCAGCCCCATATACCTAAAAACCCAACTACTTCTTTCCTATCCTTCCAATCTTCCTGTCAATACTTTTGTTCATTTTACTTTTTCTTGTTTGTTGATTGATGCACGGAACCTCTTGCCAATGTCGACGGGTGATTCTCCCCCCCCACCAACCACCTACCTTGACTTGATCTACTAAATAGGTCGGGCTCGATTACCTAAACTGCATAAGGAACATTGTGTGGAAGACAACCCATTTAATTAAGCATGGAGATCAAATAACATATAACTTATTTGTGGCACTTAACTTGTGGCCTGTCGGTGTTCATCGGCTAGTAGCTATGCTAGTTTGATAAAAAATTCTATAATCAAATTTCAACCATGATATCTAGCCCATTAAAATTTATTTATGGTATTTAAAGTATTCCAAAAATATGAAATTTGAAATAAAGCAAGATAATAAATAAGTTCCTGCAAAGAATTAAGTATCATGTGAGCAGGTTTTGGAGTGAATACAAATAGAGTTAAGTATCATGTGGAGTACTTATTCTAAGGATGTTAGAATATGAAGCAAGTATTGGGGACTTGTGGTTTATGTTAGCTTTTGAAACTGTTAAGGTTGGGGTGAGTGTGAATATTAGATTTGGTATAAAACAATAAGCTTTAGGATATCTGGGAGTGGGTATACACAACAGAAATCAATAAAACAATTATTAATGATGAAGGAAATTCTAATCATAAGAAACAACTCTAACCGTTAAGGTTTGGGGGTGAGTGTGAATATTAGAGTTGGTATAAAACAATAAGATTTAGGATTTTTGGGAGTGGGTATACACAAAAAGAAATCAATAAAAAAATTATTAATGTTGAAGGAAATTCTAATCATAAGAGACAGCTGTCTGAGTTGAATAGTAGTTAAGCTGCTGGAAACTTCTGTACAACTATTCTAGTTTACAGGGTCCTATTATGAGAGATTGATTTAAAAAATATAATCTATACTCTATTGGTACAGGGACAAGGGAATGCAAATTTCTTTCTATTTTCAATTTTTGCTTCATTTTTTTAAGCTTTAGGATAGTTGGGAGTGGGTATCCACAACAAAAATCAATAAAAAAATATTAACGCTGAAGGAAATTCTAATAACGAGAGACAACTCTCTGAGCTTAATAGCAGTTAAGCTGTTGGAAATTTTTTTACAACTATTCTAGTTTATAGGGTCCTACTCTGAGAGATTTGTTTAAAAAATATAATTTATACTCTATTGGTACAGGGACAAGGGAATTTAAATTTCTTCCTATTTACAATTTTTGCTACATTTTTTTTTAATCTCCAACTCTATTTCTCTTTACATGCCTGCATTTATTACAAATTCTATGATCATGGTCGAATTCCGAACAAAGTGTAAGATATCCAGCATATTATCTAACGAAGCCACGATCTCCACCAACAGATTACTATGAGTCCTTCTCTCTTCCTTCGGCCTCCTTGTGCAATCTGAAACATACATGAATTAGTGCCATTTCACATAGGTTCAGTACTATGGGTACGAATTAATCCAAATTACCCCATAAGTCCCCGTAAGTCAACCACAATTTATATTGATATTTTGCATCAGGCTTAGAATGTGCTTGTTTTGCATTTCTCTTTATTAAGTTTCCTAGCTATTTAAACTAAATCATCTTTATAATCTATTAAAAGAACATTTATAAGGCACACATAGATTATATTCCCATTGGTTTTTATCACCAACTTTAATTAAAAATTAGTCAGGAGATGCACTTGGATCATATTTCCTTTTGTTCTTATACTTTGATGAAACAATTTATAATTCAAAATTAGTTTGACATATCTACCTGTGCAAAATGAGATGTAGGTAGAAACAAATTTTAAAAGTAGACAATCCTAGCTGGCAATAACATTAACAGAAAACACTGAGAGAATTCCGTGATCTGTTTCTGAAAAGTGTCCCTTCACATAATAATTTGATAAAAAATCTCAAGTGATATATGCTTGTCTGGGTTTTCAACTGAACAATATAGCATAGGAATTTGTTTCCAAAGATTTATTTCGCATCATATAAATATAAATATAGAAGGGAATCTTCTTACCTGCTCTATGAGAATAGAGTACACCATCTCCATTCCAACCATCACTATCAATTTGTGGAAGAAAGGAAACATATTGAGAATGCACACTACCACTTAAGGTCATAGGAGATGAATCGTGAATCAAATTCCTCTTTTCAACTTTGCACCAACCTCTGCTCCTTGAAATTAAATATACCTAGTATTCTAGTATATTTTTTTAGGTTCCATATTTTCAGCAAGTTGCATATCCAAATGGTCATTTGGTAAAAAAGAAAGCACATAATCATCAACAAATTTTACATGTTAGTGACCAAGATACTATGATATAGAGCCCCACCTTTTCGCATATCTTGCTGGATCTACGAAGAGACAGTCCCGTGTAGGTTTTCTAGGAAAGCACGTATGCAAAATGGATCTCAGGGAAGACTACATTTTTCAAAATCCCAAAGTAGTGAACCCCTAGTTGTCACTGAAATTTAAAACGGCCATGAAAACAATGTTTTCAAAAAAATTTCAAAACCCTCGACTGGCAAATAATAGATTAGAGGAAAAGAGGAAGATTACACACCAGAAAAACTACTATGACAACACATGCCTTCAAATTGTTAGGCAATAGAAAATGATTACCGAACTATTCCTACAAATCACATATATATTAACAAAAAAGAAAGGTTGAAGTTTTACCTGATATAAATTGCACAACCGCCAATAGATCGAGCAGCACCGTGGTATTTAGCTGCAACCAGATAGTGTATCTACCCGTTCAGCACCACGAAGTCACGCTCGACACCACATAAGGAATATGTCTTTGCTAGGAAGGGGACAAGAGGTAAAACCTCACATACTTTGTAATTAAGGTCCTCCTCTGTAAAATCTTCATTCATATGATATATATTTAGTGTTGATTGTAACCCTTCATAGGCCCTTTGAAACTGTAGTCTTTGCAATACTCTCTGTAAAAAATTGCAAGGAGGTCCACTCTGTTGGCTTTCCCGTCTACACTTGCAACCCTCAAGTATGGAAGTAAAGGTTTCATCTGAATCTAAAGTGGAGTTCCATGGTACATATGTCAGTGAGGGTTCTTATGGGGTTCCAAAGGAGAGGTAGGGAGAACCTAATCACAATAAAAATGTATAAGCGTACAGGTCGTACAGGCTGTGCAGTGGAGAAAACTTTGGCAACACAAACCCGCGTGGATGCATGCCCCAAGAATGTGAGAAGAATGAGCTAACACAAGTGAACAGCCAGTGGGTAAGCACTAAAACCAGGGAACAATGTACAACCAGGTGGACGGCAAGTGGTGATATCCTATTAGCTAGAGTGATGACGAAAGTGAAAAATGTTTTTCAAACTCCCCTCGGAGAAAAACGCCTATCAGAGTAATTATAATACTAGCAATTGCACCTTGGGGTGCAATAAAAGAATGTTGTATTGCTTCTGCATGACGGTCATGCTCCACTCTAAACAGGATTCCAAAAACCATTCCAATTTTTTTAAGCTCCTAGACTGATTTCTCCATGCCATATTTACCCAAAAATCCATAAATCACACAAAATGTTCCCAAACAACATCACACAAAAATGTGCCCCCAAAAAAACAAATTGCAGCACAGCTATTAAACATTCAACGACATAATTCCCTATATAAGCATTCAATTTATTATGGAGGCCTATTTAACAATATTTTTTATTAGAATTAGTGTTTAAAGTTCCAAATTTCCTCAGTTAGAACTGTGTTATACTTGGAGAATTTATGATTTAAAAATACAAAATAGAAAGACGAAACAGTAGTGTACATAATTAATATGTATTCGATATTCTAAATTTGTCTTAATTCTATATCAATAATAGAATGTCCCATTAACCATCACCTCCCTCCTCTCTCTATATATAGATAAATAGATAGATGGATTGATAGATGAGGCCTCCTTTGACAAATGACAAAGAAAAATGCTTTAAGGCACTACATGTTGAAGTTATCCAAAGTACTTGGTATACAAAATTTTGAATCTGATCATGCCACAAATCCACTAAATAGACTAGCTTGTTTTCCCATGGCTCAACCTCTGGCCCAAATCCCTAGTACTTAGGAGCTTCGTCAGAAGCATTTCCTTCAACTAGCGGCATAGGATCATCAAATGGTAGTGACCAACCCTGCCCTAGAAAATTAATAGCCTAGACTCTAAAATATAGTCCTAGGTCACACAATTGATTCTCATAATGAAAATATCCCACACCAAACCCAGGAAAAAAGAGCACTACCGGAACATATGTATTATGAGACCTTGCCTTCTCATAATGAACTCTCCATTTATAATTCCACTCCCATAACCAGCTTTCGGTAATAGGACCATGATTTCCACTTGGAAAGTTGGGAATCCTAACCAGTGTAGATGGATTTTTAATCGGACTTTCAACTCTAGGAGGTTCCACCCACAATTTCTTGTTTAAAATTTTTCTTGCTTCAGCAAAACAATAACTATCAATTAAATATTCTATTGAAGAAATTCCATATGCAAAATCCATGGAAAGCTCCTCATATTTTTCTCTTCTATCAGTATCATTTTCCTTAAATGCCACAATATACCGCTTATATTGCTCAATTGCTTCTTCACGAACTCCTTTAAGATGATCTTTAGCATTTAATTCCATAGGTTTGCATCTAACTCTCTACTTAGGAGTACCATTGGCATCGTCTTCTTGAGAAAAATGGGGCCTGTAACGTTCCCCTCGCCCAATCCGACCTCGGGAGGGGATGCTGGCCAAACCTGGGCTCTCAAATTTTGCCCCAGATCCATAATACGAATTTCAACAAACAGAATGTGTGCAGAAATGCAAATAAACATGCACATCGGAAGTAAAACTCTATCCACACACATCTAGCAAGCAAATACAAGCATAAACATTACAAGCATGGAAATAAAAACACTTCAGAATCAAATGCATAAGAATACTTATTGTTATCCAACGCAGATCCAAGCAACTGGTTGTGTAAGAGCACTTTTCCACCCAACCATAGACACTCTGTCCAACATATACTCTTTCTGTTGGGAGGCCACCCCCAAGCTGGGCCATGAGGCCACTAGGGAGAAGGAAACACCTACAAGCTTCTCTCTCTCAACCCACAACCCATTATTCTCTATATGCTTATCCAAATGCTCATACATAGCTCTACAGGGGTCTCGATTAGCCCTCATAGCCTTGGTTTCCACAATACTTGCCCCACACAACACCCTTCTAGCTCAGGAATCCCATTCACCGGTCCACAGTTCTCTTGGGAGATCCATCTTGCTGGGTGCTTCTAGTGTGTGCATAGAAGAAGTCCAACCTGGTATTGGCTTCTATAGAACCACCTGTAGCCTCAATCTGTGGCTTCTCAAGTACCCACAAGCAACATAACTCAAGGGTAAGGGTTCCTAGCTTTCCCAACCTCTCTGCTCACCTACATCCAACAATATTCACTTCCAAATATGTAGCGTGGTCTCTAAATTCGAATTTTTGGGTTCAAAACATCATGGTAGGTTCATGGACAACAATGGAGAGCTCTGCATAGTCTAAATCTACATGAAAGAATGAGAGAAATGAGGGTTGACTCCAAGAGATATGAGAAAATGGTGAAAACACAAGTGACTTAACTTATGGCAGTAGAAGAAAGGACTCCTGATAGCTGCAGACTTACTTCTGTCATGACAGAACTGTAAAAAAAGTGCATTCAATCCCATTCTACAATAACTACATGAGGTGACTTTTCCAACCAACCACACACATGCATAATTAATGATTGGAAAATGATAAAAAAAATGAGATAATTAGCTCTTTCTCATCACATGACAGAATTTAGGTGTGATTTCTAAGGTTCACATGTGGTAACAAGGATTTAGTCACCCATGGACCCTCTTTCCTCTTCCCCTCTAGTGGAATCATAGCCCCTCTGGTGCTCTTTACACAACTAGTCTAGGACAATTTTATTATTTATGCACATAATATTTACATATATTCTAAATCAGCATAAAGGCCAACCAAATAGTCCAAATAAAATATAAACATCATACATGCCTAGCTAAGAAACCAGATTCACTAGAAACCCCCCTCGTGTCCCGTGGGGATCGAATCGGACGCGATTCGATCTCAATTCGTGTCCGATTCGACTTTCAGTCGAATCTGAAATCGGGACACAACCTAAGTTCGAATCATACAGGAACTGAGATCGAATCCTCGACTGTCGGACACGAGTCCCAAAAACAGGACATGTAAAGTGAGCTAAAGTCCGGAAAAGTGCGGCCGATTTTGTTTTAAAAGCAAAATTTGAGTTTGTTTTTGTCATTTGAAAGGAAGGAGTTGGCCGAGAGTGAGTTGTATGTGCAGGTGAAGGAGATTTGAAGGCTATCCATTGTTTCCAAGCGATTCCAAGTGCATTTCGATGGATTTGTGGAGAGGATTGCAAACTCAACCATCACACAAGAAAAGGAATGTCTCAATCAGCTAGGGCAGGAGGTAGGGGGCAAAGGAGAGGGAGAAATGCACCATCTAGTGCCTCCCCTCCTATTCCACCAAGCACATGAGGTTCTCTTCCTCCGTCAAGTGCTCCATCATCTACTAGTGGAGCTCATTCTATGGCTCCATTTAACCCTGTTTTAGCAAGACAATAAGCCCAAGAAAAAAAATACCCTTTGTGGAAGTATGTGACAATGAATGATGGGCCCGGGGCAAGGCTTGGTGGGGGAGGCAATGTGTCTTGGATATGCAATTTTTGCAAGCATGAGTTCAAGAGCACATATTTACGGGTTAAGGGCCATTTGTTGGCCCTTCCTTCTTGTGGAATTTCTTCATGCAAAACAGTGAGTGTTAACCAAAGGAGGTATATGGAAAGAGAGGATCATGTTGGCTTAGGGAAGGTGACATCAGGAAGCAAGAAAAAAGAGGATGATCCTCTTCCATTTTTGAGGAATTCCTCTAGCACCAAGCCTCCATTTCCACCTAGCATTCATGGGAGTGGGGATACTTATCAAACAAGAAAGAGGCAATCTACAGGTGGTCCAATGGATAGGATTTTCCAACAAGAGGCGCGAGAAGAGGTAGACCTTACCATTGCATTTTTCTTCTACCTCAACTTCATCTCATTCAATGTTGCACGGTCACCATTGTATTTTGAGACGGTTCGAACTATCTTGGAACGAGCTCCAAGTGGTTATGTGCCTACTGGTTCAAAGAAGCTTAGAACCACATTGTTGGTTAAAGCAAAGAAGGAGGTAGATAAAATCCTTGATCCAATTAGAACAACATGGCCCTCATGCGGTGTGAGTATTGTTTCTGATGGATGGACGGATCCAACATGCCATCCACTCATCAATTTCATGGTATCTTCCCAAAATGGACCATTGTTCTTGAAAGCGGTGGATGCTCTTGGGAAATACAAGGATGCACAGTATATGGGTGATTTATTCATCAAAACCATTGAAGAAGTAGGTGTTGATTCGTGTGTACAAATCATCACGGACAATGCACCTGTTTGCAAGGCTACTGGCATGATTGTGGAAGCTAAATATCCACAGTATGTTCATTTTGGACACCTTTCATTTCTAATTTGCTCATTGTTTGAATTTGGTCATTGCAATATTAGTGTTGTAGAGTCATTGATACATGCTTTTATTGCTCTTACAGGTTTTTTGGACACCTTGCATTGTACATTCCTTGAATTTAGCACAGAAATCCATTGCTTCGGATGTGGCATGGATTGTCAACCTTATTGAGGATGCACGCCATATCCGTAACTTTGTACAAAACCACACAAATTCCCTCACCATCTACAAACAATACACACAGCTTTCATTGTTGAAGATTGCAGATACTCGGTTTGCTTCCTCATTCATCATGCTCAAGAGGTTGAGGGAGGTCAAAACTGCTCTTGGGTCCATGGTGATTTCAGAGTTTTGGGATTTTTAGAAAAAGACGGATCAGGCTGCTTCACAAAAGGTGAAGGACATGGTCTTAGATGATGGTTGGTGGGACACGGTAGATCTTAGCATTAAGATCATGCAGCCAATCATTTCTTTGTTGCATTTGCAGACACGGACCAGTCCATCCTAGCAGAGGTTTATGAGGGGTGGGATTCCATGATTGAGTCCATGAGGTCCATTGTCATGGAGAATGAGTGTCCCGAGTATGGGACATCGACAGAGAACTTATGGACCATTATTCGGGATATTCTTATCTCCAGGTGGGATAAGAATTGCACACCTTTGCATTGCTTGGCCCACTCCTTGAACCCCAAGTTCTACACTCAGGAGTGGCTCACTGGTGGATCGGGGGCCTCACACAGAGTCCCTCCTCACATGGATGCAGAGATTGCAAATGGGAGGAAGATAGCACTTAGACGGCTATTTCAGGATAGAGACATGCTTGAGGAGGCGGAGGAGGGATTTGTAGATTTTTCCACTGGAATTAGGAGATTTGGAGGCTATGATGTGCTTAGAGATAGGGAGGGTAATAAACCCTATGCTTGGTGGGAAACTCATGGGGAAACATCCCCTATTCTACAGAATTTAGCCTTGAGGGTCATCTCTCAAGTTACATCATCCTCTTGTTGTGAGAGGAATTGGAGCACATATGGGAACTTGTACAGTGTGAAGAAGATCAGTCTTGAGCAGTCCAGGGCAAAGTCGATGGTGTATGTGCACTACAACCTTCGACTTATTTACAGGAAGAGGGAGGAGTGGGTGAAGGGAAAGACAAAGATGTGGGATGTCTTTCCTGATGATATGGGTTTGGATAGCAGTACTAAGTTGGCATTAGCCAACATGGATCTTAATGATCCAGTACTAGAGCCGGTCACTTTTGATGATAGTGATCATATAGAGGGGTCATCCTCCACAGCAGCAGATGCAGATCGTCAGATGGGCAGAGAGGAGGAGGAGGAGGGGGAGGAGGATCAGGTTTAGGGAAGTGGCAGTGATGAGTATGTTGATTCAGGCATGGAGGAGGACTACTAACATATGGGATTCTCCCATCTTGATCCACCCCTTTTTGTATTTACTATTATTCTATTTGGCATTTGCCAGTGCCCAGTGGCATTTCGACATATATTTATACATTTTGATTTTGATGACTTAATGAGAAATATGGTTCCGACATGCATCTATGTGCCTCATTGTGATTTGTGAATGACAATGTGTAGTCATTAATGTGTTTTTATTCTAATTTCTATTGAATATTTGTAAATGTTCTAGTTTCTAAATATTTTTGGATCTATATGTCTATATTTTTAAATTTTAATATATTTTTAAAAAATATATATATGTATATAAAACGTGTCCTAAGTGTCCTGATTCTAGGGGTCACCGTGTCCGTGTCGGACTCTCGTATTTTCGTGTCCCATGTCCCCGTGTCAGGTGACTTAGATGCCTAGACATTCACTAGTCGATCCTTGGCCTTGAACTCCGCACTAGGAATTCACACTAACATATTTACATCGTTGTCATAATTCAATTAAATACATTGCAAGGGTCAAACTGGGGGTATTACAGGGCCCTGGAGCAACAACGTAAGAAGCAACTCGAGGAGAATGGGGATTAAGGTGGGAACCAACTGAAGGGTAAAGAGGGTCTTGCTCTGGAAAATGGGTGTGCTGGTGTGTATAACGCCAATATAGAAGAGGTGGAGTAGAAAAACAACCTACAACATAACCCAAGACCCAAACATGTATTGGAGCTTGTGGCTTTTCATGCCTAGATAGTGACAAACAATGATAGAAGCTATTATCTGGCTAACTATTTTGGTAAGGTCCATCGATATCTAGAGGCTTGAATTCAACGGGCTTGTCCTTTGTCGTCCCCCATAGCCGCTAAAGTCATCCATTCTGAAAAGAGAAAGGTTTCTTAGTGAGGAAGATGACATGGGCTGCCGAGACTGCACTTCTAATGTAGCAGACAATCCACTCTGGAAATCAAAGAAAGGAAAAGATGATTAAGATCTAGTTTGCAGGCTAGACGAACGCGTCAAATATCAAATCTGACATGGTAATTCCAAACAAGTAAACACAGATACGACCAAAGTATGGCCAGTGAATGTGAGGTTAGGCAATGAAGACAAAGTTACAAAGAAAGCAGAGATGAGAACGTGAGCACGTTCCCTCAGGAAACTCCAAATTAAACGTTGAGATAGACCCAAGAGTAATAAAATTTAAATTCAATACAATTTATAAAGATATTTTTAATTTAATTTATTTTTCCTTTAAATTTTCTATTTGCATTTTATTATTTTCATTAATACCAAATATTTTTATTATTTTTTATTTTAATAATTATAACATTTTTATTATTTTTTATTTAATCAAAATCAATTTAGCGAACTTCATAAAATTATTGGAATTTTTTGTTATTCTACCATAAATTTTAAAGAATTTTATTTTTTAATATATATATATATATATATTAAAATTTATTTAAAAATATAATTTGAAATTTTAAAAATATTATTTATTAAGATTTTTACATACATATAAGTATTGGATTGTAAAAAGATGAAAAAAAAGGTCTAAAGAACTTGGATTGTATAAGTATTGGATTGTACAAAGATGGCAAAATGTCAAAAGAACTTGGATTCATGTAGAAACTTAAATGATCAAACTTTGAAAGTAAATACGATTGAATTCGCGTCATTTTTCTTGCACCTTTCTTTAATCTTGAAGAAATCTATACATCTTTTAATCTTTTTAGAGCTGATGCAATCAACACATTTGTTACGGGTGGTCAGATACCTACCTTTGAATTTTCCCTCACATCATTCCCGCGTGAAGGAGCCTTTGATTGGCTATGTCCATATAATGGAAATAACGTGGTTACATATTTTTAATTACTAGTCCACAATTCATGATATATAATGGAAATAACATGCTTATATCTTGTACAACCTACTTTTCCTCTTCAAAACGAGAAAGGATTGCACAAAGTTGAATGGTTCACTGTACGTATCGCATAACACAATTATGATAGGTTGCTGTAACCAGGCCCACAAACTTTATGTTGCTTCATATCTTTAAAATTAAGTACAAAAATTAAGTACAAAAATCTATAATTTGTCCATAAAGTTTATATAATTTCCATACTAACATGAAAACAAAATATGAATAGGTTAAGCTTATTTATTGCCGTAGAGAAATTATCACATCCCAATTTGTGAGGTGAAAACAAAATATGAATGAGTTATTCTTATTTATTCCTTAATGAAATGATCACATTCTATTCTTTGAACACTAATTCGTTAAGGCATTCTCTTATTTTTGAAATAAGATAAAGAAAATTTCAATATAATAATAAGATTAAATTATCTCATCATTGAAAATAGTCTAGAGTTTTAAATATGTATAAAATTTTAAATGTAATGAATATTTAAGATTAAATATTTAAATATATTTTAAAAATTAAAATTTAAAAATTTAATCAAATGCTATTTTTGAAAAAAAAAATTGAAATCTATTTTGTACTTAAATATAGCTAATATGCATATTTTAGTAAACTTACTCATTAATAATAACTATTTTTTAGAATAACAAAACATATAACTATTATATAACAAAAACATATATTTAATTGTATAACTATTATCTTTCTTTTAAATTTTTTATTAGCATTTTGTCAATTTACTATAAAAATGAAAAATGAAAACTTTGTAAAACATTAATGAGATATTAAATAAAAAATTCAAGTTTATATATAATAATAATATTTTTTTTTTTTTAAATAAATAAAACAGAAACAATACAAATTAATAAAGCAGGTATATTTATACCATTTTTATATAAATACACAAGTTTCTTTCAAATAAAGATTGTTTGTTTTCTAAAACAATACATTGAAAAATACTGCACAAAAGCACATTGAATCGTGTAATCATAAATGTCTTCCACCCCATATTTGTAAACCCAACATAATGCTCATCATTATCATCGCATCTGCAATAATAAACCAAATTATGCTTCAACATCATTCATCTTTGTATTAGTTTGCTCATGGCTAGATCTTTACTTGTGATATCTTTGTATTAGTTTGCTCATGGCTAGATCTTTGCTCATGGAACGCACAGAACGCCTGGTTGTACATCGAATATGGGTATGGTAAATTGAGAAGAGATAAATTGGTGTGTAAGCATGTACCTAACTTATTAATTGATCTACTTACGGTAAAAAAAGGGGTTGACATACCTTCATGTTAGCAAGGAAGCAATTGTTAAACTTTGGGCTTCTTTTAAGAGTATTAGTGAACTTATAGCTTTTGATGAAATTCTTTTGGCCTGTAAGAGATTCCTAGCATCGGTGATTGATCATTCTCTTGATATTAGAATAGTATACTTAAATAATAAATGATCTTTGAAGTAGGATTTATAGGTTTAAAATAAACAAAAAGTTCACCATTATGTTTTCATAAGGTTGGTAGAATTTAATTACATGTAGAAAGATACAATTGGTGAGAAATGCTCTTTATCAATAATTATAACTTCATATATAACCAATGGGACTAATACTTTTTAGTTGTTTAGACAATGATAAAGGAAAATTTTTATACCCGGCCATTTCTCAAAGATAGTAGTGAGAACGCCCTGGCAGCCTTTTCTTGATAATCGTTTCAGTTCTCCTCTATGCTTTACCAAACATTTCATTTGCTTTTCAGATTCAGAAACGCCTACATCATATGCTATGCCGTTTATGAATGCTAGAATGCCATCGGAAAAATGAAGAAAATTATCATTATCGATTCTTACCTCCATCTTATGCTTATCATTTATATCTCGGCCTACCGACATTGTAGACCTAACTTTAATATTTTTGCTTGCAACTGAGGCAGGGATTAGTTGCATTGCATCTTTCTCTTGTTGAAGATTATTTTCCGTTGTCTACAATAAATAGTCTTCAAAATGTAAAACTTGATGTTCGAAATGTGAAACTTCATGTTTTCAGTGAAAAGAAAATCCATGATAATTCACTTGGAGAGGAATGCACTCAAAGTGAAGTAAAGGATGGTAAAAAAATATAAGGTTTTTTTTTAACTTTAGGTATGATATGGTATGCCATGTATGTATAATTATATATAATATATTTTGTATGAGATTTATCTAGGTATGGTATGCCATGTACTTTAATGTCTCGATGTATAATTATAGATAATGCATTTTGTATGAGATTTATTTTCCCGTGGAGAGTCTAGTTATCTAGGAACAAAGCCATTTTTTAGGACATAAATATATCCTCCTCTATCTTTGCTATAAATGGATTAATTATTTTTGGAAACTTTCGTCAGGAAGCTCACAAACAGAAATAAAGGAGGATAGAAGTGAAGGAAATGGATAGAACATGAAGTTGTTTATACTTTGATGGGGCCTCTCACGACAATCCTACACAGGGTGGGTTTGGAGGACTTCTTTACATAAGTGATTCTCATTAGATAAAGTTTGTTGTAGGTTTGGGAGATAATACAAATAACAGAAGTGAGCTTATGGCTTCAAACTATCTTTGGGGTTGGTTGTTATGGAGAATATTCAGAGGTTGCAAGTCTTTGGGGACTCCAAGTTAGTTATCGACTAGTTCAGACCTCCGAGGAATATTTTACTTATGCTCATCTTGAAGAAATATATAGGCTTCTAGGAATTTTTCATGCAATAAAATTTGAACATATCTACAGGAAAATGAACCAAGTGGAAAATCAGTTGTCAAAGAATGAGCTTTAGGTTCTGATAGAGATTGACCCTGGACTACACTCGAGATAGTAAACTGATTCAAAAGAGGTCGTAATGATGTATTTTTGTTTATCTAATATATAGTTTATGGATTAGACAAACTTACAATAGTTAGTCTTCATGTTTTGATATGTATATCAGAGTATTAGATTATATATGATACACATTCAGATGCTACATCTATAGAGAAAGACCTATATGGTCTATGTAAAAGGTGGTTTATCTTATAAATAAATACACATTCATATGTTACATGTATGCATAAAGGGCTATATGGTCTATGTAAAAGGTGGTTTATCATGTTTCTTTTTTACTGAAGAATGCCAACACATAGTCAAAGTCGGCTCCCAAGGAGGTGTCACAAAGTGAGATATGCCAACATAGTCAAATTTGGTTCCCAAGGAGCAAGTGTCACAAAGTAAGATTTATACTTGGATGGGAAGGATGGCAACATTCTTCCCAACCACCCAATATACACTCAATTGACAAAGGTAAATTAGGCTAAATAATTGATTTGTGGTGTGCCATTTATTTTGATCCATGGATGCTTTGCTATAGCATAGTGATACATGTCTATATGATTATGGCACATTGAATAAATTTTTTTCCACAAATTCACACCCATCATTTTCATTAAAAACCTTTGGTAAAAATCTATAATAAGGGAAGAAGAGACTTTGTTAAAATGATGTCTACTAAACTTTATATCCCTTGTAGTGAAATTTAAAAATAAAATGAATTGTTTTGACTTGGTTTAATAGTGAAGAACATGTGTTTTCTTCTTAAAAATGACAAATATGCACAACCATCTACAATAAGTACTCAAATCTTTACATAAAAAAAGTAGTTAGAGTAGCTAAGTGCTTTACAACTCATTATGGAAATATGTTGGAAGTGTAATGTGACATAATCAAAAATATATATATATATAGATATTCATTATGAGAAAAATCAAATATCTTAAAATATAATTTTATAAAAAATTACAATTCAAAAAAAAATCTCTAAATAATTCATAAATCTTATCCAAACAAAATATCATATGTATCATATATTTGAATGATAAACATTTGAAAAAATATTATGAGAGATTATTATTTAAAAATATTCTTCATAAAAATTGAAAGCTTTTTCCATTATTAAACACCAATAATAAAATGTTTAGGTTTAGTGAAAAACAAAACTTTTCACTTTTATTAGCAATGAAAATTCATAAAGTAATGAGTCATAAAGTAATGAGAAAAACCTTTTTCATTTTTTTGAGCGATGAAAATTCATGTTCATATATGAATAGATTCCATAACCTTTTACGACAAATCAGTCATTCATTATTCAACTCCAGTATTAACATGGAAAGAAAATACCAAACGGCTCACTGGCATGGCACTAAGAGAGAGGATTTAGCTGGTGAGATTGACAATGGCGTCTCAGATTTCATTTCCTTGCTCATGTTATTCCACATTTCTTTACCTCGGTCATATGGGAACGTGACAGTTATTGACTGGGTTTAAAGTATGTGAGCATCTCCACTATCTCGCGCATCGTGGGTCTGTGGACAGGCTGCTCCTCTATGCACAGTAGAGCCACCAGGAATATATGCTTCGCCTCCTCCTCCGGAACGCTGTTCAGTCTCGGATCTGTAATTTTCAGAACATCTTCTCTTTTCCAATTAGTTATCTTCTTCACCCACCCCGTGATGTTCATGCCCTCTTCATATTCGCATTCATTCAGTGCCCTTTTCCCAGTAATCAGCTCAAGCAGAACCACTCCGAAGCTGTACACATCGCTCTTCTCGTCCACTTTCAGTGTGTACGCGTACTCTGTGTAAATTCAATGCTTCAAATTTTTGTTACTGACAGCAAGAATTTCAGATGACCCTCTACTAAAATTGGCTATCGACGAATGCATATGAACCCAAAAATCAAAGACTCAGAGAAATATGAAACACCAAGTTACCTGGAGCTATGTAGCCAAACGTGCCTGCCATTGCCACTGAAGACATGCTTTCCGAGGCACTGGAATGATGCAACAATTTGGCGAGGCCGAAATCTGCAACATAGGCTTCAAAGTAACAGTCCAGAAGAATATTGTTGGACTTCACGTCGCGATGAAGGATAGGCGGGCGGCAATCATGGTGAAGATAGCACAATCCCTTGGCAGCCTCCACTGCGATTTTGTATCTCGTTTCCCAGGAGAGATGCCCGCCGTTGTTTCCATGAAGCAGCTCCCCCAGGCTTCCATTAGTCATGTATTCGTACACCAGTAGATTAGTGTCGTGGTTGGACAGAATCGCCAGCAATCTGACTATGTGCCGATGGCGGATTTCCCCCAGAGTCTTGTTTTCCGCAGAGAAACCACGATCATTTGAAGAGCCTGTTGCCATTAGTTTTTTCACTGCAACTTGTTCACCACTGGGCATGAGACCTCTATACACAACTCCGGCTCCTCCTCTGCCAATGATGTTCTCTTCTTTTAAGCATCCCAACACGTTGTCGCTCCCAAATTCGAGATTCTGGAATGCCGTCATATTCCAGGACCTCCCGTCTGCTACTTTCTTGATGGTTTTCGCCTTAAATTTGATAGCCCCAATTGCCAACACCAGCGAGCAAATCAGTACAAGTCCCAGTGCTGAGAGACCTAAGAAAAATCCAAGCTTGCTATGTGGTGACCCACAACTGCCTAACTGTGGTCCGCATAAGTAGAGATTCCCTGCAAACAAGCTTGCATTGAGATGTGAAAACCGACTACCTTTTAGAACACTGCCGGAAAAATTATTATAAGAGAAATCCGGAGAGGTCAAACTACGCATATCTTGCAATTCTCTGGGAATGCTCTCGTTCAACTGATTTCTGGATACGTTCAGATAGCTGAGAACGGGAATCCTGACGATTTCCAGTGGGATGGGACCACTGAACTCGTTCTGGCTAATATCAATGTATGTCAGAGAAATACAGTTGCCAATTTCCCTAGGAATCATACCAGAAAGCCTGTTTTTGCTGAAATCAATCTTTTCAATCTTCCTCAGTCGACCAACCTCCGGCGGAACTTTGCCTGTTAATTGATTTTCAGAGATCAGAAGAGTGTTCAAAGCAGACAACTTACTAATCTCCCTAGGAATCATACCAGAAAGCCTGTTTCTGCTGAGATCGATCTTTTCAATCTTCTCCAGTCGGCCAAGCTCTGGCGGAACATTACCAGTTAATTGATTTCCATCGATCCCAAGAAACTTCAAGGCCAATAAGTTACCTATGGATGAAGGAATAGAGCCACTAAGACGATTATTGGAAATATCTATCCACCATAGCATGGTGGATACATTACTAATTCCCTCCGGTATGCTCCCACTGAGATTATTGTTCTGCAAATAGATCCATTTCGGCATCGGTAAGCATAGCAAGCCTGCAGGAATTGAACCATTCAACATGTTTCTCCTCAAGGAGACTCCTTTCAGAGAATTGCATGTGCCCAAAGAGTCAGGAATAGGGCCCGAGAATAAATTGTTTTGCATATATAAATACTCGAGCCTTGCACCGTTGCAAAGATGCGGAGGGATGGAACCAGTGAGTTTGTTGTAAGAAAGATCCACTTCCCGTAGTTTTCCATTAATGCCGAGATGCTGAGGCATCAGAGCTGTGAAATTGTTCTCCCGAATAATCAAATTCTCCAAATTCGGCAAGTCCCCAATGAAAGACGGAATCGAGCCATGTAGTCTGTTTTGAAATAGATGCAGCAGTTTCAACTCGTTTAGCTTCGAGAGTTCCATGGGTATCTCACCAGAGAGATTGTTTTCGGATAGATCCATACTTTTTAATCTCCCAAGATGACCCAGTTGAGGAGGAATAGAGCCAGTGAGGGCGTTGAAAAACAAAAACATTGTATCCAGATTTTGCAAACCACTAAGCTCAGAAGGAATTGCACCAGTAAGGCCACAATGGGCCATATCGAGATGTACAAGCTTGCTCAAATTTCCTATCTCGGGAGGAATCCCTCCATCGAATACATTATAGTAGCCTAAATAAAGCATTGTCAAGTTCCCCAGATTGCCAAGCTCGCGGGGTATTCTTCCAATCAAACAGTTTCCAGCCAAGCGAAGATATTCCACATTTTGAAGCTTCCCATACTCACGGGGAATGCTACCCGAGAAGTAATTTCCTGCCAGATCAAGATGCCTGAGCTTTACGAGATAGCCCAAATCCGGCAATACCCCTGACAAATTGTTGTCATAGACATCTAGGACCTCTAGGTTCTTCAATTTTGATATGTTAGAGGGGAGGCTTCCATTGAGGATGTTGTGGGAGACATTGAGCACACGAAGGGCTGGCAGATTTACGACCTGGCTGGGGAATAGGCCTGAAATACCCATCGAAGAGAGATCAAGAGCCACTACCCGACCCATATAGTTGCATTGGACGCCAGTCCATGAGCAATGGCTAGTGTAATTGGAGGGTCTCCAGCTGTCTAGCAGATGATGAGGATCAACCATTGCAGCTTTCATTGAAATCAGCAGTGCGGCATCTCCATGGAAAGAGGAGATGGACAGAGCAGATGTAGACGCGCAGAGGAAAACAAATATGTGCATGGCAAGGTTTTGCAGCCTCTTCATCTTGTATTGAAAGCTCTTGTACACGAGGAGTGGTAGAGCTCTTTCATATCAAACGTTTTATAGGAAAAAGTGGTGTTGTAGCAAAAGGACTTTCCATAGCAAACTTGCTAGTTATATTAGAATATTGGAAAAAGTTATTATCATTTTTTAAATAAAAGTGTAAAATTATTATATTTTTTAAATAAAAGTGTATTTTTTTTATTTAAATGAATCTTAATTTAATAAAAAATTAAATATGAATCCAAACATATAATCCCAATCTTTGTAATTATATTTATAAAAAAAATATAATGATAAAATATTATTATAAAAATATATTTTCACTTTACTCATATAAATTAGAGATGAGATTTCTCTCTACATAAAGTTATTAAGCTTTGTAAAAAGACTAAATCATAAGGAAGTACTAAAATTATTTTTTTCAAATGATTTTTTTTTAAATTAATAATAAATTGTAAACTTATATAAATCAATTCTTTACTTTGTTTCAATATTTCTAAATTAACTTAATCTATCATCACTATTTTTTAATTCAAAATAATGTATTTTTATTTTATTACAAAGTTAATTTAAAGACATTTTAATAACTATAAACTTAATCAAATAACCAATAAATTAAATTAATCTATATTTATTATTTTTTTCTAAATTAAATTAGTTAAATTCCATAATTTTATTCGTAAAATAATTTTCTTTTCCATAAAAAAACTCTTCAATTTGTCTACTAACATCTTGTAAACCTTTATACTAAATTCTCCCTAAATCGTCGTTCAGGGTGACAATGAGAATTTCTCTTATCTAATTCTATTTTTTTCACATTTTTTAAGCAAGTTTGATTTTTTCTCTACTTTCTTCTTATTTTTTTTAAAGTAAATTTGATTTTTTTTTTCTTATTTTCTTCGCATTTTCCAGATAAGTTTGATTTCTTTTACCTTTAATTTGATTCCAAATAAGTTTGATTTCTTTTACTTTTAATTTAATTCTAAATAAATTTGATTTCTTTCCTTAATTTTTTCCCATTTTCCAGGTAAGTCTATTTTTTACTTTTCTTAGCATTTTCCAAATAAGTTTGATTTTTTTTACCTTTAATTTGATTCCAAATAAGTTTGATTTCTTTTACCTTTAATTTGATTCCAAATAAGTTTGATTTCTTTCCTTAATTTTTTCCCATTTTCCAGGTAAGTCTATTTTTTACTTTTCTTCGCATTTTCCAGATAAGTTTGATTTCTTTTACCTTTAATTTGATTCCAAATAAGTTTGATTTCTTTCCTTAATTTTTTCCCATTTTCCAGGTAAGTCTATTTTTTACTTTTCTTCGCATTTTCCAGATAAATTTGATTTCTTTTACCTTTAATTTGATTCCAAATAAGTTTGATTTCTTTCCTTAATTTTTTCCCATTTTCCAGATAAGTCTATTTTTTAATATGCATTTCTTCATGTCATATTTTTATTGCAAATATCAAACATGCGTGGGAATATAAGCCTGACCGTGATTGTGGGTAGGCGATACTTTAGAACTGTTGAATCCTTTCTCTGATTTTGATTTACGTTCCAGCTAACTATTCTATCAACTAAGTCCTTGCTTTCCATATAGTTAACTTCTATTCAATACTCAGTCAATTCTATGACATGTGAATCTAGTAGATATTAAGGGAGACTTTGATTTTTTTATTTTATCTTTGCCAAACTCTTAGCTGCCAAACTTCTTGCCTGAATGCATTTGACATTAAAGTTAGTATTAATGCATGATTTGGTGAATCTTGGTATCACTATTTTGTTTCATTGACTATCATGAAAGAAATAGAAATATCGGTTGAATTAATTTTCTATTTTGCATTTCCCAGCTTTGATTTTTTGATTTTATTTTATTTTTTTAATTTTGATTAAGATTGTTTTTATGTTATTTAAGAAAAAGAATTTCAATAAATTTTTGATGAGCTTAGGAAGGGGCATTATTTTCCAACACCAATTTTCCCTAATTAGATAGGTTTTCAAAGAAAAAAGTTACCCATAGGCCTAGTAAATGATGAGAATAAAGATGAATATATATATTTAAAAATATTTTCTACATAATGAGGATAGAAGGTCATTGTTTTACTATGTGTAGAAATAATTTGATGGATCATTAAACATGTAGGTTAGAGGGAAGGATAGGGTGAATACCAAGAGTCACTGAATAACCTATACTTCAACAAAATACTTAGGAAATTATAGATATAAGGTAAATAGTTCAAATCTATAGGTATTGGCATCTACCCATCTACTAAGGTTGAGGGAGTAAATTATATTTATGTTATACCCTTTATCAATAGATTGCATGGGAAAAAGAATTCACAACATTTCAAGTTTCATGCATGTTGTTGTTAGGAAAGGAATGATAATCAATTGAACTTACAACATATCCCATAATTTGATGCAATTTTGTTGAAGGTCAAGTTTTCTAAATTTGATTCTCGCCCTAAGCTCTACATATCTTCTTACTTGATAAATATCATTTGTGCCAACAATGAATTTAGAGGAATGGGTTAGTGTTAGACTCTAGCCGAGCCGACCCACAATATAAGTTTATTGTTAATTCCTATGGAAGCACAAAAATATATGAGAAACTTTACTCAAATTTGTGATCATTTCTTTTCACGTTTATATGAACTTATCTTTTGCAAGGAATCGCCTAAATTGCCCATGAAAACGATGGTTATTTTAAATAAAACTGAAAACTATAGGAAAAGTTGTTGATGAATTAAAGCTAAGATAAAAAACAAGCCAATGAAAAAGGTGAACAAGAAATATTAGTAACTTAACAAATAGCTAAAAAAAAGCTATTGTTGACAAGAAATTGAAAGAAGAAAGGAATAAGTGCCAAGAGGATGAGCATAAGAAAAAGGTTTAGGAAGATGCTAAAGTCAAAGGAAGAAAGAAGAATCAGCAAGACAGACTGCGATGCACCTTAGCATAATTGAGGTCTAAGTAAATTGGTCAAGTATACATGCCTCAAAGCTCTTCCATAGTAGATTCAACAAAGATGAATGGTAGTGGTGATGTACCTATACCCACACCTATAGAGGTAGTTGATTTAGACAATTTTACATTTTATCAAAAGATTGAGAAAATTGTGAGACAATGCCATAAAAGAAGGAATATTTATGTTGGAAAAGAGATTGTATTGACACCCCGAACAATTTTGTTCATAAAAACAATAGGCTACAATACCTTTCTTTTATAGGGATAGAATTTGGTGTGCAAGTGTCTTACAACCAACCTCACCCATGTTAAACACGATCAAAATTGGTAGTGATATCCCAAGGGATCAAAAGAATTGTACAAGTAGTGAGGCACAATACGAGCCTTAGTATCCCATGAATGGGCATTACACTTCTAGCCTCTCAATCCATTCAGACTAGGTTAGAGAAACTAATAGTCTACTTGACCAAGTACACAATTCAGAATCATAGATTTCTTGCACAAACAATAAAATCTCATAAAATCCTTCTTAGGATAGCCAAGCTTCTCAAAGGAAAACAATTTTTTGTAATCATCTCAAGTGTAAAAATTTCCAAGACTTATTTCTTGTCCTCCCCCCCTCTCATGAAAGGATGAAATTGGTCATGAGAGTGAAATTGCATGTCAAGAATATGTTGAAAATTGTCATTGATGTCAAAGAGATATCGTGAATTTGCTAGAAATACACGTAGATGAAGCCCGATGTAGAAAAAGTGGAAGAGGTGAAGCCCATCATAGGACGAAGGATATTTTGGAAGTTTGAGAAGAACAATATTGGAAGAGCCCAAGTAAATTGAAAGCACATGATTTATGGAATATTACCCATGGGTTGGGGCTCTCGCCATTCATGAACAATCGTCCTGGTCAAATCTAAAAACCCCAAACTAAAACAAGTCGCCCCCAAAACAAAAATAGAAGTCTATAAATACAAATTAATTCAACACTTTTTGCGTGTGAAAAAATGTGAATGAAATGGAGCTTTGAGGCATGAAGATGAAATCGATCCAAGATGAGTTTGCAACCTAATTTTTTGAGTTTTTAATTTTCTTTTTGAAGGCTATAAATTGGTGAATGCACGGATGTAGAAGACACACAATAAGATGAATGCTATTAGAGATTGGAGTGGACCCAAAGTAGTTATTAACCAAATTGTATAAGTCAAGAAGTCTATATATGGAGGAAATCAAAATATTGTTGGAAAATGATTATGAAGTCGCAGACCCAAGGTGATTATTAACTAAATTGAAGCAAATTGGCAAGGCCATATCAGAAGTAGGATATCATAAGCATACTTAAAAAGTGGAACTGTTGAATTTCTAACAAATCAGACCCAAGGTGGTTACTACCTAAATTGGACAGATTAGGAAGTCCGAGTTGGAATTGCAGAAGTTGTTGTTGAGTGGTTCTGAAGTAACAAACTCAAGAAAATTTGAACCAATAACATCAGAAGGATTCACATCAGAATCAAAACATTGGACGTGAAACATCAAAATGACTAGGAAAAATTTTCATTGAATGATTCTCATAATATTTGATATGATAAAAGTCAGAAAAGATTGGCATTAGAAGGAATTTGCAAAGGATTTTTTGGACAGTTTCAACAAACACCGAACCATATTAAAGGTTGGAAGAGATCACATTGGAACACTTACATTGAAAGAAGTATATTGGAACAAAGACAACGAAACAACTACATCAGAATAGAGATGTCAGAACATAGACATCGGACATTGGAACATAGACATTGGAATAGTTATATTGGAACAAAGACATTAGAACAGAGACATCGAACATTGGAATGGAAACATCGGTTAGGGTGGCATGGTGGAGCATGGTAGATGATTGGTTTCTTCAATAGATCTTCAAGTTTGGTGATTGAAAAATTGTAAGTAGGTGCTTACATTGGGGGTTGGTGCCTCCCTCAAGTTGGTGCTTGAAAAATTGTAAGTGGGTGCTTACTGCAGGGATCAGTGTCCCTCACAGGTTGGAGCCCGTAAAAGAATATATTTTTCCATTCATATAAGAAATATTTCTATGGTTTTCTCCCTTATTGGGTTTCCACGTAAAATATATGTGTACTATGCGTTTGTGTTTATCTCTATTGTTATGATTGATTATGTGATGTTGATTTAAAGTTGTCAACGAGAAAAAGTGACAATATCTGGTGTATACTGATTCATACCCCCCCCCCAGTATATCTAAATATTACAACAATTGGTATCAGAGTAGGTTCCCTTTGAAACAACTTAACCACTAGAGGGTAGATTCTTGAGCCACATGGATCAACAAGAAGGGTTCTCTTCAAACAGAGCCCCATTATTTGATGAATCTAATTATGTTTTTAAGATCATAATGATGAGAACATACCTGATGGCTCTTGGATTTGAAATTTGGGAGGCAGTTAAGAATGGTTTCACAATTCCAAAAACTCCACCTATAGATGCAAATGGAAAGCAGGAACTAGTATAAAAATGGGAAATAAATGACCAGGAGACTAAAAAATTTGGTCACCATGTGAAATAAATGACTAAAGCACCAAAAACGTTGGTCACCACAGTGTTTTAAAATGAAATATGACCAAATTTGAGAAAATGTAAGTGATTACAACTAAAAATGACTAATTTAGTCATGCAATAAAAAATACGACTAATTTAGTCATGGGATTAAAAGTACGACTAGACAGTCTAAGTTAATAATTATATAAGATGTCCTAAATCATTATTTCCTTATATGTGTCACAAACAAATTAAGAGTGTTTATATATAATATAATATAAGATAGGATTTTATAATTATATATAACTTGTTTTTATACGTCTCTAGATATGTCAATATGGTAATTGACGTAATAGACCTACTTAGGTTGCAATGACTAATTTGTTTGCATTATTGACCAAAAAGGGAAGAATGTTCCATGATATTTAGCCTACTTCATTTACTTGGCAGTTTAGTGTTGATGCTTAAAATCAACATGATTCCGAAGTGTCAAACATGATGCCATAAGCGAACCTACTGAATTTTTTTGCAAGATCATTCCATATGTACCGTCACACCTAGTTTAATGTCTATCTCATATTCATATCTTATTTCAACTTTTTTTCTTTCGTAATATTATCCCTTTGAAAAATATGCCAAGTTGCATCATGTGCGTCATCATAGTGTGGTCCAGTCGAGTCTTAGATATTTCTTTTCTTTCCCTCTGAGCATTGTCATCTAATGAAGTTGGTTTCATCATATTGTATTCAGCTTGTTGTACTAGTCGCATTCATATTTTGTTTGAACAAAACCTTCGTCATTTGACCCTCTTGGAAGTTTGTTAAAGTTTCGGCAAGTTCATGTATTTTGAGTCATGAACTAGCTAAAAATTGTCAATGTGATGATTTATTAATATTTATATCCTATTTAGTATTTTTATATATGTTCTCCTATTAATATATATCTGATTTTATACTTTATCAATTCATCAAGACTTCACAATGTTTTATAATTTAGTAAAATATTCGCCAAGACTAAATACAAGGTTTTGTAATTTAGTGAAATATTTGCCAAGATTTTACAATATTATATAATTCAATGAGAGATTTGCAAAAAAATTATATATACATAATATAACATTGACAAAATAGCCTTCATATTTGTATATATATCATGGGGATTTACCCATTTATTATACATAGAAATTTAAGAGGGGGGGGTTCTTAAAATTTTCCATGTATCTTTGGATGTAGAGAAAGTTGCCTGCAAAAGTTATCATCATCAATATTTGAGATAATAGATACATATTTTGAATTTCTTGCATCTCAATCTATGAACTCCATTTTTCAAGACAAGACAAAACACCCATACCTGGATATAAATTTATAAACTAAATTCATAACAAAACAAATTAGGGTTTGCATTATAGACATAATACATCTCATTTTCAATTAGTTTAGTTATTAGGGGAATGCACAACTAGGACAAGTTTTCTTCTGTAAGCATCAAGACGTACTTTTGCAATTAAAAAATTAGGATAAGATGTGCTCCTGGATATTTTTATCTGGATCGTATTAATAGTAGACAAGCTTTGGCATAAGTGAATGTAAATGAGGCTTAAGTACATTACCAGCTTTCTTTAAAATTTTAGAAAATTTAGAAGCAACTCGACACTTAGAATTTAAAGAGGCTTGATAATTTTCTAGATCCACGAACTTATAAATCAAATTAGGTTGGCCCAAGTCAGTTGCTAAACTACAAAGCTCCTTATATGTGCTTATTTTCTCACTACCAGGTATTTCTCCAATACTTCCCTCTTCAAACACTTCAAGATCATTTGTCAACTGCAAAGAATTGAACATGCTTAAAATAATTTGAAGAAATAAAATGCATGATAGGTTTCAATAGGAAACATGAATGTTTTTTGTTTTTTCTTTTGATGTGGACAATATAACATATTGTCATAACTAAATACCAAACTAAGAAACATGTTTTTTGATACCTTGACAACTTATTTCCTTTTTTCCATGCCTTTCAATGTACTGATGAGATCCTAAACTAATTCACTCTTTGTATTTGAATCACCAAGTTCATAGACAATGCTTATCCCATGTGAATCCATCTCTTGAGTGAGTTCATTATAGATGAGAATTAAACTCTAGGATTATTGTAGATGTATTGATTGTTCCCTATTGATAATTAAGTACATTTATTTGGTTGCTTGATTTGTAATAATACATATTTCATTCTTACAAGGGTGGTAATATTGTGTGACTTGAAAAACTGTAAGTGAAGGGCTTAATCAATCAATAGTAATACTGTATCTAATTGGATTAAGACAACAGTAAGAGTGCTACATCTAAACCAATAATTTAATCATAAACCCAAGGATCCGTATAAACTTATGAGGGGCCTGCACAATATACGCAACTACAAGGTAACTAACTATGTCTAGTCGTGTGCAAAATCTAACCTAATCATTCAAACAATGAAGTTGAATAACATAAGTAAATTGGTTTCTTTAACTAAGGGTTGCAAAGGCATGAGGTCTGAATTCTTGGTTTGGCACTTTATTCCTTATCTATCAATCATCAAAGACAAACATCTTAAGGTTTCCCATCTAGTTTATAACTTTTGGTGAAGCCCTTTTCAACACTCTACCTTCAGTTTGCAAAAGTCAGGCATTTAGTAGCTTTTGATGTTTCATACAAGACTTGTTCATAAAAAGTAGAGGATTATGGCTATTACCAAATATAGAAAAAAGACCTTATGTGGAGGGAATAACTTCATATGCGCGAACCCATGAAATAAACATTGACTAAATTCTTCATAAACAATCTGCAAATACGTTTTAGTCTAATCACTCAGAACTATAAGGTTGGTAGAATTTAATTACATGTAGAAAGATACAATTGGTGAGAAATGCTCTTTATCAATAATTATAACTTCATATATAACCAATGGGACTAATACTTTTTAGTTGTTTAGACCATGATAAAGGAAAATTTTTATACCCGGCCATTTCTCAAAGCTAGTAGTGAGAACGCCCCGGCAACCTTTTCTTGATAATCGTTTCAGTTCTCCTCTATGCTTTACCAAACATTTCATTTGCTTTTCAGATTCAGAAACGCCTAAATCATGCAATAGATCTTGCATTTTGAAATTGTAAACTTGGAGCAGGCATCGATCAATAAGTTTGTGGATGTAAGAGAGGCCTACATCATATGCTATGCCCTTTATGAATGCTAGAATGCCATCGGAAAAATGAAAAAAATTATCATTATCGATTCTTACCTCCATCTTATGCTTATCATTTATAGCTCGGCCTACCGACATTGTAGACCTAACTTTAATATTTTTGCTTGCAACTGAGGCAAGGATTAGTTGCATTGCATCTTTCTCTGGTTGAAGATTATTTTCCGTTGTCTACAATAAATAGTCTTCGTTGTCTACAATAAATAGTCTTCGAAATGTGAAACTTCATGTGTTTAGTGAAAAGAAAATCCATGATAATTCACTTGGAGAGGAATGCACTCAAAGTGAAGTAAAGGATGGTAAAAAAATATAAGTTTTTTTTTAAACTTTAGGTATGGTATGGTATGTCATGTATGTATAATTATAGATAATACATTTTGTATGAGATTTATCTAGGTATGGTATGCCATGTACTTTAATGTCTTGATGTATAATTATAGATAATGCATTTTGTATGAGATTTATTTTCCCTTGGGGAGTCTAGTTATCTAGGAACAAAGCCATTTTTTAGGACATAAATATATCTTCCTCTATCTTTGCTACAAATGGATTAGTTATTTTAGGAAAATTTCGTCATAGAAATAAAGGAGGATGGAAGTGAAGGAAATGGATAGAACATGAAGTTGTTTATACTTTGATGGGGCCTCTCACGACAATCCTACACAGGGTGGGTTTGGAGGACTTCTTTACATAAGTGATTCTCATCAGATAAAGTTTGTTGTAGGTCTGGGAGATAATACAAATAACAGAACTGAGCTTATGGCTTCAAACTATCTTTGGGGTTGGTTGTTATGGAGAATATTCAGAGGTTGCAAGTCTTTGGGGACTCCAAGTTAGTTATCGACTAGTTCAGACTGAGGCGGCCTCCGAGGAATATTTTACTTATGCTCATCTATGAAGAAATATATAGGCTTCTAGGAATTTTTCATGCAATAAAATTTGAACATATCTACAGGCAAATGAACCAAGTGGCAAATCAGTTGTCAAAGAATGAGCTTTAGGTTGGTGTGGGGACTTGGCACAAATGTTAGATAGAGAATGACACACTGATAGATATTGACCCTGGACTACACTCGGAGGTCGTAATGATGTATTTTTATTTATCTAATATAGTTTATGGATTAGACAAACTTACAATAGTTAGTTTTCATGTTTTGATATGTATATCACAATATTAGATGATATATGATACACATTCAGATGCTACATCTATGGAGAAAGGCCTATATGGTCTATGTAAAAGGTGGTTTATCTTATAAATAAATACACATTCATATGTTACATGTATGCATAAAGGGCTATATGGTCTATGTAAAAGGTGGTTTATCATGTTTCCTTTTTACTAAAGAATGTCAACACATAGTCAAAGTCGGCTCCCAAGGAGGTGTCACAAAGTGAGATATGCCAACATAGTCAAATTTGGTTCCCAAGGAGCAAGTGTCACAAAGGAAGATTTATACTTGGATGGGAAGGATGGCAACATTCTTCCCAACCACCCAATATACACTCAATTGACAAAGGTAAATTAGGCTAAATAATTTATTTGTGGTGTGCCCTTTATTTTGATCCATGGATGCTTTGCTATAGCATAGTGATACATGTCTATATGATTATGGCACATTGAATAAATTTTTTTCCACAAATTCACACCCAACATTTTCATTAAAAACCTTTGGTAAAAATCTATAATAAGGGAAGAAGAGACTTTGTTAAAATGATGTCTACTAAACTTTATATCCCTTGTAGTGAAATTTAAAAATAAAATGAATTGTTTTGACTTGGTTTAATAGTGAAGAACATGTGTTTTCTTCTTAAAAATGACAAATATGCACAACCATCTACAATAAGTACTCAAATCTTTATATAAAAAAAAGTAAGTAGTTAGAGTAGCTAGATGCTTTACAACTCATTATGAAGATATGTTAGAAGTGTAATGTGACATAAACAAATATATATATATATATATATTCATTATGAGAAAAATCAAATATCTTAAAATATAATTTTATAAAAAATTACACTTCAAAAAAATATCTCTAAATACTTCATAAATCTTATCCAAATAAAATATCATATGTATCATATATTTGAATGATAAACATTAGCAAAAATATTATGAGAGATTATTATTTAAAAATATTCTGAAAGCTTTTTCCATTATTAAACACCAATAATAAAATGTTTAGGTTTAGTGAAAAAAAACACTTTTCACTTTTATTAGCAATGAAAATTCATAAAGTAATGAGTCATAAAGTAATGAGAAAAACCTTTTTCATTTTTTTGAGCGATGAAAATTCATGTTCATATATGAATAGATTCCATAACCTTTTACGACAAATCAGTCATTCATTATTGAACTCCAGTATTAACATGGAAAGAAAATACCAAACGGCTCACTGGCATGGCACTAAGAGAGAGGATTTAGCTGGTGAGATTGACAATGGCGTCTCAGATTTGATTTCCTTGCTCATATTATTCCAGATTTCTTTACCTCGGTCATATGGGAACGTGACAGTTATTGACTGGGTTTAAAGTATGTGAGCATCTCCACTATCTCGCGCATCGTGGGTCTGCGGACAGGCTGCTCCTCTATGCACAGTAGAGCCACCAGGAATATATGCTTCGCCTCCTCCTCCGGAACGCTGTTCAGTCTCGGATCTGTAATTTTCAGAACATCTTCTCTTTTCCAATTAGTTATCTTCTTCACCCACCCCGTGATGTTCATGCCCTCTTCATATTCGCATTCATTCAGTGCCCTTTTCCCAGTAATCAGCTCAAGCAGAACCACTCCGAAGCTGTACACATCGCTCTTCTCGTCCACTTTCAGTGTGTACGCGTACTCTGTGTAAATTCAATGCTTCAGATGACCCTCTACTAAAATTGGCTATCGACGAATGCATATCAACCCAAAAATCAAAGACTCAGAGAAATATGAAACACCAAGTTACCTGGAGCTATGTAGCCAAACGTGCCTGCCATTGCCACTGAAGACATGCTTTCCGAGGCACTGGAATGATGCAACAATTTGGCGAGGCCGAAATCTGCAACATGGGCTTCAAAGTAGCAGTCCAGAAGAATATTGTTGGACTTCACGTCGCGATGAAGGATAGGCGGGCGGCAATCATGGTGAAGATAGCACAATCCCTTGGCAGCCTCCACTGCGATTTTGTATCTCGTTTCCCAGGAGAGATGCCCGCCGTTGTTTCCATGAAGCAGCTCCCCCAGGCTTCCATTAGTCATGTATTCGTACACCAGTAGATTAGTGTCGTGGTTGGACAGAATCGCCAGCAATCTGACTATGTGCCGATGGCGGATTTTCCCCAGAGTCTTGATTTCCGCAGAGAAACCACGATCATTTGAAGAGCCTGTTGCCATTAGTTTTTTCACTGCAACTTGTTCACCACTGGGCATGAGACCTCCATACACAACTCCGGCTCCTCCTCTGCCGATGATGTTCTCTTCTCTTAAGCATTCCAACACATCGTCGCTCCCAAATTCGAAGTTCTGGAATGCCGTCATATTCCAGGACCTGCCGTCTGCTACTTTCTTGATGGCTTTCGCCTTAAATTTGATAGCCCAAATTGCCAACACCGGCAAGCAGAAGAGTAGAAGTCCCACTGCTGAGAGACCTAAAAAAAGTCCAAGCTTGATATCTGCTGACCCACAACGACCCAACTGTGGTCCGCATAAGTTGAGATTCCCTGCAAACAAGCTTGCATTCAGATGTGAAAACCGACTACCCTTTAGAACACGGCCGGAAAAATTATTATAAGAGAAATCCGGAGAGGTCAAACTACGCATATCTTGCAATTCTCTGGGAATGCTCTCGTTCAACTGATTTCTGGATATGTTCAGATAGCTGAGAACGGGAATCCTGACGATTTCCAGTGGGATGGGACCACTGAACTCGTTCTGGCTAATATCAATGTATGTCAGAGAAATACAGTTGCCAATTTCCCTAGGAATCATACCAGAAAGCCTGTTTTTCCTGAAATCAATCTTTTCAATCTTCCTCAGTCGACCAACCTCCGGCGGAACTTTGCCTGTTAATTGATTTTCAGAGATCAGAAGAGTGTTCAAAGCAGACAACTTACTAATCTCCCTAGGAATCATACCAGAAAGCCTGTTTCTGCTGAGATCGATCTTTTCAATCTTCTCCAGTCGGGCAAGCTCTGGCGGAACATTACCAGTTAATTGATTTCCATCGATCACAAGAAACTTCAAGGCCAATAAGTTACCTATGTATGAAGGAATAGAGCCACTAAGACGATTATTGGAAATATCTATCCACCATAGCATGGTGGATACATTACTAATTCCCTCCGGTATGCTCCCACTGAGATTATTGTTCTGCAAATCGATCGATTGCAGCATCGGTAAGTATAGCAAGCCTGCAGGAATTGAACCATTCAATATGTTTCTCCTCAAGGTGACTCCTTCCAGAGAATTGCATGTGCCCAAAGAGTCAGGAATAGGGCCCGAGAATAAATTGTTTTGCATATATAAAGACTTGAGCCTTTCACCGTTGCAAAGATTCGGAGGGATGGAACCAGTGAGTTTGTTGTAAGAAACATCCACTTCCCGTAGTTTTCCATTAATGCCGAGTTGCTGAGGCATCAGAGCTGTGAAATTGTTCTCCCCAATATCCAAATTCTCCAAATTCGGCAAGTCCCCAATGAAAGACGGAATCGAGCCATGTAGTCTGTTTTGAAATAGACGTAGCAGTTTCAACTCTTTTAGCTTCGAGATTTCCATGGGTATCTCACCAGAGAGATTGTTTTCGGATAGATCCATACTTTTTAATCTCCCAAGATGACCCAGTTGAGGAGGAATAGAGCCAGTGAGTTTGTTCTCCCGAATAATCAAATTCTCCAAATTCGGCAAGTCCCCAATGAAAGACGGAATCGAGCCATGTAGTCTGTTTTGAAATAGATGCAGCAGTTTCAACTCGTTTAGCTTCGAGAGTTCCATGGGTATCTCACCAGAGAGATTGTTTTCGGATAGATCCATACTTTTTAATCTCCCAAGATGACCCAGTTGAGGAGGAATAGAGCCAGTGAGGGCGTTGAAAAACAAAAACATTGTATCCAGATTTTGCAAACCACTAAGCTCAGAAGGAATTGCACCAGTAAGGCCACAATGGGCCATATCGAGATGTACAAGCTTGCTCAAATTTCCTATCTCGGGAGGAATCCCTCCATCGAATACATTATAGTAGCCTAAATAAAGCATTGTCAAGTTCCCCAGATTGCCAAGCTCTCGGGGTATTCTTCCAATCAAAGAGTTTCCAGCCAAGCGAAGATATTCCACATTTTGAAGCTTCCCATACTCACGGGGAATGCTACCAGAGAAGTAATTTCCTGCCAGATCAAGATGCCTGAGCTTTACGAGATAGCCCAAATCCGGCAATACCCCTGACAAATTGTTGTCATAGACATCTAGGACCTCTAGGTTCTTCAATTTTGATATCTTAGAGGGGAAGCTTCCATTGAGGATGTTGTGGGAGACATTGAGCACACGAAGGGCTGGCAGATTTACGACCTGGCTGGGGAATAGGCCTGAAATACCCATCCGAGAGAGATCAAGAGCCACTACCCGACCCATATAGTTGCATTGGACGCCAATCCATGAGCAATGGCTAGTGTAATTGGAGGGTCTCCAGCTGTCTAGCAGATGATGAGGATCAACCATTGCAGCTTTCATTGAAATCAGCAGTGCGGCATCTCCATGGAAAGAGGAGATGGACAGAGCAGATGTAGACGCGCAGAGGAAAACAAATATGTGCATGGCAAGGTTTTGCAGCCTCTTCATCTTGTATTGAAAGCTCTTGTACACGAGGAGTGGTAGAGCTCTTTCATATCAAACGTTTTATAGGAAAAAGTGGTGTTGTAGCAAAAGGACTTTCCATAGCAAACTTGCTAGTTATATTAGAATATTGGAAAAAGTTATTATTATTTTTTAAATAAAAGTGTAAAATTATTATATTTTTTAAATAAAAGTGTATTTTTTTTATTTAAATGAATCTTAATTTAATAAAAAATTAAATATGAATCCGGACATATAATCCCAATCTTTGTAATTATATTTATAAAAAAAAATATAATGATAAAATATTATTATAAAAATATATTTTCACTTTACTCATATAAATTAGAGATGAGATTTCTCTCTACAAAAAGTTATTAAGCTTTGTAAAAAGACTAAATCATAAGGAAGTACTAGAATTATTTTTTTCAAATGATTTTTTTTTAAATTAATAATAAATTGTAAACTTATATAAATCAATTTTTTACTTTGTTTCAATATTTCTAAATTAACTTAATCTATCATTACTATTTTTTAATTCAAAATAATGTATTTTTATTTTATTACAAAGTTAATTTAAAGACATTTTAATAACTATAAACTTAATCAAATAACCAATAAATTAAATTAATCTATATTCATTATTTTTTCTAAATTAAATTAGTTAAATTCCATAATTTTATTCGTAAAATAATTTTCTTTTCCATAAAAAAACTCTTCAATTTGTCTACTAACATCTTGTAAACCTTTATACTAAATTCTCCCTAAGTGGTCGTTCAGGGTGACAATGAGAATTTCTCTTATCTAATCCTATTTTTTTCACATTTTTTAAGCAAGTTTGATTTTTTCTCTACTTTCTTCACATTTTTTTAAAGTAAATTTGATTTTTTTTTTCTTATTTTCTTCGCATTTTCCAGATAAGTTTGATTTCTTTTACCTTTAATTTGATTCCAAATAAGTTTGATTTCTTTTACCTTTAATTTGATTCCAAATAAGTTTGATTTCTTTTACCTTTAATTTGATTCCAAATAAGTTTGATTTCTTTCCTTAATTTTTTCCCATTTTCCAGGTAAGTCTATTTTTAACTTTTCTTCGCATTTTCCAGATAAGTTTGATTTCTTTTAGCTTTAATTTGATTCCAAATAAGTTTGATTTCTTTCCTTAATTTTTTCCCATTTTCCAGGTAAGTCTATTTTTTACTTTTCTTCGCATTTTCTAGATAAATTTGATTTCTTTTACCTTTAATTTGATTCCAAATAAATTTGATTTCTTTCCTTAATTTTTTCCCATTTTCCAGGTAAGTCTATTTTTTACTTTTCTATGTAATATGCATTTCTTCATGTCATATTTTTATTGCAAACATCAAACATGCGTGGGAATATAAGCCTGACCGTGATTGTGGGTAGGCGATGCTTTAGAACTGTTGAATCCTTTCTCTGATTTTGATTTACGTTCCAGCTAACTAAGTCCTTGCTTTCCATATCGTTAACTTCTATTCAATACTCAGTCCAGCTAACTATTCTCTGATTTTGATTTACGTTCCAGCTAACTATTCTATCAACTAAGTCCTTGCTTTCCATATCGTTAACTTCTATTCAATACTTAGTCAATTCTATGACATGTGAATCTAGTAGATATTAAGGGAGACTTTGATTTTTTTATTTTATCTTTGCCAAACTCTTAGCTGCCAAACTTCTTGCCTGAATGCATTTGACATTAAAGTTAGTATTAATGCATAATTTGGTGAATCTTGGTATCACTAATTTCTTTCATTGACTATCATGAAAGAAATAGAAATATCGGTTGAATTAATTTTTTATTTTGCATTTCCCAGCTTTGATTTTTTGATTTTATTTTATTTTTTTAATTTTGATTAAGATTGTTTTTATGTTATTTAAGAAAAAGAATTTCAATAAATTTTTGATGAGCTTAGGAAGGGGCATTATTTTCCAACACCAATTTTCCCTAATTAGATAGGTTTTCAAAGAAAAAAGTTACCCATAGGCCTAGTAAATGATGAGAATAAAGATGAATATATATATTTAAAAATATTTTCTACATAATGAGGATAGAAGGTCATTGTTTTACTATGTGTAGAAATAATTTGATGGATCATTAAACATGTAGGTTAGAGGGAAGGATAGGGTGAATACCAAGAGTCACTGAATAACCTATACTTCAACAAAATACTTAGGAAATTATAGATATAAGGTAAATAGTTCAAATCTATAGGTATTGGCATCTACCCATCTACTAAGGTTGAGGGAGTAAATTATATTTATGTTATACCCTTTATCAATAGATTGCATGGGAAAAAGAATTCACAACATTTCAAGTTTCATGCATGTTGTTGTTAGGAAAGGAATGATAATCAATTGAACTTACAACATATCCCATAATTTGATGCAATTTTGTTGAAGGTCAAGTTTTCTAAATTTGATTCTCGCCCTAAGCTCTACATATCTTCTTACTTGATAAATATCATTTGTGCCAACAATGAATTTAGAGGAATGGGTTAGTGTTAGACTCTAGCCGAGCCGACCCACAATATAAGTTTATTGTTAATTCCTATGGAAGCACAAAAATATATGAGAAACTTTACTCAAATTTGTGATCATTTCTTTTCACGTTTATATGAACTTATCTTTTGCAAGGAATCACCTAAATTGCCCATGAAAACGATGGTTATTTTAAATAAAATTGAAAACTATAGGAAAAGTTGTTGATGAATTAAAGCTAAGATAAAAAACAAGCCAATGCAAAAGGTGAACAAGAAATATTAGTAACTTAACAAATAGCTAAAAAAAAGCTATTGTTGACAAGAAATTGAAAGAAGAAAGGAATAAGTGCCAAGAGGATGAGCATAAGAAAAAGGTTTAGGAAGATGCTAAAGTCAAAGGAAGAAAGAAGAATCAACAAGACAGACTGCGATGCACCTTAGCATAATTGAGGTCTAAGTAAATTGGTCAAGTATACATGCCTCAAACCTCTTCCATAGTAGATTCAACAAAGATGAATGGTAGTGGTGATGTACCTATACCCACACCTATAGAGGTAGTTGATTTAGACAATTTTACATTTTATCAAAAGATTGAGAAAATTGTGAGACAATGCCATAAAAGAAGGAATATTTATGTTGGAAAAGAGATTGTCTTGACACCCCGAACAATTTTGTTCATAAAAACAATAGGCTACAATACCTTTCTTTTATAGGGATAGAATTTGGTGTGCAAGTGTCTTACAACCAACCTCACCCATGTTAAACACGATCAAAATTGGTAGTGATATCCCAAGGGATCAAAAGAATTGTACAAGTAGTGAGGCACAATACGAGCCTTAGTATCCCATGAATGGGCATTACACTTCTAGCCTCTCAATCCATTCAGACTAGGTTAGAGAAACTAATAGTCTACTCGACCAAGTACACAATTCAGAATCATAGATTTCTTGCACAAACAATAAAATCTCATAAAATCCTTCTTAGGATAGCCAAGCTTCTCAAAGGAAAACAATTTTTTGTAATCATCTCAAGTGTAAAAATTTCCAAGATTTATTTCTTGTCCTCCCCCCCTCTCATGAAAGGATGAAATTGGTCATGAGAGTGAAATTGCATGTCAAGAATATGTTGAAAATTGTCATTGATGTCAAAGAGATATCGTGAATTTGCTAGAAATACACGTAGATGAAGCCCGATGTAGAAAAAGTGGAAGAGGTAAAGCCCATCATAGGACGAAGGATATTTTGGAAGTTTGAGAAGAACAATATTGGAAGAGCCCAAGTAAATTGAAAGCACATGATTTATGGAATATTACCCATGGGTTGGGGCTCTCGCCATTCATGAACAATCGGCCTGGTCAAATCTAAAAACCCCAAACTAAAACAAGTCGCCCCCAAAACAAAAATAGAAGTCTATAAATACAAATTAATTCAACACTTTTTGCGTGTGAAAAAATGTGAATGAAATGGAGCTTTGAGGCATGAAGATGAAATCGATCCAAGATGAGTTTGCAACCTAATTTTTTGAGTTTTTAATTTTCTTTTTGAAGGCTATAAATTGGTGAATGCACGGATGTAGAAGACACACAATAAGATGAATGCTATTAGAGATTGGAGTGGACCCAAAGTAGTTATTAACTAAATTGTATAAGTCAAGAAGTCTATATATGGAGGAAATCAAAATATTGTTGGAAAATGATTATGAAGTCGCAGATCCAAGGTGATTATTAACTAAATTGAAGCAAATTGGCAAGGCCATATCAGAAGTAGGATATCATAAGCATATTTAAAAAGTGGAACTGTTGAATTTCTAACAAATCAGACCCAAGGTGGTTATTACCTAAATTGGACAGATTAGGAAGTCCGAGTTGGAATTGCAGAAGTTGTTGTTGAGTGGTTCTGAAGTAACAAACTCAAGAAAATTTGAACCAATAACATCAGAATCAAAACATTGGACGTGAAACATCAAAATGACTACGAAAATTTTTCATTGAATGATTCTCATAATATTTGATATGATAAAAGTCAGAAAAGATTGGCATTAGAAGGAATTTGCAAAGGATTTTTTGGACAGTTTCAACAAACACCGAACCATATTAAAGGTTGGAAGAGATCACATTGGAACACTTACATTGAAAGAAGTATATTGGAACAAAGACAACGAAACAACTACATCAGAATAGAGATGTCAGAACATAGACATCGGACATTGGAACATAGACATTGGAATAGTTATATTGGAACAAAGACATTAGAACAGAGACATCGAACATTGGAATGGAAACATCGGTTAGGGTGGCATGGTGGAGCATGGTAGATGATTGGTTTCTTCAATAGATCTTCAAGTTTGGTGATTGAAAAATTGTAAGTAGGTGCTTACATTGGGGGTTGGTGCCTCCCTCAAGTTGGTGCTTGAAAAATTGTAAGTGGGTGCTTACTGCAGGGATCAGTGTCCCTCACAGGTTGGAGCCCGTAAAAGAATATATTTTTCCATTCATATAAGAAATATTTCTATGGTTTTCTCCCTTATTGGGTTTCCACGTAAAATATATGTGTACTATGCATTTGTGTTTATCTCTATTGTTATGATTGATTATGTGATGTTGATTTAAAGTTGTCAACGAGAAAAAGTGAAAATATCTGGTGTATACTGATTCATACCCCCCCCCCCCAGTATATCTAAATATTACAACAATTGGTATCAGAGTAGGTTCCCTTTGAAACAACTTAACCACTAGAGGGTAGATTCTTGAGCCACATGGATCAACAAGAAGGGTTCTCTTCAAACAGAGCCCCATTATTTGATGAATCTAATTATGTTTTTAAGATCATAATGATGAGAACATACCTGATGGCTCTTGGATTTGAAATTTGGGAGGCAGTTAAGAATGGTTTCACAATTCCAAAAACTCCACCTATAGATGCAAATGGAAAGCAGGAACTAGTATAAAAATGGGAAATAGATGACCAGGAGACTAAAAAATTTGGTCACCATGTGAAATAAATGACTAAAGCACCAAAAACGTTGGTCACCACAGTGTTTTAAAATGAAATATGACCAAATTTGAGAAAATGTAAGTGATTACAACTAAAAATGACTAATTTAGTCATGCAATAAAAAATACGACTAATTTAGTCATGGGATTAAAAGTACGACTAGACAGTCTAAGTTAATAATTATATAAGATGTCCTAAATCATTATTTCCTTATATGTGTCACAAACAAATTAAGAGTGTTTATATATAATATAATATAAGATAGGATTTTATAATTATATATAACTTGTTTTTATACGTCTCTAGATATGTCAATATGGTAATTGACGTAATAGACCTACTTAGGTTGCAATGACTAATTTGTTTGCATTATTGACCAAAAAGGGAAGAATGTTCCATGATATTTAGCCTACTTCATTTACTTGGCAGTTTAGTGTTGATGCTTAAAATCAACATGATTCCGAAGTGTCAAAACATGATGCCATAAGCGAACCTACTGAATTTTTTTGCAAGATCATTCCATATGTACTGTCACACCTAGTTTAATGTCTATCTCATATTCATATATTATTTCAACTTTTTTTCTTTCGTAATATTATCCCTTTGAAAAATATGCCAAGTTGCATCATGTGCGTCATCATAGTGTGGTCCAGTCGAGTCTTAGATATTTCTTGTCTTTCCCTCTGAGCATTGTCATCTAATGAAGTTGGTTTCATCATATTGTATTCAGCTTGTTGTACTAGTCGCATTCATATTTTGTTTGAACAAAACCTTCGTCATTTGACCCTCTTGGAAGTTTGTTAAAGTTTCGGCAAGTTCATGTATTTTGAGTCATGAACTAGCTAAAAATTGTCAATGTGATGATTTATTAATATTTATATCCTATTTAGTATTTTTATATATGTTCTCCTATTAATATATATCTGATTTTATACTTTATCAATTCATCAAGACTTCACAATGTTTTATAATTTAGTAAAATATTCGCCAAGACTAAATACAAGGTTTTGTAATTTAGTGAAATATTTGCCAAGATTTTACAATATTATATAATTCAATGAGAGATTTGCAAAAAAATTATATATACATAATATAACATTGAAAAAATAGCCTTAATATTTGTATATATATCATGGGGATTTACCCATTTATTATACATAGAAATTTAGGGGGGGGGGGGTTCTTAAAATTTTCCATGTATCTTTGGATGTAGAGAAAGTTGCCTGCAAAAGTTATCATCATCAAGATTTGAGATAATAGATACATATTTTGAATTTCTTGCATCTCAATCTATGAACTCCATTTTTCAAGACAAGACAAAACACCCATACCTGGATATAAATTTATAAACTAAATTCATAACAAAACAAATTAGGGTTTGCATTATAGACATAATACATCTCATTTTCAATTAGTTTAGTTATTAGGGGAATGCACAACTAGGACAAGTTTTCTTCTGTAAGCATCAAGACGTACTTTTGCAATTAAAAAATTAGGATAAGATGTGCTCCTGGATATTTTTATCTGGATCGTATTAATAGCAGACAAGCTTTGGCATAAGTGAATGTAAATGAGGCTTAAGTACATTACCAGCTTTCTTTAAAATTTTAGAAAATTTAGAAGCAACTCGACACTTAGAATTTAAAGAGGCTTGATAATTTTCTAGATCCACGAACTTATAAATCAAATTAGGTTGGCCCAAGTCAGTTGCTAAACTACAAAGCTCCTTATATGTGCTTATTTTCTCACTACCAGGTATTTCTCCAATACTTCCCTCTTCAAACACTTCAAGATCATTTGTCAACTGCAAAGAATTGAACATGCTTAAAATAATTTGAAGAAATAAAATGCATGATAGGTTTCAATAGGAAACATGAATGTTTTTTGTTTTTTCTTTTGATGTGGACAATATAACATATTGTCATAACTAAATACCAAACTAAGAAACATGTTTTTTGATACCTTGACAACTTATTTCCTTTTTTCCATGCCTTTCAATGTACTGATGAGATCCTAAACTAATTCACTCTTTGTATTTGAATCACCAAGTTCATAGACAATGCTTATCCCATGTGAATCCATCTCTTGAGTGAGTTCATTATAGATGAGAATTAAACTCTAGGATTATTGTAGATGTATTGATTGTTCCCTATTGATAATTAAGTACATTTATTTGGTTGCTTGATTTGTAATAATACATATTTCATTCTTACAAGGGTGGTAATATTGTGTGACTTGAAAAACTGTAAGTGAAGGGCTTAATCAATCAATAGTAATACTGTATCTAATTGGATTAAGACAACAGTAAGAGTGCTACATCTAAACCAATAATTTAATCATAAACCCAAGGATCCGTATAAACTTATGAGGGGCCTGCACAATATACGCAACTACAAGGTAACTAACTATGTCTAGTCGTGTGCAAAATCTAACCTAATCATTCAAACAATGAAGTTGAATAACATAAGTAAATTGGTTTCTTTAACTAAGGGTTGCAAAGGCATGAGGTATGAATTCTTGGTTTGGCACTTTATTCCTTATCTATCAATCATCAAAGACAAACATCTTAAGGTTTCCCATCTAGTTTATAACTTTTGGTGAAGCCCTTTTCAACACTCTACCTTCAGTTTGCAAAAGTCAGGCATTTAGTAGCTTTTGATGTTTCATACAAGACTTGTTCATAAAAAGTAGAGGATTATGGCTATTACCAAATATAGAAAAAAGACCTTATGTGGAGGGAATAACTTCATATGCGCGAACCCATGAAATAAACATTGACTAAATTCTTCATAAACAATCTGCAAATACGTTTTAGTCTAATCACTCAGAACTACAACAATTTGCAGAAAAACTACAATGTGTAAACAAATACTATGTTCTAGTGAAACGTATATAAATGAGAAAACTAACTTAAAAAATGAGTTCCTAGACTTCACCTTGGATGGGACCTAATCCAAGGAAAGAAAGGAATTCTATGAAACTCACGTAAGTATGCGAATCAAATTAATTTTCATTAAAAGATGGTGAACTGTAACAATAACTAGTTTATGTCTTTTTCTCAATAAGTTGCGATTACATAGAATAATAATATCATATAAAAAATGGGCACTTCTTTTCCATGCTAGGCCATCTAGATTAAATATCCATTTTCTAATCTATGAAATAAACATGCTACTAGTTCTTCTTCTAGTGAATTCACCATGGCTAAGTGGAGTGCACCAACATAGTAAATGGTTATGCAAAAATAACACGATTAGTGCCGTAGTTTCTAAGCCACACTTAAACTTCAGGGACTAGGCATCAATCTAATGTGGCATTGGAGTTTGTCAAACACTAGTGTCTGCATCCAAGCAACTGTAGTTCTACTTGATGCTTTGCTTGATCTGTGCATTGGGACACAATGAACTACTTGAATTATAGAAACCTTTCTATAATTCTAACTAGGATGTACACATTATTCATCAACGTGTTACCATAGTCCTTCTCTTTTAGGCCTTGAATGACTGATAAAATAAGGAATTGGATGCCTTTTATTACCCAATGTTTGGAGCCATCATCTCCCCCCAACTACTCTATTACACGCCCCTATGCTATTAGTTGTTGATTATGGTTCTTTTGTGGGTTCGATATTCTCTACTGGTCTGATCATGCAAGCATAACAACTAGTCATTTCTCCTGTCTGATGGAATCCTCTATTTTTCCTAATATACTCCCATTTTGTTCCCTCCTCCTCTTCCTTATTCCAATCTTGATTGTCAATGGATAGAAGTAGTGGTGGGTTAAGTTTTGATCCAATCCATTATAATCCTAATTTTTCCATTGTGGAGACATATAAACAGGATTAGAAGAGTGCCTTTTCTAATTTGGATGGTGAATGTATTTCAAGTTGTTGTAGCTCACGAGGGATATCCTTCCATATTTTTGTATTGAGCTACATGACTCCGTTTGTGTTTTCTTCTGCTGCTAAGTCCTTGAAGTGAGTGATGGTAGAAATTTGTTTCTCCTTTAGAAGCGGTGCGATCTCATCATCATGTATCAACAACTGATGGGAGGTGAGAACTATGTCAACAATAGGTGCTTCTACTTTGATCCATAATTGAGCATCTTTTTCAGTTTCAAAATAGTGGATAATTGATGTGGATATTATGTCTTCATTAGAGATCCAAGAACATAGATATATTAATTGTAAATACCATATGTAAGTATTTGGAAACCATTTGTAGGGGTATGGCAAGATGTAATTATGTAAAAAATTCACTAAGTTGGTCCTTTCCTAACTCCCCAACTCGATGACAGGTATCTATAAAATATTTGGGAGTATATAAGTGCTATGATTGTCCTTCCTGTAACCTTTTAAGTTGGTACCATAGCCAGCTTTATTTTAGAAAGACTATGTATTCCCTTGAAGGTGGCCTACAATGTATGATCTCCTTCATCATCTTAAATATTTTCTTGAATCGCTCTTCTAGTTTGGCCTTCTCTCTTATTTCATATTTCAACTTAGCTTCACAACTCTGCAAATCTCACTTGAGGACGATATTTTCTTCAATTGCAAGTTTCTTATCCTCCAAATATTGCATCTTGAAGACTTGGAGCTTTTCCTCTAAGGGGTGCGTCTCATACTCCTGATGTCCCTGACTATTGGAAGCCTTTAGAGCCTCTACAATATGGGCGATTTTTTTCCATTTCAAAACTTCACGTTCCATCTCTTTTAGCTTATTCTATAGCTTTGAAATTTCTTCATCTTTCTCATTGAGTATCTCATGGATTTTTATGTTGGATGTTTTATCATTTGTCGGGGAACTAGGAATTCCTTTTTGAATTTTTCTATGCTCTACATTGTGCTGGTTGTCAGAAAAGAATTCTCTCACTTATTCTTGGTTCTCAAGAAAAAATTTCTCCATGTCTTGTTGGTTCTCAGGAGAAAATTCTCCCTCTTCTCATTGGTTCTCAAGAAAAATTTCCTCTACACCCTCGTGGTCTGAGTTTGAGGCTTGTTGTCCTTGAGGGGAATCTGTATTTGAAATTGAATATTGCTTGATTTTATCTAAACCCTACTTTCCTAGTTTCCTCTTCTTCTTATAACTTTCCCAATTGTTGGATAATGAGATTCTTTTCTTGGAAGAATTTTCTTCTTGGTCTCCCAGGTGGAGGAGGGTATATGGAACTGCTTATTCTTCTTCATCTTCCCTGGGCTCTTCTTGGTTTCCATAATCAATTATTCTTCCACGGTTAGATCTAGTCCTTTGAGAGATGTAACTATTTTCCCTTCGGTTACTTGTGGATTGGACCTTCTTCTATGATGTTTTTACTTCTGGTGTTTCCTGCTTCTTTGATATTTGTGCTCACGGAGTTGTTTGGTCTTCAATATGTCCCCATTCCTTTCTGTTGAAGACCTGTATTTCAATTTTATTAATTATAAAAAATGTTTCCCATGCTACAGGGGTGTATTTTTTTCCCAATGTGTCGCAGATTATTAATTTGACCAACCCATGGTGAGACAGAGCATCAGGTTTCCCTAACATGTACTTAATGCTCACAGAGAAAGGGTTTTGAATAGGAAATAGGGAAGGCTGATGTTCTTCCCTTCCCTTTGCCACCTAAGGTTACTCAAAAGATTTTAAATGAGAAAGTGATAGGCATGCACTAGGGAATGTTGTCCATCACAGGTGATGTATTTCATAATGATTAGAGCCACTTCTCCCCATGGTTCTAGTAGCGAGTATCTCGTTACGCTCTCGTTGACTTCTTCATATCTTTTGGTGAACTAAAATAATTTCTTTTTGTCCTTCTGGGTGAGCTCCCTGTCATCCTTATCAAACTTTATACCCATGGGAATCCTAGTGACTCTACTAAGGATTTCTTGGTTGAGTTCAATGGAGACCCCTTTTAATTTTGTTCTATAGTTATCATCATCTATTCTCTTCATATTCCTAGCAAATTCTTCAGTCATTCCTTCATGATACCCTTCCAATTTTCGAAAATACTGGTCCCAAACCACATCCTAAAAATAATTTATGGATTTCAGGTTCCTAAAAAATTTGGCATGGTCTATTGGGTTTCTCTTAACAAAACCCCTGATCATTCTTATAACCTTCCTTATATGTCTAGTAACACGGCTTTGAAAGAGCAATTATCTATTAGAATGAAATAAGAGTATTAGGCAAATTTTACTATGGAGGGTCTTTGAATTACCTAGCTTAAGTTTTGTTGGTTAACGTTGGCCTTCTGCGATGTGCTCCATTCTTCGAGGTTCTGTTGATTTGAGAATTGTGAATGTTGATTTAAGCTCAGGGTGGTGAGAAATGATCATTTGAACATGTCCATCATGTCATATCATCGATCATTATAACCCATTTCCTATTTAAAAAATTCTCCAACCACCTCTCACTTTCATTAGTATCCACTTGTTCCTTCTATTGTGTTATCTATCCCATATGTCTTTCTTTCTCTGGTAATCATGCTTCTGGGTTTTTATTTTTGAGTGGTGGGATATTACGAACGTCATATTTCCTTTTTCATGTGACTTGGCGATCTTGCCAAATTCTTTGAACCAATCACATTTTCTGATGTGGCACATAGTCCTTATATTTATGTTCTGATTTTTGGCATGTGCAATGCTTGCTTTGTCATGTGCAGAGAAAAAAATGACATATTTACTCATGTGAAATTTCCTCTCCCCCCGGATTTATTTCTTGATGTCCTCATCAAGCTGATGAACAATAATACATACGCTAGTTAAAACATATAAGATTTCAAATTTAGGTGTTTAGATGAGTAGACTAACCTTTAGAGGCTAACTTATTATTTCTGATTTTTGTCGTTGGCGTTGCTTTCTGTATTGTATGGCGACATGTTGTAGAAGTGATACATTTTCTAGAAACGATGTAGGTTGTGTCTTCTTTGTGTTTTGTTTGCAAGCTGATTTTTTGTTCTGAGATGACCTTCAATTTGTAGAGGATTAGCAAAAATTACTAATTTAAAAAATATATATTTTCAGAGTGGGGACTACCTTCTTTGAAGGTTTTCCATCTCCAATTTGTCTCAAGAGCTTCAAAATAAGTTTTCCAATAATAATTTATTGCTTTTACAGGGTAACAAACCACCCCTGTTGAGGTTTTCAATTTTCTAACCTATCTTAGATGCTTCGGAATAGGTTTTCATCTGATAATTTTTCTCTCTTTTTAAATTTTTTATTTACTTTTAATTATTTTCTTCTTATTTTTTATATTTTTTTTCTCTATCTCAAGATGATTTAAGTCAGGTTAGGGTGTTGTTTCCCCATGATGAGATGTAGGTCTACCTTGTCCAATGCTTGAGTGAATTCTATCTTGGTTAGTGCCTTCTTATAGAGTTTCAATCTATGCCCATTTACTAGCATTTGTACTTGGTCTTCATCTATCTTGATATTCTGACAGATCCATTGTCATAAATGATGTCTACCTGGTAGGGTCCCAACCATCCGGTTCTTAACTTGTCTTTAAAATATTTGAATCTTGAGTCACATAGTAGGTCCCAATATCCTTCTTTGAAATCCTTGGTTCTTATAAATTTCCCATGCCATAGATTTCTTTGATGTTGGATCACCTCTATGTAATGAAGGGCTTGCTGTCTCAATTCATATAGTTGGTTAAGCTGAAGCAATCTCTCTTTTTGTGTTGTTGATAAGTCCACGTTAACCTCCACTTCTCTTCTCAAAGTTTTGAGCTTGAACTCAAAGGGAAACAAGATTCTTTTTCCATAAAATAGTTCATAACGTGTTAACCCTGTGGTGGTTTTCCAAGTAATGTTGTATGCACATACTACCTCATAAAGTCAGTTTTCCCAATCACTTCTGTGAATCTGCACTGATTTTGTCAATATCTTCTCTATCTCTCTATTGGTTGCTTGTACTTGGCCATTTTCTTGTGGATGATAGGATGATGATTGTTTGTGTTTCACTTTTTTGAGTTTTAGGATGTACTCTATCAAATTTTATGTGAATTGGGCACCTTGACCAGTAACAAGTTCTCTAGGTGCTCCAAATCTGGTGAAGATCTCTTCTGTTAGAAATTTTGCCACTAATTTTTTGTTTTCTAACCTTAATGCGTTTACATCCACCCATTTTCTCAAATAGTATGTGTATACTAATATACGATGTTTCATGTTGGATGGTGGGTCTATAGGTCCAATACATTTCATCACCCATTTCTCAGAAGCTTCTATGGTTACCTGGGGATGGAGAAGAATTTCATCTCTTTGTGTTTGCTTTCCTATTCTTTGATAGTCCTCATATCTTGAAACATAAGTTGCTGCATCTTTGTGTAATTTTGGCCAGTAATATCTTGCCTGTAAAAATTTATATGTTGTTCTCTTGATTTCATAGTGTCCTCCACATGGCTCGTCATAACACGCATGAATAATTTCATAGGATTCATCTTCTTGGACACATATTCTTAGGATATGGTCAAGTACTTTCTTGAAAAGGTATCCTTGAATCCATGAGATTGTAACATTTTTCCTCACTATGTTACATTGTTCTATGTATGTGAAATGAGGAGGAAAAATCCCAGTAGCCAAATAATTTGCTATGTCAACAAACCATGGAGTGTGTGTCGAAATGGAAAATAGGTGTTCATTATGGAATGCACCATCTACCGGCTCTTTATATGAAACATGATTTAGTATGGACAAGAAATCTGCTACCACATTATGTTTTCTAGGTTGATCTAAGATGGTTGTATCAAATTCTTGCAAAAGAAAAAACCATCTGATCACTCTGCAACTGACGTCTACTTTATTCATTAGATATTTAATTACTGAATGGTAAGTGTGGATAAATAACTGGTACTCGACGATGTAGTGTCTAAACTTGTTGATTGAGTAGATTATTGCAAAGAATTCGTTCTCTATGACTGTGTAATTCATCTTTGCTCATGCAAGGTTTTTACTGGTGTAGTAGATTGCATAAGGGTTTTTATCTTTCTCTTGGCCTAGTACTGCATCAATTGATTTGTTCGATGCGTCATATTGAATATGGAAAGGGATTTCCCAATTAGGTCCTTACAAGACATGAGCTTCCATAATTGTTTCTTTGACGTGGTCTAATTATTTTTTATAGTCATTGTCCCACTTAAATTTTGCATTCTTTGTTAGCAATGAAAAGATAGGAGCAACTATTTTACTATAATCCTGAATGAATGTTCTGTAGTATCCAGATTTCCCTATGAAACTCCTAACATATCTATGTTTTCGTGGTGGTGGTAGATGGATTATGACTTGTATTTTTGTACCATCCAGTGTAATTCCTTTAATAGAGACACAGTGGCCTAAAACTACTCCCTCATCCATCATTAATTGACATTTTTCATTACTTAGGGAAATGTTCATTTTGATGCATCTTTTAATAACATTTTCTAAGTTGGGGAGGGCCTATTCAAACTCATTTCCATAAGGGGTGAAGTCATCCATATATATCTCCATGCGTTCATGGATAAATTCAACAAAAATACTCAAGACTGCTCTATGGAAGGTAGTTGGGGCATTGCAAAGTCCAAAAGTAAGGACTCTGTGGAAAAAGGTTCCACATGGACAAGTGAATGTGGTCTTGTATTGGTCTACTGGATGGATTTGTATCTAATTATATCTACTGAAACCATCTAAGAAGAAGAAAAATTTATTACATGCTAAGGTATCCAATAATTGGTCAATGAATGGTAATGGGAAGTGGTCCTTCTTTGTAGCTTTGTTCAGTTCTCTATAGTCTATACAGACTCTCCATTTGCCTCCTTTCTTTTGGACAATCACCAATGGTGATATCCACTCACTGTCTGAAATAGGGTATCTAAATCCCACATCAAGGATTTTCTGCAATTCTATATTGACAATATCTCTTAGATCTAGGTTCATTCTTCGTTGTGGCTATCTAAAAGGAGTTGCATCATCTTTGATGTATATGTGGTGTTGGAAAATGGTTGGATTGACTCCCTTCATGTCAAGATAACTCCATGCAAAGGATGCTTGATATTTAGTAAGGATATGGATCAATTTTTCCTCTTGTCTTGGTAGTAAATGGTTGTTGATTTTCAATGTTCTGTTAGGAGCAATCTGTCTATAGAAACCATGATGTCCTCTAACATACCCTCATGACAGATTGCATGTAGAAGCATCTCCTAATTAAATTAATCTATATTCATTATTTTTTTCACAATTAAGTTAATCCATCTTCACAATTAAGTTAATCCATCTTCACAATTTTTTTTGTAAAATAATTTTGTATTCCACGACCAACTTCATTTTGTCCATTAAACAAGGACATCTCAGTAAACTAGCACAACCACAAGTAAAGTGGTCGGTGAACATCGATAGGCATAGCCAACCACTTAGTTTTGTGGAGATGGTTGGGCTATTACTCATTTCTTTAACCACCACTTAACTGGAGCTTATTTAAATCTTAATTAAGATGCATTTAAGTATAACAAGATATGACGATCATGAAATGAATATCGGCTATACAATTGTTACACTCAGGGTAATCTTGTTGATACGCAAAAAAAAAACCCAAAATCTGAGATAATATCTAAACATCTATTAATATAATAAACTTCCATATAAAAAAACTACCAAAATGTTAGAAAAAACTATTTACAATGATACATAGGTTTTAAGAAAGTTTTTTTATATGTAAAATGCAAACCTAAAAAAAACTACCAAAATGTTAGAAAAAACCATTTACAATGATACATAGGTTTTAAGAAAGTTTTTTTATATGTAAAATGCAAACCTACACCTGAATACCACTTTCATGTATAAAGCTAAATTTTCATAAATACTATATGATCTTTTAAAGTCAACAATCTTTCATTGACCCAAGGACATGCAGAGGTCAAGTTCATTATGATTTGGACTATTCTATTGTTTTAAGACTATTTTTCTCTCCTAAGTCATCGTTCCTTGTGACAATGAGAATTGGTTTAAAATTGCCAATTACTAGCGCAGCGTTTAAAATTGGTTTTAAATGCAAAAGGTACAACTACAGCCGAATTCCACTTTCATGTATAAAGCTAAATTTTCATGAATACTATATGACCTCTTTAAGTCAAAAATCTTTCATTGCCCCCTATTACACGCAGAGGTCATTCAATAATCGGTTTTTCCCAACTTCACATTTTCCAGGTAAGTTTGATTGTTTTTCCTAATTGTTTCCATTTTCCAAGTAAGTTTGATTTTTGTCTTCTCTGTAATATGTATTTCTTCATGTCGTATTTTTTATTATTGCATATATCACCTAATTCTATTACCTAATTCTTCTCTGTAATATGTATTTCTTCATGTCGTATTTTTATTATTGCATATGTCACCTAATTCTATTACCTAATTCTTCGCTTTCCAATTAAATTTGATCTTTTTTTCCCAACTTCTTCACATTTTCTACGTAAGTTTGATTGTTTTTCCTAATTGTTTGCATATATCACCTAATTCTTCGCTTTCCTTATTGTTGAGTTGTATTCAATAGTCACTCGATTCTCTCAATAGTGAATCTTGTCGAGATTAAGGGAGCTTGATTTTTTATTCTTGCGAAGTCCTAGCTGCCAAACTTCCTGCCCAAATGCGTTTGAATTTAAGGTTAGTGTTAATGCATGGTTTGGTGAATGATGGGATCAGTATTTTCTTTCATTGCATATATGATAGGTGAATGTAGTAGAGAGAAATATAAATTTTAGTTGGATTAGTTTTTCATCTAGATTGCATTTCCAACGTATGAATTTTTATTTTTTATTTTATGTGTTTTTTTGAAAATTTGGGTAGGATTGTTTACATGTCACTCAAAAAAGGAATTTAAGTTATTAAATAAAAAAAGAAGTAATGGAGAACGAGCAAGTTCTCCATCATACATTCTTGATGAGCTTAGGGAGGGGCATTATTTTCCAACACTAGGTTTTCTTAATTGATTACATTTTCAAAGAGAAAAGTTACCCATAGGACTAGTAGATGATGAGAATGAGGATGAAGATACATACCCAAACATTCAAAAATATTTTCTACATAATGCACATGCAAGTTTAGTTGTTTTATCATATGATAATTTGTTATTGTTTCTTTTCACGTTTATATGAACTTATCTTTTGCAAGGAAGCCCCTAAATTTCCCATGGAATCCATGGTTATTTTAAAAAAAATGGAACTAAAGGAAAAGTTGTTGATGAAGTAGCCAAGATAGAAAAATAAGCCAATGAAAAAGATGAACAAGAAATATTAGTAACTTAACAAATAGTTAAAAAAAAATCTATTGTTGAAAAGAAATTGAAAGAAGAAAGGAATAAGTCCCAGGAAGATGAACATAAGAAAAAGGTTCAGGAAGGAATATTAACAAGAGATATTGCAATGCATCTTAGCATCATTAAGTTCTTAGTCGATTGGTGAAGTATACATGCCTCAAAAAATTGCAACAGTAGGTTCAACAAAGGATGATTGCTAGTGTTGATGTACATGTACCCACACCTGCAGAGGTAGTTGATTTAGAAAATTTTACATCTTATCAAAAGACTGAGAAAATTGTGAGGCAATGCCATAAAAGAAGGAATATATTTATATTGGCAAAGAGAATGTATTCACCACAAACATTTTTTTCAATGTTAACAATACTAGGATAGAATCTCTTTCTTTTATAGGGATAGAATTTGGTGTGCATGTGTCTTACAACCACCCTCTCCCTTGGTTGTAATATACATGTGCATGTCATCTTAGCATCATTAATTTATAAGTCGATTGGTGAAGTATACATACCTCAAAAATTTTCCATAGTAGGTTCAACAAGGATGATTGGTAGTGGTGATGTACATGTAACCACACATGTAGAGGTAGTTGATTTAAATTTTTTTACATTTTATCAAAAGGTTGAGAAAATTGTCAGACAATTCCATAAAAGAAGGAATATATATGTTGGAAAAGAGATTGTATTCACCCCGAACAATATTTTTCAATGTTAACGATACTAGCCTAGAATCCCTTTCATTTATAGGGATAGGATTTGGTGTGCATGTGTCTTACACCACCCTCTCCCTTGGTGTGCATGTTGGAATATACAACAATAGTGAGAGAGGGGGGGTGGGGTGAATCAGTATTGACAAGATTTAGAGAAATTTTTACTTTTACAACTTTAAATAGTCACCATGCAAACAGTCATATCGACCATATGATATTATCAACTACAAAACAATAATCAACATCAATGGACAGTACATAAAGATTTAAAGTGGAACCCAATTGGGAGAAAACCACTTATAAATGTTTACTAACACAAATTTGTCACAACTTTATTAGGTACACCAATCCCTTGTGCAAGCACCAACTTGCAATCCGTAGGCACCAACCTTCCAAGAACCAACATGTGAGGACACCAATCCTTTGTAAGCACCAACTTACAATCTGCAAGCACCAACCTGCCAAGCACCAACCTATTTGGATGAGGACACTAATCCTCTGTAAGCACCAACTTACAATATGTAGGCACCAACCTACTTTGATGAGGACACCAATTCTCTCCCCTGCACCACCCTGCCACCCTCAAATGAACACAAATATGTGTAGTGCATTGACGCAAATATGTAGCCCTACTTCTTTATTGTTTACATAGTCAGTTCACCTTCTCAAACATGGAGTAACTCTCTAACCTCGATTCTCTATTGTAGCCCCGCTTCCCTGTTATAGCGTTTCTTCTCTATTGTTTACACAGTATTCTAGCTTCTCTTCACTTGAATACAATAGCTCAAATATTCTCGTAGTTATCAAAATTTTATTTCTCTTTTAGCATACAAGTTAGCTTATTTGTTCGATTTGGACACCACCTGTATATAAATCCTTCTGCAATTCAAACCTTGTGATCAATTATCCTTTCTCACTATCATTCGAGCTAGACTTGCATCAAACCCAAAATATATCTTTGACTGATTTCATACTCTATCTGCACTTTCTACCTCAAATCTCACTCCCCCTTTCTTACAAAAACTTCAAAACGATTATAGTTTTTATATGGTGTTTGTGAGGTCATGAGCGCACTTTTGGACCCATCATAATGAGGTTGACTTGTATATCAACGTAAAAACAAAGATCATCATTTTTAATTTATAGAGTCAACTTATAATTTGTGGTAGGAATTCCTAATATATCAGCTTAGTCACACAAACAATGATTTTGAGGCCGAGCCATGCTCAACAAAACTCTTTTTCCTTCCAATACAAAATTCAACACCACTTGTGGGCATTTTCTTAGCTTGGTGGGAATTTTCTTAGCATGCAGTCATTTCCCCATGTTTTGTGGGCATTTCTCATATCCTGCAGGCATTTCCTCATGGCTTGTAAGCATTTTCCATGGCCTATAGGAATTTCCTCATAGCTTATAGGCATTTCCCCATGCCCTACGGGAATTTATCATGGACTACGGGCATTTCATCATGGCCTACAGACATTTTATTATGGTCTCTGGGATTTTTACCATGGCCTACAGAGATTTTATCATGGCCTTAGTAGGCATTTAGGTGACTTGTCAGGCATTTAAATTAACTTGTTAGGCATTTAGGTGACTTGTCAGGCATTTAACTTAACTTGTTGGGCATTTAGGTGTTGGTACTGAAATCCTGTAGGTGCTAGTATCGAAATACTATGGGTGTTGGTACTAAAATCTTGTAGGTGCTAGTACCATAAATATTGTAGGTATTGGTGCCGAAATTCCTATAGGTATTGGTACTAGAATTCCTGTAGGTGTTGGTACTAGAATTCTTGTAGTTCCTGGTACCATAATTCCTATAGGTGCTGTTGGTTGTGAAGCTTGATCTCCAGATTCAGAGATATTATTATTCAGCCGTGTATGTACCCCAGGTTTGGTTATTATCCCAGCACGATCCCCAGGGGGTCCGAGGGCCAACGGGCCCCTGAGAAAGGGGGTTTGGGGGCAACGCCCCTGAGAAAATGGGGGTTCGGAGGTGTAGCCCCTGAGGAAAATTTTTGGGGATGTTTTCGCCACCAGTTTTCGGGCCCATGGTTTTGGGTAACTCGTAGTATTTTCCCATTATATTTCCCTTATAAAAGAAATACATTGTAACACGACTAATGTTAATGATGTATTAGGTTTTATGCATTGTAAAGATCTCTGAGATCAGAAAGAGAGACTGTGAAACAATGAAGAGGAAGTGCAACGGTTTTGTTGTAGGTTGTATCCCTTCACTTTGCTGGACGAAATAATAATAATAAGGACTAGCAACTTCAGTCTGGATGTAGCCCAAGTTGGGTGAACCATGATATATCTATGTCTCTCTTGTAATGTGTATGTGTGATTATATTTGCATTTCTATTTATTGTTATTGCTCTGCGATCCTGTTTTTCTAACAATTGGTATCAGAGCCAAAGGTCTATTTGGCACATAAACCCACAGGAAGCTAGGGTTTCTGGTTCGAGTGGGAGCAATGGCAGAAGAAGGAAAGTTTAAGGTCGAGAAGTTTAATGGCAAAAACTTCTAGTTATGGAAGATGCAAATGGAGGACTATATGTACCAGAAGGATCTATTCCTATTGTTGGGAGGAAGAGCAAAGCAGTCGGTGGCCATGAAGGATGAAGAATGGGAGGTTCTTGACAAAAACGCTATAGGAACAATGCGGCTAAGCCTGGCTTCATCGGTGGCTTTCAATATCTCAAAAGAAACGACAATGGAGGGTTTGATGAGCGCACCGGGTAATCTGTATGAAAAAACCTCGGCCTCCAACAAAGTATTTCTAATGAAGCATTTATTTAATATGAAGATGTCTGAAGGTGGGTCTGTTACTGTAATTTAAATGAGTTTAATACGGTTACAAATAAACTAAGTTCTGTAAGTGTGAACTTTGATGATGAGGTTAGGGCTCTTCTAATCTTGTGTTTATTGCCAGAAAGCTGGAATAGCTTGGTCATGGCTGTAAGTAACTCTGTCTCTGGTTCAAACACCTTGAAATTTGATGATGTTATTGGTGTTATTCTTAGCGAGGAAATGCGAAGAAAAAGCACAGGTGAGACATCAGGTAATGCGTTGACCATGAAGAGCAGGGGAAGACAAAAGGAGAGAGAAAAGAGCCAAGGTAATCGTGGCAAGTCTAAAACAAGCAGATCCAAGTACAGACTGGGAAAAATACAGTGCTGGAACTGTGGAAAGAAAGGGCATCTGAAGAAATACTGCAGATCTCTAAAGAAGAAAGGAGATGCACAGCAGGAAACTACCCAAGAAGCAAATGAAGCAGGTGATTTGTTACAAGATGCTTTGATTCTTGCATTATATAATACTAGTGACTATTGGGTAGTAGATTCGAGGGCTTCATGTCATGCTACACCCCATAGGAAATACTTTCATAATTATGTTCCAGGCGATTTTGGACATGTTTTATTGGGTGATGAAGAGCCATGTAAAATTATTGGAATGGGTAAGGTATGGATAAAAGTTAAGAATGGAAATGATTGGCTGTTGAAAGATGTAAGGCATATTCCTGCTATGAAAAGAAATCTGATCTCAACAGGGCAGTTGGGAGATGGCGGCTGTCTATCTACATTTGGAGAAAAGTGGTGGAAGATCACTAAAGGATCAATGGTGATAGCAAAAGGAGACACAGTAGGTACGTTGTATTTATGTCCTCATAATACTGACCATTCTATCTCTTTAGCTTCCACAGGAACATATACAACATTGTGGCATCATAGGATTGGCCACATGAGTGAGAAGAGGATGCAGATTCTCCACTCAAGGAAGTTGCTACCAGATTTGAAGCAGGTAAGTTTGAAATTCTGTGAGAACTGTGTTTATGAAAAACAAAAGAAAGTCATATTTCTCAGGGTTGGGAAACAAAAGAAGAATGAAAAGTTAGAGCTTGTGCATATAGATGTATGGGGACCGGCTCAGGTACAATCTATTGGTGGCTCTCATTATTATGTTACATTTATTGATGATACAACTACAAAAACTTGGGTTTATTGCATTAGACAGAAATCTGATGTGTTTTCTACTTTTAAGAAGTGGAAAGCTTTGGTTGAGAATGAGATAGGAAAAAGGTTGAAGTGTCTCAGATCTGATAATGGAGGTGAGTACTGTGGCAAGGAGTTTGATAGTTATTGTTCATACCATGGGATTCGTAGAGAGAAGACAGTCCCAGGAACTGTGAAAATCATCACAGCAGATCTAAAAGATGATGTATACCTCACAAAAGTAATTATGATTAAGCAGGAAAATAGAAGAAGAGTGAACAATACAGTGTAATGAGCAACAGAATAATATGGTACAGTAGAACTCAGATAGAAGCAATAATACTTCACACACACTAAGTTATTAATCACAAATGGACATATAAATAATACAATGCATGAGGAATTCGAATGCCTAAGGTGGCAATTCGAATTAGCCTTCATGGAGTGATCAAAGGATCACTGGAGTGTCATTGGATCACACCTAGTATCATCGGAGCACAACTGGAAGTCTTCATCATCATTAGTGGAGTCATCAATGCTCAAGTAACTGTCATCCATCAGTCAAACTGAGTCTGGTAGGTGCAACTGAGTGTAACTGACTGTAACTAAGTGTAACTGAGTGTAACTAAGTGTAACTGACTGTAACTGAGTGGTAGGTGAAGAAGGGCGAGTTTCTCCCTAAAATCAAGGAAGAAGGGCGCATTAAGCAACTGGAGGGCTAAAACTGAATAGTGAGAAGCTCCTGGGGGTTGGCTAACTGAGGGCTAGGTGCTGGATTGATGACTGGGATGCATGCAAAATGCATGCAAACCCTAAAAGTGCATGCATGACTGAAAATGTAAATGATCAAAATATTGGTGGGACTAGGATGGAGTATAGGAATATCCTAACACCCCCCCTTAATCCATCCTGGGCCCTGGTAACTAAGACCAAAGGTCACCCAATACAATGAATAATAACAATCAATAAACCAAGGAAGTGGGAAAATTTCATGGGAAACATACCCTCTCCTCAAAAAATAGACTGTAAGGCACACATAAAAATAAATTCTCCAAACTCAAGCAGGTGCGATGCTTGGTCATATGTCTGGAGGTATCCTCTTCTTGGGAAGAAGTGGATCATGCTCAAAAAGCATGTGCTTGTACTTGCTCTTTAGATCGAATGTGATGAGAACAAATCCAACAGTATGAGAATGATCCTTGAACCTGTGATTCGAATCAGCTAAGGTAGGATCAAATATGTGAAAGTGCATATAATCTTTTGTCTTCTCCTTAGAACCACCATGGGTGAGATTATGCCAAAAAGAACTATTACATGTTTGCTTGAAATCAAAATCATATTTAAGACTTAAAAAACAGTTTCTTGAGATCTCCTTTGAACCAGCAGGGGTGAGATCAAAACTATCATATGCATGAGAAATTATCCCGAGCAGTAATTGCTTAGAACCCAAATTAGATACAAGACTTGAATCATGGTTTCTTGAGATCTCCTTTGAACCATGAGAGGTGAGATCAAAACCAGTAATTGCATGGAAATTTATCCCAAGCGAATGGCCACAGTTTCTTGAGATCTCCTTTGAACCAACAGGGGTGAGATCAAAACCATGAGATGCATGAGAAATCTTCCCAAGCGAATGGCAATTGCCATATTCTTCAATGACCTTCTGAAAGCATGGAATTATGATCATATAGTAGTATAAAAGAGGAGATAGCTGGAGAGGAGAGAATGCATTACTTTCAATAGCTGTTTTCACCTCTGAAATAATCATGTGATCATGGTGCAAACCAACAGACTCTGGTGCAAGAGAGGATTTAGGACCTTCTGCAATATCTAGAGTGTGAGCTGGCACAGAAAGAGAAGAAAGTTTGAGCATGAGTGGAGAATCTGCAAGTTCTTTGTCAACAACTTCAATATGAGATGATACTGGTTCATGATCTGAGAGACCATCAAGAGGAGCGAATGCATCACTTTGCTTGCTTTCGAATGGGTTAGGACCAAGTCCTTCATTCTTTCTACCAAATTTTTCCTCCAGGTGAGCCCATAACTCTTATGGAGTCCCAATATCAATAATGATTGGGAGCAATATGTAATCTGGCATAGTAAGCTTCATTCTTCCAATGTGCATGTCACCTTTATTCAACTAGTCAATCTTCTCTTCAGAGGATTCGAACTCTCTTTCAAAATAACAATCAAAGAGATCATGGCTCTTCAAATATGCTATTATTTTTGGTTTCCATTCATCATAGTTGAATAGAGAAAGAGGAGTGATTTCTTCTAATTTTGGATACATTGAAGCTGTAGAAGACCTGCAAAAGCAATAAAGAATACTGCTGCAAAGATGCAGAAACTGCTGCAATTGCTGCACTCGAAATCTTGGTAATAACCTGCCAAAAACTCTCATGAATGGAGATAAACAATTCTCTCAGCATGCTCTGATACCATGTGAAAATCCTCACAGCAGATCTAAGAGATGATGTATACCTCACAAGAGTAATTATGATTAAGCAGGAAAATAGAAGAGGAGTGAACAATACAGTATAATGAGCAACAGAATAATATGGTACAGTAGAACTCAGATAGAAGCAATAATACTTCACACACACTAAGTTATTAATCACAAATTGACATAAATAATACAATGCATGAGGAATTCGAATGCCTAAGGTGGAAATTTGAATTAGTCCTCATGGAATGATCAAAGGATCACTTGAGTGTCATTGGAGCACAACTAATATCATCGGAGCACAACTGGAAGTCTTCATCATCATCAGTGGAGTCATCAATGCTCAAGTAACTGTCAACCATCAGTCAAACTGAGTCTGATAGGTGTAACTGACTGTAACTGACTGTAACTGAGTGGTAGGTGAAGAAGGGCGAGTTGCTCCCTAAAATCAAGGAAAAAGGGCGCATTAAGAAATTGGAGGGCTAAAACTGAATAGTGAGAAGCTCTTGGGGGCTAGCTAACTAAGGGCTAGGTGCTGGACAAATGACTGGGATGCATGCAAAATGCATGCAAACCCTAGAATGCATGCAAACCCTAAAAGTGCATGCATGTCTGAAAATGTAAATGATCAAAATACTGGTGGGACTAGGATGGAGTATAGGAATATCCTAACAGGAACACCACAGTAAAATGGTGTGTCTGAAAGGATGAACAGAACGATCATGGAGCGTGCAAGGTGTATGAGATTGCATGTACGGTTGGCCTTACAGTTTTGGGCAGATGCTGTAAATACTATTGTTTATTTAATAAACAAAGTGCCTTCAAGTACTTTGTATGGTGGTATTCCAGAGAAGGAATGGACAGATAAAAAGGTAAACTACTCATTTCTGAGAACGTTTGGTTGTGAAGCATTTGTCCATATTGATAAATAAAATAGAATAAAGCTTGAAGCTAAATCCAAGAAATATACCTTTATTGGATATGGGGTTGATAATTTTGGTTATCGTTTATGGGATTATGAAAATCATAAAATCATTAGAAGTAGAGATGTCATATTCAATGAAAAGGTCAAGTATAAAGATCAGTTGCAGGGAAAAAAACAGGAAAAGGAAAACACAGAGTACATAGTACTTGATGAAATTCAAGAAAATGAAGTTCCAAAGGTGCCAGAAAATCAAGAACAACAACAAGTACCTGAAACTCTTGCAACTACAAGAAGATCTACCAGGTTAAGCAGACTCCTTGAACGATACTCTCCTTCAATGTATTATTTATTGATGACTGATGCCGGTGAACCAGAGTGTTATGAAGAAGCAATGTAGGTGGAAACTAGAAAAAAGTGGGAGCAAGGCATGAATGAGGAGATGACTCTTTGGTAGGAAACCAGACTTGGGATTTGGTTCAGTTTCCTGCTAGTAAAAGAACATTGCAGAACAAATGGATTTACAGGTTGAAGGAAGAAGAAGGAGGTAAGAAGTAGTACAAGGCCAGACTTGTTGTAAAGGGGTTTGCACAGAAGAAAGGTATAGATTTTGATGAAATATTTTCTCCTGTTGTTAAGATGACTTTAATTAGGACTATTTTAAGTCTAGTGGCGGTAGAAGATTTGCATCTTGAACAGTTAGATGTAAAAATAACCTTTCTCCATGGGGATTTGGAGGAAGAGATATATATGCAACAGCCACAAGGGTATGAGGTCAAAGGTAAGGAGAAATTGGTATGCAGGTTGAAAAAGAGTTTGTATGGCTTGAAGCAAGCTCCAAGGCAGTGGTATTTAAAATTTGACAGGTTTATGACAGAACAAGGTTATAGTAGATGTCATTCTGACCACTGTGTTTATTTCAAGAAGCTAGACACTGAAAGATATATTATCTTGTTATTGTATGTGGATGACATGCTTGTTGCAGGGTCTAACATGCAGGATATAAATGTACTCAAAATCAAGCTAGCTAATTCATTTGCGATGAAGGATTTGGATGCTGCAAAGCAAATCCTTGGTATGAGAATAACGAGAGATAAAAAAAATCGCAAATTGACATTGTCTCAAAGTGAGTATATACAAAAGGTGTTGAAGAGGTTCAGAATGCAGAATGCAAAACCAATTAGTACACCTTTGGCCAGCCACTTCAGTATAAGTAAGGAAATGTGTCCCAAGAAATAGGAAGAAACAGATTACATGTCCAATATTCCCTATCAATCAACAGTTGGCAGCTTGATGTATGCCATGGTGTGCACAAGACCAGATATTTGTAATGTCCCATATATTGATAGTCATCAATTAAAAACTCTAATGTGAATTAGCTTAGCATTGTATTTGCTTATTATATGTTTGACGAAGATAGATTGATTAAGATGATTGTTATGTGCACATGTGGACTCCCTTGAGGTTGTATGGTAAATTGAATTTACTGTTTAATTTATTAATGGAAATGGATATGTCACTTCATATTGAACACACAAATCCAATATAGAATATCCATATGTGGAATACTAATTTAGTTGTTTGGAAAAGTACTTACATGATTATTAGTAAATGTTGTATTAGTGATATGGATTAACATTTGAAAGAGTTGGGTATGGCTATATATATGTTTCATGTTAATGATGAACTATTCCACATGTTGATTGGCTATGGGATAGGTGGATTCCTATATTGCCAAGGGGCACAAGATGTATTGAACATCATGAGTATAATGATGTTATATCAAATTTCATGTTATTTAATTGTGAATTCCAATATTTCTATGACTTGTGGGTGAGTGTAAGTTTTGATAGGAATTGTGACTTGCCCAAAGTGGTTTTTCAATGACGGGACCCCTTAGATCAGTGATGGAATATTATGGTTGATGTAGGGTGTTGACCCTAGTACTATTAGGAGGGGTGGAGGAATTTCCCACCGTCGAACCTCCGAAACCCAGAGTCGTGGGAAGGTTGTGCTGAGCATGCTCCCGTGGATGTGGGATGATGACTAGTGGGTGCTTGCTGGGGAAGCTTGGTCGATGTGGTCGATCGACACTTCCGCTTACGGGTTCTATACATGTTCATATGCATAGTCGAGATTCCATGGTATATTCTAGCAGAGGATGGGATGGTGAGGTCAGGAGTTGGAAGTAGTGGTGATTAGGTGGTTGGAGTACTAATAGGATGGATGGGACCAATGATGGATTGGATGGTGTTCTTGATTTTTATTAACCATCGTGATTATATGTTGGATTTCATCATTATGTTTATTTAATTATGTCTTATTGCTTCTATATGAATGATTATGAATGATGAATGATTCGTTGTTTAATTGTTCTTCTATATGTTGTTTGCGAGCATGTAACAATGATCTATTAGGAGCATTAAATGTGATTATTAATACCCATGCTTAAGACGTGTGCACTGGCCATGCATACACCAATTTTTGAGTACAATAGTATGATTGGTCTGCTGATGAATAAATTAATATGGTTATATTAGATAATAATAACTTGGTTGATGAATTGTTGAAAGTATTACTTGTGTGTTGAAAGTATGAGTTTGTTGATTTGTTTAATATGTTTTAGATTTATATAAATTGATTGGATTATTGAATAACATATATAATTATATACAAATAATATAACTTATGTCATAGTATACTATAGTATATGAAAATATCTTATTTTACTTATGTATGAGAGGATAATATAAATAAAGGATAGATAGGATTGCACAATTTTTTAGAAAAGATTTGTCATAGTTGCATTTAAGTTAGAAGCATGACAATTGAGACTTTGAAACCATGTGTATTAATATTTTATTAATTTAAATCAAATTGCTATTTTTTTAGAAAATTAATTTATTGATTGTTGACTATTATTTTTGGAATTTATTGGTGGATGAGGAGGATGATGAGGAGTTTTGATATAAATAAGATTGGAAGAGAGAGGTTCTTTTCTCTTGGAGATTATTTTGGTGAGAGTATTCTAGGAAGGATGATTTTGGATATTTTGGGCATGAGGAGTTTGGAAGAGTTGGAATAGTTTGAGAACTCTTGGAAGATTTGATACATAGCCTACTCGTACATCACTGTTCTGTTCTCTAGGTCTCAGGCACGGAGGGCCAGGAGGCCATTTGGATGGGACCGTTCAATGGCTTCTTGGGGCTAGGGAGCCGGCTAGGCCCCTAGTTGGCTGGGAGGTAAAAACCGTGGTCCCGCTTTGGGCAATGAAGATGGAATTAACTCGAGGAGAAGAAGGAAGCTTGCTCGGTTTGGACTCCGTCACCATTCTTATAACGAGGTATTTTTCTAGTGATTTTAAATTGTTTATATGTTGTTGTAAACCTTTCATATGATGCTATTGCTACATGATTTATGATGTTAATTTATGTTGTGTGAATCACCAATGAAGTTTTAAAAATTCTAAGTTATTTGATGCTATTGCAAATTGCTTATATGTTGTTTATATGTTGTTATGGTTATACTTTATTATATGTTGCTTAGTCACAAAATCTATGTTTAATTAGATTAAAAGTTATAATGCCAATGAAGGTATTACATATGGTATGAGAGCCCTAGGTTCAAAAACTAGGAACCTTAAGGGTCTACATGACGTTAGGAAATAATAACCAAGAATTCTGAGTTTTCAATAGTGATAGCGTTTAGCTGTAACTTTCATTGTTCTTACTAGCAGTGATATATTTTATTTTCCAATGGCTGTACATAAAAAAAATGGAAAAAAAAATTTGGCACCCAAAGTCCGAAGTCTTATTCACTTACTGCATATGCTTGAAGGAGTTTACCTTGAATAGAGCTTGGACTGATCCCAACGTGAATGGGGATTCTTTTAGACTAGTTGTTTAATGACTATACTCTGTCGAAAGGATGAGAGCATGGTTCTTGTTTTGACTGAGTTTTGTTTGGATTGCAAAATGGAGAAGGCGCAACCCTTTGTTAAATTTTCAGAATTTACTTCAATCTAATCTAGGATCTTAACTGAGAGAACAACATGTACAGCATATCTACAGCATATCAATCATGGAGACAATAATGCAAGCACACAAGAGACACAAATATTTACTTGGGGAAAACCATAAAGGTGAAAAACCCCAATAACTTCCTCAGAGATAGATAGAGCAATGATACAACCAACCAATAGAGATAGCCATAACCTAGCAGCAATCCTCCTCCTCCATAAGTGCGCCTCTCCTCCTTGAGAGCATGTGTGAGAAGTGAGTGAGTAAATAGAGTGCCTCCCGCACTCTATTTATACTTGACTTGACTTGCCTTTTTACCTAACTCATGTAGGCTCGAACTTAACCACATAACATAATGCTGAGTGGGCCGACCCCCAATAGGGTGGTCTAATAACCCTTAGACCCACATGTCCGACCCTCAATAGGGTGGTCTAATAACCCTTTGACCCACATGACTTATACAGGGCCGACCCCAAATAAGGTGGTCTAATAACCCATCAAGTATAAGTTACGACACTTACAATATAAATGACGACACTTCCTTATAGAGGAATAATACCATCTCTATAGGAATACAATATACATATATGTGAAATACATTCCGAAGTTACATATACATCAACACTCCCTCTTAACTAGGAAGGTATTTCTCAGCACAGTTCTTCTAGCACAAGTCATCTTCTCTGGATCATTGTCACTAGATAATCGTCATCGAGTCATCATCATCATCGTCACTGCTGCTGCTATCTCAATCAATCTCTGAATCTACTCGTCATAGGAAGTTCTATAGAGCCAGTCCTTTTTCATATTGGATGTAGGCCCACCACCTGTAGGTCTTCGTCATCACTGGCCATACTGTGGAATCCTCAGGACATATTACGTGCGTCACAAAACCTGGCTGCAGCATCCCAGGCTGTTACGAGCACACAGCTCTACCTGTAGGATCTCCCAGGAGCACATTACATGTGACCCATCACAAAACCTGGCTGAAGCATCCCAGGCTGTTACGAGCACGCGGCTCTACCTGTCGGATCTCCCAGGAGCACATTACATGTGATCTCACCACAAAACCTGGCTGAAGCATCCCAGGCTGTTACGAGCACACAGCTCTACCTGTCGGATCTCCCAGGAGCACATTACATGTGGTCCACCACAAAACCTGGCTGAAGCATCTGAGGCCTTTTTCATCCTGTCCAGATCTCCCAGGAGCAAATTACATGTGGTCATGGCAAAACCTGGCTGAAGCATCTGAGGCCTTTTTCATCCTGTCCAGATCTCCCAGGAGCAAATTACATGCCATAGGACAAAACCTCGCAAGAGCATCTGCCAGATATCCCAGGGCACCGAATTACATGCCATAGGCAAAACCTCGAAAGACTATTTGCATATCTCCCAGGGAACAAATTACATGTCCTCCCAAGCAAAACCTCGCAAGAGCATTTGCCAGATGTCCCAGGGCACCGAATTACATGCCATAGGCAAAACCTCGAAAGACCATCTGCAAATCTCCCAGGGCACAAATTACATGCTTTCCTGAACAACCTGATCCACGTCCATAAAGTATCATCTGATACTCATCAAACATCATCCTGATGTACACATGATCATCCTGATCATCATCACTGCAACATCCTGCTGCATGTCATCTGGAGAAGCTTGTCATCCACGATCATCCAAGTATACATAGATACATGATCCACACAATGTATCCATCGGCATACATGATCTACCTGATCATACAAAGATACATGATCCACACAATGTATCCATCAACATACATGATCTACCTGATCATACAAGGATACATGATCCACACAATGTACCCATCAACATACATGATCTACCTGATCATACAAAGATACATGATCCACACAATGTATCCATCAGCATCCGTGATCTACCTGATCATACAAAGATACATGATCCACACAATGTATCCATCAGCATCCAATATGATGCGTTCATACATATAAATGATCCAACTGATCATATCCAGCATCCAACATGATGCATACATACATACATATAATGATCCAACTGATCATATCCAAGCAGAAACCAGAACATCATCCTGATGCTCATCATCCAACGCTTACATCCACAGCCATGTGAAGGATCCCCCTTCCAACATGCTTGGAATGGCTTTAGCAAATGTGTTCATCACTTCTTCCTCGAAGTGTCCTCGATCTGAATCACGCCAAGCCTCTCTCTGAAGTACTCAAACTTCACCCTGGCTAGTGGCTTCGTCAGCACATCTGCAATCTGCTCGTCTGTCGCAACATATAGGAGCTTCACAGCTCCTCTCTGCACCATATCCCTGATATAGTGATATTTGATCTCTATGTGTTTCGACCTGTCATGAAACACTGGGTTCTCGGACAGCTTCACACAACTCTGGTTATCACAGAAGATACCAGTAGCTTCCAGCGGGAGATCAAATAACTCAGACAATAGCTTCCGTAGCCATACTGCCTCACAACTAGCTGAACAGGCTGCAACATACTCTGCCTCAGCTGTACTCAGTGCTACGCAGGACTGCTTCCTACTAAACCAAGAGATCACACCTGATCCCATACTGAAGCAACACCCAGATGTGATCTTCCTGTCTGCAGCACTGCCAGCCCAATCTGAATCAACATAACCCTGCAGGTTAAACTTTTGATTCGCCTCATACCTGAGCCCATAATCCACTGTACCCTTTAGGTACCTCAGAATATGCTTTATAGCAACCAGGTGAACACTCCTCGGATCCGTCAGGAACTGGCTCAATGTGTTCACAGTAAAGCAAATGTCTGGTCTCATGTTCGTCAAGTACATCAAGGACCCAATCATCTGGCGATACATAGAGATATCAATCGGCTCAGATGAAGCATCACATAGAAGCTTCAGATTTGATGCCATAGGTGTGGCCATGGCCTTGCAATCCATCATCCCGAACCTCTTCAGGATCTCTACTGCATACTTCCCTTGTCCAAGGAAGATTCCATCTGCACTCTGCCACCCACACCTCCATGCCAAAAACAAATAGTGCATCATCCCCAAGTTCTTCATCTCGAACTTGGTAGTAAGCTTCCGCTGCGTGTCGGCAATCAATCTATCTTCACCTGTAACAAACAGGTTATCTGCATACAAAGGTAGTATCATTGGATTGCCTTCCTCTACCTTGTAGAAAAGGTTGGAATCCGCTTTACTCTTGGTAAAGCCCAAACTAGATAGAAAGCTGTCTACCATACCAAGTTCTGCACATATATATGACTACACCATGTTGTCTTGAAATCCATCTGGTGCATCTTCTATTTCATCACTTTTATAATTCTCAATGCTGCCATCTGCAACATGCTTGATCTGATAGTTTCATTTGGAAGTCATAACAAACTTCCCTTCACGTCTTGAGACTACATCCCAAACATCATTCTTCATGATCGACGGATCATGGCATTTCATTTCTTCATCCCAGATCCTGGGAACTTCAATATCTTCAATAGATATCTTTGTTGCTGGAACAAATGTTGTAGATCTTCTTTTGTAGGAGATGGCATACGATCTTTCCTACACAACAAGTTAAATTGCATGATTAGAAAACATCTCATAGTTTTCAGAACAAATTCTTACACATAAAAAATATGTCATATAGTCATGCAATTATCTTAGCCAATGCTTCAATACAACATTTATCCATATCCCATAACTTTCTAGATGCATTCCAATCTCTACCAGAACATTGTTAAGAGTGTGCACAACTCCCAACATGTCAGCAAAGAGGTTTCATTCTAGATAAGTAGCAATGGAATGTTGTACGGTGCCATAGGCCACTTACCCATGCATATTAGGAGTATACTGTTCATCAATGCAATTATTCTAATATGCATAATACACAACCTAATTCTAGGAACATCAGTATATACATAATTGAACAGTATTATTTAAGAAATGACAATTCAAATACTTATCTTTGTTTGTTCGTTGGGTGGACTCCCTCTGAGTCTTTTCTTCCTTGCAGGAGCTGCTGGAGTCCTAATCTGAGGTAGCTTCTTCTACACCTTTCTGTTGTGAAATGTAGAGAGATGATCAACTCCCTCTGAATATCTGCATCCTTGCAGAAACTACTGAAGTGTGCTCCTTTGCTTTCTTGCAGGAACAACTAGAGTGTGCTCCCTCTTGATCTTTGCTTCTTGAATTACCTGTTCTTGAACTCATATTCATCCTTGGTCCCTATGCATGCTTATTAGTATCATGAATGTGTTATCCTTGTGATCTCATATAAAATCATACATTCATTAGTATACTATTAAAACACAATAATCTCAAGCATGTATAGTCATGATCATTTCAAACAGAAATAATAAGCATGAGCATTCAAGGATTCTTATGGTTAGTCAAATCATAAGAAACATAACATGTCTAAACCTGTAATTACTCAAGCCTATGACTCTTCAGGTTAGTTGAATCATCAATCAAGATAAGAGATATAAAATGCATAAAACCTGTGATTATTCAAACCTATACCATCATGATTCTTCTGGTTAGTCATATCATCAATTATGGTAAGAAACATAATATGCATACAATCATGATTATTCAAACCTATGACTTCATGAATAATCATTATCAACAATAGTATAAGATCCTAACACAAGGTAGGATTCTATCTTGATATAGGAAAAACATACCTGGATTAGCATGCTAGTTAGTTATGTCTAACATACTCACATGATGTCTCCTTGTTCTTCTTCAATGACTTGTGCTAGTAACCTGTATATTTCATAGGTTAGCCATTACAAAACCAAGTTATACATACCTCGTAAATGGATCTTCTATGAGATCCATGACAATGGATGAATCTTTGTCCTCATGTTATCATGATCATATGTTCTTGGACCAGAACATGATTTGTCTTTCTTGGTGTACCTTTCATGTTAGTAGACAACATAAACCTCATACAACACCATAATGCATTAGTACAATCATAAGTGTCAACACCCTAACCAATGAATATCTTCTATCATGCATTCATAATTTTGTTAAGGTGATACGACAAATCTAAAATCAAAATTGTACTAACCGTAATAACATGAAGACAAACATACCATAAACTTAATCATGGACAAATATCGAAACATACCTCGATGAGTCATACCTGTCGAGATCGCTTGTAATCTTCTTATGTAAGGCCTTAGCCTCATCTCCCTCTGAAACAGGAACTTCTTCACTCATGCAGATGATCAATCCATCTTCTTCTAGGATTAACCCAATCCACTGGACCTAGAGCTGGATATGGGTTTGTCAGAGAAACCCCAAAAATTCAAACTTTGAATTTTAAACTTTCGAAAGGATAGAAATATGCGCCTTGATGAGCTGATCAAATTGGTATATTCAGAATTTGAAAACTGCAAAGTTTCACTCCTCAATTTTGCCTTTGAAACTTCTGGATTCACTGGACGTGACCCTGAACTGGGGTTTTATGAAGCCCACTCTTCTGCCCAATCAAAATGTTTGATCCAAAGCTAGAAGCTTCTATTTTTCTGAGGAGCTTCCAGCCGTGGTCACAGATTTCAAAAATTCCCATTTTTACAAAAGCCCTAATTTTCCATTTTTCTGATCAAAGTCCCGAACTAGGGTCTAATCAAGCCCGGCCTTCTGCCCAACCAAAAATTCTGATCTTGGTCTCTAAATTTCTATTTTGATGAGTAGCATCCAGTCGTGGTCTCCGATTACAAAAATTCCAACTTTCTCCAAAGCCCTAAATTCTGGAAGCCATGAATGAAGCTACCAAAAAAAATAATTCTGTTTTGACATAAATATGTACCTGATTGTTTCTGGTGTAACTCCGAAATTTTTGATCCACAGGGTCTGAAAAAGTTTCCTGAGATAGCCTGACCTGTTATCTTTCCATCCTGACAGGTCTGACCTCAATTGGATTCTATGAGAGAGAGTTATGCCAAATGTCGCAACGTGACCTGTTTTGGGATAAAACAGGAGAGCGAACTTGTACGGCGTGCCACGTGTCACTGTTTTAACTTCGGCCTCTGAAAAAATTTTCTGCGATAGCTCGGCCTGTAACAATTTCAGATCCGAAAACTTCGCCAAAACGGATTTATAGCGAAAGTGCTACGATGACTGGTTTTTGCTATATCAAGCCCTAGCATCGTAAGTGCAACAAGTGTCATACATGCCATATCATGCCTTCTTTCAGGCTAGCTCTGATACCATGTTAAATTTTCAGAATTTACTTCAATCTGATCTAGGATCTTAACTGAGAGAACAACATGTACAGCATATCTACAGCATATCAATCATGGAGACAATAATGCAAGCACACAAGAGACACAAAGATTTACTTGGGGAAAACCATAAAGGTGAAAAACCCTAATAACTTCCTCAGAGATAGATAGAGCAATGATACAACCAAACAATAGAGATAGCCATAACCTAGCAGCAATCCTCCTCCTCCATAAGTGCGCCTCTCCTCCTTGAGAGCATGTGTGAGAAGTGAGTGAGTAAATAGAGTGCCTCCCGCACTCTATTTATACTTGACTTGACTTGCCTTTTTACCTAACTCATGTAGGCTCGAACTTAACCACATAACATAATGCTGAGTGGGCCGACCCCCAATAGGGTGGTCTAATAACCCTTAGACCCACATGTTCGACCCCCAATAGGGTGGTCTAATAACCCTTTGACCCACATGACTTATACAGGGCCGACCCCAAATAAGGTGGTCTAATAACCCATCAAGTATAAGTTACGACACTTACAATATAAATGACGACACTTCCTTATAGAGGAATAATACCATATCTATAGGAATACAATATACATATATGTGAAATACATTCCGAAGTTACATATACATCAACACCCTTTGGGGTATGATTTTCAGTATTCCCAATGTTCTCTTTTCTTTTGGAAGAGCTCGTGCTCCATCTTTATTTTCTTTACCGGTTTTATTGTTTATACAGTAATTGTTGTTAAACACCAATGAAAGGCATAGACATGGAGGCCTCTGTGTAGAGTATGTTGCACCATATTACATTGGAGAAAAGAGGGGGTTGCCTTCTTGGTAGATTGGAATGCTTATACTTTATTGATGTTGGAAAAATGAACGAGTATCACTTTCTCTTGCTTACTGAATGTGTTTTATTGATATGCTTGAATGAGAGAGAGGGGCACATCTCTCTCTTTTGATTTTGCTTGCAAGTCTTCATACTTGCATTAAAAGATGCATCCTTTTACTTGCTTGACTTTTAAATACATATCCACTGTCATGGAATGAAAGGGGTGGAGTCCCACTTGGGTAATTTGGGTTGTTATTTGATTACATACTTAAAATGTGGGGAAAGGGCGTAGCCCTCACCTTGGTTTACTATATTTCTAATTACTTCTTCACCAAGTAATTTTATGTGAACTAGCCAGCTATTGTGCATACCCTGGTTTGAATTGAGCCATGGTTTGTATTATTTTCCATACAATATTTATGTTTGAGGATATCCAAGAAAAAACGCAGTCATTGGCTTAATTCTCTGTTCAATCCTCTTTAAATAAAATTTTATATGTTTGAAAACAGACATTAGGCTATGCAGATAATCGCCAGCCATGACAACCAACGACTATTTGCTGAGAGTCCTCTCTGCACGCAGACAACTACAAAAGAGTAGCTACCAGTAGTCACTGCACCTGAAGGGTACTCTTTACAAGTTACTATCCAAAGCAGCATGTAAGGTATGCCACTCAACCAATAGCATGAAATAGATAAGATTCATGGTAATAGGACAAGCTCAACTACGGAGCTCATTGCCCATTCAGGTTCTCCCACCAGAAGAGAAGAGGAGACTGAACTGAAACATGTTGATGGTTTGGATGAGAAGGATAGCAATTTCACTGTGTCACCGGTGTCGACTAGAGTAGATAGAATGAGGCAGAAACTGGAGATAGAATTGGATTCCATGGTGTTGGAGATTGATGATATTTCTCATCGGCATGCTGGTCATGCAGTCGTGCCTCATCAAGCCAGGGAGACCCATTTCAATATCAAGATTGTTTCCTCTAAGTTTGAAGGACGAAGTCTTATGAAGTGCCATAGGCTTGTATATGAGCTCTTGCAGGAAGAGCTGCCACGTGGATTGCATGCTCTATTCAGTGTAGCAAAAACACCAGCTGAAATCGAGACCACATGAGTTGGCATAAATGCCTAATGCACAAACTTGTCGGTTCTTGTTTTTTGTTGAAGAACGAAGTAAGTTGATGCCAATAAAGCATGTCTCTCAGTCTGTTTTGGGTGTCGAATGGAGGTTTGTATACCAACATCTTCTGCTTGGATTGAACTTGCGCGAGCTGATCCAAACCCACACTTCGCAAAACTTATTATGATCCAGAGATTGGGATCTTATATCTGGTTCCGTGTTAAATGAGCTGAATTCGAGCCGTGGAAATGCTCTACATATATACCAGCATGTCGAGGCGAACAAATTTATATCTGATTAGCAGAAAACAATGCACATTTTCCAAGTTTGCTAAAAATAGTTGAATCTCAAAAACCGGTCTAGGAAATCTGTGATTTTAATTGGATTTGCAATACATTCACTTAAATTTGCAGTCACAGTGCAGAATACAAATTTGCAGTCATTTAAGAATTTTTCTTTTTCTCTGTAAATCTGCCTGGGGATTTGCGTAGTCTTCTTAGTTGTAAATAACAATAATAAATAAAAAAAATTGTTGTTAATTCCTTCTCTGAATATGGCTGAAAGGGGTTTTCAGGGTATGAATTACAGTTACGGTCTAGCAGCACTGTTATTAATGATAATCTCTTTGCAGACCACGACTACGGCGAAATTTGTGGTGGAGAGGAACAACTTGAAAGTTCTCTCTCCAAAGGATATTAAGGGCACCTATGACAGTGCTATAGGCAATTTTGGGATCCCTCAATATGGCCGACACATCAACATCTTAAGGATAGTTTTCTGATAGGTAGAGCATTTCGTTATAGGTAAATGCATCTTAGGTTTCATTACTAAATAAATAAACAATAAAAATTTATAACAAGGTTATTGACTAGCATTTGCCCCTGGAGGGGCAAAGGGAACGCCAGTAGGAAAAGAGGAAAGGTAGAAGAAACAAAGATAGGGGTAAATCTATGCTCAAGTATCACGCCAATCAAAGATCTGACATATGACCTGTGCAGAAATAGAATCAAGCTCATCAAAGAACAAGATACATGGTGCGGATTGTCAAGATTTGTCAAAAATCTCTTGTACATAAACCTAAGTTTCTCCAAACCACATTGTTAAGAATTTTAGGCCTTTACACTGATGAAATCAGCTTGACACTCATTAGCAATGGCTTTTGCAAGTAGAGTCATCCTACAACGAGGTGATCCATAAAACAATAGCCTACAAAACAACATTGAATCATTGGTGATTTACCGTTTGAAGGTTCCTCTTGACAGTTTCCAAACATTGGGCACCTCAACAAACTATCGAACAATTTATACACATGTTGTTATTTATACACTATTTACTATAAATAAACAAATAAAGATAGAAAGACAACATTGCACCATATTGTTTATATACACAACTTAAACCTTCCAAGCCTTCTAAGGGATGGGTCAATACTATTTGGTGGTTTATTCCTCCAATCACAATAAAATAAACCCAAGTTTTTAGTTCATCCAAAGTAATGATCTCATGTGCAACTTGTTGGTTCACTAGATGAGCTATGAATTTTGTTGCTTCCAATAACAGAGGCTGCATAATAGTTAAACAGAAAATAAGCATATCATGCAAAAGATAGTTTCAAAATAAAACAGGAATTGACAAGGCCAAAAATTAGCTAATAAGATAAAGGCAAACCAACCTTGTCATTGCGTTTGAATGCCCTTTTAAGCTGGAAAATAATCCTTCTCAAAAGCATATTACTAACTTCTGGAACTTTGTATTCACCATAGCAACCAAGCAGTGAAAAACATCAGTAAATCCAGGTGATGCCATTTGGGATTTCATACATGACCTGCAACTCTCTTTTTTTGAGTTGAAACAACGGGGGGATTCGCTTTTGGAAATTCTACAGTACTGTTTCCTTCTCTTACCTCTACTGTTCCATTTCTAGGAGTTTCATCATCCCTCCTTTGTTCATGGTTACGTCTATCAACCCTCGCATCTGGCTCCATATGTGAAAGGCCCGACCTTGATCTCTTGTAATTGTCCGCAGTCGGCGTGATTCACTCATTTGCAGCGAAATGGTTGGCAACCTTTGTTGTTTTATACCGACATTGGCATCATTTTACTTTTGCCGAAAACTTTCATCGTTAGCCGGTCTGCGTGTCTCGTTCAAATGATGCGACATTGTCGGCGCAACTTGCACGACCGATGCAAAACTCTCAGCCTAGATTCATCAAAATGATGCGAAAATTCACAAAACAACTGCGACATGTTTCGTTGTAAAAGCATGAGTTGTACTTAGTCGAAAACTCACCCTTTTCTTGAAACTCTTAGGCCAAAATCAAGATTACAATACATTTGAAGGAACCACAGAAGTTCTTAATCATGTTACCTCCACCTAAGGGAATTGTCAAATTCAAATTGTCCCCATTTGTTTCTGCATAAGTTCTCTCACCAACAACAACAATAGCCATGATAAACAATATTAGCAGCAAGGTCATTGATCATGGTACACCCTCACTTCAATTCATTCATCTTGAAAGTTCCTTGATGAGATCTTGCTCTGACAGTCCATTTGCTAATAATCACTCTTAGATATGTGATCTTTTGAATATGAGAGTGTAGGAAAATCTCCATATGGACATTAAAAGGAAAACATATGTAATAAAATATTCCTTGATGTTTTGAACTGCATACCTAACCCTTGAATTTATTGAAATACATTATATCCTTGTGCTCATCTATGAGTGAAACCATGCATTCCAACAACAGAATAGTCATTGGGAACAAATGCAACTACAAATCCAGAATACTTTATATCCTTGTGCTCATCTATGAGTGGAACCATGCATGCCAACACCAGAATATTCATTGGGAACAAATGCAACCACAAATCCAGGCCTCTTGCATTATAATAAAAAGTCCAAATTAGTTGCGGTTCTTCTAGAAGATTGTTGTGATAGAGAACTTGAAGGGAAAAATCATTACAAAAGTGAGTATGAAAAATATTTTCAAGAAGATAAAAAGCAACAAACAGTTGAGGAAGTTACTGTCCCATATTATCATGAAGAAACCTTTATCTAAGAAGAATACCAAGAGACTCAAATGCCTTATAAGACAATACTAAATTTCTCGTCAAACTACACCATGAAATCTAATCCGCGATCAAGACAAGACTTCATATACGTTGTAGTGTCAGAAACGACTATGAACACCATAGCACACCATAATGAACACCATTCTACTCATAACAATATGAAATTGAAACAAATCACTAAGCACGCTATGCTTTTGAAAGGAATGGAAATGCTTTTTTAGGAATAAATGAAAAAAAGTATAGGAAAAAAAGTTTATAATGAACACCATGTCACTCGTAACAATATGAAATTGAAACAAATCACTAAGCACGCTATTATTCTAAAAGGAATGGAAATGTTTCTCTAGGAATTTTTAAATTCAAATTCTTGGAAAAGATATATTTGTCTTTTTCAATAATTTGAATTTTAAAAAATTGTCAATTAAATATATTTATATCCTTATATAAAAGGGAAAAAAAATATTTCAAAGGTCTTCCAAAAAAATAACAAAAAACATCTTCACGAAAAAGATAAAATAATAAAGAAACAAATAAAATTTAAAAAAATTGTCAAATAAATATATTGATATCTTTATAGAAAAGAAAAAAAATCATATTTGAAAGGTGTTCCAAAAAATAAAAAATAAACATCTTTAGTAAAACAATAAAATAATTAAGAAAAATAAAAATTTAAAACATTGTTAACTAAATATATTTATATTTTTATAGAAAAGAATACAAAATTAAAAAAATTGTCAACGAAATATATTTATATCTTTATTGAAAATTAAAAAAACTAAAAACCATTTTCAAGAAAAAAGATAAAAAAAATTAAAATTTTAAAATATCGTCAACTAAATATATTTCTATCTTTATAGAAAATGAAAAAAAGTATATATTTCAAAGGTGTTCCAAGAAAAATATAAAAGACATCTTTCAAAGAAAAAAAGTGTTAAAAAAAACATTTTGAAGAAAATTAATAAAATAATTAAGAAAAAATAGAATGATTGTAAACATCAATGCAATTTATTTTTTTGCTTGTCCATTAAAATTTAAGGTAAGCTGTGTACAAGTTCAAAGTAGTGCAATAACTTGAAAGGCAATAAAGATTTTTTTTCTCCATTCAATTGTATTTTTCACATACACTAAATGCATGCAGGTAGCTAATTAACCCTTTTGCCTTTAAAATAAAATTCACCTTATAAAATTCAATTATCAACCAATAAACTTGTTGTACGTTTTTTGTGACCCTCTTAATGTTATGAAGTATGATGCCCTTCGGTATCGGAAACCATTGCCATAAAGTCTAATGCAAAAGCCAGTAAATGAATACCACTAAGCTGTAAACAAGAAGACAAATTTAATTTTAAAAAGAGCAATCAGTTGGTTGAGCATTAAATCCTACAATAGCGATAACAATCTAGGGCTATTAGCATAGATAGAAGGCTCTATGCAAAGAAGAAAGGAAAAGGAAGTCTCTATGCAAAGCAGAAAGGTAAGTACAGTAACTACGGTATTTTTATTAATGTTACGCTGCCGAAGGAAATGTATACAACGAATACCATAGGGTCCGGGCATTTGCACTTCGCTCAAGGGTTTGCGCAGATACCATAGGGGTCGCAGTAGTTAGGAAGCTGACATATATCATTAAAGAAATCGACGAAGAAATCCCTCTCGAATTTCAACCTCGACAACGTTTACAAATACAACTATAAGTTCCCGTCGGCCTCTAGTCTGATATACCGGAATCCTTTGTTGGAATCATCGGAAACGCTAATGGATAACCCATAAGTATTGCCTCTCGTCTCTCTCATGCACTCTTGTGTTGTATTCCCATCTTGTCAGTAATCGAGCAACATTCTGTCGTCGGAGAAGGTTATAATGGTGTGATTATTTAAGAGGGAGGTTGAGTTCGACGTGTTGTGCATATCATGCTCCATTGTGGGCTCTTACCTTGGGTTTGACGATACTTTCTCTCATCTCTTAGTCAATCGAAATGCAAGGAGGGACTACGCATGAAGACCATGTGGCCTCTTCGTATAGCCCACAACCATGTGGAGAGAAAACCCTAAATAGGGTCAACCTCAAGGGTGCGCGTCATTTCCCTTCCTTTTCCCAGAGGTTCTTCTATACAACACTCGACTACAGTGGACGGCAAGCTTGGCTTTGACCCTTCCTCCTTCATCTTCCAATGCCCCAACGTCTTCTTAGCTCTTTATACCGGTCGAATTTTTCCTTCCTCTTAGAGAGAGTTCACGCCATGAGCAGTAGTAAAGTTGCAGACGACTTGATGGGCGCCACCTGCGCAGCCTCCAAGAAGAAAGGCTTAGAGTGGCAGGCCAAGGAAAGTAGTTTGAAGGGAAGAAGATATCACGAAAGGAGAAAAAAATAATTTCTTCTTTTCATAGACTCTGTAATTTTAGAATGGGAAGGAGCAGTATCCTACTATGCTCTAAATGCATCTTCAACGTTATAGTCATTTTTATATATTCGTTGGCCATTTTAGAACATTTGCATCAAAATTCATCGTTATCTCTTTCATCATATACACTATATTCTCTTATGTTATCCACTTTATACTTTTTTTATTACTATTATATAGATACACACCGTAGGTATACTTTCCTCAATATACCAAACTTGGATCTAACACTGATATTAATAAAGCAATATTTAACTTTAATAATGATGTTAAATTAATTATTATTATTATATATATATAAATAATAAATTTTACTTTCCATAGCTAGACTTAACACCAATTCTTAACTTCCAATATTTTAACTATTAATATTAGTTTTACATTTAAATAAATAATATAATATATATACATTTAAATTTTCCAATATTATTATTTGAAATTTATTTTAAAATTTTGGTTTTAAATTAACGTTTTAATTTAAAAATTACATGACATTAACCTAACCTACCCTAACCCTAGCCAACCCACCTTCCTTCCTCCACGTGCCCGCCTCTCCTTCTACTGGCCAGGCCTTCCTAGATCGACCTCCATGCAGCACCAACCCTATCCTGTTGCTCCACCAAGCTGGAGGCCTCTAGGCCACCCACTTGGCCTCCTCTCTCCAACGGCATGAAGCATGTCTCTCTTCCTCCATGGATGCCTCTACCGCTCACCAATCCAACCGGATCAATGAAACCAGGAGGAGGCATGGACAACATGCTATCCACGTGGGATGCATGCATTCCCCTCCCCATCTACTACCGTAGGGTGCCTCCCTATTCAAAACGGGGCTCACTCTCCCACGCGCAAGCCTGGCCTCTTTCTATGGCGCGTAGGTGTTCTGATCTTCACGGCGTTCTGCAAGCATGAACATGGCCCAGCTAGGAAGGTCAAGCACTCCCTGGTAACAATTCGATTTCATTTTCGGTGAATGATGTTGAAAATATGGTGTATTCTGATCCTTTTTTCTTCTTATACGCACTTACCGCTACAGGTTTTGAAAGCAGTTTTTTCTTTTGTGTGTGCTCACCTTCAGATCGGCCCTTGTAATTGATGGCTTGGGAATTGGAGGAAGCCCTGTTTATAAAATCGCTGAACGGATTGGTTCTCTGGAGAAATTAAATATATCCATCTCAATTCGAAAATGACGCGCCATTCTGCAATTTTGCTTCTTAGAGGGGTAAAAGGAACGCCGAGAGGAAAAGAGTACAAGGAAATAAAGTTAGTTTGAGCAGATTATGGGCGATAGGTCATACTGGCGTCATTGAAACAGAAAACAAAATCACAATTTAAGTATGAATCTTAGACTAACTAATAGAAGCACCTCCAAACATGATGTAAACAATTTCAAAGTAACCCTGAAAGCTAACAAGGTGAGGCAACTGAGAATCAAATACAAATAGGAGATATGCAACACTAGTTTTTGGAACACATTTGAATCTTGGAATGGCCTATAGCTGTATTAGCTCTGGGTTCAGAAAACAACCAATTGGGAAACATACCCTAAATAAATTTGTCCCTAAAATGGATCTGGGATGGGTATGTAGAATGAATGTGTTTTTTGTGAACCTCATAATGTTGTGAAGTATGATTCCTTTCGGTATCAGAAACCATGGCTATAAAGGCTAATGCAAAAGCCAAGAAATGAATACCACTAAGTTATAAACAAGAAGACAAATTCAATTTTAAAAAGAGCAATTAGTTGGCTGAGCATAAGGGATTAGCCTTTCTAGGTCATCCTCATATTTAAGGAAGGGCTTAGGGCACATTAAGGCAAGTAATGGAAATACCAATGCTCTTAGTTCATGTTATCAAGCTGGGCTATGTTGTGCATAATGTTCGATAGCAAAAAATAAAAGGGACACATTAATGGGAATACACATTTGTAAGGAAGTGAAGGTGTTTATTTGTCACCCTTACATACCTTCTCCATCCACTGCTCTAGGGGTACAGGTGTGCATTTTTTACCTCAAATATACACCTTCAATCCCCTATCGCACAAATGTATATCCTCAATATTTATTTCTCATATTAGTTTATAAGAATCTAGAGAGATTCCCACAAAGTTTAGCTACAAGAGATACACCATAAAATGAGATTTTAAAATTGTAAATTCATTCATATCTCATTTTTTTCCAAATATATTGTCATGTTTTTTTAATTAATGAAAACAATTATTCTCATTATTTATTTGATCATGTTGTACACAAGGTAAACATATATTATAAACTTTCTATTTTGTAAAATCTTTGATAGTAGGTAGGTTTAAAATATTTTTTGAAATTGCTTATATATTCCAGATATAGTAGTAATCTATAGTGTTGAGGTTACTACTACAGAGATTGTGAGAAAAGAAATTGTAGTTGGTTCACTGTGTTGATGAACTTAACATTAGTTTTTGTTATGGGTTAAGTGCCTATGTCTTTGTAATATGAGATTGTTACAAACTTTGCTCTTTTCCTACCAGTATCCTTCGCTGCTTGTGCCTATGTTTTTGTTCCTTCTAACTTTCCCCTTTTCCTACCAGCGTTCATTTTTTCCCCTCAAGGGGAAAAGGCTAGTTATAGTGCATTCAAATACACCACAGTATGGTTCATGTTGCAACTTACACATGACAGACTTAGATAAGAGGCAAAATAAGTGAAATGAGTGTCCTCAATTTGATTTATTCCTATTTTGTTAGTGGGTTTGAAGGTAACAAAGTCAAATGTTTTTGTATGGTGCATGATGGTTCCGAAAGTGCATGTAATTTTTACCTAACAGGTCCATCGATTGTAAATTTTACAAGTGCGATGCAAACAAGTAGTTTAATTCTAAAAGCAGAGTTTACACATATATGTAAGTTTTCTTTTCTTTGTGAAATAAGAATATTATTTATATATCATCATTAATAGACAAAAACAATTTATTTAAGCAATACATTTTTTTAATAATTATTTAATTTCATTGAAAATTCAGACGTCTTATTTCTAAAAATATAGCCTAATAATTGAAGTATTTTTGGATTGGTAGTTGTGTTACCAAAAAAAATATTATAGCTTTGAAAGTTAGTTTAATTGGTAAATGCTTTTGTGTTAAGTTTTTAGAACTCTAGATATTCAATATAGTCTGATGCTTTAATGGCAATTTATAGTGACAATATTGATAATAATTGTTTATATGGCAAGCCAAACTTTTCAAAATTTTCCTGTGATTGCAATTGAGAATGGCAAGTATTGATCACTTATATTTAATTGTATTGATTATCTACCAAATGAATTCAAATGCCTATGCATGAGACTTGAGACTTATCACTCTCATTTAAAAATTAAAATAATTAAAGAAGATTCATGAATATTTCTCTTTCATGGAGAACTTCCTATACTAAATAGATTCAATTTGTATTTATAATTTTTTTTCACAAACTTAGAACCATGGATAAGAATATTACATTTTTTCTTTAACATCATAAGAGTAGGGACTTGCTGCATTAAAGCTATTTATTTGTTATGCTCCATATTTTTTATTATGTTGCCCGTGCAATATATAATATCGGTTATGCAGGGACTTGGTTTTGTAGGGATTTGTTTGTAGAAGCAAATACTAAAAGACAAGCTCATTATTCCAAGGATTCCATACATGTAATTTTTTGTTAATAGTTTACCTAGTTTTTTTAAGGAATTGCAATTAGAATACCTAGAGGATCAATATCAACATGTGGTAGTGAAACATATGGATATGATTAGGTGGTATGAAATCTTTGTTATAATTAGTAACAATAAAAAAATTTCTTAGGGAGGAAAGTGGCAGTGTGGCAGTTTCTTCATGCCCGGAGAATTTGATTTTAAATAAATATTCTCTAACATGTTTAGAGAGAAATTGATTTTAAATAAATATTTGGTCGTTCTTTGGATAACATTTATAAAGTTAAGTTTCAGCATATAAAGCAAATGTCTTCCCTTTCTGCCCACATTTTTGAACTTTGTTTCAAAGCATTTGATATTAGTTTCAAATGGATTAAGAATATGTTATTTTCTCCTTTCAATGCAAGTTTTTGTCATTATGTAACATTATATCTTGTTATATAATCATGTGCATAGTTTAAAAATGGATGGAAATTGATCTTTTGTAAATTTGGAAATAAGTTTGATTCATTCTTACATACTCAAGTGAAGAATATATTTGAATATTACTTTGTTTTACTATACAATTATTTAACATATCAATAATATTTAATATGATTATTCAGTAAATCATGCCTAGGAAAAAAGCATGCTCATCGAAATTTTAATTTGAACCAATTTTACAATAATCTACTCAAACAATAAAAATATATACATGTTTGTTAACATCAATCCAAAATGCATCTAGGTTGGATTTATGCTTCATCATTTCCTTATCTTTTCAATGCCATTCCACCTACCAATTGTAATATATATGTTCGAAATAAGCACACAAGATGCATCATTTGTCAAGTTATGAATCAACTCAGAAAAGCAATTTTCTACATAGTCTCCTAACTTTATATCATCACATACTTTATAGGCTCCCAACAAACATAACCACACATTAGGTATGTTAATAAAGTCTTGAGCTTTATACAAATGTATAGCATGGAAAAGAAGGTAACTCGTGTCGTGATGGTGCTTGAAAACTAGCAGCCATACCAAGTCTTTAAGATTGTGGAATGCATTTCCAGAAGTTTTGAAAGATAACAGTTAGGAACAATCAAGTTTCAAAGTTCTTTCATATATTAATTTAAAATGTGAGCAATGGCTTTAAAGAATCTTCTAAAGTGTAATTAAAAGTTATGTCAACACTTTGATGCATTGATGCAGGAGCGTCAACCCACCTCCGAGAAATCATAAAAATGAGTTTTTGGAAGGCGCAACTATCAAAAGACGAGGCAATTTGTTATTTGTTGGTTCAAAACTAATTATCTGGAGCATGAAATCAAGATCTTCATGAACACGAGCATCAACCCTACCCCAAATCAAACGAATTCCAGAAAAGAATCATTAACGAATTCAAGATAATGTTATCATGGCACGATCATAAATACTTATAAGAAGTAGTCTTAATGATCCATTATTACCTAGGAATCAATCAATATGGGGATCTGTATAATGTTACTTATTCCCGTCAGTGACACTCATAACAATAGGAAATTGAAACAAATCACTAAGCATAGTATGCTTTTGAAAGGAATGGAAATGTTTCTCTGGGAATTTGAATTTTAAAAAATTGTGAATTAAATATCTTTATATCTTTATGGGAAAGGAAAAAAAAAAATTCAAATGTGTTCCAAAAAGAAAAAGAAAATCACATTTCAAAGGTGTTCCAAAAAAATAAAAATAAAAACATCTTCAGTACAAAACATAAAAGAATTAAGAAAAAAATAAAAAATTTAAAAAATTGTCAACTAAATATGTTTATATTTTTATAGAAAAGAATAAAAATTATCAACTAAATATATTTATATCTCTATTGAAAAGAAAGAAAGAAAAAAATATCCAAAGGTGTTAAAAAAAAAACATAAAAAACATCTTCATGAAACAAGATCTAAAATAATTAAGAAGAATTTTTTTTTTTTAAATATTGCCAACTAAATATATTTCTATCTTTATAGAAAAGAAAAATAAATTATATATTTCAAAGGTGTTCCAAAAAAAAAAAAAAAAAACATAAAAAATTATTTTGAAGAAAAATAATAAAATAATTAAGGAAACAATAAAACTATTGTAAACGTCAATGTAATTCAGTTTTTTTTTGCCTAAAATAAAATTCAATTATCAACCAATAAACAAACCTTTTCTTGAGAAGTATTTTCCCAAACAGTCTTAATAATCTTATGATAAATTATGATAAATAATATAGTGCAGTCGTAGCTCAACACCTTTATAGAGAAATTCACTAATGTGAATATTACAAGGTCATCATCATCCAGCTCTTCCAAATATCAAAAAGCCTTGGAGTTATACATTAAGTTCCAGAAAATATATAATTCGAAATTTTAAAAATATATATAATAAAATGCCATGTGCTTAGTAAACGTATATGATAAAAATTAAAATTGCATGCCCTCATTAAAGATACATTTCACAAAGATATGATATTGTTCAAAATTCTAAAAACATGTCCAAACCACATTTTTTCAAGCAGCGAGCTCCACAATTTTCAGGCAAAGAGAATGATGCCTTTATTTCAAGCTCCAAGGTCCATGATTTTCAGGCAGAGGGAATGATGTTTTTAGCCTCCACAATTTTCAAGCAAAGAGAATGTTGTGTTTATTTCAAGTTCCAGGGTCCACGATTTTCAGTCAAAGAGAGAGCAATTTTAGGAGAATGGCAGCATGTGTGTTGGGAGAAAACAATTGCAGAAGAATGGTAGCATCGACGACATGAAAGATATAATGAGTCACAGACAAGAGACTAGGGTTAAGATTTAAGATATTTTCCTTTTATTTTTGTTTGTTAATTTAACTTTAAAAAAAAAAATTAAAGAAATTTTATTAAAAATCCAAATTTTATAGGAATTTGAAAGAATTTAGTCATTTCTGATTCAATTTGGTTCATACAAATAAATTCAACGAACCTCAACAAATTTGTTCATAAAATTTTAGCAAACCCAGTGACTGAGAGTACAACTAATATTTTTCAAGCATCTTATTAGATTGTAGGTTCCTACAAACTCTGGTTGTATGGTGACCGAGGTATTTACTTTCAGTGATTAGTGAAGACAGTAATTGTGTTATGTTTCAAAGCCTTATTATCTAGTGCCAAACAGTTTCAAAGAGGCTCAAGAGTCAACATACAAATAATTTGTATGTTGATTTACAGCTTTCATAACAATGCACCGCTGCCCCTTGTATTCTCCCATCAATATTTTGTGCCAATGTAATGACTATATTGGACTCCAAAAGCACTAACAGCAATGGCTAAAACATTACATATTATATATCTCACCAAAATCGTTTATGTAATACGTAAGACACAAGGCTTCCAGCATGATCCAATTCGAATATGCAGCAAATAATAAATGTAGAAGGACTGAAGCTGATGCAGCAATGCAAGGACCTTAAACTCTTTTGCAAACAATAGCACGTGGGTCCACCCAAGTAGTTCTTACACCACTTAAAGAACAGATAATGAAGCAACATATATATATATATATATATTGTCCACCAAACAATACGATCCCAATGCACAGGGTCACACGAATATGGTAGCTGTCACAACATTTTTATCCATGAATGCGAAAAGCGTAGACATACAAGCTTCCAGCCAGCAAATAAAATAACGTATAACATTTTCATTCCATGGGAAGAGCCCCAAAACGCTTTCACCAACATACAGAGGTAAATCATTTTCCATCCATAAATACAAGCAAGTAAGCAACGAAAGACAGAGCTTGTAGCTCTTCCAACTGTCCACAGGTATTGTTTCTCATCCAAAGCACCAAAATGTTTCCATTCAGCAGAGGAAAGCAACATACAACATTTTTATTCTTCCCTGAGGAAACACAGAGCATAACGAAGCTTCCAGCCAGCGATGAATGCAGCATACAACGTTTTTATTCTTTCATGAGGAAAACGAAGACATAGCTCTGTCCAACCCAGCATTTAAATTAACACACAAGATTTTAATGCAGCACAACCAAAGAAGCGGAGGATATGATACCAAGATAAATGTTTTGCTGCGCATTGTTAGGATATTTAGACACTTAGGAGTTAGTTAAGATCAACTTGTGTAATATATCCGTTAGGGATAGTGTGTTTCTTTAGTATGCATTAGTATGCATTTGTAAATACTTAATCCGACGGTCACGATATGTTTCCGACATAGAGTGATCCAACGGCTCAACTTCTCTTAGATCAAACCTAACCTTGATCCGTGGCTTAACACCCGATTGGTCCATGATCTCTATTTAAAGAGCATGGAGGGTCATTGTTTAGTTTATCGATTATGAGAAGCTCATTTGTAACTTTCTTTCTTTGCATAATAAATTGTCCCGTAGAAGCTATTTGGCCGGGGCCGTGGAGTGTTTCCCTCAAGAGGGTTTAAACCACGTCAAAACATCGGTGTGTTGATCTGTGATCTGTTTGTGTGAAGTGGTTGCTCTTGGTGTTCGGTCCTTTGGTAGTACCCTATGTACCCGAACACGCATTACCCTGAGTAACACAAACTATGATAATATCTCCGGTTAGAGCAAGATGCAGCGTAGCTGCTTTCTTGGGGATTTCTCGCCAGAGCGCAGAGATGCCTTCTGATTCTGCAGTCACCGGTCAGAGCTCGGCGATGGGTCGGAGGTCGGAGCTTGGCGGTCAGAGAGCGGTGGTCGAAGCTCGGCGATGGGTCGGGGGGAAGTGGGCTTGCAAAGTACAATGTTTTGACTAGGTAAAACTCAAGGATCTAAGCCGCAACGGGCTATTATTTACAGTGTTTGGATCTTTATTATTATTTAAAAGATTTCATTTTTTTAATGCTTGAAAATTCATCGAAATTTTTCCTCTTAAAACTTAGTCTTATGCTCGTATAACATAATAGCGTGCAGGTTTGTCTTAAGAAGAGTGTTTCCCACTGAAGCTGATACGAGGCTGTGTACTAGGCCACAGCAGAAGTTATGAATTAATTAAGTGAGCCAAGCAGAAAGATAAGGCCAAATGGTTCCGGCGTTGCAGAAAAGATAGGCAGACTTGCTCGCATTTGCAGAAAGATAACCCAAGTTTTCCCGCTGTGGAAAGGTGCGAAGCATAAGGCGGGAGATTTACTCGAGTTTTATCCATCGTTGCGGAAAAGACAAGCGAATTTATCTGGGGCTGCCGACGATTTTATGTAACTTAAGCGAAACAATTCATCGGAGAAGAAGGAAAGGTTCATCTGCCCTTTTGTGGAAGGGTTGGTTGGAAATGTCCGTTGTTGCGGAAAAAATAGGCAAGTTCCTGCGCTGTTTCGGAAAAAGAACCTTAACTCTTCCGTCGGGCCAGACTTGTTCGTCAAAAAGACCGTTGCGGTAGACTTATGTGAGTTTCTTCGCCATTGTGGATGAATTTAATTAAAACCTTCCGCGATTTCGGAGACATTTAATTTATTTCCTCCAACAAAGCGGACAGAATGACTCAAACCTTCCGTCGTTGTTGTATTTCTTGTTTTAGTTTATTGGCACTCTTCAGACGACATCATTAGACAGTACATTGCATCATTTTCCATGCTTGACTCCATGTTGGACACGTCCTCCTCCAGGTCTTCTTGCTGTTTATCTGAACGAACCTATTACCCTGTTCGGTGAGAGTGAGAAATGCTTTTGTTTCTACTACTGATCTGCAGGACTATACTTGCAGAATACTCTGTTAGTAACTGACTGTGCAATTACATAAGAATCTTGCAATAGATGTAGACTCACGTCTCTATAAAAAGTTAGAACACAGGATGCAATAAAATCATTTATTACATGAATCTCTGCTCGTTGTTATAGGCTACAGTGACTTACTGTGTACCTATGTTATGAACCCATGTCTTTACTTTGTTAGTATGTTGTTGTTGGACGCATATGCTTTGTAAGTCGTCCCGTAGTATTTGTTGATCAATAGTTTGTGTTATTGTTGTTGGCGCATATGCTTTGTAAGTCGCCCGTAGTATTGTTGATCCATAGTTTGTAGTGGCCCATGGTTTTGACCCATAGTATTGGTGCCTATAATTAGTATATAAGTGTGTGTTGAGACCTATGAAGGCACTGTGAAGTTATTTGTATTGAGCTTGCTCATAGGAGGTTTCCCCCTCGAAGTGGCCTGTGATCAATATAAAAGTGATTCTGAGTTCTATCATTTCTGCTATTTCGCATATTCGTATTAATTAATTGTTGCAGGTGCATCACATATGGTATTAGAGCACTTTCTTGGGCTCGCTGGGTGAAATTTCCGCCAATTTTTTTTGCATCTGTTGCAGGTTCGGATTTGGGAATAATCCCTATCCGCTTAACTGTGGGAAGTACTTGGGCATAAGCCCTAAAAATCATTGTGAGGAGTACCACAGGAACCCCGAAGTAGCTGACCCATTGAGAGGACCTACCAGCGAAAAGGGCAACGACCCCTACCTGATTGACAAAGAGCTGTCATTTGTGGAAAAGTGGTTATCAGTTTTACCTGAGCCGTGGAGTGAGGGGTACTACCCCAATACACAAGCCATCAGACAGCATTGGTGGCCGAGTGAAACCCCTGAACTGTTAGGAAGCCGCACATACTTGGGGTCCATATTTACTTTCAGCTGAACTATTATCGATCTCTACTGCGCCATTTAAGATCCATTTTGCAAGCCGTTCCAGATCCATCCGTTTTCAATCCATTCGGTGCTATTCCAGATCCCTTCCGAGCCGTAGCCGCTCCAGTCTGAAGAAAAAAAAATTCAGTTTTTTGTCCATATCTCCCTTGTTTTCACTCTGTTTCCCTTGAAATTTTCGGGGAACCCCTGTCATCCCATTCTGCATATTTCATTCCTGAGGACCCTATCCCCAATTCCCCTTCCCAAAGCCCGAAAGCCTACATTTGTCTATTTTTAGGGTTTGCCATAACTTCCTCAAATTTCACCCAATCACCTTCAAATTTTACCACAGAGTTCTTTTCTGAATTCTGCCTCTTTGTCCCCCTCTGCCAAATTTTCCCATTCTTTCACCCCGCTTCTGAAATTCTCATTTTTGCTTCCCTGTCTAGTCGACAGTGTCTAACACCTAATCAAACCCCAATTACCCTTCAGATTTTTTCCCAAGTTCAGATTTTTCCTTACTGAAGCAGTTTTTGTTTTTGTTTTCTTTCCCAGTCAAAAAAAAAAATAAAAAAAAATCCTGGTTATGGTTGTCACCCGTGCAGGAGAAAAAACCATGGAAGAAGCACTTATAGCCATCCAAGCCAAACTCTAGGATCTGGATGAAAAATTTCTCAGCCTCCATCTTGAACATTCAGCTATGAACAACAAACGGCAGTCCGATTCTTCATCAAACAATGGGTTCTCTTCTCCCATCAATTTCTGTGGTCCGAAGTTTGATTTTCCTCGCTTCAATGGTACTAATCCAACTGGATGGATCTATCGTACAGAACAGTATTTCAGTCTGCATAATACTTTTGATGTCAACAAAGTTCCGCTGGTATCCTTTCACTTGGAACAGGAAGCTCTTCAATGGTACCGTTGGTACATCAAGGCTCATCCAGAGTCCAAATGGTCAGACTTTTGCCAGCTCCTTTTGCAATGATTTGGTCCTAGTGCTTTTGATGACTTCACCGGATCCCTCACTAAACTTCGCCAAATTGGCACTGTGAGAGAGTATCAAACCGAATTTGAGAACCTAGCCAACCACACTGAAGCATTGTCTGATGACTTTTACTGGAGTTGTTTTATCAGTGGTCTAAAGGATGCCATCCGCCCTGAGTTCAAAATGTTCTGTCCCACCACAATGATGGAAGCCCTAGGGTTGGATAAGTTGGCAGAAGACAAGATTGCATCCCAACAATGCTCCAAGCCCACTTTTGTTCCCTTCTGAAATATGGGTTCTCATCGACCACCTATACCGCAGGCTCCTCGACCGACTCCTATCAAGCGTTTGTCTGAAACAGAGATGCAAGCACGCAGAGAACAGGGGCTTTGCTATAATTGTGATGAGAAATTCACTCAGGGACATAGATGTGTTCAACAAAAGCTCTATCTCTTGGATGTGGAGTCTCCGCCTCTGAAATTGGTGACGAAGATCCAGAAACACTGGATGCTCCAGTCGACATTTAGGAACCGCCTATTGACTCTCCGTCTCAGGATGACCAGCCATAGATATCTCTCCATGCTTTAGCTGGAATCACCACCCCCCAAACAATGCGGGTCAGGGGTTACTTCAAGAAGCTTCCTCTTACAATACTCATTGATTCTGGTAGCACTCATAATTTCATTGACCCTCGTATCGCCAAACAAGCTGATTTTTTTATCCATCCTTGCTCCAACTTTGAAGTCATGGTTGCCAATGGGGGCACCTTACTTTGCAAAGGGAAGTGTCGAAATGTGCGTATCTCTATGGGAGATTATACCTTGCACTCTGACATGTTTGCCTTTCCCTTAGGTGGATGTGATGTGGTTTTGGGTGCTCAATGGATATGCACACTTGGCCCTATCTTATGGGATTTTGTTAAAATTTGGATGCAGTTTTCCCTCAATGGAAAAAAACACACATTGACAGGATTACAACTAGGTTCTCAGCATCATCAGTTCACATCGCATGGAAAAACTCCTCAAGAAGAATTCACATGGTGTCATCGCTCAGATCCATTCCATTCAGATGCAACCATCAGCGGTCTCCACTACTCCTTTGGATCTACAACAAATTCTGGATCGATATACAGGTGTCTTTGCTAAACCAGTGGGATTTCCACCTTCCAGGCTAGAAGACCATCGTATTCAGCTCCTTCTTGGCAGCGTTCCTCCCAACATCAGGCCCTATCGCTACCCATTTCACCAAAAAATGGAGATTGAAATGCTCGTTCGGGACTTATTGAAGCAAGGTATTATTCACCCAAGCACTAGTTCCTTTTCTTCTCCAGTTATTCTTGTTCGCAAAAAAGATGGGTCATGGTGCTTCTGCATTGACTTCCGAGCACTTAATCACCTCACCATCAAGGATAAGTTTCCAATTCCTGTTGTTGATGAGCTTCTTGATGAGCTTCATGGGGCTCACTTTTTCTCCAATTTGGATCTTCGTTCTGGGTATCATCAAATTCGGGTTCATGAGGATGATATCCCTAAAACAACTTTCCGCACACATGATGGTCATTATGAGTTTTTGGTCATGCCCTTTGGCCTCACTAATGCTCCTTCCACATTCCAGGCCTTAATGAATAAAATATTTCGACCCTACTTACGGAAATTCATTCTGGTATTCTTTGATGATATCCTCATCTACAGTAAAACATGGGATGAACATCTCCAGCATCTGGATCTTGTCATGCAACTTTTCTCTGACCATCATCTCCATGCCAAGCAGTCTAAATGTGTTTTTGGACAGAAGGAAGTTGAGTATCTCGGGCACATTATCTCAGCACAAGGGGTTCGCGTGGATCCTGCCAAAATCGATGCCATGAACAATTGGCCGCATCCTCAGACACTCAAGAGCCTTCGTAGTTTTTTGGGGTTGACTGGCTACTACCGCAAGTTTGTCAAGGATTATGGGAAGATTGCAGCTCCATTAACTGCTCTATTGAAAAAGGATGCTTTTACATGGACACTTGCTGCTCAGTGTGCATTTGACAAACTAAAACAAGCTATGTGTACTACACCTGTGCTAGCTATGCCCTATTTTTCCAAGCCCTTCACTATTGAGAGTGATGCTTGCGGAAATGGACTCGGTGTTGTTCTCCTTCAAGATGAACACCCCATTGCATTCACCAGCAAAGCCCTTTCAGGTAAGAATTTAGCTGCCTCTACTTATGAGAAGGAAATGATGGCTATTTTGCATGCAGTACAGAAGTGGCACCCATACCTATTAGGGAATCATTTCTGCATCAAGACTGATCACCAGAGTCTGAAATATTTCTTGGACCAGCGTGTCTCCTCCCCGGAACAACAGAAATGGGTTAGCAAACTCATGGGTTATGACTATGAGATCACTTACAAGAAGGGTAAAGACAATATTGTGGCAGATGCTCTTTCTCGCACATTTGATGCCCAAGGTTCTCTTTCATCTATTTCTATGCCTGTTCCAAATTGGTTGCAATCTGTTCAACAGGGTTATGTCAATGACTCTTCCTTATCTCAAATAATCCAATGCTTGACCAACAACCCTTCTGCTATACCACATTACTCTTGGGATGGTGCTTCTCTGCGATACAAGGGTCGTCTGGTGCTTCCCCAGAGCACAAATCTTCAGTAGGCTGTCTTCTATGAACTCCATGCTTCTCCATCGGCAGGGCACTCTGGGTTCCTCAAAACGTATGAACGAGCACGGCCTAACTTCTTTTGGCAGGGCATGAAAAGGACAATTCAACAGATGGTGGCTGAATGTGATACCTGCTAGCGCAATAAGGGTGAAACAACACTCCTTCCAGGATTGCTTGAACCCTTGCCCATACCTACACGGATTTGGACAGATATTTCTATGGATTTCATTGAAGGGCTCCCTAAATCTGGCGGGAAGACAATGATTCTCGTTGTGGTTGATCGCCTCTCCAAATATAGTCATTTTTGTGCTCTCAGCCATCCCTATACAGCCTCCTCCATCGCTCAAATTTTCCTGGACCAGATCTTTCGTCTTCATGGAATCCCTTCTTCCATTGTCTCGGATCGTGATGCGACTTTCACCAGTCATTTTTGGACAGAACTATTTCACCACACTGGCACCAAACTGAAGATGAGTTCAGGGTATCACCCACAAACAGATGGTCAGACTGAAATTATCAATAAATGCTTGGAAACTTATCTTCGTTGCTTCACCTCGGAACAACAACATCAGTGGGCAAAGTGGCTTCCTCTCGCTGAATGGTGGTACAATACCTCTTACCACACTGCCTCTAAAATGACCCCATATGAAGCAGTCTATGGTCAGGCACCTCCAGCTCTTCTTCCATACACCCCCACCAGTTCACCAGTTCAGGGAGTTGACACGGTCCTTCAAAACCGCGATCAGATTCTTCGCATTTTGCGGGACAATCTTCACATGGCAAGAAATCGCATGAAGCAACAAGCTGATCTGCACCGTTCTGAGCACACTTTTCAAGTCGGCGATATGGTTTTTCTTCGTCTCCAGCCGTACAAACAATCCTCCTTGAAACTCAAAGGGTGTCATAAGCTTGCTCCAAAGCTCTATGGGCCATATCGAATTCTTCAGAAGATTGGGTCCGTTGCTTATAAATTGGAACTTCCTCCTTCTTCCCGCATTCATCCAGTCTTTCATGTCTCTTGTCTGAAGAAAGTTCTTGGCACCAACATTAGTGGACAAATGATTTTACCCGAACTGGATAATGAAGGATCCATCCTTTTGGAGCCAAAGGCCATCCTCAATCGGCGCACGCGTCATCTTCGCTCTCGCTCTATCACAGAGGTCTTAATTCAGTGGCACGGCATGCAACTAGAGGATGCTACATGGGAACCACTCCTTCAGATTCAACAACAATTTCCACATCTAAAGCTTTGAGAACAAAGGTTTTTTTAAGGGGGAGGGGATGTTAGGAACCCATGTCTTTACTTTGTTAGTATGTTGTTGTTGGACGCATATGCTTTGTAAGTCATCCTGTAGTATTTGTTGATCAATAGTTTGTGTTATTGTTGTTGGCGCATATGCTTTGTAAGTCGCCCGTAGTATTGTTGATCCATAGTTTGTAGTGGCCCATGGTTTTGACCCATAGTATTGGCACCTAGAATTAGTATATAAGTGTTTGTTGAAACCTATGAAGGCACCGTGAAGTTATTTGTATTGAGCTTGCTCATAGGAGGTTGCCCCCTCGAAGTGGCCTATGATCAATATAAAAGTGATTCTGAGTTCTGTCATTTCTTCTATTTCGCATATTCGTATTAATTAATTGTTACAGGTGCATCACAACCTACGAATTAGTCAGAATTCGACTTCCAACCTCATTCATGAATCACATCACATAGCATATCAAGATTGTCCTATGATCAGTCAATGGCTATTTGAAAATGTGAATTCTCAACTGTGCCAATCATTCTCTAGGGACTCGTGGAATTTTGTATTAACAAAACAACCTAGTACAACTCATTTTGAAGAACTATCTGTGGATACATAGAACTACCTTAGTGAATAGTTTCTTACTCATGTGAAAATATACTAGTTAGTATATTTCAATAATATGTTGCAACTATTTCAGAACATATTTACTAACATAGCACCAAAAATCGAAACAATGAAACTTATTTAAAGAGAATGAAAAATAAATTCATGCATATAATTTAGCAAGTGAAATGATATAGAATATGAAACCAAATAAATCAGATAAAAAATATCCCCATATGGATTTAGAAATCTGCACTTGCTACCCATGTACAATGAACTTGAAAATTAAAATATTAAAAACTTTGATACTAGTATCAGAGAGACACTGAGAATGAAGACGATGATACGTTTCAAAAATTTAAAGCAAGAGAGCGTAAGAAACCTTCGTTGCAAAGTCATATGTTGGACTGTATTGATATTCATTTGACAGACGCCATAGGAAAACAAAGTCTTCTAATGGTTAACTAGATTACGGAGGCAAGAATTTTGCATTGGATTACGGAGGCAAGAATTTTGCACGATTTAAATTGAATTGGAGGAGGTCGTGGGAGAGGAGGCTGAGGAGGCTTGAAAAGGGAGGAGGGAGGAGTGAGGAGGATGCAGGTTGCGGCAGGAGAGGAGATGCATAAGCTCAGCTCGACAGAGAGGAGGTGGAGGAGGTCGCAGGTGGGTGGAGGCGGCTACTGCGAACTAGCTGTGGCAGGAGATGCATAACCATCCACGTGGCTGGATTCCATTCTCTCCATGAGCGAGGAATCTAGCCGAAGTGGAGGTTATGGACCTCCATGGTGAAATGCCTACAACATAAATATACACCATGACATCAATGGGAAATTAAATAGGTTCCTTTCTACGTAACTAATGAGAACTTTACTAATGAGAACTAGTATGTCCGTGATAGTTCGAATCTCAAGAATCTAGGAGATCTCAATATTGTCAATAACAACGGCGGGCACACTGCTGAATGTAGTAAATCTTATCTCGACAATCGGGTAGAGCATTAGTGTATAGTAAATATTATCTCCATGATATTTGTATCCTATAACTCTATGTCCACTGTCTCTTAAAATCTATGTCCACAATCTCTTAAGGCACACTATAATCTTATCTCCATGATATTTGTATCCTATAAATCTATGTCCACAATCTCTTAAGGCATGCGGTGGTATGATCAGCATTAATTTTTCTAGATGGAGCCATTATTTTCTTCTAACAGAATTCAACTAGGTGGAGGATAAGGTCAATTGGGTGGCAAAAGAATTAATTAAAGTAAGGACTAGAAGAAGGATAAGGTCTTAAGTGATATAAAATAATAAAATAATAATAATAATGAGAGGACTTAGCTGCAGCGTGGCCCTTTCTCTACAGGCTTGGTTGTGGCCTATCACCTTGTGTATTTTAATATTTTTCTCTCACATAGTGTCATGAGTGTCATGGATATTATGGTAAATGAGGACATGAGGGCATGTGCAAGCTAATGAGGGTCACTTTTGGCGCGTTAGATGCAATAGAAAGCTGAAAAATCAGGCATCCCTCAACTTACTTGGTTTTTTTGAGATGCTTACACAAGATATCTTGCATTGAGTAAAAAAGATGAAACATAGGAAATTGAGTCATGTTTCCGAATATATAATTTTTAAGTATTGAAAATTTACATAACTATGTCAAACTTCATTTTTTCTAACAGTCACTTTTTTTTTTTGGCAAATGATAAGGTATATGTTTTTGTGGGTGCAACCTTTCACTGCCTAAATGACGGTTTCAGGCTACAAAATCTGGTATACATGTATAGAACCCATAGCACTAGTGCAGCACTATTTTTCCAAAATTAAATGTTTAATTTTTTTTATTTAATTATGTAAGTGGGAAAACCTTGAGAATGGTACGTCAAATGTGGGTGCAACCTTTGAAGGTCTTAATGTAGTTATTTTGACTTGGATTTTTTACAGCATGTAGAGGTCGGTGTCCTCTAGTACAGCATACAAGCTTTTTTAAAAATGGTTGTCAAATGAAAAATTTACGGAATAAACAATAACAATATGTTTTTTGACTAACGGAGTGATGACACAATGTGGAATCTGCATAAAAAAATCTATCTATCCCTAAAATTTCATCACTAATGGTCAGGTGTGTCATGCTGTAAAGAGCGGTGGAAAACATTCATACTCAGAAAAATACTAAAAATGTCAAATTAGCTATGGTCTAAAATTTCCTTAGCACAGGTTTGGTAAGTCCAAACCAGCCACATAGGATAGTGGCTGACATGCGGGCACGTGAAGAGCAGGTGATTAGGCGCTAAGGAACTCGCGCGCGTTATGTTTAAATTCAAATAACGAGTGCGCGTTATATTTAAATTCAAATTTTAGTGTTTTTGCGCTCAATGTTATAAGCAACACGCTAGCGTTATGTGTACATAACGCGCTCGCGTTATGGGATTCAATAATGCGCGCGCGTTAGAATCTTCACAAATTTATGTTTTGAAGTGTTAGATTAGGTGAGATAAAGATAACGATAATGAGGATGATGAAGATGAAGATGATGATGGTGATGAAAATGAAGATGATGATGGTGATGAAGATGATGATGGTGATGATGATGATGATGATGATGATGATGATGATGATGATGCAGATGATGATGAAGATGATGATGATGATGATGCAGATGATGATGAAGATGATTATGATGATAAGGATGATGCAGATGATGATGATGATGATGATGATGATGATGATGACGACGTAGATGATGGTGATGATGACGATGAAGATGATGGTGATGACGACCACAATGATGATGATGAAGATGACGATGAGGATGATGATGATGATGAAGATGGAGATGACAATGATGATGAGGATGATGATGATGATGATGAATATGGATATGACGATGACGATGATGATGACATACTCTCTCTTCTATGGTTTTACAACTCTCTCTCTCTCTCTCTCTCTCTCTCTCTCTCTCTCTCTCTCTTTGTCTGTAAACCCCCTCTCCCTCTCCCTAACCTCTCCCCCATCCCTAACCATCTTACTCTTTCTATCTCCCTATTACTCCCCCTAGCCCAAAACCCCCTCCTCCCCCTATCCCTTACTAACCCGGGCTCTCTCAGTCTCTCTCTCTTCCATACACCTCCACCTACCTCTAACCACACCTTCCATCTCTCTTTCGTAGTCCCTACAACCAACACCCTCTCCTCTCTCGCTCGCTCTCCCTCCTCCCCCCCCAACCATTACTAATGCCCTCTCATTCTCTCTCTCTCTCCCTCCCCCTCGCTAAACCCCATCCTAGCCCCTTACCCCTAACTAACCCCCCCTCTCTCACTCTCTCTTCCTTGCTTCTACACCTCTCTCTCTCCCCCCCCTCTCTCTCTCTCTCTCTCCCTCCTCTCTCTCTCTCGTAATCCCCCTTCCCCTACCACTACATGATGATAATGATGATGATGATGATGATGATGAAGATGATGATGATGATGATGGTCATCATCGTCCTTGTCATCTCCATCATCGTCATCAGCATCCTCATCATATTCATCAACATCCTCATCATCCTCGTCATCATCATCATCATCATCATCATCATCCTCGTCATCATCATCATCATCATCATCATCATCCTCATCATCATCCTCATCACCCTCATCACCAACTTCATCTTCATCATGATTGATGATTGATCATCATCATCATCATCGCCATTCTCTTCTTTATCATCACCATCATCATCCTCATCACCATCTTCATCATGATTGATTCATCATCATCAGCAACAGCAACATCATCATCCTCTTCTTCATCATCACCATCATCATCACCATCATCATCCTCATCATCATCATCATCATAATCATCATCATCATCATCATCATCATCATCATCATCATCCTCATCACCATCTTCATCTTCATCATGATTGATGATTGATCATCATCATCATCATCATCATCATCGCCATCCTCTTCTTTATCATCACCATCATCATCCTCGTCACCATCATCACCATCATCATCCTCATCACCATCATCACCATCATCTTCATCATCCTCATTGTCATATTCATCATCATCTTCATCATCACCATCCTCTTCTCTATCATCACCATCATCATCGTTGTCTTCATCATCATCATCATCATCATCCTCATCATCGTCATCATCGTCGTCGTCGTCATCTCCATCATCATCTCCATCATCATCATCATCATCCTCATCATCGTCGTCATCTCCATCATCATCTCCATCATCATCTCCATCATCATGATCATCCTCACCACCATCTTCATCATGATTGATGATTGATCATCATCATCCTCCTCTTCTTTATGATTGTCATCATCATCATCATCATCCTCTTCTTTATGATTGTCATCATCATCATCATCATCATCATCGTCATCGTCATATTCATCATTATTTTCATCATCATCATCATCATCCTCATCACCATCTTCATCTTCATCATGATTGATGATTGATCATCATCATCATCCTCCTCTTCTTTATCATCACCACCACCACCACCACCATCATCATCATCATCGTCATCGTCGTTGTCATCTCCATCTTCATCATCATCATCATCATCCTCATCGTCGTCGTCATCTCCATCTTCATCATCATCATCATCATCCTCATCATCGTCGTCATCTCCATCTTCATCATCATCATCATCATCATCCTCATCACCATCTTCAACATCATCATCGTCGCCATCATCATCATCATCATCATCAAAATGCGTTATGTTTGTGCGTTATGTTTGTGCAAAAATAAATTAGCAAAATGCTTTTATCCTCCCGCGTTATTTCTGTGCAAAAATATTATCAAAATGCTTTTATCCTCCCGCGTTCTGCGTTTTCTCCCCCCGCCTTCCCTATTTTTATGTTTACCAGATATTTTACACAAACAAAATTATGAAGCAAACAAATTAATAGGAATAGTATTCGAAATGGCTTGATGAATCGTTTCAATAGACACGTATTATCTAAATATCATAGCCATAGACAACAACTAAGATCAAACTTTAGATAACATAGTTTCTATAGTGGTAAGCGGTGCTATTGCAATCTAGATAAATATATACAAATATTGCAATCTGAGTGTAAATGCAAATGCAGCAGCCCCTCTGGGAAGCCTGCTTCTTCACCGACCTTCTCTTGGACTCAAGTGGCCTCAATGCCCAACCACCGAACAGTTGCATGAGCTGTAGTTAAGAAACAATGGTCAAAATATAGCAATTATAAATTATTTGATCAACAAAGCAAGTCGCCCAATTCATAGAGTTGTTAATTTGAAGAAACAAGCAGGCGCGAAACAAGCATGAAGGAGTTTCTTAACTAGTAGTGGTCGCTGATTGGATGAAGAAGGATTTTGATGAATGGACAATGCATAACTCCGATTCGTGAGAGACCAGGCCACTGTGCAATGGTGATAGCATGTTTACTGTTTGTTGAGTCTGATACTACATCTAGGAGCCACTCAACAAACTTTGAGATAGAAAGATCTGTAATTTTAGGATACTGATTCAACCACTCAACAAAGAAGTGTTTTGTAGGTGACTTGGAAATCCCTTCCAATTTTCAGCAATAAAACAAAGAAGTTCAACATACATATTTTCTGTAAAGTTTGTCAACCAATCAGATAACCGAATATAGGGAGATAACCATGCCCAAAAAATTCAAGCTATTATAAAACTCTTGTTTATCAAGATAAGGATGGACTATGTGTACATTACGAGAATATAGATGAATGAAGTCGTTTTGATGAACTTGTCCTCTTGCTTTCTCCAGAATGTGTTTAAAAGCAGGGAGTATTGTTCGAGCTTCTGTTGGTTTACATAAATGTTTCGATGATAGAGGTGAATTACCACTTATCAGAGCACAAAATGATGAACAAAAGGATAATGTAACACAACGAAGGATTCCCTAGTTCCACTTGTTATTGAAAATGATACTTTCTGTTGACGAAACCAGTAAAAAATCTGCCTGTATTATAAATGGAAATCCTGTTACAATTTCTATCGGAAGAAAAGCATAGATACCTACAACCACCATATTTCCTTTTGTAAGCCGCTCACCCATCGGAAAAGCTAATGTAATAGCCCATTTCCCAACGTCTTTCCTCTCTTCAACCCCACACTCGTTTTCCACGGGAAACCACTGCCTCCACATGTAATAACTACATTGTTTTGTCGAAAATTGATCTTCTTCTGCTAACAAATGCAAAATGAAGGATTCATTGTCATTGCTATGAGAAGTTCTAAGGTCAGTTTCTCGTAAAACAGAGATTGTATAAATCCTGTTAAGATCGATATGTTCCAGCTCATGAACTGAGAGCTTCTTTATCTTAGGCATAAACAAAAGAGCTTCAGGATGAATACTAGAGAGTTGTTGCTTTATAGCTTCAACCTTCTCAAGACGTAGGGGTATAGAACGAGCCATAGAATGCGACTGTGGCTCCGATCGACCAATTAAAATTTAATTGGACCCATTAAAATTCAATTGGACGTGACATGAATGATTAAAATTAAACTCTAGATGCATACGCAAGCCACTTGGACGATGGCTGAACATCCGGTACGTTGATGCTTTAAATGATGAACTCTTTCCTTTATGGCATTATAGGGATGCTTACCCTACATTTAACATCGGCATTAATTATTTAATGGCTTCCATGTTCGGAGCATAGAGAAAAACCTTGTCACATTACAAAATCCTTGTAACATCATACAAATACAACATTTATTGCCCTCAACCTAGCTCATTTTACCTCTTCCTAGTTCAAATACGCTCATGATCCCCTCTTTAAAATCACATAAATTTTGGACCGAGATATCGATGATGTGCAAGCAGGCTCGACCAACTGGTTGGCCATGGGACCGACGGAGAGGGGCACTCCTAGCACTATCCCGATGTTGACGGTTTGTCGATCCAAGCCACGGTCATCATTCTATGGTTCGTTCCGTCTATTTTTTTTTATATTAACAAAAATGCGCGCGCGTTATGGATCACCATAACGTGCGCGCGTTTTGTAATCCTATCCTACATGTTAAATGACATGGCAGGTTCGGAGCCCGCCATTCCTAGTTTTACATAACGCGCGAGCGTTATTGATTTACACAATTCTTGCGCGTTTCGCATTTACCCATTGCATCTAAAAGGTCCCTCAACTTCGTGCGAGGGCCCATGACACCGTTATGAACCCACCAACTTCCTTAATTATTTTATTAAATGGCCCTAAGACTAATGCATAATAATCTCTGTAGTATTATATAGCTCTTGAGACTTGGGGGCATTTTGTCTGATCAATTGTTCCTCTATTTTAGCCTTAGTTCTCAATTACCTAGAAAGGAAGTATGTGAAGACGTCAAATGATCGCAGATTCACATGAATGGAGAGGCGTGCCTTTGGTGTTCAAGGACTCTTTCAAATATTTATGGAACAATATTAAAGCAGACAATTGAAAGATGTTAAGTTGAGATTTGGTGCCAATAATTCAATTGCCCATGTTGAAAATGGAATGGTAAAACTGAAACAAATATTTTGAGGCTAGATTGGTGACAGATATTTTTGCATAGGGTGTTTGATCAAAATTACATTGTTTAGTTCCTTCCTATGGTGAAGCTCATTGTCTTGGGAAGAGCCATAGACGTTGTAGCAGATAGAACGCCCTTCCTTATGATGGCTATGTATGTAAGGGACACTATCCCAATCGTACCCTAAGTCCTCTTCCATGATTCTGTCAACTCAGGAGCTCCTTCACCACAAGAATTTGTTGTTGAGCATAGTAAATGCGCTGCTAACTTTGAAGCCTCGTGGGAATTAATTTCAATAACACAAGATCTGTACATTCATCACCCTTGCTGAGCTCCATATGTTTCTAGGAAAGAAGAAAAGGCTGCCTCAGTAGTCTATATTTCAGTCTCGACGGCAGCACGAGGATCTTATTACCTTTAGTGTTATAACATTTAGCTATTATGAATTGGGTGAAGCAAGATGACGCTAAGTGAATTAATTATTTTGATCTCATATCACACTGACTCTCGTTAATCACACAATTTAGGGCATCCATCAGCGTAGGTAATGTTTAAAGTTGCAGCCACCTGGAAACTGGAAACTCTCCATCGATGTAGTTGTTAAAACCCTACTGACATTGTTTTTATGGGTTGAAGGTTTCCATTCAGAATAGATGAAAAGTTGCTTCATGGTTTTAGGCATACTCATAAGCATTGAGTTAGTAGTATTTTAATATATATATATATATATATATATATATATATATATATATATATAATATAAAAATAAAATAAAATAAGAGTCCAATCGGTTATCTTCGATAGACTTCATGCCTCTGAATTCTAGAATTTTAAGGTGTAATTTGGTCTTTGGTGATTATGAGCTTGTCAAATTGAGGAGTCAACAAGATGGTAGAATTCGAAGGAAAACATTGGCCATTAATTTCTTAAATATTGGTGAAGCATTAACGCCCAGGAAGGTGGCAGCAATGAGAGAAGGAAGAGGGAAGGTTCCTTAAAAAAATTGCAAGGCTCTTCCTCCACCCCGGTCAACATATAAATTCAAATGGATATGTTGAGTTATTTAAGGCGACTTGGGTTTTTCATGTATTTCGTTTTTGTTCTTACTGAGAAGAAATTGTTTAAATTTCTATTTATTTTATTATTTAATACACTTTTGTCATCCATTGAATGAATCCAATAACAACTTATTAATGAATTAGGGTTTATGAAAGAATCGAATAACAACTTATTAATAAATTAGGGTTTGAAGCATGAGAGTGTGCATCGATTTGAAGAGAATATTATGATTAGTTTGGTCACTAAACTAGACTTTAATAAATATCTTTCACGAACTTTAAGTCACCCAAAATGAATAGATATTTACACAAAGTAAATTTTTTGTAATAATAATGAAAAAACATATAATATATATATATATATATATATATATATATATATTTACGTGGGACCTTAGTGACTGGTAAATAGTATTAAATGATTTAACATATATCTTGAAGATTTACGTGGGACCTTAGTGACTGGTAAATAGTATTAAATGATTTAACATATATCTTGAAGATCATGGAGTAGATTTATTGATGTCAATCTACCTTAATGAAAGTGATTTCAGATTACCTTTATACTTGGATAGAGTTATATTGGAAATAGTGTAAACATTCTTTATAAACATTAGGTGGACAATTTGGGAAATGTGAATTTGTTCCATTTTCATTTAAAAATAAATAACTCCCTTGATTATATTTTCATACTATTAGTTATGTGCTTGTAAATATTAGGATATTAAATATAAAGAATAATATTATTAGGATATTAAATAGAAAGAACAATAATCAGAATATATGATTTATAAATAATGATTGGGAAGTAATAATTATATAATGTGAATAATAACTAATGGTTAATAAGCAATAATTAGATAATATGAATAAATTTTAAATAGAGAATTGTGTATATATAAAGAGAAATACATAAAAAAAAGTAGGAATTAAAACAAGTATTTTCGTATTTATTATTATTATTATTATTTTTATTGTATAATTCAATTTGTTGTATTTGATAATCATATTAAAGATGGATTATTTATATTTATTATAAATAATATTGAGGAATCTTAAAAGAGAAAAAGAAAAATAAATGGAATAATGAGTATATATATATATATATAAAAAGTGGAAACTATTGTTATTCAAAGAAAATTTAATATAAGAACATTAGTGACTTGTTTAAAAAAATATATGATATGAAAAATATATTAACTTTAAAAGTTGATTGCATTTTGATATTGAAATGTTATATTTGACATCACTAATAGTAGCATAAGTGGCTTCTCTTGATTGCAATTCTAAGTAATATTGTATGAATGATTAACTTAAATGATTAAGTTAATAATCTTGTTAATATATATGAACAAATATATGGCTTTGATTTCAAAATTTAATTATGACTAGTAAAGATACACATGGGAAAGGGATTATAAATATAAAGTGGAATTCCATTTGAGCTATACTCATACACCATGGACATGGGAAAGGGATTATAAATATAAAGTGGAATTCCATTTGAGCTATAATCATACACCATGGTAGGGTATATATTATTTAATGTTTAGGAGGAAATGTGATGATAGCTCAAACTTTATTCATTTTAGTCATTTTCTAATAACAAGTTTTATTTAAAATATATATATATATATATATATATAGAAAGAAAGAAGAAGAGTGAAATTAGCAAAGTGGCTGCTACATATGGAATTAGCTAAATGTAACTCTTTCCTTACCAATAAAAGAAGGATATAGTGACCTTAGGAAAGAAGGGAAGGTTTGAAGATTTATAAAATTTGTTCTTTGTAAGGGGTGTGGAGTTACAAAAAATAATTGTAGTTAATATTGCAAACTTTTTAGACATCAAACTCGGAAAGGAAGGAAAACTATTACATAAGTCTAAACTAGTACATAAGTTTAATTTGTCAATGGAGAAGGTGAAAACTATTATATGAAAGCACATTGAGCTTGATATTAAATGATTTACCATCTATGGGATAGATCTTACCTGAGAGTGCCATATGGAATGTTCCTCTTTCCTAATGATATTCCAATCCTTATTATTATTATATATACATGACATGAGGATATTATAGAAATTTTGGTTGGGTCATTAGCATGGGAGTCACGAGTAATAGCTTTACCTTGACAATTATTGACCACCGAGGAATACTAGGTTTATGGGCTTGGTACTATTCAAGTTATTATGTGGTAGAACATTTAAGACACTATCGATTTTTGGGTCTAATTAATGCCTTGCGAATATTTATGCATGTATGTATATAAAGTAAGTTGTGTATGCTAGAATAAGATTCAAGAAAGCTAGTTATCGATAAATGAGTCATAACAATAGATTTGAAACTTAAGGAAATGTTATATGGGGACCAAGGTATTCAATTGAGTTGTGATATAGGAGGGATCTATAAAGTTTGACAATATGTTAACTAACTAGGACTAAATGAATTGATAAACCTTGATGAAGTTAGATCAATTGTGTGTATAACATGCAAAGCGTAACTTGAGAACACATCCTATGTGATGGAATAAGTAAAATTATATAATAAAGACATGTTGATCATGTGAAGGTCTCATGGGACTAGCATGTGTAAGGTATTTAGTCGGAAAGAATAGAGATATGGCATCGATATTTTCTTAAAATTCTGAATGACCATAACTTTGGGATGAAGTTTCTTGAAGGGTGGGTGTATGTAATGCCCCATATATGGACAGTCATCAATTAAAAACTCTAATGTGAATTAGCTTAGCATTGTATTTGCTTATTATTTGTTTGACGAAGATAGATTGATTAAGATAATTGTTATGTGCACATGTGGACTCCCTTGAGGTTGTATGGTAAATTGAACTTACTGTTTAATTTATTAATGGCAATGGATATGTCACTTCATATTGAACACACAAATCGAATATAGAATATCCATATGTGGAATACTAATTTAGTTGTTTGCAAAAGTACTTACATGATTATTAGTAAATGTTGTATTAGTGATATGGATTAACACTTGAAAGAGTTGGGTATGGCTATATATATGTTTCATGTTAATGATGAACTATTCCACATGTTGATTGGCTACGAGATAGGCAGATTCCTATATTGCCAAGGGGCACAAGATGTATTGAACATCATGAGTATAATGATGTTATATCAAATTTCATGTTATTTAATTGTGAATTCCAATATTTCTATCACTTGTGGGTGAGTGTGAGTTTTGATAGGAATTGTGACTTGCCCAAAGTCGTTTTTCAATGACGGGACCCCTTAGATCAGTGATGGCATAGTATGGTTGATGTAGGGCATTGACCCTAGTACTATTAGGAGGGGTGGAGGCATTTCCCACCGTCGAACCTCCGAAACCCAGAGTCGTGGGAGGGCTATGCTGAGCACGCTCCTGTGGATGTGGGATGACGACTAGTGGGTGCCTGCTAGGGAAGCTTGGTCGATGTGGTCGATCGACACTTCCATTTACGGGTTCTATACATGGTCATATGCATAGTCGAGATTCCATGGTATATTGTAGCAGAGGATGCGATGGTGAGCTTAGGAGTTGGAAGTAGTGGTGATTAGGTGGTTGGAGTACTAATGGGATGGATGGGACCAATGATGGATTGGATGGTGTTCTTGATTGTTATTAACCATCGTGATTATATGTTGGATTTCATCATTATGTTTATTTAATTATGTCTTCTTGCTTCTGTATGCATGATTATGAATGATGAATGATGCATTGTTTAATTGTTCTTCTATATGTTGTTTGCGAGCATGTAACAATGATCTATTAGGAGCATTAAATGTGATTATTAGTACCCATGCTTAAGACGTGTGCACTGGCCATGCATACGCCAATTCGTGAGTACAATACTATGATTGGTCTGTTGATGAATAAATTATTATGGTTATATTAACTAATAATAACTTGGTTGATGAATTGTTGAAAGTATTACTTGTGTGTTGAAAGTATGAGTTTGTTGATTTGTTTAATATGTTTTAGATTTATATAAATTGATTGGATTATTGAATAACATATATAACTATATACAAATAATATAACTTATGTCATAGTATAATATAGTATATGAAAATATCTTATTTGACTTATGTATGAGAGGATAATATAAATAAAGAATAGATAGGATTGCACAATTTTTTAGAAAAGAGTTGTCATAGTTGCATTTAAGGTAGAAGCATGACAATTGAGACTTTGAAACCATGTGTATTAATATTTTATTAATTTAAATCAAATTGCTATTTTTTTTAGAAAATGAATTTATTGATTGTTGACTATTATTTTTGGAATTTATTGATGGATGAGGAGGATGATGAGGAGTTTTGATATAAATAAGAGATTTGAGATTGGAAGAGAGAGGTTCTTTTCTCTTGGAGATTATTTTGGTGAGAGTATTCTAGGAAGGATGATTTTGGATATTTTGGGCATGAGGAGTTTGGAAGAGTTGGAAGAGTTTGAGAACTCTTGGAAGATTTGATACATAGCCTACTAGTGCATCACTATTCTGTTCTCTGGGTCTCGGGCACGGAGCGCCAGGAGGCCATTTGGATGGGACCGTTCAATGGCTTCCTGGGGCTAGGGAGCCGGATAGGCCCCTAGTTGGTTGGGAGGTAAAAACCATGGTCCCGCTTTGGGAAATGAAGATGGAATTAACTCGAGGAGAAGAAGGAAGCTTGCTCAGTTTGGACTCCGTCACCATTCTTATAACGAGGTATTTTCTAGTTATTTTAAATTGTTTATATGTTGTTGTAAACCTCTCATATGATGTTATTGCTACATGATTTATGATGCTAATTTATGTTGTGTGAATCACCAACGAAGTTTCAAAAATTCTAAGTTGTTTGATGCTATTGCAAAATGCTTATATGTTGTTTATATGTTGTTATGGTTATACTTGATTATATGCTACTTAGTCACAATATCTACGTTTAATTAGATTAAAAATTATAATGCCAATGAAGGTATTACAATATTGCACAAGTAGTGGGAGTTGTGAGCATATATATCAACAATACAGGTAAAGAATATTGGAAGGCAGTACAGTGGATTCTCAGGTATTGGAGAGGTACTACCACTCAGGCATTATGTTTTGGAGGTTTAGACACGGTTCTACAGGGATATGTTGATGCAGATATGGCAGGTGATAAGGATAGCAGGAGGAGCACCACAGGGTATGTGTTTACTGTAGGTGGAAAAATAGTAAGTTGGATTTCGAAACTGCAGAAGGTTGTTGCACTTTCAACAGCGGAAGCAGAGTATGTTGCTGTTATAGAGGTTAGTAAAGAGATGATTTGGTTGCATATGTTTATGGAGGAATTGGGTAATAAGAAGAAGGATAACAGGTTGTATAGTGACAGCCAGAGTGCCATTCATCTTGCAAAGAACTCAACATTCCATTCCAGGACTAAACATATACAGCTCAAGTACCATTTCATATGCTCTGTTCTGGAAGATGAACTGTTGAAGCTGGAAAAGATACATACTACCTAGAATCCTGTAGACATGTTCACAAAGGTAGTGACCAGAGAGAAACTGAGTTCCTGCTCGGTTTCAGTTGGCCTTCTAGCATGAAGGTGAAGATGAGAAATTTTCCAAGTCCAAGGTCCAGCAAGTACAACAACGGTGGAGTTGTTGTGGTCAGTCTCTAAGTGGGAGATTGTTGGTTGTGGAGCCCGATCTCCATATTCATAGATATTTTTATTCAGTCGTGTCCATACCCTAGGTTTGGTTATGATCCCGGAACGATCCCCAGGGGGTCCGGGGGGCCAGTTCCCTCGAGAAAGGGGGTTTGGGGGTAGAGCCCCCGAGAAAATAGGGGATCGGGGGTGTAGCCCCTGAGGAAAGACATTGTAACATGGCTAGTGTTAATGATGTATTAGGTTTTTTGCATTGTAAAGATCTCTGAGATCAGAAAGAGAGACTGTGAGACAGTGAAGAGGAAGTGCAGCGGTTGTGCTGTAGGCTGTATCCCTTCACTTTGCTGGACAGAATAATAATAATAAGTACTGGCAACTTTAGTGTGGACATAGCCCAAGTTGGGTGAACCACGATATATCTGTGTCTCTCTTGTAATGTGTATGTGTAATTATATTTGCATTTATGTTTATTGTTATTGCTCTGCGATCCTGTTTTTCTAACAGGTGCACCTTGCTTTCTTGATGTCACTTAAATTCCACATCATCATTAATGACACATCTTCATCATCATTTTCTAAACTTGACATCAATGGAAACATTTTTCTCAACAAACTCCTCCTTTGTTATTGATGGAAACACTTCAAATTTTTGTAGTGATGCATTCTCCCCCTATCATCAACACTTTGTTTCTCTCCCCCTTTGACATCAAGGACAAATACATGCTCTCCTTGATTGTAAATTCCTTTGGTGAACATATTTTCTTTCTAAAAATACTCCCCCTTCTATGCTAACTCCCCTTGTCTATATGCCTCATGATTCTCCTTATGTTGCTCCCCCTATCTAAATTCGTATCTGCTTTTTCCAATCACTTTGACTATTCTTCCTTAGATTTGCTATATTCATAGATCTTCCAAATTTGAGGTGGTTTGATCAAATTAATAAGGAGTGGGAACTACTCCCAATTTTTGTTTGAGATAATCAAAAGTATCCCCGAGAAGAGGCTTTGTGCAAATATCTACAATTTGTTCTTTGGTGACAACATATTCCAACTTGACATCGATCTCTATAACTTGTTCTCTCAAGAAATGATATCTGATATGGATATGATTTGTCTTGGAGTGCATTACAAGATTCTTGGAAATACTAATTTCACTTGTGTTATCACATAAGATTGGAATAGGCTGATTGAACTCTACATGGATTTCCTTCAAAGTTTGCTTCATCCAAAGAACTTGAGCACAACATGCTGCTATTACAATATATTATTCTGTTGTTGTGGATAGGTACACTGAATATTGTTGCTTGCTCAACCAAGACACTAAGAATTTACCCAAATAAAAAGTTGCTCCCCTTGTACTTCTTATGTCATCAATACTTCTTGCTGAATGTGCATATGTATAGGATTTCATAGTCAATACATTTCCTTTTGGATACCATAACCCAAAATTTGTTGTTCCTTCAAGATACCTAAATATTCTCTTTACTACTAGAACATGAATCTCCTTAGGTGTAGCTTGAAATATTAAAATCTGTCCAATTGCTTGCATTACATCTTGTCTTTAGGCTATCACATAGAGTAGCCTTCCAAATATTAACTTATATATAGAGTCTTTGATCCACGTTTTTAGATTCATCCTCTTTATTCAAATTGCAACCAATGATCATAGGATTACTTACATGTTTGAACTTCTTCAACATTTATTTTATACAAATGGTTTGGGAAATGAAATACCTTCATATAGTTGAGATATTTGGAGTCCTAGGAAGAAAGTCAATTCTCCAAGCATAGACATTTTGAATTCCTTCTACGTTTTCTTGGAAATTTTTTGGCTTCATCTATCATAATTACTTCCAAAAATTATGTCATCAACATATACTTCGATGATAAACATATTTCTGTGTTCAATTTTTATGTCGAGATTGTTGTCTGCATTACCCTTCCTGAATCGTTGTAGTTGCAAGTACTTGTCTATTCTTAAGTACCAAACTCTTGACTAGCTTGCTTTAGTTCATACAGTGCTTTCTACAATTTATAGACATAGTCTTTATTTTTTGACAATAGGAACCCTTCTGGTCATTCTATGTAAACTTATTCTTCTAATTATCCATTTAGAAAGGCTGCTTTTACATCCATTTGATATACTTGATATTTTTGGAGCATTCATAAGCCATGAACATTCTAATTGCTTATATTATGGCAACATGAGAAAAATTTTCTTCAGAGTCTATTCCTTCACTTGAGCATACCCTTTGCACACCATACTTTCTTTGTTTCTGATTACCTTCCCATATTCATTCAATTTGTTCATGAAGACCCACTTAGTGACAATTTTTTGTTTATCTTTGAGTCTTGGAACAAGTTCCCAAGTTTGTTTTTTCTCAATTTGATTCAGTTCTTCTTCCATAGTTTTAACCGAGTGTTCATCAACCCTTGATTCCTCAAAACAACTTGGCTCTATTTTGGACAACGGAGAGAGGTGTACCTCTTCATAAGTGCTTTAAAATTTCCTCTTTCTTATTTGTATACCTACACTTTTATCACCAATGATTAAATCCTTAGAGTGATTCTTTTGAACATACCTAGAAGGAGCCTTTGTATCTAATCTTCCAGTTTCTTCTTGTCATTCTTGTTGTAATTCTTCTTGTTCTTGTCTTTGTTTCTCTTCCTCTTGTAGTTATTCTTCTTGATGTTCAATTGTTGGCTGAGCATCTCCATCCATGTCCACTAGTATTCTTTATTTGTGAGTAATTGCTTCATCTATTTTCACATATGGACTTTCCACCATCTTGTTTAGCCTCAAATTGTAGCACTTATAGGCCTTTCTTCTTGATGAGTATCGAAGGAAGATGCCTTCATTATACCTCGAGTCAAACTTTCCAAAAATTTTGTCATTTCTTTTGATGTAACATTTTCTCCCAAACACCCTAAAGTGCCTAACTATTGTTGGTATGCCTTTTCATAGTTCATAGGGAGTCTTGTTGCTATCAACACTGATTTGTCCCCTCTTTAAAATATGGACAAAATTATGAATTGCTTGGGTCCAAAAAATATCAGGCAATTTGGCGTCATTGGACATTGTTATAACCATCTCCTGCATAGTCCCATTCTTCCTCTCTGCTACTCCATTTTACTATGGAGTCTTGGAAATGAAGAACTATCTCCTAATTCCATGTTTATCACATCATTCCTCAAATTCATTTGAGGTGTACTCACCCCATTATCTAATCTCAAGCACTTAATTTTTAAGTCAGTTTCAATCTCAACTGCTTCTTTAAAAACTTGGAACATCACAAAAGCTTTTTATTTTCTTTTGAGAAAAGGGACCCAAGTCATTCTAGTATAGTCATCAATGAAGAGAATCAAGTAAGATCACCATTTAGAATTTTTGTTCTCATTAGACCACAAAGATCAATATGCATCGGTTCCAAAGGTTTTGTTGTATTTTCAGAAAGAAAATATGATCATGAAAGGAATTTACAATTAATGAGAGAATATATTTTTCCTTGATGTCAAAGGGGGGGAGAAACAAGTGTTGATGATAGGGGGACAATGCATTACTGCAAAATGTTGAAGTGTTTCTACAAAGGAGGATTTTGTTGAGAAAAATGTTTTAATTGATGTCAAATCGCAGTAATGATGATGACTATTTGTCATTAATGATGATATGGAATTTAAGTGACATCAATAAAGCAAGGTCCACCTATGGGAATCCCGGTACTAGGACCTACAGGAATTCAGATACTAGGGCCTACAGGAATTCAGATACTAGGACCTACAGGAATTCTGGTACCAGTACCTATAGGAATTCCGGTACCAATACCTACGATATTTATGGTACTAGCACCTACAATATTTAGGTACCAACACCTACAGGATATTGATACCATCACCTATAGGATTCAGGTAATAGCACCTAAATGTCTGGCAAGTTAAGCTAAATGCCTGCCAAGCCACCTAAATACCCACCAAGGCCATGAGAAAATGTCTGTAGGCCATGGGAAAATACCCGGAGACCATAAGAAACTGTCTACATGCCATGATGAAATGCCCACAGGCCATAAGAAATGTCCGTGGGGCATGGGGAAATTCCTACAGACTATGAGGAAATTCTACAAGCCATGGAAAATGCTTACAATCCATGAGGAAATTCCCACATAACATGGGGAAATTTCCACCAAGCTAAGAAAATGCCCACAAATGGTGTCAAGTTTTGTGTTGGAAGGAAAAAGTGTTTTGTTGAGCATGGCTTGGCCTCAAGATCATTTTTTGTGTGACTAAACTGATATATTAGGAACTCTTGCCACAAATTATAAGTCGACTCTATAAATTAAAATTGATGATATTTGTTTTTATGTTGATAAATAATTCATCCTCATTAGGATGGGTCCACAAGTGCGCTCATGATCTCACAAAGACCATATAAAAACTACAATCAATTTGAGGTTTTTGTAAGAAAGAGGGAGTGATCTTTGAGGCACAAAGTGCAAATAGAAGATGAAATCAGTCAAACATATATTTTGGGTTTGATGCAAGTCTAGCTCGAATGATAGTGAGAAAGGAGAATTGATCACAAGGTTTGAATTGTATAAGGATTTATATATAGGTGGTGTCCAAATTGAACAAAGAAGCTGACTTATATGATAAAAGAGAAAAAAAATATTGTGGTAACTACAAGAATAAAGGAGCTATTGTATTCAAGTGAAGAGAATCTAGAATATTGTATAAACAACAGAGTAGCGGGGCTACAGCTGGAAAGCAAGGCTACAATAGAGAAGTAGGGTTAGAGAGTTACTCCATGTTTGAGAAGGTGAACTGACTATGTAAACAACATAGAAGCAGGAGTACATATTTCTGTCAATGTACTACCAATATTTATGTTCATTTGAGGGTGGTAGGGTGGTGCAGGGGAGAGGGTTGGTGTCCTCATCAATGCAGGTTGGTGCCTACATATTGCAAGTTGGTGCTTACAGAGGATTGGTGTCCTCATCCAAATAGGTTGGTGCCTCCATATTGTAAGTTGGTGCTTATAGAGGATTAGTGTCCTCAGAGGTTGGTGCTTGGCGGGTTGGTTCCTGCAGATTGCAAGTTGGTTCTTGCACAAGGGATTGGTATACCTCATAAAGTTGTAACAAAATGGTGTTACTAAACATTTATAAGTGGTTTTCCCCCAATTGGGTTTCCACTTTAAATATTTATGTACTATCCATTGATTTTGATTACTATATAGTAGATAATATCATATGGTGGATATGATTGTTTGCATAATGACTGTTTAAAGTTGTAAAAGTAAAAAGTGCTCTAAATCTTATCAATATTGATATACCCCCCCCCGCCTCTCTGAGTATTGTTGTATATTCCAACATGCACACCAAGGGAGAGGGTGGTTAAGACACATGCACACCAAATTCTATTGCAATAAATGAAATGGATTCTAGCCTAGTATTGTTAACACTGAAACAAATTGTTTGGGGTGAATACAATCTCTTTTCCAACATATATATTCCTTCTTTTATGGAATTGTCTCACAATTTTCTCAATCTTTTGATAAAATGTAACTTTTTTTAAATCAACTACCTCTACAGGTGTGGGTACATGTACATCACTGCTACCAATCATCCTTGTTGAACCTACTATGGAAAAGTTCCGAGGCATGTATACTTCACCAATCAACTTAGAAATTAATGATGTTAAGATGACATGCACATGTATATTCCAACCAAGGGAGAGGGTGGTTGTAAGACACGTGCACACCAAATTCTATCCCTATAAAACAAAGAGATTCTAGCCTAGCATTGTTAACATTGAAAAAAATTGTTCGGGTTGAATACAATCTCTTTGCCAACATAAATATATTCCTTCTTTTATGAGACAATTGATTCCTTCTTTTATGGCATTGTCTCACAATTTTCTTAGTCTTTTGATAAGATGTAAAATTGTCTAAATCAACTACCTATATAGGTGTGGTACATGTACATCAATACTAGCAATCATGTCCTTTTGTTGAACCTACTATGGAAAAGTTTTGAGGCATGTACACTTCACTAATCGACTAAGAACTTAATGATGCTAAGATGCATTACAGTCTCTCTTGTTGTTTTTTCTTTCTTTTTTTTACTTTAGCATCTGCCTGGACCTTTTTCTTATGTTAATCTTCTTGGGACTTATTCCTTTCTTCTTTCCATTTGTTGTAAAAAATAGTTTTTTTTAACTAAGTTACTAATATTTCTTGTTCATCTTTTTCATTGGCTTATTTTTCTATCTTGGCTACTTCATCAACAACTTTTTCTTTAGTTTCCATTTTTTTTAAATAACCATGGATTCCATGGGGAATTTAGGTGCTTCCTCGCAAAAGATAAGTTCATATAAATGTGAAAAGAAACAATAACAAATTTGAGTAAAGTTTCTCATATATTTTTTTGCTTCCAAAGGAGTTAACATCAAACTTGTACTGTGGAGTCGACTTGACTGGAGTCCAACACCAAGTCATTCCTCTAAATTCATTATCAGCACAAATGATATTTACCAGCATAGATCCATCTTAAACCCGTATCTATCAAGCACTAAGAGGGATCTAATTTCTTAAGGTGTATTTTTTTTTAATCTTAAGTTGTTTACACAACGAGAAAAAATTTACATCTCGAGAAGTTTGATCCCTCTCACTCCTTGATAGATATGGGTTTAAGATGGATCTATGTTTGTCTTTATTTTTTTATTTTATTAGCCAACAAGGATTTTTTTATCAACTTTTTATTTTATGAACCAACATGAAGTTTTTTAATTACTTTTTATTTGGTTTTAATTTTTTATTTTATGAGTCGACATGAAATTTTTTATTTGCTTTTTATTTTGGGTACATAATGCTACATTATGTGAGAGCATATCCCCCATACTGGGCTGTAGAACACCTTGCTACTCTCGGTGCAATCAAGTAAGAAGACATGTAAAACTTAGGGCGAGAATCAAATTTATAAAACTTGACCTTCAACAAAATTTCATCAAATTATGGGATATGTTGTAAGTTCAATTGAATATCATTCATTTTCTAACAACAACATGCATGAACCTTGAAATGCTGCGAATTTTTTTTCCCATGCAATTTATTGACAAAGGACATGACATAAATATAATACTCCGTCAACCTTAGTAAATGGGTAGATGCTAGTACCTCTTGATTTGAACTATTTAACTTCAATCTATAATTTCTCCAATATTTTGTTGTAGTATTTAACAAACCTTGCCACCTATTTCGATATCATCTAGACGTATATGCCTCAACCAATTTATAGTATGTATGCAAGTTTTTTTTATTAGACTAAAATGAGGTTATGCATTTACTCATGTTATTCACCCTATCCTTTCCTCTAATTTACATGTTTAATGGTCCATCAAATTATTTCTACACATGTTAAAACAACTAAACTTGAATGTGCATTATGTAGAAAATATTTTTGAATGTTTGGGTATATATCTTCATCCTTAATCTCATCATCTACTAGGCCTATGAGTAACTTTTCTCTTTGCAAATCTAACCAATTAGGAAAAACTAGTGTTGAAAAATAATGCCCCTTTATAAACTCATCATCAGGAATTTATTATGGAGAATTTGTTCCTTTTGCATTACTTCCTTTTTTTTTCTTATTTAGTGACTTAAATTCCCTTTTTGAGTGATATGTAAACTATCCTAACCAAATTTTAAAAAAACACATTAAAAAATCATTCATACCTTGTATTTGCAAGGTGAAAAAAAACACATTAAAAAATCATTCATACCTTGTATTTGCAAGGTGAAAATTAGTCAAACTAAGATTTCTATTTCTCCCTACTACATTCACCTGAAAGAAAATAGTGATCCCATCATTCATCAAACCATGGATTAACACTAACCTTAAATTCAAATGCATTTGGATATGCTAAGAGTTGGCAAGAATAAAAAATCAAGCTCCGTTAATCCCGACAAGATTCACAACTGAGAGAATCGAGTGAATATTGAATACAACTCAACAATAAGGAAAGCGAAGAATTAGGTGATATATGCAAACAATTAGGAAAAACAATCAAACTTACGTGGAAAATGTGAAGAAGTTGGGAAAAAAGATCAAATTTAATTGGAAAATGCGAAGAAATTATGATACTCACAAGGAACGACGACTTAGGGGGAGAAAAATAGTCTTAAAACAATACAACAGTCCAAATCATAATGAACTTGATCGTGCTACCAATTTTTAACGTTAAAAAGGCATGCACCACAACACAAAAGGTCAAGTGTATGATAATCCCTTGTAGGCATCATAACGAAAAGGAAAAGTGTTTTTTAATAAACCCATGGGGTGGTGGGGTGCAATGAAAGACCGATTATTGGATGACCTTTGCGTGTCCTTGGGGTCAATGAAAGATTCTTGACTTTAAGAGATCATATAGTATTTATGAAAATTTAGTTGTATACATGAAAGTGGTATTATGTGTAGTTGTACCTTTTACATATAAAACACTTTCTTAAAACCTATTAACCTATGTATCATTGTAAATAATTTTTCTTAACATTTAGGTAATTTTGGTAGTTTTTTTGATAGGGAGGTTTTTTTGATATGGAGGCTTATTACGTTAATAGGAGTTTAGATATTATTTCAGGTTTTGGGTTTTTTGAACTGATTAACAAGATTAATTTAAGTGTAACAAGTGTACACTCGAGATTCATTTCATGGTTGTCATATCTTGTTATACTTAAATGCATCTTAATTAAAATTTAAATAAGCTTCCACAAAACTAAGTAGTTGGCTACTGTGTATTCACCAACCACTTTACTTGTAGGTGTGCTAGTTTACTGAGATTTCATTGGTTAATGAGCAAAATAAAGTTGGTCATGGAATACAAAACTATTTTACAAACAAAATTGTGAAGATGAATTAAAATTAATGAATATAGATTAATTTAATTCATTGGTTATTTAATTAAGCTCTTAGTTATTAAAATTTCATTAAATGAACTTTGTATGGAATAGAAGTAGATATTTTGAGTTAAAAGAAATAGCGAAGTTAAATATATTAGTCACGAGATATGGTTTTATTATCTTTTTTATATTCTATCATTATATAGTAAAAATATAATTATAAAACATTGGCATTATATGTCAATGTATCAATATTCACGGATTTATATTCAATTATTCATTAAATTAAAGATTTAATTAAATGAGAAACATTTTTAAGAAATGATAACAACTTTTTATCATATTTTATGAAACTAGCAAATCTACCATATAGAGTCCTTTTGCTACAACACCACTTTTCCTTTAAAGCTTTTGGTGTGCAAGAGCTCTATCAACTCTTGCTTGAGATAGTGTAGTATCTTCAATAATGGGATTCTCCTCCAAGCAATGGTAGGCTCAAACAATGGCCTTTAGTACACCCTTAGGCTAGGTACACCCCAAAGGTTCTCTTATGCACTCAAAAAAATGATGTGAAGAGACTTTAAGTACTCTAATCAGTTCGTTACAGCACAACTTTTCCACTTAAGGTTTTGGTGTGCAAGATCTCTACTCACTTTCCACTTAAGGTTTTGGTGTGCAAGATCTTTAGTCACTTTCCACTTAAGGTTTTGGTGTGCAAGATCTCTACTCCCTCTTGCTTTAGATAGCATAGCACTTTTCTACTTAAAGTTTTGGTGTGCAAGAGCTCTACTCCCTCTTGCTTTAGATACATAGTACCTCTAATAATGGGGTTCTTTTCCCAAATAACCCATATTGTTACCATGGAAGACATAAGGTGTTGAAGGGAAATATACCCTCACACAAAATTGAACCCAAGTCTCTAGCCAACCATAAAACCCATCCAATAACTCCTACCCTCAAACCCTCTCCTCATATCACCTTATCTACTTAAATAATATTGTGAACTAATCTTCAATTGTTTCAATCAATTCCACAAACTCTAAAATCCTAACATTACTTTTATTTCCATTTAATAACCAAAACAAGATGACTTACTTTTCTTTCATGCTAATAAGGAGAGGCATTCTTTAACTTTCCTTGACATTAATATTTAAAAACAACTAGAACTCATAGGTTAAGTTTTAAGGTGAAATTAAAATTAGAGCAATTAAAAAAAGTTACATGATATATCATTACTAAATTAATCTCGATCCCTTTGGACCTTAAACTTTATTCAAATATTAAAATTAATATTTTCCAAAATAAATTATCATTACATTTAAAAGTCTTTTTTCATAACATAAATGTTCTTTTAACACTTTTTTTTATTATTCCCAACATCTAACATCACTCGATAAAAACCAAAAACATAATAATAACAATATTATGTATTTCGTATTTTTACTCATAAATGAGAAAGGTCATGAACTTACTTTTTGACTATGGGATTTTCCAATTATTGGAATCTTCAACCAACTTACTTTTTAGGTCAGAAATTTCCCGACCATATAAGAAAAAACTTTAACTTACTTTTAAACTTAAAAATTCACGAATTCAGTTTTTTTATTTTACAATTAACTTACTTTTTTACTTTGGAATTTTCCAATCATTTAAGAAAGACCTTGGACTTTTTAAACTTAAAAATTCACTAATTCAGCTTACCTTTTGACCATAAATTTACTTTTTGATTAATTTCTTTTAAATCGGCCGAATTTGTTACATTTCTACATTGAACCGACGAGGATCGGTTCGTTGTCGATAGCCTGCAGCCACAGTTGGTCGTCTTCTCCTCCGATTCATGTTTTGCTGTCAGCGCGCCTCTGGTTCAGATTGGCTGTTTCTGCAATGACAGAGACCACAAGGAGTTGTGATGTTTCTGCATTTTTTTTGGCAACTGCTGGGTAAGCTTGTCTTCTCTGCGCAACGGGGTCTGCACCATCTTTGTTTTTAACTGCTTGTAGATTGTTCTGGTTGGATCTCTTAATTCCTGTGGCACTGACAAAAACAGTACTGTCAATATCGTAGCTTTCAATACAAGATGAAGAGCCTGCAGATATTTGTTTTCCTCTGCGCATCTACCTTTTTATCATACCCATCCTCTGTTCTCCCCAACTCCTCATTCCATGGAGATGCCGCACTCCTGATTTCAATGAAAGCTGCAATGGTTGATCCTCATCATCTGCTAGACAGCTGGACACCCTCCAATTACACCACCCACTGCTCATGGGCTGGCGTCCAATGTGACCATATGGGTCGAGTAGTGGCTCTTAATCTCTGCAACATGGATATTTCAGGCCCATTCCCCGTCCAGGTCGTAAATCTGCCAGTCCTTCGTGTGCTCAATGTCTCCGACAACATCTTCAATGGAAGCCTCCCCTCCAACATATCAAAGTTGAAGAACCTAGAGGTCCTCGATGTCTGTAACAACAATTTGTCAGGGGTATTACTACTGGATTTGAGCTATCTCGTGAAGCTCAGGCATCTTGATCTCGGAGGAAATTACTTCTCGGGCAGCATTCCCCGTGAGTATGGGAAGTTGAAAAATTTGGAATATCTCCGCTTGGCTGAAAACTGTTTGGTCGGAAGAATTCCCCCAGTGCTTGGCAATCTGGGGAACTTGACAATGCTATATTTAGGCTACAGTAATGTATTCGATGGAGGGATTCCTCCCGAGATAGGGAATTTGAGCAAGCTTGTACTTCTCGATATGGCCCATTGTGGCCTTACTGGTGCAATTCCTTCTGAGCTTGGTGCTCTGAAATATATGGATACAATGTTTTTGTTTTCCAACGCCCTCACTGGCTCTATTCCTCCTCAACTGGGTCATCTTGGGAGATTAAAAAATATGGATCTATCCGAAAACAATCTCTCTGGTGAGATACCCATGGAACTCTCGAAGCTAAAAGAGTTGAAACTGCTGCATCTATTTGAAAACAGACTACATGGCTCGATTCCGTCTTTCATTGGGGACTTGCCGAATTTGGAGGATTTGTTTCTTGCAGGGAACAGTTTTCACAGGTCTGATGCCTCAGCAACTCGGCATTAGTGGAAAGCTACTGCAAGTGAATGTTTCTTACAACGAACTCACTGGTTCCATCCCTCCGAATCTTTGCAACGGTGCAAGGCTCAAGTATTTATATATGCAAAACAATTTATTCTCGGGCCCTATTCCTGACTCTTTGGGCACATGCTATTCTCTGAAAGGAGTCTCCCTGAGGAGAAACATGTTGAATGGTTCAATTCCTGCAGGCTTGCTATACTTACCGATGCCGAAATGGATCGATTTGCAGAACAATAATCTCAGTGGGAGCATACCGGAGGGAATTAGTAATGTATCCACCATGCTATGGTGGATAGATATTTCCAATAATCGTCTTAGTGGCTCTATTCCTTCATCCATAGGTAACTTATTGGCCTTGAAGTTTCTTGTGATCGATGGAAATCAATTAACTGGTAATGTTCCGCCAGAGCTTGGCCGACTGGAGAAGATTGAAAAGATCGATCTCAGCAGAAACAGGCTTTCTGGTATGATTCCTAGGGAGATTAGTAAGTTGTCTGCTTTGAACACTCTTCTGATCTCTGAAAATCAATTAACAGGCAAAGTTCCGCCGGAGGTTGGTCGACTGAGGAAGATTGAAAAGATTGATTTCAGCAAAAACAGGCTTTCTGGTATGATTCCTAGGGAAATTGGCAACTGTATTTCTCTGACATACATTGATATTAGCCAGAACGAGTTCAGTGGTCCCATCCCACTGGAAATCGTCAGGATTCCTGTTCTCAGCTATCTGAACGTATCCAGAAATCAGTTGAACGAGAGCATTCCCAGAGAATTGCAAGATATGCGTAGTTTGACCTCTCCGGATTTCTCTTATAATAATTTTTCCGGCAGTGTTCTGAAAGGTAGTCGGTTTTCACATCTCAATGCAAGCTTGTTTGCAGGGAATCTCTACTTATGCGGACCACAGTTAGGCAGTTGTGGGTCACCACATAGCAAGCTTGGTTTTTTCTTAGGTCTCTCAGCACTGGGACTTCTACTCATCTGCTCGCTGGTGTTGGCAATTGGGGCTATCAAATTTAAGGCGAAAACCATCAAGAAAGTAGAAGACGGGAGGTCCTGGAATATGACGGCATTCAAGAATCTCGAATTTGGGAGCGACGAGGTGTTGGAATGCTTAAAAGAAGAGAACATCATTGGCAGAGGAGGAGCCGGAGTTGTGTATAGAGGTCTCATGCCCAGTGGTGAACAAGTTGCAGTGAAAAAACTAATGGCAACAGGCTCTTCAAATGATCGTGGTTTCTCCGCGGAGATCAAGACTCTGGGGGAAATCCGCCATCGGCACATAGTCAGATTGCTGGCGATTCTGTCCAACTACGACACTAATTTACTGGTGTACGAATACATGACTAATGGAAGCCTCGGGGAGCTGCTTCATGGAAACAACGGCGGGCATCTCTTCTGGGAAACGAGATACAAAATCGCAGTGGAGGCTGCCAAGGGATTGTGCTATCTTCACCATGATTGCCGCCCGCTTATCCTTCATCGCGACGTGACGTCGAACAATATTCTTCTGGACTGCGACTTTGAAGCCCATGTTGCAGATTTCGGCCTCGCCAAGTTGTTGCATCATTCTGGTGCCCCGGAATATTGCATGTCTTCAATGGCAGGCACATTTGGCTACATAGCTCCAGGTTAACTTGGTGTTTTATATTTGTCTGGGTTTTTAATTTCTGGGTTCATATGCATTCGTCCATAGCCAATTTTAGTACAGGATCGTCTACAAGTTTTGCTGTCAGTAACAAAATTTTAACCATTGAATTTACAGAGTACTCGTACACACTGAAAGTGAACGAGAAGAGCGATGTATACAGCTTCGGAGTGGTTCTGCTTGAGTTGATTACTGGGAAAAAGTCGGTGGATGAAGGCGAATATGAAGAGGGGATGAACATAACAGGGTGGGTGAAGAAGATGAGCAATCATAAAATAGAAGAAGTTATGAAAATTATAGATCCCAGACTGAACAGCGTGCCCGAGGATGAGGCGAAGCATGTATTGTTGGTGGCTCTACGCTGCATAGAAGAGCAGCCTGTCCACAGACCGAGCATGCGCGAGATAGTGTACATGCTCACATACTTTAAACCCAGTCAGTAAGTCTCACGTTCCCATATGACCAAAGAAAATAAATCTCCAATAATATGACAAAGGAAAAGAAATCTCAGAGGCCATTGTCCCCACAAGTTAAGTGTTAAGTTTTACTGTGTTTAGTTGTAATTATATCATATCTATTAATTTTTTATTTCTAACCATCCTTTTACTGAGTCTCTATTTAATAATTGCACTAAATCTTCTAACCATCATTTCATGAGTCTTTCTTCTAACAATCCTTTCACCGAGTCTTTATTTAATAATTGCACTAAATTGTGAAATAAGTATGATGTTTTATTTTTAATTATATAGCTATCATTCACAATAGTTGACTATTGGTGTTAAATGATGGTTGTAATGTTTGGGTGTGTCATTATATTTGATTATGGTTGACTATTGTTGATCATGGTGGAGAAAGTTAGATCTTATCATACTTGAATATGATTTCACCATTAGTGATGAAGGTTGACTTTGTTTACCATGGTTAATAAAGTTTGACCATAGTTAACCATGGTTGACTATTATTTGACTATAGTTGATTTTATTGAACCATGTTTGACTTTGGTTAATGATGGTTGAATTTAATGAACCATGGTTGACTACAGGTTAACTAAGGTTAACCACAATTGAGCATCGTTTACCGGTTGACGATGGGTCAAATGATGGTTGATAATATTTTACCACAGTTAACCATCAATTACCATTGTATGACAGTGGTAGTAGAATTTTGTTAACCATGGGTGATTATGGTTGATTTTAGTGAAGGTTGACCATGTTTGACCATCATTAACCATAATTGAGGATGGGTGACAAAATATCATTGAATAACTTGTCTAACCATAGTTTAACATGTATGAATATTATTTGATCATAATTTACTTTAATGAATTGGTTGACTTTGGATAACGATGGTTGACTTTAGTTAACCATTATTGACTTTTGTGAATTGTGTTTAGTATGGTTGACTTTGGTTAAGTAAGGTTGATCATGGTCAATCATCATTGACCAATTTTAACCATGGTTAATCATATTTGACTATGGGTGTCCCTATTTTGAAAATGGTTGAGTATGATTGATTATGTTTGACCATGCTTGACAATGCTTAACTATGGTAGAGTATGGTATAAATGATTGACCATACTTTACAATGATTAACCATGTTTAATTATATGTGACCATGTTTAAAAATTATTCATCATATTTAATTATGGTTAACTATTCTTAACTATATTTAAACATGATATTTTTCATGTATTTAAAGATATTTTGTTGCAAAGACATCATATATTAATATCTTTGAAACAAAATGCCTATGATGAATTTATATATATTAATATCTTTGAAACAAAATGTCTATGATGAATTTATATAGTAATAATTTTGATTTATCTTGGTTTTTTATCAAAGGACGCTTTATTAAGAATTTATACATTCATAGGTATATGACTAAGATGCAATATGTTGGTGCTTTAATATTTTATTGTGTAAAAGAATACAAACATTAATATTTTATTTGTATATAAGAATAAAAGCATTTTGGTTTACAATTATATATATATATATATATATTTTTTTTTTTTTTGACCTAAAAGTATTATATAAGTAACATAAGTAATATTAATGTGGTTGTTTGCAAATTTTTAAGATATTATAATTAAAGTTAAGCATGGTTGACTTGGATTAATTGTGGTTGATTTTAATGAACCATAGTTAATTATGGTTAATAATGATTGATTTTAGTGAACCGTAGTTAATTATGGTTAATAATGATTGATTTTAGTGAACCGTAGTTAATTATGGTTGACATTGGTTAGCTAAGGTTAAGTCACATTTGAATTAAGTTATTGACATTTATAGACATTAGGATTAATTGTAAATTGAATTAAGTTATTGTTAGGACCAGTATGATTAATTGAGTTAATTAAGTTAAATTGAGTTACTGTCAGTTAATTTTGAGTTAAATTGAGTTATTGTCAGATAATTTGAGTTAGTTTGAGTTTAATTGAGCTGTCCTCAATTAAAGTGAGTCAATATCTAGTTGCTTTAGTTAACTAAAGTGACTATCAGTTAGTTAGAGTCAGTTGTCCTCAGTTAATTAATGTATTTTTTTATTTAAAGTAGGCAATCTTCAGTTAATCAGATGAATTTGAGTAATCCTCTGTTAATTTGAGTATTTGTTGGTCAATTTGAATGATCCTAGGTCTATGGAAGTGTTTTCAAGGAAATTCGAGTCGGTATGTGTAATTCGAGTTGCCTTCATGCATGGGGAGTAATTAAAGGGTAATTTACAGTTAGTTATGGCGAGTTTGAGTAGTTGTTGATAAATTCGAGTTAGCTAGTGACTAGGATTGTTTTTGCCAGTGGTTTAGAGTTAGACTCAGTGGATTCAAGTTACTATGTTGAGAACTTGAATGTGTCATTCAGTGGTCTTGAGGAGCACTCCGTGATTGAGAGTTGTTTCTTAGTAGTATGTAGTCAATCTCTTGGAGGAAATTCGAATTGGTCTAGAGGGATTCAAATTGATCAGAAGGTCATTCATTCTTTCATGGTTGGGTTTGTTGGTCAGTGCAGGGGTTTCTTTGACAAGATTTATGAATGCCAAAGAGGGATTTGGCATAGGATTGTGCACACAATTACACTATTGTCTTGCAAGATAATGACGATCCTGCAAGGAGGATTATAGAGAGTCTGGGTTAATGTGATGAACCTGCAATAATTAATTAATGCAAATACATGAGATATCAGAAATAATAGAACTCATAATCACTTTTATACTGATCATGGGCCACTTCGAGGGGGCAACCTCCTTTGAGCAAGCTCAATACAATTAACTTCACGGTGCCTTCAATGACCTCAACACACACTTATATACTAAGTCTATGCCCAATACTATGAGTCAAAACCATGGGACATATAATACTACGGGACGACTTACAAAGCATATACGTCCAATACTATGCGTCAATACTATGGGCTAATATAAACTACGGATCAACAAATACTACGGGACGACTTACAAAGCATATGCGTCCAACAACAATATACTAACATAGTAAAGAGAAGGGTTGACATAGGTTCCTAATAGTTAACTATTCTCCATTGAATTCGAATGCTCTAGTAGGGTTTCAAATGGTACATTTTGCACCAGAAGGTCAAGAAGTGTTGTGACAGGGTGAAGTGGTGAATATTCACCCTAAATTTGTGTGGCATGAGAGGGGGATAATCCTGAGCAGAGACTCCATTGTTGCACTTTCCTTCTAGGAGAGGGGGATAATCCTAAGCAAGTATTGTTCTTGTTGATGCACTAGGACTTTTAGTAGAGGGGGATAATCCTAAGCAAGTAATCTAGTTATTGTGCTCATCTTGCAGGAGAGGGGGAGAATCCTATACAAGAGAGTTTTAATTGTGGTAAGTGGTGCTCTCGGAGAGGGGGTAAAATCCTGTGAAGGATACCACATTGTCCATATCTCATCTTTCGAGAGAGGGGGTATAATCCTGAGAAAGAGAGCGTAGTGATCATAAACTTGTCTTTTAGGAGAGGGTGTATAATCCTGAGAAAGAGGGATTGGTGATCATGTTTTGTCTTGAAGAAGGAGGGAACTCCCGTTTTACAAGTCTTATCAATAGAGATCGAGTTAGAGGAGCCCTAACCATGTGAATTCCAATACCTCAGCTTAGGGGTGACCTGCACAAGGAGTTTTGGCTTGACAATGTCTAAGGATGGGATGAAAGTTTTCCGATTGATGTCAGTTACACCCTTATTATAGATAAGTATTTATGCCATTTAAACTTGATCAAATCCGAGCTGGGTTTGAAGTATGAATTTTATTTCTATAATTCTTCTATAGTTAGATGCCTAAATTCTGCGTCCATAGAACGATGAAATGTTGATTGTTTACTGTCACAAATGAAGTCTTGTGAATATAATGTAAATATGATTTATTAGTAGGTTATATGGAGACGGGAAATTTCCCATAGGTGTGATGACAGTTAGTAAACATGTGAAGATATTGTGGTCTAAATGTATTCATGTGTCATTACACTACATTGCATGTAGAATGGGGAGCTAGGTTGCATTGGAAGAGCAGTCTTCCTTAATGGTTGAATGTTTTTAAAATTTTTGATTTGACTGGCATGTTAGCCTAAACCTTACAGAGTATTATTATGTTCAGTATTACAAAATGAGAAATTAGTGACTAAAAAAATGACTAAAATTCACATATAAACGACTATTTTTGAGTCGACGACTAATAGTAGTTAATTTGCAGTATCTTATAGCTCGACTAAATTAGTCATATTTATTTTAGTCATTAATAGTTGTCTTTTTTAGCCATATATTTGGTCATTGATTTAGTCATTAATTATCACAATTAATGACCAAATATACGACTAAATAAGACAATAATTATTAATTACTAAAATAAATACGACTAAGTTAGTCGAGCTATAACATATTGCAAATTAGCTACTAATAGTTGTGTATATGCGAATTTTAGTCATTTTTTTAGTCCCAAATTTATCATTTGTAGTAGTCATTTTTTTAGTCACAAATTTATCATTTGTAGTAGTCATTTATCTCTATTTAGTAGTTTCATATTTATTATATAAAGACTAATTTAGTACTTTTAGATTATTTAATTTTGTTTCATTATTAATTAATATAAGTGACTAATTTAGTCCTTTATTCATTTTATTTGTGTTCATCATTAATCAATATAAATTAATTAGTATGACAGTGTGACTAAATTAAAAAAATGTCATACAATATCCATGCTCATGTAATATGAAAACACATGTGAATCATACAAATTCAAATTAGTTAATTAAAATACTAAATAATATCAAGTACAAACATATATAATTTCAACCATATCAATCATATTATATGAAATGTCAAGTATTACAATATATATGAGTTTCCAACTGAATATCCACTAATGGACTAGTACTGGTCCATGAAAAAAATTGTTTCCATACTTTACATGAAAATCATCTACATCGATGACTTTTCAAAATATTACAATGGCCATTGAGTGAAACCTTGGCAATGCCAATAGAAATCCATTGATTCCCTTTTTTTCATTTAACCAACACCCACTATGGTTTCTCACATATTTCTTCCCAACATGTGTCCTCTATTTTCCTTGAAGTCCTTGACTCTTCCTATGTAGAAGCTCTCTTTTGACTTTATGATTTGAGACTTGATATTTTCCATCCTCTGGAAATTCGACACTGTAAAGGTGAAGAGACAAGGTATCAATTAATATTGAATTAAAGAATGTTGCAAAACGCACTACTAAAAGTACCAAAACTGTGTCATGAAGGACTTGCACGAAAATTGTTCATTCCCAATACAAAAATAATAAAAAAATACTATAAAAAAATTATCATTCCCAATACTAACAAAATTACGCATTATTTCCCATATAAAGTGGTAATCTTGAATAAAATACTAATGTGCTAAAACACATCACAAATTCCAATTCTCCATATGTTTTAAGGAGTTTTTAACATATAAATAAAATAAAATATTAAATAGCTGCTCTAATATTTGTGCGGTTGTTGGTAATCTTGGTCACTATTAGTAGATAACATATACTAGCTTACAAATCCTACACTTTGTTGTAATTTGCACAATGAATAGAGGACACCTATAGCTTCCCTTTTGCATAGTGGAAGTGCTTTAGATTGATTTACTTGTTGTCGATCATTTCCATATGCATAAGGAGCATAAATGTACATATTTGTATCTTGAGGTTGTGGTGCATAGCCATAAACTACATCATATTCTTGTCCATACCATAATAAACCCCATTCAAACCCATTCCATTGATTTGGATCCAGTTGTTGGGGTTGAACCCAACCTGCAATCTGCACCTACAGCAAAATAGATACTTAATATGAATTCACATCATGATTAAGATTTCCCTTTACAACAACTACACCACTAAAAACACTTACTTGTTTGTTTGTAGGAATTCATCCCCAAGGAAGACGAATTGCTTGTTGAACAAGTACTGTACCATGTTGCATTTGCAATCCTTCCTCTACAGAAGCCCTATAGATAGAATTATTGTCAAAAACATTAAATGAAAGATAAATTCAAAATATAAGAAATTTCCAACTTTTTTGTATACATTTAATTCAATACACATAATCAACTTGAAATTTGAACACTGCCTTCAAAAATTCCAGATGCTACATGAAGGTTGTTGTGGCAAGCTTATGCATGTTCAGAAAAGGAAGAGTGAAAATCTACATTCAAATGCTTTGCATTGTAGCCCGAGATACCAAAATTGACCAAAATATACTAAATAAGAAAGCTTGCAATAGAGACTCAAATCTTAATAATCGATGTTTGTTACAAAACTGGACAAATCCACATCGTTTTCCCACTAGTATTTTGGCATTTACAAGTTCTCCAAACAGGAAAAATACTTGTCTCAGCATGTCATCCGTCACAATGGGATCCAATCCACCAACAAATATATGCACCTAAAACCCATCTAGAATAAGAATATAAGAAACATATTGTTTGAAGAAATGAGAGCATGCAAAAAGACAAACAACATAGAAGCACACATAATTGTATTATTTGGATCATTATCTGAGGCAACTACTAGAGGAGGAATTGCCTCTGCTACAAACAAAGCACTTGTAAGCAGTCCAGAACGTAAAAATAGAGAACATAATAAATACTAAACAAATGATAAATCTCAATAAATTATCACATAGAAATCCCTACATTAATAAATAATGACAAAACAGTTCATAAAAAATAAACATAACCGAAATTGATGACAAATGCAATAAGCTGAAAGGAGCAATCATGCCTGATCTGATGAACTAGTAACCAGGATGCTACATAATAACTGTCAGTGTCATCGTTGATAAAAAAACAAGACTTCAAACTAGCTAAGGAATAGAATAAACAACCAATGAAAAGTAACTTGTGAAAATCTTCTACAAATTACGAGTAAATGATGCATGACAAGAATATTAGGCATGCATAGGAAATGGGGAAGCAAAGCGTAAAATAGGATAAACAATACCAACATATGGGCATCCATCTTTTAGTTTCACAAAACCAAATGCAACATGGTACAAAAGGATTTTTTCCAGAACTGATCTTACATTAAATTTTAACCTATAAATTTTGCAGTCGTTGCTCTACCCAACGAAGAATGGAAAAAATAAACAATTAACATCACAAGGTTTAACAAATAATCTAAGTTACTGGATACTCCATGGTAACTTATTTTTTGGATTTATTTCAAAATTTTAAATACATGAATGGTATCTTGATTTTGTATGTCTCTTGGTGTCTTTTGTGTGTATATATACGTGTGTGAGTATGTGTGTAGTCTGTTGGGTTGTGAACTAGAAGCAACTTGATGTAGTTGTTGTAGAAATGACCCAGGTTCAAATAAAGGCAGGCTCACAACTTCGCTTCACAAATTACACCTCCCCAAGTTGACCTTCCTCTAAACTTAATTCTTGAAAGTAGGCCAAAATCAACACCACCACCACATGGCACAAATGAACAGAGGCAAATTTTATGCAGAGGCATTGAATAGATGGATTTTGAAGGTTGAAGTATACTTTAGTCTTAAGAAATGATGAAATTTGCACAAGCCACACTATACTAGTGGGAGTCACACAATAGATTATGTGATATAAAGAAGAGCATTTAAGAACATGGCACAAGTTCATATTGGCCATGCATAATGAGTTCCATCACTAAAAGCACTATGACAACTAGTACACTAGGTGACAACAACTGCACCTATGCAGAGTTCAAACTACTGAATATTACACAAAAAATCCATAACTTGATGACACATATTAACATTCAAGAGCCATCATGACAATTTCTTCAGCTACTATACTAGACATAAAAAATATATACAAATTTGAAGCTTAAAGAGTAAAAAGGATTAACATTGTCAGATAGTTGTCGGAAGTTCCTGTTATTAAGAAAATAAGTAATTGAGCATTCCTCTAGAATGTAAGGGAAGAATCATTGTAAAGTTAGTGCATGTACATCAAAAATATGGACATGATATATGGGATTACTTATTCTACTACCAAATGATATATGTCCATGCCTAATAAATAATAATAAAATGATCAATTAAGACATAACTTTACAACATGTATTTACCTCTCTCTTTCTTCAATTAAATAATTCAGTTGATGTCTTAGCTTCTGCACTTCATGTTCTACATCATAATCAAGTAAATGTATTCAGAAGGTTTCCCACTGAGTTCCTTTGACAACTATTTAGAGCATCTTCCAAATTACAAACCTTTTCTAGTGACTCTTCATTCTGACACCAAGCTTTTTCTGCTATCTTTTGTACTTGTTGATTATCTAATACAAACTAATATGAAAACATAGAAGCAGATGACAAAATATTAGAGGAACTTCTGTTATATTTTGTACATTGTAGCTTGCTTACTAACAAGCAACTTCTCCATAGAAACAGGTAACAACACAAATATACAGATCAAGTATGAAGAAAACATGCAAATATAGGCTATATCTTAAACATGGTTGCTAAGCAACCGATGCATGGAAGAATAAATACCATATTAAGATCTCGTCTCACTTGACCTAATGAATGGGAATACAATGGGACAAACAAAAAAACAATATATTTTAACATTTTTCTAGTTCTTATTTATCAAAATAAGCAGTTGAGAAAACAATTACTAAATGAAAGTACTTAGAAGGATAAGAGAGTAGAAGCAAGCTAATTGTACATATTGAACCTACAATAAGCATCAAGCACAAACAATAGGCTTAAAATTTGAAATTTGTTACCCCCATTTTCACATGGGTGACCTGTAGGTGTTTTCATCAAGGTGAATGGGTTGTTCTGGGCATTTTTGCAACATTAAGGAATATTAAATTTCAATTTTGGGCACTGAAAGGCTCTATAAAATCAATTTTAAGAATGTCTTTGAGCAGTTTTTTGCAATTTTCAGCAGACCATGGGCACTATACATCCTCATGCATCATGGAGAGAAGACATAAATCAGTTTTGGATGGCAGTGCCATCATCTACAACAGTATGCATTCAACCTTGTAGTAGAAACATCAATGGGAAATGGTTGCAAATAGTATTTGTAATCCTTTTCAGGGAAATATTGGGTAGCTAAGGAAGCATAATAGTCTTTGATATTTGTAACTCCTACATGCTTCCATATCAAGGAAAGCAATTGTGTTAGGGGAGGATATGCTTCAATGGGTTGTGGCATATTGACACTCATGGAAACTAATCAGAGTGGAAATTCTCTTTTTCATTTAAATGAAAAATAATGATGCCTTAATTAACACACAACATGCTAGATCCCTCTTGGTATGACAACTCTCTAATTTGTTACAAAGACTTCAATTCTCCAGCTACAACTGGAAGGAGGCTACAACCCCATACTTTATAGGCTACAACCTGAAGGAATCCTTAGCTCCCTAGATTTCCTTGCCCCGTCCTGCCACCCTGATATGAAGATAGTAACTGAAACTACTGAACCACAAACTTCACTGATCCTGCGGACTTGCTATCCAACACTTGTACCCAATCTGTACCACACTGCACAACCACTGTCACTACTCATCAACTGACCACTACTCATCAACTGTTCACTGCTCATCAACTGTCCACTGACCACTGCACCACAACTGCTCCACACTACTCATCAACGGACCAATCAATCTGTCTGCACCAATCAATCTGTTGTTCACATCATCCGGCTCAGTCAATCTGATTCTAACCAACTGCACACCAAACCCTGAATCTGCTGCTGATAACCTCTGCACTCTTATCACTGCCAAATCATCCATGTATACCAACAAGTCATTTTACTGCCATACACTGCTCATGTACATCCTTGTACACCTCGTCATACACAGTCACTGAAAAAATAATCCTTCTCTACTTCCATTGAACATAAGGCATGCATCGTCATGCATCATCATCATAGGTATGCATCATCGTCATAGGGTATGCATCATCATCATAGGTATACATCATCGTCATAGGGTATGCATCATCATCATAAAATATGCATAATTGTCACTTCAGTGTGCACCATGTATTCATCATCAACATCAAGTATACATCATAATGCATAGGAGAGCATCATCACACTATGGTATGCATGTACATCATATTGTATAGGAGTGCATCAAATTCATAGAGTGTACATCATTATCACATGCATTATCATCATAAAGTGTATAATATCATAGCATAAAGGTATGCAACATCATCATCATATCCTCCATAATGACTTCAAATATATATACCAATATATAGGCTCACATACTAATATCAAAGATGAACTCTATCCATGAGAGACATGTGCCATTACAAGAGAAACCCAGAAGCATGAGCCATACCTTTTTGAAGATCATAAGGTCAAGAAACAATATACAAACCAAAATAAACTCTATATCATGTCATCACATATCCCTCGTAACAAGCTTTCCAACGAGCCAAGAAGTTTGTAATTCCGATTCTGTATGAGAAAGTTATGCCAATTTTAGTAAAGATGCCCAAAAATTTCTCCTCCACAAAATTTCGCACTTTTCTCCAAGAGTTGCGAAATTCCAATTGATGAGCAAATGAAATGTTTGATATTCTATTTATATAGGTCATGGAAGAAATTTATTACCTCAAACAGGGCCGACATGTAATTCAAAATTACAAATAATTAAATTTTCTTTTGTTAGGTCGGCTCACCCAAAAGGTGGGGTACACCAACTTAAAAAATTCATATCTCTTCAACCATAAGGAGTTAGAAGATGCTCCACATATCAATGGAAATGGCTCGACGAGAACTATCTCCCTATGATGGGTTTATTTGCAAATTCTTGGTCTAATACCCTTAAATTATTCAATGTGTCCAGGACGTCAAAGACCCCACACATGAGGGTGCCAAAGACCATACCACTAACTACAAGAGTTTCAAAGTCTTCTTCAACATATCAAGGCACGTCCATGGGATCTACCTCCATCTACATCCCAAGAGCCATATAACCACAAATAGGACCATACATCACCATGGTTCAAGACCCAAGGCACCACATGCAAGGGTTTCAAGGACTCTTTCAAGGATATCATATAATATTTAAACAAGATACTTTCCATGGACTTCAAGCCCATCACATAGGACTCCATTGCCAAGTGATGAGGGAATCATGACCAGGGATTCTATCATATCAAAGGCTCTAACAATCATGGGCTTACAAACCACCATATGTATGGATTCCAAGACCGAAATCATTTCCAAATGCACCATCAATGATCATATAGTGTCCAAGGGTCATCATGCCGCCATTTATGTGGGTGCCAGACCTTCTCATGCATAATGACCATATCCAAGGGTTCCATGACCCCAACAAGGGATACATGGGCATCAAGATATTCATCAAGGGTTCCAAGTCTTCATCAAGTCATTAATGACCACATCATCACCTTTAAGGGGACAAGGACCATTAAGCCATCAAATGTGGGTCCAAGGACTTCTTCAGGGCTTCTTCATCAAGCAAGGGGCTTCATAGGCTTCTTCAACCACCTCAACCACACCAGGAGATATACAAGGGTCAAGATCCATCATGACATCACCTGTGGGGTTTCTAGACCTTCTCTTGGGGTACCATGACCTCAATAAACACAAATGACCACTGAAAGGTTCATTTGGACTCTTGCAACTTATTCAACCCACCAAGGACACTTTCTAGAATATTAGGGCATAGGTTGTGGTACTGGAAAACAACTAGGGAACCAGAGAAACACCTTAGGGGTACTTAAACACTCTAAAGGGTGTTCAGGGCTTTTGCCATTTTCCCAAGGCCTCCAAGGGCTTCAAGCTTGGGCTTGGACAAAGTCAAAAGGTCTCCTCTTGACACAAACAACCACAAACCAAACACTAACCCTCAGGGGCTCCACAAGGGGCACCAAGACTCAACTGTTGGCATCAATGACCAAGCACTGTTGGCATCAATGACAACTTAATCAACAATCTCCCCCTTTGTCATTGATGACAACACTCAAACTCCTTTTCATAACAATCTCTCCTTGTCACAGTTTCTCTCCCCCTTTGGCATCAATGGAAAAGGGAAAATCCTTTTAAAATACAGCTCCCCCTCAGGGCATGCTCCCCCTGTCAACAACTTCTCTTCCTTTTTGCATCAATGGCAACGAGAACTTTCTTTAGCAATATTGCTCCCCCTATCACTGGGCACTATTGCTGCTTGTATGTTGGAATCAACTGTGATCTTTGATCTCAATCCATGATAATCAGGTACATAGTTCCTTTTACACTTCATAACATTGATCGATAGTCTTCAAAATGGTATTGGATTTTTCCCAAAAATTTCATCATTTATGTTTTGATCAATGGAGTAATCTATTGAGTTTCTTCTCCATACTGTGGTAGATTGATTGTTGTTCATGACATTCGATTGAACTTGCTTTCTTCTCCAAACTTTAACTTCTCCCTGCATCCTGCAATGTTTTGCAAAATGACCATAACGATAACAATTATAACATTGAACGAAAAACATACCTTGATTTCTTTCTGGAGTGATTTTTTCATGAGCTCTGCAATGGATGGCTTTGTGACCATAATTGTTACATTTGTAGCAGTGACCACTGAATAATATAGGATATGTCTGAGCAAAGGATCTTTCTTCTGTATAACTGTTAGTCTTTTCTTCTTTTTCCCTGAAACTCTTGCTTTCTTCAATGTTCTTTTCGATCTTAGAATTTGTTTCTAGCTGAGCAGCTGTCTTGTCCAAATCTTCCTTCAGAGAGAGGATCTTCAATTCTTGCCTTTGACAAATTTCTATCTTTTCTTGGAGTTGTATTGATAGGTCTTCTTCTATTTTCTTGACTTCTTCTACCTGTCTTTTCAGATCAATAATATTGTCTTCCATCTGTCCTTTTGAGTTATGTTTTTCCTCATGAGGTTTTTGCAGTTGTCCTTTTAGTACTTGATTTTCTTTTCTGATCTCTGAGAGTTCCTTTTCAAATTCAAAATTCGTCAGACATACCTTTCGTAATTCTATCTTCAAGGATTTGATTTCAACTTCTTGTTTTCTTCTTAGTTTCTGTTCAATCTCATGACTGAACTGAATTTCCTTTTTGTCACTTGAATATCCTTTCTCACTGGTGGTACTTTCCTTCTGCAATTTTTCAAGTAAGGTATTGATCTCATTATCTTTGTCTTGAAGTTTGCGAGTCAATTCTTTCTCCTTATCTTCTAGTTGTCTTTTGAGCCTGTCAATTTCTTCTGATTGTCTTTTATTTTCAGCAGCTGACTTCTCAAGTTGATCCTTCAAAGAGTTAGATATGGCTTCTTTGATTCTGGTAGCTTCTTCAACTTGGAGGTTTAGATCAACTATAGTCTGTGTGGCCTTCTCACAATCTTCTTGATTCCTCTTCTCAGATTTGTCCAATTGCTCTTGCAATACCTGGTTCTGTTCACAAAGTTTCTCAACCTTTTGCAAAGCATTAGTAATATCATTGTTTAAACATTCATTTCCATCATTTATCAAGAAACAATGAGATTCATCACATTTTGATGTATTACAATCTATGAATTTTGAATAGCACTTATCCTCTATACCCGCTAGACATATTTCTTCAAAAACATTACAAACAGGGTGTTCAATAGACTTACCTTCATACTTACCTGGATCTTGTACTGACCTTTCTATGGAGTTGTCTTCTGCTTTCTGTTCTTCAATGGAGTAGAGTTGATCTAACTTCAGTGACAATTCTTCAATTGAGTTGCACTTTCCTATTTTTTTCTTTTGGAGATCTATCAGATCTGCAGTCATGAGTTTCATAACTTCTTCTTCATGTTCCTTAGAGGAGTAGAGATGTTCTATTTTGAGCCATAGTTCCTTAGCAGTGTTGCACTTTCCAATATTCTCTTTTACGGAATCTGATAAGCCTTCAAGAATGGATTCCATAGCCATTGAATTATTTTTCTTTGCTTCCTTCTGAGATGATGTTTTCACTTTCTTCGGATGATTGTACCCAGTAAGCACTGACTGCCATACCCCACTGCCTTCTGCTTTGAGATAAGCCTGCATTCTTATTTTCCAAATCAAGTAATTTGTCCCACAAGACAATCCATTCATTGAGAACCTCATGGTGTGTCAAGGATCTCCTTCAAGCTGGTAAGGCTTTCTGTGAAGGACCCGCTCTGATACCAATTGTTGGACACACCGAGCACACTGAGAGGGGGGCACACTTTTGGTTGTTTCTCTATTTCTAAGGAGGTGTCCCATGCACTATGAGCATAAATCCACCTAGAAACTCTCCAATGCACTCTATTTAGTGATGACAATAATAGAGGCAATCATGATAAAAATCAGGATGAACAATGAGAGAGAAGAGAGAGTGTTGGCATAGCTAGCCACCCCAACCTGTGCAATAGGATGATAAGTTCCCTATGTTTCTGCTACCCATTTCTAAGGGTGAGACACTACCTAAACCTGACAATGATGGTTGGAAACTGATTATTACCAATCTGTTTCCCAATGTTGGGCTCATTTACTAATGTTGCTCAATGGATATCTGGTTATTTTGGGGAACTCAACCAGTTAGATATTGTCATTCAGATACTTTAAGAACATGATATATATATTTTCCCTAAAGGCCAATATTAGCATTATGGGTGCTTGGTATGATACCAGCTTCATTTTGAGCTTAGCTAGTGTGGCCGTTGCAATGGCAGTTCACTTTTTGTTTTTGCATGAAGTGAGTACATGCATGTCTTTTTTATATTAATAGCTACAGGAATCATTTTATCAAAAGAAAAAAAAAATCCCGACATTGATAAAATTGAAGAACAAGCAATGCTGTGTTGAAAACTAAAGACCGATTTCCTTTATGTAGTCAATATTTCTTAATACTTTCACGTGTCTGGAAAATCTTATACTAGTTTGATATACAACATATAAAGGTTCAAAACATCAATTGGGAAGAGCTCAGGTGGTTAGGGAAAAATTGCTATCCTCTCCACCTCTGTTCAAATCTTGTGATATGTTCACTCTTTGTGAGAAATTGTTGATTGAGATTCTTTATGAACCACAAGCTTTGAAATTTTTTTCCTATACTTAAAATTTTTGGAGAAAAGCTTTTCTATCTCATTATATTATTTCAGTATATGAAGCCGAATTATTTTCCATATTAAATACATATTTTTCCAAATAAATGCGATTGAAATTATCTAACTCTTTGTTTTATACTTTTTTCTATGACTCAAGAGTGAATATTCACTCTTGCAATTCAAATTCATTTTATCCTCTAAATAGTGTTTTCTTTATAAATTTTCCTTCCTATGAATAGTGAATTGCTTCAAGTATAAACCCACCCATCACTTAGGGCTAAACAACAACATAAAATCTCATAACTTTATCCATGGAAAATCAGGCCGACTATTTATTACCAAATGGGCATTATTTGAGCAAATCATTGAAAATTCATATGCACCAAAGAACAAAATTCTTATAAAATAATTTAAAAGTCTAAGCATAAATGGTTAAAATAGCATATTGGTTACTCTTTGAGTCTTTTAGATAATATTTTCTCCAACATGTGTTGTTAACACATTTTCTTAATTTGTATATTCAACACAATCAAATAGCCAACACATATATAAATATATAGTTCCTTATGAATTCATTTATCATCCTAATCCTATTCTTAAAGAAAAAGAACAAACAGTAAAAAAAATAACACATCTGCAAGACATTTAAGTAGTTCAGGAAAAACAAAAAAACCAAGAGCTGCAAATTTCCAATACACCCTACACTAAGAGAAGGGCCACTGGGCCACATGTATTAAGGATGAATTCAAGTTAAAACACATAGTCCAAAAATATAATAATAAAAATACCTATGTGAGGACCCAAACTTGTATCAAAACTAACGTCACATGGCAAGACTGTAAGCTATTTGTTTCCTTTCGAAACAAAGGTGCAAGACAACATTTTAAGGAGACAATTCCCCTATAGCTCAGAGAATCGAGAACATTTAATAATGATCTTGCAATTCGCGTCAGAGCTAGAATTGATATGTTTTGAAAGGATGTAGACTCCTTTCCCTTTAGGGCACAAGCCCATATGCTATCAATCTTCGCTTTCATAGGAAGAGGATCTCCATGTAACTCTTAAGCCCATATGCTAAGTTGCATTTTACAAAGAAAATAAAAACTTGTGACAAAACATACGTATCTAAAGAAACACTCATAATTAATAATGAAAATCCTTTCTTCTGAGTCCAAAAGGTCACTCATCAACAACTAGAAGAGCAGCTTGCAAAAATAGGAATCAGGTCACTTGTTATTCTTTTAATCCGCTGCTATACTTATTAGTTAATGATTAAGTAAGATAGCTAACAGTTAAGCCCATAATCAGTAATGTTGTAGCTGTCTGAGGGAACAACCTAACCTACAAGATCTAGGGTAGATATATTACAAATATACTAGACCAATGCCCTATGCCTAATTTATGTAGATAGTCAACAAGAAGTGACTGCCCACTTTATATGTGTTATCGAGTATTCTCGTGATGATTAAATAAAAGCAACAATACTTATTATCAAAAGGAAGTGATAGGAAAGAACTAACTAGATAATGAGGTGATAAAATGTATAGCCTATAGGTGAACCAATATTATCACTTGTTGAGCTTCTTGAATGGCCTTAGTAAGAGCCTGCAAAATGAGGAATTAGATTATCTACAAAAATGCAATGTTACGAAGAGATATAAGACAAACAACTAATGTTTGAAAATAAAATTCATACAAAGAACTACTCAGACATAATGTATCCTGAGAACCATGAGACTTGGCATTGGCCAAGAATTGTGAGACATATTCTATACTGATTTGCAAAGATATTATCATAAAATTAGTGTTGTAGAGATATATTTTTAGACTCTAGCCACAAAAGGTGCTTTTAAAGGTGTTTAGCAATAATCATCACAAGAATATTAATTTTAGTTGCATACCACTAAAGCATGCGTGGGATGGCCAAACCGAGAATGCATGGTTCCCATGCTAAGAAGCACAGCCTGGAACCTTCCAGCTGAAAAATCTCCACTGTTCTCGAGTCCTTCCTTCCTTACATTGAAATGAAAAGAGACAATATTGCTTAGAATGTGCATTTCACATAAGTTTAATAGCTCGACTAGCAAATGGGATTCAAAAAAGCATTAAAAGCTATTCATTTAATCAAAAACAAACCGAGGCTTCAACAAAACTGAAATGCAACAATTGTCATTTATAAAAGTCATCAGTTTTCATTTATAAAAATATATATGAATATATGTTAAGTAGACTAAAAAATTTCATCATATAGACCACCAACAAATAATTCTCAAAAGGAGAAAATATATATTCATAATGTTTTTCATTTCAAAGTATAGACTAACCAAATTCATCATACAGAGTAGAATGAATAATTATTAAATAAATATTATATATTCATGTCTTTTTTCTCATTGTGTTTGTATATATTATATATTACTCTATAACGCCAATTTCATTAAATTTAGACATATTAGGCCAATTTTGGACTAAGAAAGTGTGAATTTCGACTTTGAAAGTGTCAATATCAACCTTTTTAAAGTACAAAATCAGGTTCTGAAAGTGGCAATATTGGCTTTGAAAAAGTGTGTTTTTCTATTTGAATAGTGTGTTTTTTGACTACTTATGAACCTTAAAAGTTTGAATTTCAAATAAAAAAATGCAAATTTTGATTGGGACGAATGGGACGGATTGGGAATGGTAATTATCATAGTATGGGATGATATCATCTCTGTAGATTTTGCTCGTGTAAGATATCATATCTGTAGATTTTGCTGGAGTGATTGTACAATTATCTAATAGTTTGTGAGACTTCAGGCCTGGAAATTGACGGCGTGTAGAACGTATTTGCTTCACTGGAACATATTTGACATGTTTGCTTGGAATTTACCCTTGTGTCTACAGGCATGCATAATTTAAACCCATCAAATCGACGTCCACCAAATTTACTTATCCATCATAAACAAATACTAGTAAAATTACTGATTTGGTACTTGTTGCAATTTAGTCGTTTAGTAATTAAGATTGGGAAGATTTACATGAATTTAATGAATTGAAAATTTTCATCAGATTTATGCTTGTTTGATGCGCTTGTGACATGAGTGTAATGTGCTTCTTAGATGCACTTGTGACCTAAGTGTATTGTGGCATTTTTTAGAGGGAGACGAAATGGATTTCTGTACCAACTTTGATGTAAATAAAAAATACCGGCTTGCTTGAGGTATGTCGATTTTTTTCAAGTTTCGTATGGCTTAGGGGTTCTATTTTGATGATTTTGAAATGTAGTAATTGGTAGTATTTCGATGGAATTCCTGCTTTTTAAAAACTTTTTCGATGGGATTCCTTCTTTTTTAAATTTTTTTATGGCAGTTATGTTTTGTGGTTGGTTTTTAGGTTTTTTTACATCCTTTTGAATTTTAATTGTGTAATATTTCATGAATAAACAAGACATTGAATAAGAGAACAACAAGATGATTACTGGCAATTGTAAATAATATAAACAAATTGATGTCTTTAAATAAAGAGAGTGTGGCCCTCATATTTGTTTTGGATTTTGATTTTTTTTGCTTTTGGAATGGGGTGGAAAGCCACTGTATATTTTATTTATTTACCAAGGAAAGTAGGGGATCATTGCTTGTTACCATAGATGCACTTTATTTTAACGTGGATTGGAAATCATCCATATATTTTATTTATTTACTCAGAAAAGTATGGGATCATTGCTTATTACTGTACATCAATTTTACTTTTGGCTTGAACTGAAATTACCATGACAATGCCACAGACAGAGGCTCTCAAGGCTGATATACCCATTTTTATCACTGTTTTCTTATATCTATATCTATATCTATATATATATGGTGAACACCTGTGGGATCGACCTTTGTGTTTAATTGCTGCAATATTATATAACTTTGCATGTTTCATTCAATAGGGATAGGATGAACTCTATTTTTCACATTGTTTATTTATTACTGTGCCTTCGTTGATTTTGGAAAGGAAGGCTTGTTTTCACGAGAATGCTCCACACATTAATTTATGTAATTTCATTGCTTTTAGAAAGAAGAGATCTCTGCCAGCGCATGCTCAAATTGCTAGTAATTGCTTATTGTATTTTCTTGTTTGTTGGGAATTAGAGGGGATGATCGGGCGACCTTCCTATTAATGCCATTCCTTGTTGCTACATATTTATTATGATGTCAAGGATCTTGGCGATCCCACCATGGTTCCATCCCAAGCCCCAAATTATTCGACTGTTGTGTCATTATCGTGATATTAAAGATTCCACATTTCCTGGAATGATCATTTGCATACACAAATTGTTTGACTATTGTTACATAAAACGTAAAATGTCAGGCACTAAAAACATGTTACCGTCATCAAATTTTTAATTGACAGGTACATAAAATTTGAAATTCCAGGCCTTTTCGTGACATTGACGAGGAACTGGAACATAATTGTACAAGTAAACTTCAATTCGACGAGCATTATGGATGACCATCATCAGGAGGAAGAGGTGAAGAGGAAGATGCTCAATAGGGAACATATCCTTTTAGAGGATAGTCACAGAGTCTCTTCTGCTCATAGGATAGTTTGGAGGCAATGTAGGATTTTTGAACTGGACAAATCGTTTGAAGTGCAGAAGGAAATCCAAGGTGTGGAGCAGGATCTCTAGAAAAATATTGGTAAAGATACCTCGTAGGAGGAAAGCCATAAGCTGGAAAATTTGGTCATGGACCCCGAGAACATTGCTGGCCATTTAACCCTGTACGAGTGAACTATTTCCCGTTACTGGGTAATGAAAAACTTAGTGGGGTATGCTCTTACGGACCGTATGCAAAAAGAGGATCCGGTGCAGAAAAAGATTCAAGATGAAACCAGGGAGATGAACCAGAAGATGGAATTCTTGCTGCAATACATGGGCCTCCGTATTCTTGATGCTACCACGACTGCGCTGGAAGAAAATCTTGGTAAAGATACCTTGCAGAAGGAAAGCCGAGAGTTGGAAAATCCAACCATGGCCCCAGGGAACACTGCTAGCCGTTTAACCATGTATGAGAGAACTGTTACCCTTTACTTGTTAGTTCTTCAGATATTAATTCAATCTAATCTAGGATCTTAACTAAATCAACAACATGTACAGTATATCAAGCATAAAATACAAGAGACAAGAGACACAAAACATTTCACCGGGGAAAACCAAGAAGGTGAAAAACACCGCAACTTCCTCAGAGATAGAATAAGCATCAATACAATGATCACCATGATCAAACCCAAGAGATAGATATCTACAATAACATGCTCCTCCTCCACTTGTGCGCACCCTTCTCTTCTCTCACTAATGCGAAGTGAGATAATGGGACAATGTGTGAAATGAGAGAGACACACTCTCTATTTATACACTAACTTCACTTGACCTTTACTCAACTAGGTCGGCCCCAAATTAACCACATAACATAATGCTGACTGGGACGACCCCCAATAGGGTGGTCTAATAACCCTTTGACCCACATGACTCATATAGGGCTGACCCCATCAAGGTGGTCTAATAACCCATCACATATAAGTTGCGACACTTACAATATAACTTGCGACACTTGCAAGTACACATGACAACACTTCCAATCGGAGGAATAATACATCTCCGTTGGGGATACAATAAAGTAAAAATACAATATACAAGTGAATATATTCTGAAGTTACAAATACATCAACACTCCCTCTTAACTAGGAAGGTATTCTCTTGACACAAGTCATCAATACATATAGGCACAAGTCTTCAATTCTGGAGCTGGATCATCATTACTGGATCACAGAGCATCATCATCATCACGGCTGCTGTACTTGACATAGATCGATCACTGGAATATCTTTGAATTCTTCTCGTCATAGGAAGTTCTACAGAGCCAACCCTTTTTCATGCTGGATGTAGGCCCACCACCTGTAGGTCTTCATCAACACTGGCCATACTGTGGAATCCTCAGGACTTATTACGTGCGTCATAAACCCTCGCAAGAGCATCCCCGGACTTATTACGGGCACACAGCCCAACCTATCGGATCTCCCAGGTATTACATGTGACCTCCATCACAAACCCTCGTAAGAGAATCCCAGGACTTATTACGGGTACACAGCCCAACCTATCGGATCTCCCAGGTCTTATATGTGATCTCCACCACAAACCCTCGTAAGAGAATCCCAGGACTTATTACAGGCACACATCCCAACCTATCGGATCTACCAGGTCTTACATGTGGTCCACCACAAACCCTCGAAAGAGCATCCCAGGACTTATTACAAGCACACAGCTCAACCTATCAGATCTCCCAGGTCTTACATGTGGTCCACCACAAACCCTCGAAAGAGCATCCCATGACTTATTACGAGCACACAGCTCAACCTATCGGATCTCCCAGGTCTTACATGTGGTCATGGCACAACCTTGAAAGAGAATCCCAGGACTTATTACGAGCACATAGCTCAACCTATCGGATCTCCCAGGTCACATTACATGCCATAAGACAAACCCTCGAAAGAGCATCCCAGGACTTATTATGAGCATACAGCTCAACCTATCGGATCTCCCAGGTCACATTACATGCCATAAGACAAACCCTTGAAAGAGCATCTCAGGACTTATTACAAGCACACAACTCAACCTATCGGATCTCCTAGGTCTTACATGTCCTCCCAAGCACAACCTGTCCATGGCCACAGAGTATCAACGTGATACTCACCATACATCATCCTGATGTACATGATCATCCTGATCATCATCACTACATCATCCTGATGCATCTCATCCAGAGAATTGTCCTGATACTCATCATTGCATCGTCCTGATGCATATCATCCAGATCATCGTCTTGATACTCATCACTGCATCGTACTGATGCATATAATCCAGAGCATCGTCCTGATACTCATCACTGCATTGTCCTGATGCATATCATCTAGAGCAACATCCTGAAGCTCATCATCCATGATCATCTTGATCATACAATGTATCCACCTGATACATATCACACATGATCCTCTCGATCATACAATGCATCTAACTGATACATATACAAATACATGATCCAACTGATCATACCAAGCATCCAACTGATGCATATACATATACATGATCCAACTCATCATACCAAGCATCCAACTGATGTATATACATATACATGATCCAACTGATCATACCAAGCATCCAACTGATGCATATACATATACATGATCCAACTGATCATACAAAGCATCCAACTGATGCATATACATATACATGATCCAACTGATCATACCAAGCATCCAACTAATGCATATACATATACATGATCCAACTGATCATGCCAAGCATCCAACTGATGCATATACAAGCAGTAACTCGAGCATCATCCTAATGCTCATCACACAGCGCTTACATCCACATCCATGGGAAGGATCCTCCTCTCACCATGCTTGGAATGGTTCTTGCAAATGTGTCCATCACTTCTTTCTCGAATTGTCGTCAATCTGAAGAACACCAAGCCTCTCTTTGAAGTACTCAAACTTCACTTTGGCTAGTGGTTTCGTCAACACATCTGCAACTTGCCCATCTGTTGCAACATACAGGAGATTCATTGCTCCTCTTTGCACCATATCCCTGATATAGTGATATTTGATCTCAATGTGCTTCGACCTGTCATGGTACACCGGGTTCTCAGATAGCTTCACACAAGTCTGGTTGTCACAAAATATACTAGTAGCCTCCAGCAGGAGATCAAATAACTCAGACAGTAGCTTCCTAAGCCATACTGCCTCACAACTAGCCGAACAAGCTACAACATACTCTGCTTCAGCTGTACTCAGTGCTACGCAGGACTGCTTCCTGCTAAACCAAGAGATCACACCTGATCCCATACTGAAGCAACACCCAGAAGTGCTCTTCCTATCTATAGCACTGCCTACCCAATCTGAATCAACATAACCCTCCAGGTTGATTCGCATCATACCTGAGCCCATAATCAACCGTACCCTTTAGGTACCTCATAATATGCTTTATAACAACCAGATGAACACTTCTTGGATCCATCAGGAACTGGCTCAATGTGTTCACCGCAAAGCAAATATCTGGTCTTGTGTTCATCAGGTACATCAAGAACCCAATCATTTGACGATACACAGTGACATCAACTAGATTAGATGAATCATCACATAGAAGCTTCAGGTTCGATGCCATAGGTGTGGCCATGGCCTTGCAGTCCATCATCCCAAACCTCTTCAGGATCTCTACTGCATACTTCCCTTGTCCAAGGAAGATTCCATCTGTACTCTGCCACACCTCCATTCCTAAAAAATAGTGCATCATCCCCAAGTCCTTCATCTCGAACTCGACAGCAAGCTTCATCTTCGTGTCGACAATCAATCTATCCTCTCCATACCAAGTCCTAGGAGCTTGCTTCAAGCCATACAAGGCTTTCTTCAACTTTCACACATATGACTTCCTGTCATGTGTCTCAAAACCAAGTGGCTGCTCCACATACACTTCCTTTTTTACTACACCATTCAAGAAGGCTGTCTTGAAATCCATCTAGTGTATCTTCCAGTTCATCACTATAGCCAGAGCAAGTACTGATCTGATGGAAGTGTATCTGGCTACACGTGCAAAGGTTTCTTCATAATCAATACCTTCTTTCTGGGAGAAGCCACGAGCTACAAACCTCGCTTTGTATTTTTCTATGCTTCCATCTGCAGCATGCTTGATATTGTAGATCCACTTGGAAGTCATTACAGCCTTTCCTTCAGGTCTTGGGACTGCATCCTAAACATTCTTATGATCGAATGGTAGTCCTCGATCATGGCATTCTTCCCAGATCTTGGGAACTTCAATATCTTCAATAGATAACTTTGTTGCTGAACAAATGTTGTAGTTATTCTTTTGTAGGTGATGGTATACGATCTTTCCTACAAAATAAGTTAAATTGCATGATTAGAAACATCTCATAGTTTTCAGAACAAATTCTCACACATAAAGAAATATTTCATACAGTCATGCAATTATCTTAGCCAATGCTTCAATACAACATTTATCCATATACCGTAACTTTCTAGATGCCTTCCAATCTCTACCAGAACATTGTTAAGAGTGTGTACAACTCCCAACATGTCAGCAAAGAGGTTTCATTCTAGATAAGTAGCAATGGAATGTTGTACAATGCCATAGGACACTTACCCATCACATGCATATTAATAGTATATTGTTCATTAATGCAATTATTCTAATATGCATAATACACACCCTAAGTCTAGGAACATAGGCATATACACCATTGAACAATATTATTTAAACAAACACATGCGCAAGAAATGACAATTAAAATACTTATCTTTGTTTGGTTGTAGGGTTGACTCCCTCTCAGTCTTTGCTTCCTTTCTGCAACTCCATTCTGATGTGGATTGTGAGAAGTGGTCAACTCCCTCTGAATATCTGCATCCTTGCAGAAACTACTGGAGTGTGCTCCCTCTTCATATTTGCTTCCTGGATTACCTGTCCTTGAACTTATATCCATCCTCAATCACTATGCATACTTACTAGTATCATCATTGTGTTATCCTCGAGATATCATACATAATCATACATTCATTAGTATAATCTCAATACTACCAAAACACAATAATCTTAAACATGTATAGTCATGATCATTCTACACACAGATAATATATCACAATTCTTTTACTCATGCATATTCCTATTTGACCATAGAACTTTTCTGGTTAGTCATATCATCAAAGTAAGAAGCATAATATGCCTAAACCCATGATTACTTCAACCTATAACTTCATGAATAATCATAATCAATCATGCCAAGTATACTTATATAAGAGATCCTAACACAATGTAGGATTCTAACTTGATATATGAAAAACATACCTGGATTAACATGTTAGCTAGTTATGTCTAACATACCCACATGATGTCTTCTTGTTCTCTTCAACGACTTGTGCTAGTAACCTACATATCTCATAAGTTAACCATTATAGAACCAAGTTATGCATACCTCGTAAGTAGATCTTCTATGTGATCCATGACAATGGATGAATCTTTGTCTTTATGTCACCATGGTCATATGTTCTTGAACTAGAACATGATTTGTCTTTCTTGATGTATCTTTCATGTTAGTGGAAAACATCAACCTCATACAACATCACAATGCATTAGTACATGTGAAATTGTCCACATAAGATCCAAAGAGATGATGTAAACCTCACAATGAAAGAATTTAGGAATAATAGAAGAAGAGACAAGCAATAGAACTTAGATTCAAAGAAACTCTGATTGAGGCAGAATAATTACACATGTTACATTAAACTGAATAGTAAATAGGTAAATATACAATGCTGAGTATGAGGATTCGAATTCACTAGGAGGAATTTGAATTAGCCTTCATGCACAGATCCATAATCAGTGGAGAGTCATCAGTGCCTAACTAGGAGTCCACCTTCTCATCAGTGAAGTCATCAATGCACAAGTAATGATCAATCGGGAGTCAAACTGAGTCTAACTGAATGTGGTTGGTGTAACTGGCACATGGAAGCACTAATATAGTGAAGGAGGCTCAGTGGGGGCACCATAGGAGTTAATTGGAGTCAGAATGGTCAATCTAGTCTCACTGGAGGTCCAACAGAGTGATAAACTCAGTAAAGAGTCAGTTAAGCCTTAAATCAAGGGAATAACTGAAGATAACTCAATATAACTGAATATAACTGGACTGGTAGGTGAAGAAGTGGCCCTTGTCATGCAGTGAGGCAAAGGAGGGTGCATTAGTCACTGGGAGGGCTAGAAATGATCTGAAAGAAGCTCCGGGGGCTAGTTTGCTGAGGACTAGGTGTTGGGACTGATGACCTAGAATGCATTCAAAATGCATGCAAACCCTAATTTTGCATGCATGACTGAAAATGAAAATGACTGGAAAGCTAGTAGGACTAGGATGGAGTATAGGAATATCCTAACAGTACAATCATAAGTGTCAAAACCCTAATCAATGAATATCTTCTCTCATGCATTCATAATTTTATTAAGGTGATACGACAAGTCTAAAATTAATCAAGATAGTACTAACCTTAACGAAGACAAACATACCATAAAATTAATCATGAACAGATTTCGAAACATACCTGTAAGTCATACCTGTCGAGATTGCTTGTAATCTTCTTATGTAAGGCCTTAGCCTCACCTCCCTCTGAAATAGGAACTTCTTCACTTATGCAGGTGATCAATCCATTCTCTTCTAGGATTAACCCAATCCACTTGTATTGCAGAAACTGGATCTGGAGATGGATTAGGGTTTGTCAGAGAAACCCTAAAAATTCAAACTTCTGAACGGATAGAAAGATGCGCCTTGATGAGCTGATCAACCTAGTATACTCAGAATTTGAAAACTGCAAAGTTTCACCCCTCAAATTTATTTTTCAATCTTCCGGATTCACTAGGGAGGACCCTGAATTAGGGTTTGAGTTTCCCAGAGCGTCACCCAACCAAATAGTTTGATCCAAAGCTCTAAAATTTGATTTTTCCAAGGAGCTTCCAGCTATGGTCATAGATTTCAAAAATTTCCATTTTTGCAGAAGCCCTAATTTTCCACCTTTTCGATCAAAGTCCTGAATTAGGGTTTGATCAAGCCCGACCTTCTGCCGAACCAAAAAATTTGATATTGGTCTCTAAAATTTGATTTTGATGAGGAGCATCCAGCCGTGGTCTCTGATTACAAAAATTCCAACTTTCTCCAAAACCCTAAATTCCCAAAGCCATGAATGAAGGTGCTCAAAATCCAATTCTATTTTGACAGAAATATGCACCTGATTGTTTCTGGTGTAACTGAAATTTCAAATCTACAGGGTCTAAAAATTCTTCCTGTTGTATCCCAACCTATTATCTTTCCAACCCCACAGGGCTGACCTAAAATGGATTCTCTGAGAGAGAGTTATGCCAAGTGTCGCAACGTGACCTATTTATGGGATAAAACAGGAGAGCGAACTTGTACGGAGTGCCACGTGTCACTGGTTCAATTTCGGCCTCTGAACATTGTACCTATGAAATTAAAATTCATGCCCTACCTTCCACTTTCTACGAAATTTCATTTGGAGCTTCCTATCCCAAGTTGTGACCTTTTTTACCAAGTCACCTGCTTATGACTGAGATTTGGAAGAGGCAGAAACCCTAGATTGTATTGATCATAAAACACAAAGTACAATGAATCAGATGCTTTTCTTTGGACACAAGGTACATAGGGATGTTATCTACGACCTGTAAATTTTTTAGATCCTGAAACTTCTCCAAAATGGATTTATAGCGAAAGTGCTACGATGATTTGTTTCTTCTATATTAAGCCCTAACTTCCAATTTGTTGCAAGTGCAACAGGTCTCATAAATGCCATACCATGCATTCCTTTAGGCAATATTTGATACCATGTTAGTTTTTCAGAGCTTAATTCAATCTGATCTAGGATCTTAACTGAAGCAACAACATGTACAACATATCAAGCATAAAAGACAGGAGACAAGAGACACAAAACATTTCACCGGGGAAAACCAAGAAGGTGAAAAACCCTGTAACTTTCTCAGAGATAGAATAAGCATCAATACAATGATCACCATGATCAAACCCAAGAGATATATATCTACAGCACCATGCTCCTCCTCCACTTGTGCGTACCCTTCTCTTCTCTCACTAATGTGAAGTGAGATAATGGGACAATGTGTGAAATGAGAGAGACACACTCTCTATTTATACACTAACTTCACTTGACCTTTACTGAACTAGGTCGGCCCCAACTTAACTGCATAACATAATGTTGACTGGGCCGACCCCATCAAGGTGGTCTAATAACCCATCACATATAAGTTGCGACACTTACAATATAACTTGCGACACTTGCAAGTACATAAGACGACACTTCCAATCGGAGGAATAATACATCTCTGTTGGGGATACAATAAAGTACAAATACAATATACAAGTGAATATCTTCCGAAGTTACAAATACATCAACATTACTGGGTAATGCAAAACTTGGTGGGGTATGTTCTGACGGACCGTATGCAAAAAGAGGATCCGGTGCAGAACTCGCTTCAAGACGAAACTAGGGAGCTGAACCAGAAGATGAGCTTCTTGATACAATCCATGGGCCTCCATATTCCTGATGCTACCATGACTACGCCAGAAGAAAATCCTCGAGGCAGTTTTCCGGACTTGCGTTATATTTTACCGTAATGTTGTTATGCTCTTTAGTGATCGAGGGTTGTTTCTCCCATGTAGTTGGTGTGTTTTTTTGGTTTATATCATAGTAGCAAAATACGGCCGTATTAGCAGTTGCTGCACAGAAATTTGAACAAAGTTAAAAATACCGCGAACATTCAAGATGATACGAGTTCAGTAGAGTTCGTTTGTTCTTCATTTTTTTAAGTCATTTGTATAAAAGTAGATTTATGTATATTTTTAACTTTTATTTTTAAAGTTTCAACTCATTTTATATTTACTATGTAGTTATCATTTTAAATTTAAATTTAATGATTTTACTATTTATTTAGTAATTCTATTAGGATTGGTGAGGGAATGGGGATGATTACATCATAAACATTGTTATATTATATGATATGCCATGTATCGACTTTGAATTTGAGATATGTTTCAAATTGTTTTCAATGAATAATGAATGATATTTGAGATATGTTTCAAATTGTTTTCAATGATCAATGAATGAAATGTTAAAATTTGGAATGATTTATGTATAATATTATTTTTTTAAAATTAAAATTGCATGTTTTTTGTATTCATAAGATGTTTACTACCGTATTTTAGCCGTACTTGATTTTTTCTGTATCGTATTCATACTTGACAAGATTTATGTCTAACTACGTTAGTAGACATCTACATTAGTAGACATCTACATTAGTATCATTATAGTAGCATTATACAAATACTATTCTATTTTTTTAAAATAGAATCATTCTTTTTTTTTTTTTTTTTTTTTTAATAGAAACATTTTTTTTTGTAATGCTGCAAATTCTATTAAACTAGGAGAAGTAAAGATACATAAAAAGTTACAGTCTGAGGTGGTCTTAGCCAACCTTGAAGATCAACAGAGTCTTGGAGGTGTTGTTCAAAATATATAAAAAAAACCCTTCCCAGTAAAGGGGGACCAGGGTAACCAGGTAGTGGATGCATCGCCATTAAGGCCTAAAGTAAACTAGCAATCTGATGATTTATACCAAAAAACAAGAAAAAAGCTGCTAAAAAACCTTCTTAACGGTGTGATGAGGGGGCCTCTGCATCTGAAGGATTTTCCTCCAAGATGGGTCAGCTGTAGCATGTGTCGTCCTCCATGTCCTTCACAGGTTGCAAAGTATCTTTCACAGGTGGCAGAATGTCTTTCCCTGGACACCGTGTGTCTTTCGCAGGGAGCTTTACAGGAAGGGGCGCAGTCTTCCTGGTGACGGGAGAACTGCCATCCAACTCAGTGTGACTACGTTTGGCAAGAATCGGGACTAGGGTGGAGGGGATGGGGAAGAAGGGTTGGACCTGCTCCTTCCCTTTCTTAGAGTTCAGTTCCCAGCTGCATGGCGGAACCAGATCCTGGTATGTCTGGATGTTCAAGTCCCTACCATGTGGAGAAACCACGTTGCTTCTAACAAGCGAGGGTGTGGCACCAGGAGCACTGCTTCTAGGATGAAGGTCGTGACAAAGATGATGGGTGGGGGTGTAGGAGTCCCAGCTAAGGGTGTTCTCCAGGCTGCTGAGAGTGGCTGCCATGTTTGGAAGGGTTGCTCTCAGGGTCTGTGTAGCGTGTCTAGTCGTGGCCCAATTGGTCAGCATGTCGTCCATTAGCTCGCCCAACATGTTTTTCACCAGCCAGTATGGATCCCAGGGTTGTTCTTGACTCCCCTCGGAGAGAGTGTCTGCAATGATCCATGCCTCCCAATTGTTGATGAGTAAGCGAATTGGTATGGAGACCTGTGCACTGTAACCTTTCTTGGTTTTCCCAGTTTCTTGGGCCTCATTCTTATGTTTTCTCTTGGATCCTTTCGGTCGGCCCATGAAGTATGTCCATAGGATGGTGCAGAGGTTGGAAAACAGGAGCTCGTGGAGCGCAGGAGAAGAGGGATCTTGATGCAGAATTTCAGGAATGCAAAAGAGCATGGCAAGGGGAAAAAATAAGATGTTGTTGAAAGGACGAAGTTTCCTATTAGTTGGTGGACTGAACCTCACATGCCTGATAGCTAAGGGGATAGTGCACAATAGACCATCCCACGCTGGTTGAGGATATATCGTATGCAGGGTGATTAATGAGGCCGACGACTTGACGTCACTTCTATAGGAAGCCCGACCTCAGCACTGCCACTTGGATGACGCTCCTGCCCAGGTGTCCCGATTGGCTTAGTATTCGTGGCATAGCTCTTGTTTTCACCCACATCCGGGGAAATAGAAACATTCTTTCTTTTTGTTTTTTGTTTTAAATAGAAACATTCTTTCTTTTTGTATTTTTTTAAATAGAAACATTCTTTCCTTTTGTTTTTTTTAAATAGAATGAAATCTCATGAAAATAATGAAAAGTGTTTTTAGTTATGATCTTTTTTAATTAAATCCCTTCATGTTAGAAGGGTGGTATGAATATACAACCTTCAACCTGAAATTAAGTTCAGCGCTTCAAATTTGATCCTAGTGCCACTAGTTTTCTTGTTTATTGAAAGGATTGTTTTTTTTAAGCAAAAAAAGAGAAACCTTGTATTATATACTGGTAAAAAAGATTACATCCGTCTTCTTTTCACATTGCACTTCTGAGACAAAAACTTCCATATTGAGAAATTCCCATGTCAATATCAGCCTTTGAAAGTGTGAATTTAGAATTTGAAAGTGTCAATATCAACCTTTCTAAAGTGCAAAAACAAGTTCTAAAAGTGGCAATATTGGCTTTGAAAAGTGTGTTTTTCTATTCGAATAGTGTGTTTTTTTACTACTTATGAACCTTAAAATTGCATTTTTTGTTATAAAACTATGAATTTCAATTAAAAAAGTGTGAATTTCAAATTAAAAAATTCAAATTTTGATTTGAAAAGTATGAATTTCAAATCAAAAATGCAAATTTTGATTTGAAAAGTGTGAATTTCACATAAAAAAATGCAAATTTTCATTTGAAAAGTGTGAATTTCAAATAAAAAAATGCAATTTATGATTTGAAAAGTGTGAATTTAAAATCAAAAAATGAAATTTTTTATTTGAAAAGTGCAATTTTCATTTGTACATGTTCAACATTTTAAGGTGAAAAGTTCAATGTCTAAAAGATTCAGTCATTGTTTGAATAACAAGTCAATCGGCTAAGTTATAACATATAAAAATGGCTTTTCCCGACTTCCGTTTTCCGACAAGAAGGATCGGTCACCCCTTCTTTTCGTAGTTAATTGTGAAAACCTTTATCCAGCAATTCAACTATATCCATAATGGAGAACACAAGAAGAATTGACCGACCCTTCTTGAAGTGTCGAACTATTATGAAAATAATATTGGGAATAAGAAGGGTCGGCTGAACCTTCAATTACGAGGGAATTGTAAAACTAGAACACCTTGCAAGTTATAATATATAAAAATGGTTTGTCCAGTCTTCTGTTTTCCGACAAGAAGGATCGGCCGCCACTTCTTTTTGTAGTTAATTGTGAAAACCTTTATCCATCAATTCAACTATATCCTTAATGGAGAACACAAGAAGGATCGGCCGACACTTCTTGCCGTGTCGAACTATTATGAAAAGAATATTGAGAATAAGAAGGGTTGACCGACCCTTCTTGTAGTGTTGAACTATTATGAAAATAATATTGGGAATAAGAAGGGTCGGTCGACCCTTCAATTACGAGGGAATTGTAAAAATAGAACACCTTGGAAGTTATAACATATAAAAATGGTTTGTCCTGACTTCTATTTTCCAAAAGAAGTATCAACCGCCCATTCTTTTCATAGTTAATTGTGAAAGCCTTTATCCAACAATTCAACTATATCCATAATGGACAACACAAGAAGGATCTATCCACCCTTCTTGCAGTAACTATTATGAAAAGAATATTGGGAATAAGAAGGGTCGGCCGACCCTTCATTTATGAGGGAATTGTAAAAATAGAAGATGTTGGAGAAAGAGCGTCCACTCTTTCTATGAGAATATTTCCACTTGCCAGCAAAGTCTTTGAAGCAAAACGTCCATAAGTTTTGTTGCTAAAATGTTTATATCTAGTATCCCAAGGTGACACGCGGAACGCTCATATTATGACACATGGCATATTTGATTTGGCACAATATTTTTTCTGTATCGTATTTGAATTCCTACTCGACAAGATTTCATATCTAGATTAACTCTTTGTAATTATATTGAGGAACTGGTCTTCTGCCATTGACAAGATTTATGTCTACAATGAGTTATATTTAGAAGTATATATTCAACAATCTTCTTCCATTGTCCCTATTTCCATCTATATTACTTTTCTGTAATTATGTTGAGGAAGTTTCCTTCTGCCATTGACAAGATTTTTGTCTACAATGAGTTATATTCAGAAAGATATATTAATCATTTGACCATATTTCTCTATAAAATACTTCGATGTAATTATATTGGAGCATATGGATGGATTTATTCAAAAGGTTGTGCACAACCATTCATTACAAAAAGGAGAGCCTGGGAGCATAAATAGATTTCCCAGTATGGCTCTGTAAATTTAACAAGATGCAAAAAACACATTCAAATTTTCCAAAATGGAGGTAACAACTCATCCAAGTAGGGATCTCTTCTACAAAATGAGGTATTGCTAATAGATATACCTCATGTCGTCTGCTGACTCTCTATACACTTTGATGCCCAAGCAAACTGCCTCATAAACCTTTTGCAGGTGTTGTTTGATGTCTTCCACACTGGACGTTAGGAATGTCATTCCGTCTGCAAGGCCCACCATTGAACTGAGAGAAGAGGTCGGAGAAGGGTCTGAATCAATGAGATCTGCTCACGGTTTCAATTAAACCGGGGATCTGCTCAGAGTTTGAAATAAAAATTCGATCCGCCAACAGTTTCAATTGCAGCTTGCGATCTCAAAAGAGTCTTTAGGTAAATGAAATAGTTGTTTAATCCACCAATCGTATGATCCCTAGATTGCCTCCAAACTGTCTTATGAGCACGAGAGACTCTGTGATGACCATAGGTTATATTCTCCTCTTCCTCCTGACAATGGTGGTCCATAATGCTCGTCGAATTGAAGTTTACTTGTCGAAGTAAATTATTGTAAATAAGTAACTTTACACATTTACACTAGTATCATTATATGAATACTATTCTATTTTTTAAAAATAGAATCATTCTTTCATTTTTTTTTTTTAAATAGAATCATTCTTTCGTTTTTTTTTTAAATAGAAACATTATTTCCTTTTGTTTTTTTTAAATAGAAGCATTTTTTATTTTTATTGTTTATTTTAAATAGAATGAAATCTCATTAAAAGAATGAAAAGTGTTTTTAGTTATTATCTTTTTTTAATTAAACCCCTTCATGCTAGAAGGGCAGTATGAATATATAACCTTCAACCTGAAATTAAGTTCATCCCTTCAAATTTGATCCCTACAATGCCACTAGTTTTCTTGTTTATGGAAAGGATTGTTTTTTTTTAAGCAAAAAAGAGAAACTTTGTATTATATACTGGTAAAAAAGATTACATCCGTCTTCTTTTCACATTGCACTTCTGAGACAAAAACTGCCATATAGAGAAATTCCCATGTCTACTATCAACCTTGGAGACTAAACAGAAAACCTTACCGTTTGACATCAAAACGGTTGGCACAAAAAAGAACCACCCAAGTTGATAGACAAACTAGAAGGATTGCAAAAAAATATAAATTGTTTGGGATAAGATCACATCAAACGATATCCGAAGGAACATCCATCCCACTCTGAAAACTATGCCCCATATTTTCTCGTCGTTTCTTGACTACTGCAAGGCCCTTCTCATTTATTCTAATTTTTTCTCTTGTCCATCCTTGCCTTGGGGACCATGCCCATATGATGCTATTTACATCGATCATCATATTTTCTTTTGCACCAACAACCCATTGTTTCTTTCTATCTAAGCATTTTTTGTACAAGACCTTCAGATCCTTCAATGCTCCTATTGGATTCCACCATTGCACATCTTCAGATCTTGTAGGTTCACTACTATGAATATCATGGCTTGTCGATGGCCAAAATTTAGTTGATGACTGATCAACACTCTCAAAGGGACTGTCCAAAGATTTATATACAGCCTCCCAATAATTTATCTTGGGATGCCAAAATTGTTCACCTCCCTTCTCAATCCCTCGATTCTAGAATGAAATATATGTTTCTAATCCTTTTTTTATTTCGTCAATGTTTGAAGGTATTTTTGATTGCAGATTTAATAACCTAGGCTTTCCCACCGGCAAGTCTGCGCTACCATCTGGCAATGACCACCAGATATGAATAGGAGACAACCAAGATTCATCCCGAAGTGATGCCTTCCATTGCATGACTAGAATGTCATCTATGAATTGAAATTTAAAAAACTAGAATTTTTTGATACCGATGATCTTGGCATTTCCATCCAAAAGCTGGGGTTTCAAAAAACTCTTAAAATCGTCAAGTTCATCAATTAGATAAGGGACATAGAAATTTTGATCTTCACATGTCCTATAAGTATCCATAATTTTCGAGAGTGAAATATATCCTTGCGCATTAGCTTTACTGATAACCTGCCATAAGTTCCATCTATGTCTTCATGGGTGTGTCCGACCGGTAGGAATCCAACTTCTACTATCTCGAACAATCTCCTTGCTGTTAAAAGGGATAAAAACGCAAGTACAGAGTGGTTTTTGTTATCGCCTGAACAATTATCCATTTGCAACAACAATATGAGTAGAAGTTTTCTATTTGGCATGCATTGATTATTACCATCAACACACAATACATCATATTGCATTACATCTTCTCTGTATATCAAACACTTTTCATATGAGTCTGATTGCAATAGAGCATCATGCAATTGGTGCTTAGATGTTCCGCCTTTGTAGAGAAACTCACCATATTGATCAACCACTAGTTCTTCAAGATACTTCAAGCATTTAGCCAGGGATGTCACAGTGAAATTCGATCCCATCTCTAAAAATGAGAGGTAGAAATGGCCAAAACCCCCATTCCTGTGCCCATGATTCAACATTCCAATCAATGATATGGGAAGATTCATAACATTACTAAAATATTTTTCCCTCTTACCCATCCTTGGAATGGAAGTCTTTGACTTATCTATTTTGTCATGAACAATACTCAGAAAAGTATTTGTATTTTTTTGTGAAGCTAATCTGTGAGAATAATATACTTGGCGACAACTTACGATATATTTATTATGAGATGCTTGATTTCCTCGCAACCTTTCCACCTCAGTTGGATCAGTGGGCCCCTTAAGCCTATCCTGTATTGTAATGCACTCATTACACCTTGAAAAGGAGTTTGATTTAGAAATTTTAACATCTTGAAAATATTCTTTCATCATGCTAAAGGAGGATTCTGATACTGTAGGAAAACTGATTCTTTCGATTTCATCATTAGCCATTTTTCACAGCAAACCATGAGACATATTAGATTGCAATAATTTCAAGGTTGTCCTTGTTCCATCTTCACTGGTTAATCGTGTAAGATGTGTAGACTTGTCTGAATTCTCTTCTACAAGTTTATTAATAGTAGCTACTAGTGCAGCAATGTTCACCCTAGATTTTTCCAAGCCATTGTTTCCATGCACAGGTCTCACATCACCATTCAAGAACATTCTTTTATAATTGAATAAAGTGCTCATTTTTATCCCATGGCATTTATACCATGCATTTTGACAGACGTCTATTGTGTCTAACCTCATTGTAAACATGCTTATTTTTCTGTCATCTCCTTCTTTCGCCACAGGAGCATTTGATCCCATAGAATTTATAACATACTGTCTTCTTGAATTTCCATTCATATGATCAAATTTATTCACACATTCAACTATAGATTGAAGTGAAATTTTTGATATACAAATATTTGAGCAACAATGTTCCGTGACAATTTTTGAAAGGGATGCACCCCGATCAATTCGAAGCATGTAAGGTACCGATCTTGAATTTCTTTTGGATATTTTAGTTCCATCTTGCCACTTTACGAAATTGTATGGCCTTGTTCCATTACCTTTAACATATGTATATTCACAATGGGGAGTACCTGGAATAACAATCTGTAAAGGACATTCTTCAAAAATATTCCAAAAGTTGACCATATCTTCGTCTGTTTTCTTTTTTAGTATAACATCCAAAGGAACATCATCGAGGTCAAGCAAATTGTTTGCAGGCCATCTTATAAGAGAGCCTTCAAATACACCACAATCCTCGCAATTGCAGAAGACTTTGTGAACTAAAATACCAAACTCACCAGCATCTAGTGCTTTGAATTGTACAATGTCTCCCTAAAACATAGTTGACACTATTCCTTGAGCAACATACTGTGGCTTTAAATAACATTGATGTATAAAATTAACTTTCTCTCCCACAAACCTGACATTGTTATTTTATCTTGAAACTTTCAAAGTAGATTCAGATTGATTATTGTTGAAATTGCTTTCAATAGAAAACAATGCTTCTGTATTAAAATCTATGATTCTTTTAATAAACCATACAACAAAACCTCCACTGCTCAACCCTGGACAACATGCCATACAAGAAAACACCACTTCATCCACCAGAATACCAAAGGAGAAGCCACCCAAAAATGCTCCCCCAACAAAATCACTCCCACTCACATTTGTTACAAAACCTATGGAAATGCAATCCTTGCTTTTTGAACACTTATGTAACAACTTAAATTTTCTCATAATAAAAGAAGATTTATTATCAGTTGTTATGATATGTGCTACACTCAACGAATTAGAAGATGCTATATCATTCACATCATTTTCGCAAAGAGAAGACCTGATGTGGTTAATGATCTCAGATACATGCCATTGAATATAAGCACCAATAGCCTTTGCCAATGTATCTGCACCTTCTGATGGATAGGGCAATGGAAGACTTGCACTTAATGTCTTGGTAATATTTACAATGATACATACATCATGAATGTTGATATTATGCAATATTTTTCTTTCTGGAAAAGAGATTCCTTCAGCAACTTTCAATCCATTCAAAAGCAGGTCCACACATTGTTGAGAACCAAAATCCATTTCATAAATGATATCTGAAATATAAAATAAGAGGACACATTATTCAGAACTAAAATCCAGTTCAGAAGCGATTTATGAAATATAAAGTAACAGAAGCACATTAAAATCATATTTATTTTGAACAAAGAATACTTTTTCTAGTAGTATATATTATCAAATAAGTCAATTAGAAGGGTCGTTTCGATCCGATGCAAGGAAGGGAACATGATCCAATTATTGCAGTTTTTATGTTTAATATTTTTAAAACAAAGAAGTTTAACTGTTAAATCTTATATCATGCAATATGAGAGGTGCGGGGTCTGGTCATGCCTGAATGATTTCTTCTTTCCAGATTGGTCCAACCAAGTCACCTTTGTTGTTCCTTAATGAGTGATCATTGCTAGATTGGGTAGGATTAACCGTTGTCGACCAACCCTTCATTTACGAGAACATTTAAAAATATTTAATCTACGAAGGCTATGTCGACAATTCCCGACTTCCGACTTCTGTTGTAAATAGTAGGGACTCGGACATTATCTAAGTTCTAACATATAAAAATGTTTGTCCCGAATTTCATTTCCAATGAGAAGGATCGGACGCCCCTTCGTTTAGTAGATAATTGTGAACAACTATATACAACAATTCACCTATATCCAGAATGAGGAAAGAAAGAAGGATCGATCGACTCTTCTTGCATTCTAGAACTATTATGAATAGAATACTGGGCAGAAGAAGAGTCAGCCGCCCCTTCATTTATTAGGGAATTGTAAAAATATTCAACCTATGAAGGCTAAGACATCAATTCATCTATATCTAAATTGGTGAACACCAGAAGAATACTGGGCACAAGAAGGGTCAACCAACACTTCATTTACTAGAGAAGTGTAAAAACCAGTTATCAACTAAGTTATAACATATACAAATTGTTTGTCTTGACTTCCGTTTTTCAACAAGAAGGATCGGACGCCCCTTCATTTAGTATATAATTGTGAAAACATTTATTTAGCAATTGAACGATATCCAAAATGGATAACACAAGAAGGATCGACCAACCCTTCTTGTAGTCTCGAACTATAACGAAAAAAATATTGGGAACAAGAAGGGTCGACCGCCCCTTCTTTTACGAGGGAATTGTAAAACTAGAATTTGGAGAAAGAGCGCCTGCTCTTTCTCTGTGGATATTTCCACTTTCTAACGGTCTGGATCATGCCAGGGCAGATCGATGGGTGGAATACTCTTCCACTAGGAAAAATCACAGGAGATAGCCGAGATTCCGTGGGCAGTGTAAAAAGCGAAAAGGTTAAAAAGTGGGAAAGTATGACCATTGATTAAACAGGAATGATGGATCGACGGCTCAGAGACATTTCGTGTTGTGGAGATCCGCGGTAAATTGAAAGGATAAGCGGTTGCGAAATCTGAAACCGCTATCCACATGTCGATACATGGGAATTTCACAAATTGAAAGAGTGGTAAGGAAAACTGCCCGGACGCCGTGCGAAACCACCTTCGAGGGTTATAAAAGGGGAAGACGTGACGTGAGGGTTGACATTTGACATTTGTGTCATTGAGCGGACTGGGAAAGTGTCAGAGCATGCCCTGTTTGCATACTCTTCAGTGTCAAGTAGGTTTCAAAACTCGTGCTCTCATTCAGTTAAGTTTGAAGGTAAGAAAAAATCATGAAAAGTTTGAAGGTTTAACTCATGTTTTTACAGGGAAAATTTTATTGGAAAAGATTTTAGACGATTTCAAGATTTTAAATCAGTTGACCATGATTGGTGGGAGAATACCCAAAATTTCCATTGTAGATCACATAGATATGAAGGTTTTGGTTGAAGAGATGAAGAGTTATGAAATACCCACTTTATATCAATGGAAAATGGTAGAAAAGTATGGAAAGTTGAAGTATAGCTTGCACTCCTGAAGGCTTATGTTCGAATTTTCCAGACAGCCGTCTGCCAATAAAAAGACATCAAGAGTCTATGTTTTGACAAATTTTGACGTGTGTTATTTTATATTTTTTCATTTGAAAGGAAAGGAAATTTACTATATTATATAACACTTTTCATTCTTTTTATAACATTTTTTATCTACACCATTGCAATAAAAAGTAAAATATTTCTATTTAAAAAAAAAGAAAAAAAAGAATGTTTCTCTTTAAGAAGTACAATGTTTCTATTTAAAAAAAACAAAAAGAAAGTATGTTTCTGTTGAAAAGTAAAATGTTTCTATTTAAAAAAAAGTAAAATGTTTCTATTTAAAAAAAAAACAAAAAGAAAGAATGTTTCTCTTTAAAAAGTAAAATGTTTCTATTTAAACAAAAACAAAAAGAAAGAATGTTTCTCCTTAAAAACTAAAATAGTGAGGTTACTAAATTTTTATTACAGATTTAAAACTTATAAATATTTATTTATGGGGAACGATAATTATCATAGTATGGTGGCACAGTTATGATAATTATCACAGTACTAGAGTAATTATACAATTATATGGAAGTTCCTGACATTATGTCTGGTCACGAAATGGAGTAATTGTACAATCATATAGAAGTTCATGACATTATGTCTTGTCACGAACTTTTACTTCGCCAAGGACCTCACTTCGACGTGCATTTAGTTCGCGGAGTAAAATTTACTTCTACGACATTTGTATCATGGTGTATATTTTGTTCATGACAAGACATAATGTTGACTGAAGCATGATGAGATTATTTTATTCACACGAGTGATATCTACGATTAGTCCAGCAAAATCTGTTGTCGCTGCAGATGATATATATGACCACCATCCCTCCATACTATGATAATTACCATTCCCCATCCGTCCCATCCCGTTAAATCCATCAACTCACTAGCCACTCACTATATATAGGCTAACCATGCCTGATATCACAACAAACTGAAATATTCGGGAAAGCCATGGCATTTTTCTTTACTGCCTCTGTTCTCTGTCATTTGTTGTTTTATGAGAAATGATTGTGTGTTATGATCGTTCCCCAGTTCCCATGATATATGAGCATTTCAAAATCATCTCCCTTGAAAATCCTTACTACAACATGATATATGGGAATTTGGAGCACTCTCGAAGTCCCAATACATGGATTTGTCATTATGTTCCTTGGCACCAATCACGTTTTCGTCAATCTTCTTTCCATCACTCTTCTTTCAATAACCGATTGGTATGCAAGTCACTGTCTTGGAAGATTTCTTCACTAAGACAACATGCGTTGCTATGGTTTTCCATGTTAGACTTGCAGCAGTCGTCGAATGTTGTTTTAGTACCAGACCATGTTGTTAGCTTTTTCTTTCGGATACACCCATTTCCAGCTAAGGGAGTATCCAGTACCAGCTCATGGTCATCAACGTTATGTTAATCCAACTCCAGTTATTTTCTGATTTCTTCAGGACAAATAAAGGTATTGTTCATGGGGGATATGTTGGAGGAGCTTAGGTTAGCTGCTTGACTAGGTCCTCTGTTCGACCATTTCAGAGAACATGTCAAACCATCGTGTCGATCACCACATGTCGAGTCAATTAGTCTCGTAAATTAGTGAACCTACGAGTCGTTATGTAACCGTCTGTAAAATATATATATAGGCTGGAGAGATGGATATAGGAAACATTGAGACATTGTATTGTATTTTACCAGACCATGCTGCCAGCTTCTTCTTCCAATGACACCCATTTCCAGCCATGGGAGTATTCGACACTAGCTCATAGTCATCAACGTTCTGTTCATTCAACTCTAGTTATTTTCTGATTTCTTCGGGACGAAGAAAGGTATTGTTCATGGGGGAGAGTTTGGAGGAGCTTAGTTTGGTCGCCCGAGTAGGTCCTCCATTCGACCACTTCATAAAACATGTCGAACTGTCGTTTTGATCACCACATGTCGAGTTAGTTAGTCTTGTAAGTTAGTGAACCTATGAGTCGTTATGTAACCGTCTGTAAACTATATATATATAGGCTGGAGAGCCAGATACAAGAGGCACTGAGACATTGTATTGTATTGTACTTGGTCATGAGTAATAGAAGACTTATTGACTCTGCTACCATTACTTATCTTGGGTTCCTATCGCAGCAAACTAAAATCTTCGGGAAAGCCATGGCAATTTTTTTACTGCCTCTGTTCTCTGTCTTTTGTTGTTGTATGAGAAATTCTTGGCTTTGCAATTAGTTGATGGATAAATGTTGTTATAGGACTATGTAATCAATGAGATCCCTTTTAGGGGCTTTAAAATATTCAAATTTGATGTGTTCTTTCTTTTCAAAAAGTTCTCAGAATTTTTTGTGTTCTCTTTTCAAACATCCATATTATATAATCAAATAACAAAAAAATCACAACATTACAAGTAACAAAAATATAAAATAATATTGCAATACATTTAGGAAACCAAATCAAAAGATAAGTTAGAACCTAAACAAATGTTTGTCCCGACTTCTGTTTTCCGAAAAGAAGGATCAGTCACCCCTTCGTTTAGTAGATAATTGTGAAAACCTATATCCAGCAATTCCCTAAATCCAGAATGGTGAATCGAAGAAGGATCGACCGACCCTTCTTGCAGTCTAGAACTATTATCAAAAGAATACTGGGCAGAAGAAGTGTCGGCCCCCCCTTCATTTATGAGGGAATTGTAAAATTATTCAACCTACGAGGGCTAGGCTGTCAATTCATGTATATCCAAAATGGTGAACACAGGTCGACCAAACCTTCATTTACGAGATAAATGTAAAAATATTTAATCTACGAAGTCTATGTCGACAATTCCTGAATTCCGATTTTCGTTGTAAATAGTAGGGTCTCGGACATCGTCTAAGTTCTAACATATAAAAATGGTTGTCCCGACTTCCATTTTCCGACGGAAAGGATCGACCGCCCTTCGTTTAGTAGATAATTGTGAACAACTATATCCAGTGCAATTAAACTATATCCATAATGGCGAAAGAAAGAAGCATCGATCGACCCTCTTGCATTCTAGAACTATTATGAAGAGAATACTGGCAGAATAAGGGTCGGATGACCGTTCATTTATGAGGGAATTGTAAAAATATTCAACCTACAAAGGCTAAGACATCAATTCATATATATTTAAAATGATGAACACTGGAAGAATATTGAGCACATGAAGGGTCGACCAATCCTTCATTTACTAGAGAAATGTAAAATTATTTGATCTTCGAAGGCTATGTCGACAATTCCCGACTTCTGACTTCCGCAGTAAATAGTAGGGACCAGACACCAGGTAAGTTATAACATATACAAATTGTTTGTCCCGACTTCTGTTTTACGAAAAGAAGGGTCGGCCGCCCCTTCGTTTAGTAGATAATTGTGAAAACGTATATCCAGAATGGCGAACACAAGAAGGATCGACCAACCCTTCTTGCAGTCTCGAACTATAACGAAAAAGAATATTGCGAAGAAGAAGGGATAGCTGCCCCTTCATTTACGAGGGAATTGTAAAAATAGAAATTGGAGAAAGAGCGGCCGCTCTTTCTCTATGGATATTTCCACTTGCCAGCAAAATGTGTGAAGCAATGTTCCTATGAAATTTGTGTTCAGACTTCCGATATCTACTTTTGCCACTCCTAAACAATCATCCATGGAGGAAGGAGCGGACGCTCTTTCTCCCTAGCATCTACTTCCAACGCCCCGAAATAGAACAAACTAACGAAAGAGAGACCTCTCTTTCTTTGACAAAATTTTGACTTAGCAGAAAACTCTTTGTAGCAAAACTTCTATAAATTTTGTTGTTAAACTATTGCTATCTAGTTTCCCAGGGTGACACGTGGAATGCCTAGATTGTGCCACGTGGCATATTTGATTTTTAGAATTAGTCCAAATATTGTATAAATGAATATTAGGGATATTAATGGTACCATTTCAATATAAACATATGGATTTAAGAAATATAAATATTTGGAATAGGTATCAGGGATCAAATTTGAAAGAATGAACTTAATTTCAGGTTGAAGGTTATATATTCATACCACCCTTCTATCATGAAGGGCTTTAATTAATATGGTCTTATTACTCTTGATAAAATTAAAAATATCAAGGATAAATTTTCTCAATCTTGATACTTACTTGTTCAGTGCAAAAGATTTGGTATTCGGCGAGCGGTTTGCATATGAATGGGACAACTATATAAGGTTCTTGAACCGAGCGTGTGACTGGAGTGTGGCAGCATGCGACTAGAGTTTGAACCGAGCATGGAACCTGCATAGGGATTCAGCTATGACCACCGTAGATGGGACTGAGCGTAAAATAGAGCCCGCTGTGTGGAACTGTTAACCGAGCTTCGACTGCTGCACCAGAGATTTCTTGCTGTTGTAGGGGAACATGAACCCAAACTAGGGGTCAGGTAAATATGATGGCTACAAGACAATGCCCGTGAAAACTTGATGCGTTAGATGAAGTAATTTAAGACAAAATTCAACTTTCTTACACGCTGACGGGATCAAAATGGTTAATTTATAAGAAATCAATGGTTTAGATTCGAGGAGGTTTGATCTCTATAGAAGATAGGGAATCCACTAGGCAAAGGTGAATGTTCTATAACATTGGAAAATTTGGCGAAATGACCTTTGGTACGTGCTAAAGTCAGGAGCAAATCTATGGTGGGTGAGCACGGGATCCTCCACTGTCCCATCGCTGCATATCCGCCACCACCTCCTATCCATGCTTCTTGATCTCATTAACACCACCTAACATGCATTGAATGCATGGACGCGACGTTGAGTAGGGTAGAGCATAGGGGCGTGGACCAAGTTGATGAATCTGTGGCGACAGGACGGTGGACGATCCGACGGGGCCATAGATCAAATTTGAAGGGCAGGGTCCTCTTTCATCTTGAAGGGCTGTGAAATATTAAACCCTTCAATGTTGAAATGTAAAAAAAAATATTGTTTTCATTTGAAAATGTAATAGTATACAGAAATTTCAACATATATTAAAACAAATAGCAATGTAAATTAATTTCAAGAAATTTCAAAAACAAAAAAAAAACAAAAAAAAAAACAAAAATATGAAAAAATGAGTTGTTTTATAACCAACGAATCTTGAATGGACAAGTAATGAAACTTGTTCATCGAAAAATAAAATGTAACTATATTTGTTTTATATTGAAATACATTGCTTTAGATACTTGTGTTTATAGAACAAAAAAGTTATCTTGAAAAAAAATCTAAGAAAAAAGAATTTATATCGAGGGATAGATCACCATATGTTCGGACATCATTATGCTTGTTAAACAACCACACAACAACTCAATTTATTTATTGCCTGCAATTATTTGTCTTTGATTACATGTGTTGATAACTCTATGAGCATAGTAAGAGTTGAGAACTATCTTTATATTGGGATTGTGGCTACCACTAACCTGAAAAATCAGTAATTCCAATTAAACTCGTATTAAAATGAAAATGATAGTTTGCAAATTAAAAGAAATTCCACCTATCTACAATAAAATCTATCAAATGACAAAATGTTGAAACCAAACATGCAAACCTAAAAACATTGTTTCAGATACACATGTACATAGAACCAAAAACTTATCTTGAACCAAAATATTAAAAAAAAACATACCAAGGGCTAGATAACCATCATTGAGCTTGTTAAAATGGTACAAAACAACTCAATTGTTCCAATACGCCTAATTCTTTGTCTTTGAAGAAAGTTGTTGTTAACTCTATGAAACAATTGAGCACATCGTAAACACCTTTTTTATAATGAGGTTGTGGATTCCATTGACCTAAAAAAATCAGTATTGCTAAGTAAACTCACATATTAAAATGAAAATAATAATGTGCAAAATAAATGTCATATACTACAACAAAATCCCAAATGACTAAGTGCTCCTTTTCATACCGTTTTTACAACTTGATGGATGCCAAAATCCTTGTCAGTATGTTGAAAGTTGCAAGCAAACATCCAAACCTGAAAAAAAATAGTTTAGCTACATATGTACATAGAACCAAATAATGATCTTGAAAAAAAATATGAAAAAAAAGGAGAAAGACTCCAGAATAACTGCTAGATCACCATATGTTTGCACATCATTGAACTTGTTAAAAAATTGTAAAGCAACTCAATTATTAAAATGCCCCTAATTTTGTCTTTGGCTACATTTGCTTCCAATTCTATGAGCATAGAAACAGTTGGGCACATGGTAGCCACCTCATTTATATTGGGAATGTGTATGCCATTAACCTGAAAAAATCAATAATGTTAAGTAAACTCACATATTAAAATTAAAACAATATTATCATGAAAATAGAAATGTCACAACAAAATTCCATATGACAAAGTGCTACATTTCATACCTTTATTAGAATTTAATAGATTCCAAACTTCCCGTGAGTATATTGAAAATTGAAACCAAAACCTCAAATACATTGGTTTAGATACATATGTACATAAAACAAACTACTGATCTTGAAAAAAAATCTAGGAATAAGAACATACTGAGTATCATTCAGCAATCTGGCTTCATGAAGATGCTGAGCGAGAGTTGTGTCCTTTTCTTGCAATTATTTAAGCCGACTATCATATTCAACCCTTATTTCTTGAATTTGGAATTTATGTTCTTCTTCAACCTGTGTCAGCTTCTGTTTAAGATCTTGTAACTCCTTCTTCTTTACCCTGATCTCCTCATTCAACGAGGACCGTAACCGAGTCATAGTTGCTCCAGCAAATGCCCCCATTACTGCTGCAGTATCTAATGCCTCCTACTGGATGTCAGTAGACTGTTTTGTCCAAATTACCTGATTGGGAACAGACCCTTGTACCACAGTTCTTTCTCTGCTTCTCTTATTACCTCTTTTCACCACTGCTTTGGATGACCTACTGTAAAATTACTCTCCAAGGGAAACTACAGCATCATCTCCATGATCAGTCACCAATTGTGTTGAGGATGTGGACATGTTACATGTTGCAACGAATGGGGTTGTTTGGGTGACAGTAGAGTTAGGAATGGGCAATGTGATCTGGGAGGTAGGTATAGAAGGGGTAGTGGTCATGGAAACTGAAGGTAGAGAGGTAGGAGGAGTGTCCAAGGTGACATGCACAGGGAGAGAAGTAGAAGCAATAGCTACTGATGGTTGTAGAGAAACAGTTGAGACTTGCACCTCAGTAACTTGTGGCAGTAAGGTGACAGGTGGCGTTAACATGGTTGGTTGAGAGGTGAAGATGGAAGTAGTAAGTAGTTGAGCTAGGGTGGATAGTGGAAGAGTAATCTCAAGATAAGAGGTGGAAGGAAGTTCAATATAAGTGGGAGAGGATGTGGAGGTCAAGGAAGCAATAGTGATAGTGATTTCGGGAAAATTAACATCTGGAGTGGGATCATCAAACACAATGTTATCAAGTAAATCAACAATAGCCTGAGAAACTTCAGTGATTTCTTGCAACACAGGCACAACGGGGAAAAGATACCTGACTGGAAGCATTTCTTCTTCCGCATCACTGTATTCAATGTTTAATGTAGGTATCTGAGACACTGGGACTTCAATCTTTTCCTTTTCACCGGGGTACTTGAAGCCACCATCTAAGTGTCAACCACTGAGGTCATATGTGCTAATTGCTTCTTTAGCTCTGCAGCTGATTGAACCAAGGTCTTATATTCAAAGGAAGACTTAACTTATTGAGCATCCTCAACAAGGGCTTGTTGAATCCCCGGTTATGTAAGTGCTGGAAAGTTGTCCAAGGATAGAAACAGAGGGTGAGAACCCAATCTGAAAGGCTTCAAACAACTCTATGCAAGAGTAGTTTTATCCCCAGACTATTTGGTATAGTTGCCTCCCACGGATATAAGGCCTCCACTGGCACTTAAGTGATTTGATCCTGATGGATCTGTCTTTCTATGAGGGAATATTAAAAGAGTTCTATGTCTAAAGGTGATTATTTTTGCTTAAACAAAACCTAAGTAGGTTAGATCTAGTTCAAGGAATGTGTTTTGGTATGCATGATAACTTGATCTAAAAATTAATAAGTGTTTCTCCAATTGACAAACATGTGAAATGGAGCATTACTTATTAGCTTAAGACACAGTCAGAAAATGAAAATTGAATGATTGTAGCTTAAGGGTTGAAGCACATATACGATTATACTGTTAGAACATGCTAATTAAAAAATTGGCATTAATTTTATAATATTTGTTTATCATTTGCAGAAATAGATAAATGTTTTAAATAAATAAATTCATTTAACACATAAGACAAATCTAAACTTACAAATTGATGTATTAATTGTGATTGCAAAAGAAAACAGTGTTCATTCACGAGCTGAAGTGAAAATCAAAACCCATCAAACAAATTTGATAAATTAATACAAAAGAGATAGCAAGTGAAAACTAACTGTATTTCAATTAGCTTGCAAAAAATTACAAAGTCTTGAATGACACAGAGTCTCTCCAATCCTCCTATGGTGATTTTCCTCCCTCCCCCTCTTATGAGATTTCTACTCCTTAAATAACAATTAAAATAATGATATAGAGGACCGACTTCCCATAAAATAGAGATTACAAAATCAATCTAACCTAAGAATAGCCAAGGGCGCCTCGCCACTTGGCCAAAAATTCTAACAACTCATCCACATCAGGATACTTAGCCAACTCGAGTCCTAACTCAGCATCACATGTGAAAGATTCACTCTTATTTTTGCTTAACTTATACCAAGTACGCAGAAAAATGTGGATATTGTTCTCCAGACCGATAGGTTGCTTGATGAATTTATCAACTTCAGAAATCTATATGTGCTTGAGATGCTGAATCTGTTCTTTGACATGAGCACACCTACTATCCACCTACTCAATCATCAACTTTGGAGGACAAGCCTTCTCAATAAGGTCCATAGTGGGAAACTGTAAGATGACCATGATGTTGTCTGCAGCATACCATCTCCTCCCACAAATTGCTTGTGCCTTATTAATTATTTATTCATCCATTTCACAAGCATTCTACCAGGCATTCAAAGATGTTCTTATTCTTCTAAACTTGAAGCTATCCAAGACTGGGATATCCTCAGGCTTATCCTTAATATACCCTTTCCAATCAATAATATCATCAATGGCCTTGGAAGCCTTTTTCCTTTTTTCAATATGCTGCTCCAGAATAATAGAAAGTTTCTAAAAAACATTATAAGTTTCCTGAATATCATTTAGGGAACTAAATAAATCAGCCAAAAGTTTGTGATGCTCCTCATTAACCTCAAGGGATAAATCGTTGAACTCTTTCTCAGAGAATCCGAGAAAAGATGAAGTGGCTGCATTGGCAACTGTATCCTTCAGCTGTTGTTCCAGTACTGCTATCTTCTCAATATTTCCAGTATTTTGGACTTGTATATCCTGCAGTTGATCCTGGAGAGAAATGTTATGTTCTTGTAGATCCTTGAGCTGACTTTCATACTCATTCCTTAATGCATGAAGCTTGGATTCATGTTCTTCATTAATTTTGATCTGCTGCTCCTGGAGCTTCTTCAATTCTTCCTTCTTGATGTCAATATCATTGCTCAGTGAAGTCACTGAATCATAATTGGCTCCAACAAATGCTCCCATTGATGCAGTAGTGTCTAATGCCTCCTGTTAAATGTCAGTAGACTGTTTTCTCCCCAATTATTTGATTGGGGACAGGTGCTTGCAGCATAGTTGATTCCCTGCTTTTTTTTAACCTCTTTTCACCACTGCTTTAGCTGACCAACTGTAAAAATATTCCCCAAGGGAATGTTAGGATATTCCTATACTCCATCCCAGTCCTACTAGCATTTTCAGTATTGCATGCATTCCTGCATGCAGCATGCATTCTGCATGCATCCACATGTTGCCCATTCATCAGGTTGAGACCTCCAGCACCTAGTCCCTAGTATTCTAGCACTCAGGAGATTATTTCCACTCAAATTGATCCCTCCTAGCTAGTGATGCGCCCACTTCTCACCTTCCACTTGAGAAGGGCGCCTTTTCTCACCTACCACTCCAGTTCACTTCAATTAGCCACCTGTCTTTCCTTGATTTAAGGCTAGACTGACTCCTAACTGCTGTTATCACTCCGATAGATCTCCAGTGAGACTAGACTGCCCATTCTGACTCCAGTTAGCTCCTCATGTGCCCTGCACTGAGCCTCCTTCATTCAGTTACACTCAATTACACCTACCACACTCAGTTAGACTCAGTTTGACTTATGGTTGACAGTTACTTGTGCATTGATGATGATGAAGACTTTTAGTTGTGCTCCGATGACACTCCAGTGATCTTTTGATCTCTCCATGAAGGATAATTCGAACTGCCACCTTGGCATTCGAATCCTCATGCATTGTACTACTTATTTATCCATATTGTGATTAATGAATTAGTGTGTGTGAAGTTATTTTGCTTCTATCCGAGTTCTATTGTATTATTATTCTGTTGCTCATTTACACTGCATTGACCACTCTTCTTCTATCTTCCTGCTTAATCATAATCTTTCTTGTGAGGTATACATCAACTCTTAGATATGTTGTGCGGATTTTCACAGGGAAACCACAACATCATCTCTAGAATCAGCTGTCAACTCAGTTGAAGATGTGGCAACATTGCATGTTTCAACTAATGGGCCCATTTGGATGAAAGATTTGGCAAGCAGAATGAAGGGATTGGTCCAAAGCCTTTCGAGAGCAAGCAAAGTGTTGCATTCACCCTCCTTGATGATCTCATTGATCATGAATCAGTATCAAACATCTCATATTGAATTTGTCCACAAAGAAGAAGAACTTGCAGATTCTACACCCATGCTCCAAATTTCTTCTATTTCGAATTTTGTGCCAGCTCACACTCTAGAAATTACAGAATTTCCTAAATCCTCTCTTGCACTAGAGTCTGTTGGTATGCATCCTGATCTATTGAATGTTTCGGAGGTCAAATCAACCATTGGAGGTAATGCATTCACACTCCTTGATCACTCACCTCTTATGTACTACTATATGATCATTATTTCATGATTTCAGAAGGTTATTGAACTGCCACCTTGGCATTCGAATCCTCATGCATTGTACTACTTATTTGTCCATATTGTGATTAATGAATTAGTGTGTGTGAAGTTATTTTGCTTCTATCTGAGTTCTACTATATTATTATTCTGTTGCTCATTTACACTGCATTGACCACTCTTCTTCTATCTTCCTGCTTAATCATAATCTTTCTTGTGAGGTATACATCAGCTCTTAGATCTGCTGTGCGGATTTTCACAGGGAAACCACAACATCATCTCTAGAATCAACTGTCAACTCAGTTGAAGATGTGGCAACATTGCATGTTGCAACTAATGGATTTGTTTCAGTGGAATTAGGGATGGACATAGTGATTTGGGAGGTAGATAGAGAAGAGGGAATGGTTGTAGAAACTGGTGGTACATAAGTTGGAGAAGTAGTCGATAGATCTCTAAACATATGAAGGCATATGAATCCAAAGGATTCTTCCATTTTATTTAGATGCTTGGTTCTCTCTACAGCTGCATGTGGTATGGGATCTTTTTCAAATACCAATCTATATAACTGTCTATTACACAAGTGTAATTTCATCTCACTCTTCCATTCAAAGTAATTGAAGGGAGTGAGGATTATAGGAGAGGAAGGAGCATTCAAATTGCTCATCTTGACTGCTGGAACGAGTGCAAAAGTGAAACTGTTGATACTACTATTGCAATTGCTGGAACTTCGAAATACCTGCAAAAAACTCTCAAGAATGGAGGTATAATATACTCTCAAATGGCTCTGATACCATGTGAAAATGATCACAGTAGATCCAAGAGATGAAGTAAACCTCACAATGAAAGAATTTAGGAATAATAAAAGAAGAATAGACCACTAGAACATAGATCCAAAGGAGCTCAGATAGAGGCAGAATAATTACACTTGTTACATTAATCTGAATAGTAAAACAGTAATTATACAATGCTCAGGATTCGAATACACTAGGTGTGATTCGAATTAGCCTGCATGGATAGATCCAAAATCAGTGGAGTGTCATCAAAGCATAACTAGGAGTCCACCTTATCATCAGTGAAGTCATCAATGCACAAGTAATGATCAACCAGGAGTCAAACTAAGTTTAACTGAGTGTGGTAGATGTAATTGGCACATGGAAGCACTAATGTAGTGAAGGAGGCTCAGTGGAGGGCGCAGATGGAGCTAACTGGAGTCAGAATAGGCTATCTAGTCACACTGGAGGTCCATCGAAGTGATAAGGTCAATTAAGAGTGAGTCAAGCCTAAAATCAAGGAGATAACTCAGTTAACTGAAGATAACTGGAATGGTAGGTGAAGAAGTGCGCCTATCTCATGTAGTAGGTGAAAGGAGGGTGCACTAAGCTCTAGGAGGGATAAAACCATTCAGTGAGAAGCTCCTGGGGCCAGCCAACTGAGGGATAGGTGTGGGACTGATGACTGGGATGCATGCAATTGCATGCATGCATGGAAAATGCACGCTGCTGCATGCAAAGATGCATGCAAGAATGAAAATGAAAATAACTGAAAAGCTGGTAGGACTAGGATGGAGTATAGGAATATCCTAACACCCCCCCTTAATCCATCATGGGCCCTGGTAACTAGGACCAAAGGTCACCCATATTATCAAGTAAATGATAGAAAAATAAAGAACTGTCCATAAACCGAGGAAATGGGGAAAACCTCATGGGAAAAATACACCCCCTCAAAAGAACAGTAAATAACTCAAAGAACCATCATACTAAGCAGAAAGGAAAGAAGCTTTCATTTGTGAAAACTTTTGCAAAAAACTTGGCAAGCTGATCCCCTGTAGGATGCCAAAACAGGTGCTAGATTTGGATCTGGTCTTCTGATGTGCCTTCAACTATGTAGAGGATGTATTGGACGAAGCAAGTCTCTCTGGAATTCTTTCTACAACTGGAGTGAATGGAACATGAGGAGTCTTCCCAAGGCATGGAATAGAGAACCCCATCATCATGCTGCATCTCTCATGGAGAGGTAGATGGCATAATGCAAGGTTGGCATGATGTTGAAGTCTTGTAGTTCTGTGATCAAACGAATCCTCAATTATGTTCTCAATAGTTGCAAGGAGTGTGTGAATCCATAATGGCCTTGGCTCTGGATCAATAACATGTGTTGGTTCTGGATATGAATCTTCTTGAACTTTGATCTCAACATCAAGATCTTGTTCTATATCTTCATCAGAAGAAGAGTCACTCGAATATTCATCAAATTTTGAGGAAGTAGGAAGAGAGAAGGGTAGAAAATGAGAGAACTCATATGCCTTGGAGGCATGATTTGCAAACCCTTTTGCTATAGTCTTCCCAGTGGAGATCTCTGTAATCTAACCTATGTCGGGGCCAAAAGTCACCTCTTTAGGTGATCTGGTGTGAGTCATCTGATATACAGATAACAAGTTTGTTGTCAAGGAGGGAACGAATAGAACATTCTTGAGCTTTCCATGCTCCATATGTACTATACCCAATCATTTGGAATAAATCTGAGAGTTGTCTCCCATGTGAATAGTAGGCCCATCTATGATATCTAAAGAAGAAAATGATTCTTCAGAGGCAACCATGTGGTTGGAGGCTCCAGAATCTATGAGGAGGGCCTTTGATTTTGAAAAACCAGCCATCAATGCATGGCAATCCTCATGACCATCAAATCCACTTCCAGAATCATCCATCTTTTCATCTTTTGGAATAGCAATTTTGTTTTGTTCAAGAAGCTTGGTAAGAGGTCTATTTTCTTGTGCATGCAAGCTTTCTTAGGATGGTTTCCTCTCTTGCAGTAGGGACATTCAGATCTCTTATGTTTGTCCTTCTTGGAGCTGGAGGATCCTTTTGATGGAATTGACTTATCATTCAGTTTGGAATGAGATGGCTTCTTATCCTTTCCTTTTTGCCTCCCTTTCACATTCGTCTTACTTGCTTCTCCAGCTAGAGGAGCTAGATCTTTGGAGGCCTTGATGGCACCCATTTGAATCAATTTGTCCTCTTCTTGAATGAGAGCTTCAGTAAAGACTGCTAAGGTGGGAAACTTCCATCCAAGGATTGACATTCACCCAAAATGGAAGGTAGATACAAAGACAGAAAATTGAGATCCAAGTTTGCTCAAAATGGAGAGCACAGATTGCTCATCACTTTTAGTGATGCCACAATGCTTGCGTTGTAAAACCAATTTCTGAAATTTTGAGAAGAATTCTTGAATGCTCTCGAAATTGTTGGGTTGTAGGGAAACCAATTCATTTTCGAGAATATGGCCTCTTAGCCCATCTTGTTTGCCAAAGAGACTCTCCAATTTTTTCCATAACTCATTTGGAGACTTCAATCCTTCAACATGAAACAATAGATCTCTAGACATATGAAGGCATATGAATCCAAAGGCTTCATCCATTTGATTTAGATGCTTGGTTCTCTCTACAGCTGCATATGGTATGGGATCTTTTTCAAATACCAATCTAGATAGCTGTCTATTACACAAGTGTAATTTCATCTCACTCTTCCATTCAAAGTAACTGAAGGGAGTGAGGATTATAGGAGAGGAAGGAGCATTCGAATTTCTCTTCTTGACTGCTCGAACGAGTGCAAAAGTGAAACTGCTGATACTGTTGCTGCAACTGCTGGAACTTCGAAATACTTGAAAAAAATTCTCAAGAATGGAGGTAGAATATACTCTCAAATGGCTCTAATTTCATGTGAAAATTCTCACAGTAGATCCAAGAGGTGATGTAAACCTCACAATGAAATAATTTAGGAATAATAGAAGAAGAATAGAGCAGTAGAACATAGATCCAAAGGAGCTCAGATAGAGGCAGAATAATTACACTTGTTACATTAATCTGAATAGTAAAACAATAATTATACAATGCTTAGGATTCGAATACACTAGGTGTGATTTGAATTAGCCTGCATGCATAGATCCAAAATCAGTGGAGTGTCATCAAAGCATAACTAGGAGTCCACCTTATCATCAGTGAAGTAATCAATGCACAAGTAATGATCAACCAGGATTAAAAATGAGTTTAACTGAGTGTGGTAGATGTAACTGGAATATGGAAGCACTAATGTAGTGAAGGAGGCTCAGTGGAGGGCGCAGATGGAGCTAACTGGAGTCAGAATAGGCTATCTAGTCACACTGGAGCTCCATCGGAGTGATAAGGTCAGTTAACAGTGAGTCAAGCCTAAAATCAAGGAGAGAACTCAGTTAACTGAAGATAAATGGACTTCTCATGCAGTAGGTGAAAGGAGGGCACACTAAGCTCTATGAGGGCTAAAACTGATCAGTGAGAAGCTCCTGGGGGATGGCCAGCTGAGGGCTAAGTGTGGGACTGATGAATGGGATGCATGCAAGACTGAAAATGAAAATAACTGAAAAGCTAGTAGGACTAGGATGGAGTATAGGAATATCCTAACACCCCCCTTTAATCCATTCCTGGCCCTGGTAACTAGGACCAAAGGTCACCCATACAGTCAAGTAAATAATAGAAAAATAAAGAACTGTCCATAAACCAAGGAAATGGGGAAAACCTCATGGGAAAAATACCCCCCCTCAAAAGAACAGTAAATAACTCAAAGAAACATCATACTAAGCAGAAAAGAAAGAAGCTTTCATCAGTGAAAACATTTGCAAAAAACTTGGCAAGTTGATGCCCTGTAGGATGCCAAAACCGGTGCTAGATCTGGATCTGGTCTTTTGATGTGCCTTCCACTGTGTAGAGGATGTACTGGACGAAGCAAGTCTCTCGGGAATTCTTTCTGCAACTGGAGCGAACAGAACATGAGGAGTCTTCCCAAGGGATGGAAGAGAGAATCCCATCATAATGTTGCATCTCATGGAGAGGAAGATGGAATAATGCAAGGCTGGCATGATGTTGAAGTCTTGTAGTTCTGTGATCAAACGAATCCTCAACTATGTTCTCAGTAGCTGGAAGGAGTGTGTGAGTCCATAATGGCCTTGGCTCTGGATTGAGAACATGTTTTGGTTATGGATCTGAATCTTCTTGAACTTTGATCTCAACATCAAGATCTTGTTCTATATATTCATTAGAAGAAGAGTCACTCGAATATTCATCAAATTTTGAGGAAGTAGGAAGAGAGAAGGGCAGAAAATGAGAGAACTCATATGCCTTGGAGGCATGATTTGCAAACCCTTTTTCTATAGTCTTCCCAGTGGAGATCTCTGTAATCTCAACCGTGTCGGGGCCAAAAGTCACCTTCTTAGGTGATCCCATATGAGTCATATGATATACAGATAACAAGTTTGTTGTCAAGGAGGGAACGGATAGAACATTCTTGAACTTGCCATGCTCCATATGTACTGTACCCAATCCTTTGGTAGAAATTTGAGAGTTGTCTCCCATGTGAATAGTAGGCCCATCTATGAGATCTAAAGAAGAAAATGATTCTTCAGAGGAAACCATGTGGTTGGAGGCTCCGAAATCTATGAGGAGGGCCTTTGATTTTGAAAAAACAACCATCAATGCATGGCAATCCTCATGACCATTAGATCCACTTCCACAATCATACATCTTTGCATCTTTTGGAATAGCAATTTTGTTGTGTTCAAGAAGCTTGGTAAGTAGGTCTATTTTCTTGTGCATGCAAGCTTTCTCAGGATGGTTTCCTCTCTTACAGTAGGGACATTCAGATCTCGTATGTTTGTCCTTATTGGAGCTGGAGGATCCTTTTGATGGACTTGACTTATCATTCAGCTTGGATTGAGATGGCTTCTTATCCTTTCCTTTTTGCCTCCCTTTCACATTCGTCTTACCTGCTTCTCCAGCTAGAAGAGCTAGATCTTTGGAGGCCTTGATGGCACCCATTTGAATCAATTTGTCCTCTTCTTGAATGAGAGCTTCAGTAAAGACTACTAAGGTGGGAAACTTCCATCCAGGGATTGACATTCGCCTAGAATCAAAGGTAGATACAAAGAAAGAAAATTGAGATCCAATTTTGCTCAAAATGGAGAGCACCAATTGCTCATCACTTTTAGTGATGCCACAATGCTTGAATTGTAAAACCAATTTCTGAAATTTTGAGAAGAATTCTTGAATGCTCTCGAAATTGCTGGGTTGTAGGGAAACCAATTTATTTTTGAGAATATGGCCTCTTAGCCCATCTTGTTTGCCAAAGAGACTCTCCAATTTTGTCCATAACTCATTTGGAGACTTCAATCCTTCAACATGAAACAATAGATCTCTAGACATATGAAGGCATATGAATCCAAAGGCTTCATCCATTTTATTTAGATGCTTGGTTCTCTCTACAGCTGCATGTTGTATGGGATCTTTTTCAAATACCAATCTAGATAGTTGTCTATTGCACAAGTGTAATTTCATCTCACTCTTCCATTCAAAGTAATTGAAGGGAGTGAGGATTATAGGAGAGGAAGGAGCATTTGAATTGATCATCTTGACTGCTAGAACGAGTGCAAAAGTGAAATTGTTGATACTACTGCTGCAACTGTTGGAACTTCGAAATACCTGCAAAAAACTCTCAAGAATGGAGGTAGAATATACTCTCAAATGGCTCTGATACCATGTGAAAATTCTCACAGTAGATCCAAGAGATGATGTAAACCTCACAATGAAATAATTTAGGAATAATAGAAGAAGAATAGAGCTGTAGAACATAGATCCAAAGGAGCTCAGATAGAGGCAAAATAATTACACTTGTTACATTAATCTGAATAGTAAAACAATAATTATACAATGCTCAGGATTCGAATACACTAGGTGTGATTCAAATTAGCCTGCATGGATATATCCAAAATCAGTGGAGTGTCATTAAAGCATAACCAGGAGTCCACCTTATCATCAGTGAAGTCACCAATGCACAAGTAATGATCAACCAGGAGTCAAACTGAGTTTAACTGAGTGTGGTAGATGTAACTGGCACATGGAATCACTAATGCAGTGAAGGAGGCTCAGTGGAGGGAACAAATGGAGCTAACTAGAGTCAAAATAGGCTATCTAGTCACACTGGAGGTCCATCGGAGTGATAAGGTCAGTTAAGAGTGAGTCAAGCCTAAAATCAAGGAGAGAACTCAGTTAACTGAAGATAACTAGACTGGTAGGTGAAGAAGTGCGCCTATCTCATGCAGTAGGTTAAAGGAGGGTGCACTAAGCTCTAGGAGGGATAAAACTGATCAGTGAGAAGCTCCTGGGGGCTGGCCAACTGAGGGCCAGGTGTGGGACTGATGACTAGGATGCATGCATGCAAGAAAGAAAATGCAAATAACTTAAAAGCTGGTAGGACTAGGATGGAGTATAGGAATATCCTAACACCCGCCCTTAATCCATCCTGGGCCCTGGTAACTAGGACCAAAGGTCACCCATACAATCAAGTAAATGATAGAAAAAGAAAGAACTGTCCATAAACCAAGGAAATGGGGAAAACCTCATGGGAAAAATGCCCCCCCTCAAAAGAACAGGAAACAACTCAAAGAACCATCATACTAAGCAGAAAAGAAAGAAGCTTTCATTAGTGAAAATTTTTGCAAAACACTTGGCAAGCTGATCCCCTGTAGGATGCCAAAACAGGTGCTAGATCTGGATCTGGTGTTCTGATATGCCTTCCACTGTGTAGAGGATGTATTGGACGAAGCAAGTCTCTCAGGAATTCTTCCTGCAACTGGAGCGAATGGAACATGAGGAGTCTTCCCAAGGGATGGAAGAGAGAACCCCATCATCATGATGCATCTCTCATGGAGAGGTAGATGGCATAATGCAAGGTTGGATTGATGTTGAAGTCTTGTAGTTCTGTGATCAAACGAATCCTCAACTGTGTTCTCAATAGCTGCAAGGAGTGTGTGAGTCCATAATGGCATTGGCTCTGGATTGAGAACATGTGTTGGTTCTGGATCTGAATCATCTTGAACTTTGATCTCAACATCAAGATCTTGTTCTATATCTTCATTAGAAGAAGAGTCACTCGAATCTTCATCAGATTTTGAGGAAGTAGGAAGAGAGAAGGGCAGAAAATGAGAGAACTCATATGCCTTGGAGGCATGATTTGCAAACCCTTTTGCTATAGTCTTCCTAGTGGATATCTCTGTAATATAAACTATGTCGGGGCCAAAATTCACCTCCTTAGGTGATCCGGTGTGAGTCATCTGATATACAGATAACAAGTTTGCTGTTAAGGAGGGAATGAATAGAACATTCTTGAACTTGCCATGCTCCATATGTACTGTACCCAATCCTTTGGCAGAAATCTAAGAGTTATCTCCCATGTGAATAGTAGGCCCATCTATGATATCTAAATAAGAAAATGATTATTCAGAGGAAACCATGTGGTTGGAGGCTCCAGAATCTATGAGGAGGGCCTTTGATTTTGAAAAAACAGCCATCAATGCATGGCAATCCTCATGACCATCAGATCCACTTCTAGAATCATACATCTTTGCATCTTTTGGAATAGCAATTTTGTTATGTTCAAGAATCTTGGTAAGTAGGTCTATTTTCTTGTGCATGTAATCTTTCTCAGGATGGTTTCCTCTCTTGCAGTAGGGACATTCAGATCTCTTATGTTTGTCCTTCTTGGAGCCGGAGGCTCCTTTTGATGGACTTGACTTATCATTCATCTTGGATTGAGATGGCTTCTTATCCTTGCCTTTTTTCCCCCCTTTCACATTCGTCGTACTTGCTTCTCTAGCTAGAAGAGCTAGATCTTTGGAGGACTTGATGGCACCCATTTGAATCAATTTGTTCTCTTCTTGAATGAGAGCTTTAGTAAATACTACTAAGGTGGGAAAATTCCATCCAGGGATTGACATTCGCCCAGAATGGAAGGTAGATACAAAGACAGAAAATTGAGATCCAAGTTTGCTCAAAATGGAGAGCACCAATTGCTCATCACTTTTAGTGATGTCACAATGCTTGCATTGTAAAACCAATTTCTGAAATTTTTAGAAGAACTCTGGAATGCTCTCGAAATTGTTGGGTTGTAGGGAAACCAATTCATTTTTGAGAATATGGTCTCTTAGCCCATCGTTTTTGCCAAAGAGACTCTCCAATTTTGTCCATAACTCATTTGGAGACTTCAATCCTTCAACATGAAAAAATAGATCTCTAGACATATGAAGGCATATGAATCCAAAGGCTTCATCCATTTTATTTAGATGCTTGGTTCTCTCTACAACTGCATGTTGTATGGGATATTTTTCAAATACTAATCTAGATAGCTGTCTATTACACAAGTGTAATTTCATCTCACTCTTCCATTCAAAGTAATTGAAGGGAGTGAGGATTATAGGAGAGGAAGGAGCATTCGAATTGCTCATCTTGACTGTCGGAACGAGTGCAAAAGTGAAACTGTTGATACTGCTGCTGCAACTACTGGAACTTCGAAATACCTGCAAAAAACTCTCAAGAATGGAGGTAGAATATACTCTCAAATGGCTCTGATACCATGTGAAAATGCTCACAGTAGATCCAAGAGATGATGTAAACCTCACAATGAAATAATTTAGGAATAATAGAAGAAGAATAGAGCTTTAGAACATAGATCCAAAGGAGCTCAGATAGAGGCAGAATAATTACACTTGTTACATTAATCTGAATAGTAAAACTGTAATTATACAATGCTCAGGATTCGAATACACTAGGTGTGATTCGAATTAGCCTGCATGGATAGATCCAAAATCAATGGAGTGTCATCAAAGCATAACTAGGAGTCCACCTTATCATAATGAAGTTATCAATGCACAAGTGATGATCAACCAGGAGTCAAACTGAGTTTAACTAAGTGTGGTAGATGTAACTGGCACATGGAAGCACTACTGTAGTGAAGGAGGCTCAGTGGAGGGCACAAATGGAGCTAACTGGAGTCAGAATAGGCTATCTAGTCACACTGGAGGTCCATCGGAGTGATAAGGTCAGTTAAGAGTGAGTCAAGCTTGAAATCAAGGAGAGAACTCAGTTAACTGAAGATAACTGGACTGGTAGGTGAAGAAGTGCGCCTATCTCATGCAGTAGGTGAAAGGAGGGCGCACTAAGCTCTAGGAGGGCTAAAACGTATCAGGGAGAAGCTCCTGGGGGATAGCCAACTGAGGGCGAGGTTTGGGACTGATGACTGGGATGCATGCATGTAGAATGCATGTTGCATGTAAAGATGCATGCAAGATTGAAAATGAAAATAACTGAAAAGCTTGGTCGACTAGGATGGAGTATAGGAATATCCTAAGAATAACCATACAAGCCAAATGTATGAAGAGGACCACAAGTGTCTCTGAAGATTTGGTAAATTGCATATTAGAAGTAGGAAAGAGGCCAGTGAGATAGATGAAGCATCAGAAAAGTTTGAGATACCACTAATGATCTGAAAAACTGAAGCTAAAAATATTATAAATTAGAGGGTTGTTGGGTGGTGCTTGGGGCAGGTTGAGTCCTTCTAAGGGAATTGTTTCCTCCTTCTAGTCGTGGATGGAGAATCAGGGTGTTTTAGCATCCTTGTTTGTTGAGCATGTATAAAAATATGGTTGTAGATGCATCCTTTCTGTAGTGGCAAAAGAATCTAGGAGAATAAGTTCTGTGGACTCCAAACCTCATGAAAACACCTATAGGCTTCTACCTCTCATCCCACAACCCAATTATTCTCTTTGTGCTCAGTCAAATGCTCATACAAAGATCTACAAGGGTCTCACTCATCCCTCATAGCCTTGGCTTCCACAATACCTACCCCACACAACACCCTTCTAGCTCAGGCATCCCCTTCGACGATCCATGGTTCTCTTGGGCGATCCATCTTGCTGGGTGCTTCCAGTGTGTGCATAGAAGAAGTCCAATCTGATATGGATGCTATATAACTTCCTATAGCCTTGGTTTGTTACTTCACAAACACCTACAAGCAACAGAATTCCATGGATAAGGTTCCTAGTGTGAGGCACCTGCAATAATTAATTAATACGAATATGCGAAATAGCAGAAATGACAGAACTCAGAATCACTTTTATATTGATCATAGGCCACTTCGAGGGGGCAACCCCCTATGAGCAAGCTCAATACAAATAACTTCATGGTGCCTTCATAGGTCTCAACACACACTTATATACTAATTCTAGGTGCCACTACTATGGGTTGAAACCATGGGCCGTTACAAACTATGGATCAACAATACTACGAGCGACTTACAAAGCATATGCGCCAACAACAATAACACAAACTATTGATCAACAAATACTACGAGATGACTTACAAAGCATATGCGTCCAACAACAACATACTAACAAAGTAAAGACATGGGTTCCTAACATCCCCTCCCCCTTAAAAAAAAGCTTTGTCCTCAAAGCTTTAGATGTGGAAATTGTTGTTGAATCTGAAGGAGTGGTTCCCATGTAGCATCCTCTGGTTGCATGCCGTGCCACTGAATTAAGACCTCTGTGATAGAGAGAGAGCGAAGCTGACGTGTGCGCCGATTGAGGATGTCCTCTGGCTCCAAAAGGATGGATCCTTCATTATCCAGTTCGGGTAAAATCGTTTGTCCGCTGATGTTGGTGCCAAGAACTTTCTTCAGACAAGAGACATGAAAGACTGGATGAATGCGGGAAGAAGGAGGAAGTTCCAATTTATAAGCAACGGACCCAATCTTCTGAAGAATCCGATATGGCCCATAGAACTTTGGGGCGAGCTTATGACGCCCTTTGAGTTTCAATGAGGATTGTTTGTACGGCTGGAGACGAAGAAAAACCATATCGTCGACTTGAAAAGTGCACTCCAAACGGTGCTGATCAGCTTGTTGCTTCATGCGATTTCTTGCCATGTGAAGATTGTCCCACAAAATGCGAAGAATCTGATCGTGGTTGCGAAGGACCATGTCTACTTCCTGAACTGGTGAACTGGTGGGGGTGTATGGAAGAAGAGCTGGAGGTGCCTGACCATAGACTGCTTCATATGGGGTCATTTTAGAGGCAATGTGGTAAGAGGTATTGTACCACCATTCAGCGAGAGGGAGCCACTTTGCCCATTGATGTTGTTGTTCCTAGGTGAAGCAACGAAGATAAGTTTCCAAGCATTTATTGACAATTTCAATCTGACCATCTGTTTGTGGGTGATACCCTGAACTCATTTGCAGTTTGGTGCCAGTGTGGCGAAATAGTTCTGTCCAAAAATGACTGGTGAAAGTTGCATCACGATTCGAGACAATGGAAGAAGGGATGCCATGAAGACGAAAGATCTGGTCTAGAAAAATTTGGGTGACGGAGGAGGCTGTATAGGGATGGCTGAGAGCACAAAAATGACTATATTTGGAGAGGCGATCAACCACAACGAGAATCACTGTCTTCCCACCAGATTTAGGGAGCCCTTCAATGAAATCCATAGAAATATCTGTCCAAATCCGTGTAGGTATGGGCAAGGGTTCAAGCAATCCTGGAAGGAGTGTTGTTTCACCCTTATTGCGCTGGCAGGTATCACATTCGGCCACCATCTGTTGAATTGTCCTTTTCATTCCCTGCCAAAAGAAGTTACGTCGTGCTTGTTCATATGTTTCGAGGAACCTAGAGTGCCCTGTTGATGGAGAAGCATGGAGTTCATAGAAGATAGCCTGTTGAAGATCTGTGCTTTGGGGAAGCACCAGACGACCCTTGTATCATAGAGAAGCACCATCCCAAGAGTAATGTGGCACAGCAGAAGGGTTGTTGGTCAAAGCGTTGGATGATTTGAGATAAGGAAGAGTCATTGACATAACCCTGTTGAACAGATTGCAACCAATTTGGAACAGGCATAGAAATAGCTGAAAGAGAACCTTGGGCATCAAATGTGTGAGAAAGAGCATCTGCCACAATATTTTCTTTACCCTTCTTGTAAGTGATCTCATAGTCATAACCCATGAGTTTGCTAACCCATTTCTGTTGTGCCGGGGAGGAGACACGCTGGTCCAAGAAATATTTCAGACTTTGGTGATCAGTCTTGATGCAGAAATGATTCCCTAATAGGTATGGCCGCCACTTCTGGACTGCATGCAAAATAGCCATCATTTCCTTCTCATAGGTAGAGGCAGCTAAATTCTTACCTGAAAGGGATTTGCTGGTGAACGCAATGGGATGTTCATCTTGAAGGAGAACAGCACCAAGTCCATTGCCGCAAGCATCACTCTCAATAGTGAAGGGCTTGGAAAAATCGGGCATAGCTAGCACAGGTGTAGTACACATAGCTTGTTTTAGTTTGTCAAATGCACACTGAGCAGCAGGTGTCCATGTAAAAGCATCCTTTTTCAATAGAGCAGTTAATGGAGCTGCAATCTTCCCATAATCCTTGACAAACTTGCGGTAGTAGCCAGTCAACCCCAAAAAACCACGAAGGCTCTTGAGTGTTTGAGGATGTGGCCAATTGTTCATGGCATCGATTTTGGCAGGATCCACGCGAACCCCTTGTGCTGAGATAATGTGGCTGAGATACTCAACTTCCTTCTGTCCAAAAACACATTTAGACTGCTTGGCATGGAGATGATGGTCAGAGAAAAGTTGCATGACAAGATCCAGATGCTGGAGATGTTCATCCCATGTTTTACTGTAGATGAGGATATCATCAAAGAATACGAGAATGAATTTCCGCAAGTAGGGTCGAAATATTTTATTCATTAAGGCCTGGAATGTGGAAGGAGCATTAGTGAGGCCAAGGGCATGACCAAAAACTCATAATGGCCATCATGTGTGCGGAAAGCTGTTTTAGGAATATCATCCTCATGAACCTGAATTTGATGGTACCCAGAACGAAGATCCAACTTGGAGAAAAAGTGAGCCCCATGAAGCTCATCAAGAAGCTCATCAACAATAGGAATTGGAAACTTATTCTTGATGGTGAGGTGATTAAGTGCTCAGAAGTCAATGCAGAGGCGCCATGACCCATCTTTTTTGTGGACAAGAATAACTGGAGAAGAAAAGGAACTAGTGCTTGGGCGAATAATACCTTGCTTCAATAAGTCCCGAACAAGCATTTCAATCTCTGTTTTTTGGTGAAATGGGTAGCGATAGGGCCTGATGTTGGGAGGAACGCTGCCAGGAAGGAGCTGAATACGATGGTATTCTGGCCTGGAAGGTGGTAATCCCACTGGTTCAACAAAGACACCTGTATATCGATCCAGAATTTGTTGTAGATCCAAAGGAGTAGTGGAGACCGCTGATGGTTGCATTTGGATGGAATGGATCTGAGCGATGACACCATGTGAATTCTTCTTGAGGAGTTTTTCCATGCGATGTGAGCTGATGATGCTGAGAGAACCTGGTTGTAATCCTGTCAATGTGTGTTTTTGTCCATTGAGGGAAAATTGCATCCAAAGTTCAGCAAAATCCCATAAGATAGGGCCAAGTGTGCGTAGCCATTGAGCACCCAAAACCACATCACATCCGCCTAAGGGCAAGGCAAATATGTCAGAGCGCAAGGTATAATCTCCCATAGAGATACACACATTTCGACACTTCCCTTTGCAAGGTAAGGTGCCCCATTGGAAACCATGACTTCAAAGTTGGAGCAAGGATGGATAAAACAATCAGCTTGTTTGGCGATATGAGGGTCAATGAAATTATGAGTGCTACCAGAATCAATGAGTATTGTAAGAGGAAGCTTCTTGAAGTAACCCCTGACCCGCATTGTTTGGGGGGTGGTGATTCCAGCTAAAGCATGGAGAGATATCTCTGGCTGGTCATCCTAAGGAGGAGGGTCAATAGGCGGTTCCTGAATGTCGACCGGAGCATCCAGTGTTTCTGGATCTTCGTCACCAATTTCAGAGGCAAGCAGAGACTCCACATCCAAGAGATAGAGCTTTTGCTGAACACATCTATGTCCCCGAGTGAATTTCTCATCACAATTATAGCAAAGCCCCTTTTCTCTGCGTGCTTGCATCTTTGTTTCAGACAAACGCTTGATAGGAGTCAGTCGAGGAGCCTGCGGTATAGGTGGTCGCTGAGAACCCATATTTCGGAAGGGAACAAAAGTGGGCTTGGAGCATTGTTGGGCTGCAATCTTGTCTTCTACCAACTTAGCCAACCCTAGGGCTTCCATCATTGTGTTGGGACAGAACATTTTGACCTCAGAGCGGATGGCATCCTTTAGACCACTGATAAAAAAACTTCGGTAAAAGGCATCAGACAATCCTTTGGTGTGGTTGGCTAGATTCTCAAATTCAGTTTGATACTCTCTCACCATGCCAGTTTGGCGAAGTTTAGTGAGGACTCCTGTGAAGTCATCCAAAGAATTAGGACCAAATCGTTGCAAAAGGAGCTGGCAAAAGTCTGGCCATTTGGGCTCTGGATGAGCCTTGATGTACCAACGGTACCATTGAAGAGCTTCATGTTCCAAGTGAAAGGATGCCAGCGGAACTTTGTTGACATCAAAAGTATTATGCAGACTGAAATACTGTTTTGCATGATAGATCCATCCAGTTGGATCAGTACCATTCAAGCGAGGAAAATCAAGCTTCGGACCACGAAAATTGCTGGAAGAGGAGAACCCATTGTCTGACGAAGACTCGGACTGCTGTTTGTTGTTCATAGCTGAATGTTCAAGATGGAGGCCGAGAAATTTTTCATCCAGATCCTGTAGTTTAGCTTCGATGGCTGCAAGTGCTTCCTCCATGGTTTTTGCTCCGGCACGGGTGACAACCATAACCAGGATTTTTTTTTTCGGTTGACTGGGTAGGAAAACAAAAACAAAAACTACTTCAGTAAGGGAAAATCTGGACTAGGGAAAAAATCTGAAGGGTAACTGGGGTTTGACTAGGTTTTGGACACTGTCGACTAGACAGGGAAGAAAAAATGAGGATTTCAGAAGCAGGGTGAAAGAATGGAAAAATTTGGCAGAGGGGGACAAAGAAGCAGAATTCAAAAAGGAACTCTGTGGTAAAATTTGAAGGTGATTGGGTGAAATCTGAGGAAGTTATGGCAAACCCTAAAAATAGACAAATGTGGGCTTTCGGGCTTTGGGAAGGGGAATTGGGGATAGGGTCCTCGGGAATGAAATATGCAGAATGGGATGACAGGGGTTCCCCGAAAATTTCAAGGGAAACAGAGTAAAAACAAGGGAGATATGGACAAAAAACTGAATCTTTTTTTTTTTTTTCCAAACTGGAGCGGCTATGGCTCGGAAGGATCTGGAACAGCGCCGAATGGACTGAAAGCGGCTGGATCTGAAACGACTTGCAAAATGGATCTGAACGGCACAGTATTGATCGACAATAGTTCAGCTGAAAGTAGATATGGACCCCAGGTATGTGCGGCTTCCTAACAGTTCAGGGGTTTCACTCGGCCACCAATGCTGTCTGACAGCTTGCGTATTGGGGCAATACCCCTCACTCCATGGCTCAGGTAAAACTGATAACCACTTTGCCACAAACGACAGCTCTTGGTTTACCTCACGGGTGGGAACTAGTCAATCAGGTAGGGGTCGTTGCCCTTTTCGCTGGCAGGTCCTCTCAATGGGCCAGCTACTTCGGGGTTCCTGTGGTACTCCTCACAATGAGTTTTAGGGCTTATGCCCAAGTACTTCCCACAGTTAAGTGGATAGGGATTATTCCCAAATCCGAACCTGCAACAGATGCGAAAAAAAAAAATTTGGCAGAAATTTCACCTAGCGAGCCCAAGAAAGTGCTCTGATACCAAATGTGAGGCACCTGCAACAATTAATTAATACGAATATGCGAAATAGCAGAAATGACAGAACTCAGAATCACTTTTATATTGATCATAGGCCACTTCGAGGGGGCAACCTCCTATGAGCAAGCTCAATACAAATAACTTCACGGTTCCTTCATAGGTCTCAACACACACTTATATACTAATTCTAGGCGCCAATACTATGGGTAGAAACCATGGGCCGTTACAAACTATGGATCAACAATACTATGGGTGACTTACAAAGCATATGCGCCAACAAAAATAACACAAACTATTGATCAACAAATACTACTGGACGACTTACAAAGCATATGCGTCCAACAACATACTAACAAAGTAAAGACATGGGTTCCTAACACCTAGCTTGCCCCCAACCTCTCTTCTCACCTACAACCAACTGTTTTTCCTTCCAAAAATACAACTCTGCCCTCTAATTCGAAATTCTGGGTTTAACACATAGTCTACTAATTGATATGAACAATAATGGAGAAAACTCTACGTGGAGTAGCAGCTTGCATGAGAGAATGAGAATGGAATCATGATCAAAAGAGTGTTGACTCCAAGGATATGAGGTGAGGGTGAAAAGATAGCTGACATGGCTTCTGACTTGAGAAGAAATAGGACTGTTAACAACTGACATAACTGTCACAATACCCATGCTCAATAACCGCATGAAGTGACTTTCCCCACCAACCTCACATGTGCAATAAATGATTGGAAAATGGTCAAAAAGGGAGATAATTGGTTTATTCCCATCACATGACATAATTTAGGGTGAGTTCTAAGGTCGACACATGGAAACATAGGATTGGGTTTCCCATAAGCCCCCTTCCTCTTCCCCTCTGGTGGAATGTGTTGGTTGGACATGTATTAAGCGAGATTTTATCCCAAAGGGTTAGCTCAATCTATTGAATCATCCACCTAAGTCATGTCGGTGACAAAAGGCCATAGGTCATAGGTTCAAATATGGCCATCTCCCTTGCAGTTATCAATGGAAGTTGAGCTGCATTCCATTTGGATATCCCACGAGGTTTTCCTTGGAAAGAAAGGTATTAAGAAAGAGAAAACAAATTCATACCGAAATGCAAACAACTTCATATCACTTACCACCAAGTAAATACCAAGTACTAGACCATAAACATAAGATTGCACAAATAGTGGAGAAGCCTTTAAATTCTATGTATGGATGGCATAAAAAAATAAACAATTGAATTAAAATGATACAAAAATGGATCAATGACAGATAAATGGTTAGTTCCAATGGCTTATTATGTTCAGGTTTAGTTCTTGAGTTGTAGGTATGACAGCCTTAAATCCTTCATCAAAACTTTGACCAAAGCCCTGTTTTCATGCTGGAAATTTTTATTCCTGCAGATGTGTGGACAAGGCATAGTTGATCTTAGCTCCTCACGCCACACATTGTATAGTAAAGCTAAGGTAGGTAATGCCTCCATTCAACTTCACTACAACTTTGCATTTGAAATCTCTACACATCGATCTCTGCGCCCACACAAAACAAATACATGCAGAATGGATACACATGACAAAGAGCATGTGGAGGATGAGGTATGTGACACCTCTATGTTCATCCCTCAATACTACACAAAAAACAGAATCCTTCCTCTCTTAGAAACCCACAGACTGAAGAATGAAGAAGTGCCCAAGACATAATAGCCCGTCCTACCTCACAAAGGATGTGGCGACACAAAATTATGAAAGGTGTACATTGAAACTAGCATAGAAAATAGATGAATCAAAGAATACAACATGACATCCATGTGGGTGAAATATCCCTAAAATAGAATAATTTTGGTGTACTCTAATCAAGGAGGAAATAGTCATGATCGTGGGAAAAAACTGGCAATAATGGATGAAAAATAGTCTGGCAACATATTCTTGGGGGTATCTCTTGGCCTTCATGGACATAAATCAACACTAGAGAAGATAATAGAGATGTAGATCAATCGCTAGTGGGAGGGTGATGGCTGGAAATAGGGAAAGCTTGGGAGGTTAAGGGAACAACAACAAAAAGACTGCAGAGTCAAAAGCAGAAAACTGCTCCTAGATGTAAAGGGCAAAGAGGGTTTTGATCCTTTCCATAAAATGAGATGCTTAAGGTACTTTGGAACACCCCTACCCTCATGAAAACATAAAAAAATAAAAACAACACAAATCACTTGAAATCACTTGAGAGCACTTGAAACGACTACAAAACTGGGATTTAGGTAATGTATTGAATGTAAGGACCACCATTTCCTTGGCCCTTCTTGAAAATAAATCCAAAATTTTCTTTACAAAATATTAATGAAATCAATCTTATAATCGATAGAAAAATGAATTAGTTAAAAATATAAACTAGCAAATGCAAAATGAAACCATAACTTGTCAAATGTAGGTTGATTCCGTTTTCGAAGGAGGAGTCATTGTCATGGCTCGATCCAGTTTTCCCATTCATCGTGTAGCTTCAAATGCAGTTTTCGCAGTAGCTCCAGATGCAGTTTTCGCAGTTCAGTTCAATTAAGTTTAGTAAATTTGTGCTACTGGGGTTGATGGGTGCCAATTAGGTGCATTTTTCTTAGGATTACTACTTTATGCAACAGATTTATATGCAGTTTGGTTAGTATTTGGTTTTAATGCAACTGAGGTAGGGATAGCTCTGGAGATGGGGACCGACTCCTACGCCATTTCTATTAGTCATCGGGTATAGTTTCTTGTATATATATATATGTATATATTCCCAATCCCATAATATATATATATATATATATATATATGTTCCCAATCCCATAAGTTCTATACTTATGCTTATCGATGGCGATTATTCCGTAAATAACTAAATTCTTAACTGAAAATGGCATTATACAAAAATGGACAAAGATCTAGTCTATCTACAATAAAATCCTATGAATATTTAATCTTTGTGTAAATGATAGAGATCAATTGTTGACCCATCAATCCACATTGTAAAAACAATTTTAACAAGATCTCAGCTCTGAAAAGTTAGTTGTTTGCATAAATGGGAACGATCCACTTAGTAAAACAAAGGTCTATACCCAGTGTTTATCAACGATAAACCCTAGAAGAAATTTTATGTCATCATTATACAAGATCAACTTTTAAATAATACACATAGAATCCTTGTATCAATAAATAATTTTCAAAACTATTTTATATTATTTTGTAAATTATTTAGCTAGTCTTTTCGGAGGGCCCCGTAAACGGGGGTCCCTACATTGAAGGTCTTGGTAGCAATATTGAATTCTCTTTATTTCTTGTTTTGGCAAGATATGCATTTGCAGGAGGATTCATTATTCATTGTTCTGCCTTTAGCATATGAAAATCTACGAGGAGGAATCTTTGGTGGTGAATTTTGTCCTTCGACGTTTCAAACCCTAAAGCAGGTCCACCATCTGTAGAGGCTTCTGAAAGCTTCACCTAGTGATGGACCTTTCAGAATCCTCTCTTGATGATGTACCTTCCTTAGGGTTTGAAACATCGAAGGACAAAATTCACCACCATAGATTCCTCCTCATAGAATGTTAACTTTCTTATATATAGAAAGCTAGTAGAATAATTTAGGGTACTCACTGGTGACAAAATTGTAATCGAACTCAACATATTGAAGTGTTTGGCAGCCAATGCCAGAGCAATTATGCAACCCATTGAATGGGAGATTAATGGAATGAATTAACTTTGTATGGTTGAATCACTGACTGCTCTATCATATCTACATGTTGTGTGATTGTATATGAGCAATATGATGACTTGTGAATTTTTCCAAATCTAGGAAGACCAACTTCAAAGAACCTATAAGCTAGTTTTGTGGATTTAGATAAAGAGGGATAGATGGTCTCAATCCACAAAGATGAGGAAGAAATAAACCCATGTATCAATATAACATTTTATTCTGAATCAATCAAATTGCCACTAGAAGCACAAGTAATGGAAGTTCCAATCACAAGGAAAGCGATAAGAACCAGTAGAGAATACACTGAAAAAATTAGTGAAGGATAAATAATAGCTGATATCCATGAAAATTTCAAAAAATGACTTTTGCATAAATCAGTTAATTTCATAAAGAAGTAGATATAGGGTAGGAGATTCTATCAGAAAAAAATACATATTCCTATTTTTTTTGGCATGTAGCAAAAGTCAAATATGGATAGAGAATGTTGAGTAGTCTACCAGAGAGTTTTGGACAATCCTACCAAAGGCTAGACCTATACACATAAAATTTTGAACAAGCACACAAAAGGCTATTAAATAGTCATATGGAAAGTTTGGGACAAGCCAACCCAAGGCTACTGAGTACTCAACCAGAGTGTTCGAGGGTAAGCCAACCAAAGGCTGTTGAGTAGTCTACCAAAGAGTCTGGAATAAGTTGTGTTACCATATCCACCATACCTATATGTAGGACCTGTCTAGGTTCCATTATGGAAGTGGATTTGTTGAAGAAGGAAGAAGATCCCGAGACCATGAAACGGATCCTAAAATTTTGAAATGGATCTTGAAACATCGAGTGTTCTTTTGACCCATGGATCCCCCCCAAAAAGTAAATTTTTAATGAAAAAATCCCAACATCCTAAATGCCTAACATGCTAAAACCCTAAACCCCATTCTTGGTCAAGCTCTGATCGATCCTTGTGTCAAAGCATGCTCTTGTGGTCTGATCTCTGATCTATCCTTATGTGCGACACTTTTGCTCACTTCTCCCACACTGTTATTTAGTTTTTCCACAACCTTCGATAAAAAACACTTTCTTCACTACTGATATGGACATGTGGATGTGGCTCACACAATGTTGTTATGTCCTTCTTCATGCTCATGATGAAATGGTCTTCAAAATGATCAATGATCGATGATGGTTATAATTGATCAAATTATTAGTTATGGTACACATATGGCTAATAGTAATATGTATGAGAGTTGTCTTGTGTTATAACTTATATTTCTAATGTTGTGATTCCTTAATGGTTTTGATTCTAAACTTTGATTTATTTTTTTAATGATAAAAATATTTTTTTTTGTATTTGACATTTCCGTGCCATATCCAGACCCTAGATTTTTGAAAATCTAGCCAACTAATAACTTAGGGAATAAGCCAACTAAAGACAACAAATTTGTCCACCACAAAGAAAAAATTTGGTATGCTAACTCGTTGTAATAAATTTAGGTCACTATATAATAAATAATGGTTGGTAAATGTTTAATAGCATAAAGATATAAATAAGATAGGTGGTTAGATGATGAGAGGACAATAATATTATTAACTAGAATGAGATTTTCTTTGTAAGGTCCCTCGGCCATGGATTCTCTATGTTTTACAAGTTGTTGTTAATTTATTTTTCTCTATTGTTATTTGCTTTCAATGTTTCCTCTTCTTTAGTTAGTTTTCTCACATGGTATCGAATCCAAGCTCTAGTTTGAGAATAAGGTATTAGTGAAGCATATAAGTGAATTTATAGCTGTGTGCAAATGTTTGAGAACAGTAAATCTGCAGTGAATTGGAAACAAGAAGCAGTGACTGCAATTGTTGGACATTGGATTATTGAGAATTTTGAGATATAAGATAAGATAATTTTATTAATGTCCAACAAATGACCAATAAATGGACAACGAGAAGAGAATATACAACTAGGAATCAATAGACTATGGGAATTTTCATAACTTCAATATATATGCTAAAAACTAGCAAAAAAGGAAAGATACAATTGGAAATAAAGAAAAAGAGAATATCAAGATCTAGGTAAAGTAGAGAAGGAAAACTCTAAGAGTGTGAGGCCCTATCACAACATCAAGATCATTATTGGAAATAGAAGTACAAGTAGAGGTATCCTTGTCTCTATCTATCACTGTGAAGGGACCAATGAAAAACCTAATGATGTCCTTTGTAGAGTGCTGAGAGTTGGGAGGGATAGATTGTGCAATATTGGGAAGAGTCATAGGGAAAATTAATTGTCTCTCCTAACAATAGAGGCTCGAGAGAAGAACCTCCTAATTTTAAACATAGATCACAATTCCTGGTTTTGTCTTAAATGGTGGAATTTTATTAAAAAAGGAGAAATTATATCATCACACAGCCTAGTCCTAGATTTAGTTTCTAGGGATTATCAAAATTTAGTTGATTCCCATCCAATAGGGCCTGCCTTTTCCTCAAGGAACACATAAGTAAACTAGTGGGATTTTTCCGTTCACCCCAAACTAGTGCATGGTGATTTGGATAGTGCTACGAACTGTGATGACTAGAAATTCACAAGTTCCTAAGGCAGACCTCCCAATCCACGATGCAAACATGGATTCCTAATAAGCCCAAATATAGTTTGGATCCCTAAACTTTGCGAGCTAAAAATTAATCATAACATTATACAAACTATGGGGACACCTAAAACACTTCTTCTTTAATCCAGGCTAACAAAGTTTGAAAACCTGAGATGTAATGAAAACATGCAGAATTTCGATAATGAATCTGTATGTAATCTAAAATTTACTTCAACAACATACAAAATGAGTAGAAAACAGAACTGACACGGCGAGAAGTGGCTATAGGCTAGAGAACATAGTAACATACCTCCTAGTGGAACTTCCAGATGAAAGCAACTGTTCTTTGGTGATATTGACATTGTTGATCCATATGATATCCATACTAGCAGGCCACCTAAGGGGAATCTTGTATTCCTTAGGAGGGAGCACCAAGCAAGGTTGTTGCATTGATCTTGAAAACCCACAATGTTGATCGTATTCCTCTCCATTCGTAAAACCAAGAATTTGATTCATAGACACATTATAGAAGGGAATGATGTCCTCCACACCTCTTCCATAAAGACCTGATTATTCCTTGGCTCGGAAAGAAAACAAGCCTATGTCCAAGAACTCTGCCATGACTTGCTCCATCAAATTACTGTAACCTCTGTAAACATTGGGCAAAGGGACTGAGAATGTGAAGTTGAAACCGAGAGCAGAAATAAATATGAGGATATTGATAAAGAACATAAAAATCCATTGGAGGAATGATAGAGGGCCACATTTAGAAGAATTTGGTCCTATATTGATTTTCTCCACTAGATGCTTCATTGCCCAATCATTTTCAGAGGGCTTATTGGGGATCCTTTTGCAGAGCATAGGACTAGTGTGAGCTCGGATCCCCCAAATTGACTTTCTTCAACCACAACTTGAGCCAATGGGACCACAAAATGGATCTCGAATGAATTCGAACATGTGACCTCATTGAAGAATAATAAAAATGACAACACAACATAGGTGCATATCTCATGGTGGTGGATTCTCTACCTTGTTTGGTGGATTCTCTAGTTTGAGAGATAACGCACCATACACTATACAATTTCTTCCTTAACTAGTGAATTGTTCATGTACACTTTGAATTAGGAAATATCAAATATTGATATGTAGTGCAGTAGTGTCAAACCATATGATGCAAACATTTTTTAACAAATTATATAAAGCTCACTCCCAAATTATACAAAACATGCACATTTAGGTTATAACTGGTCCCACCTAATGCCCATTGGTTGTGAGACTAACATAAATTGAAGACATCAAATAAATGGTGTATATTTAACATTTTCACTATTTTGTAGGATATTTATGGTGATAATAATGATGATGTGCCAAATGAAGGACGAACCCAAAAATTAATGTGTTCATTATCTAAAATTATAAAAAAATTTGAGGTTAGCCTTTACAACTTCATGTTCATAAAATTTCATAAAATGATAATGTTTATACATGTCAAATGAATGAAGCACTTTTCGTGACTAACCTTTTTGGTCGTGTAGTCATTAATTACCCATATTTCTACTATTATATATAACATTAATTAGTATTTACAAATGCAAATATAAGTAACTATATTATATTTTGTTTTTAAATGTTGATATTAATATAATATAATTATATTATATTAATATTACATATACTATATTATAACTACAATTATATTATATTAAAATAACTGTATTACATATTAATAATTATATTATATTATATTATATTATATTAATTATTACATATTAATAATTATATTATATTAATAATTGCAATTTTGATAAATTGTTAAATTTTAACACTGTAAAGGGATTCAGAGACCTCATTTTAATAAATTGGGGTCTCTGAATCCCTCTGCAGTGTTAAAATTTAATAAATTGTATCAATTCATTGTCAAAATTGCAATTTTCCATTGTCGAGTGACACAATTAACATTACCTAGGTCTCTAAATACATCTACAATGTTACAATTTACTAAATTTTAACACTACAGATGGATTCAAAGACCTCCTTTAAAGGGGTCGAGATATTTGAATCCATCTACATTGTTAAAATTTAGTAAATTGTATAAATTCATTATCAAAATTGTAACTTTCCATTATTGGTGTGACACAACTAAAAATGACTAACACAAACGACTAATTAATATTCTGAATTGTTGTTAGCTAGTCATATTTATATTCTCGCGACTAAATTAGTCATTTACGTTAGTCATTTTTATTTTAGTCACTTGTTATCTAGTCGTATATTTTATCGCGTGACTAAATTAGTCGTTTTTAGTTGGCTTACTTAAAATTGCTCAATTTTAGTAATTTATTCCTTGAAAAAACTGTGGTGACTAACGTTTTTAGCCATCTAGTCCCTTATCTCTCATTTTGTACTAGTGGTTGTTCTTAGCTTAGATTCAACCATCCCCTTTATTAAAGAGCCCATGTACCTGAAATTTGTGTGTGTTCCAGGGTTGGGTATGTTACACATTAACTGAGCTATCATAATTCTTATCAAGATTTGGATCTTCAACAACCTTTCTAGGAGGAGGGATTTGTCTTGGATTTGTTGAATTATTTCTTGGAACCAAATTATATCTTCTTTGTACTTCTTGGTCATTCTAATATAACTCTTTCATAGATCTCTCATAGTCTTCCTGCATCAGATGAATCATATCACATTCATCCTACATCCATAATATATCTTTAGGTGTTGGTATTTATTCCTCATCTAGAGTTACATCTGTAAAATAATTGTTATTATTTTCTCTGACAAGAGTTTGTATAGGTGGATCTCCATTCCTCCTTTATATATTAATGATATTAGGGTTGAAAGGCTTCTTGTACTAATTAGGAATCCTTTGACCTCTTCCCTAGGTATTTTTGTTGTAATTGTTTCCCTCCATCTCTAATCTAGTAAGCTTGTTCAGAAGACCTCTCAGTAATCTTGACATCTCTTCTATCTTCTCATCTTGAGACTCTTTATTCTTACTAGAGGTGCCAACCTATTCTTTAGGATTATTCTTATCAAATTCATTTATGTATCATAGATTCATGAGGATATCGTGTTTCCTTCTACATCTACTGCATCATCTTCTGTATTCAATATGGTTGCAAACCTCCTTTGTCTAAGAATAATTGAAAATAAAGGCTCAAATGCGCATGCATAAGTGATTTTAGAATCTGCTTGTGAATGATTTATGCCCCGAGGAATATTATCATATATTTTGTTAATTTCCCTAGTTGTTTCCTTATTATTTCATCTTAATGCAGCAAATTATGTGAGATAAAAGAGGTGATATCTCTTCTCTCCCCACTATTTCATGAAAGAAGTATCTAAATCATGCCAGGATTTTATAGAAGCCACAGGGAGGGATGTAAACCACTTCTTGACTTCTCTTTCCAGATTTTGAATAGAGAGTCTCATGAATACATCAGCATGCTCAATGTAGATGTTATCAGTGAAGTCTTGAAAATTGCCATATGTTATTCAGTTGAAGTAGCCTTTTCTCCATCATATTTGGGAAATATTTCCAAATAAATATCACAAAGGTCATGGAGGTTACTAGGAATATTTAATGGACCATACTTGGAATCTACCCAAGGATTTACAGGCGGTGATGGAGGTCCCTGTGGTCCTAACTTGGGCTATACAAGACTAGAATTACTAGAAGAAGGTGATAGGAAAGGATTATGAGGCTCTGAGATGTGAGTCAACCATCCACAATATTGTCAAGCCTCCACTTTTGTGTCAGTCCATACTCTTTTGTCATTGCTCCACACCTCTTTCCTATATCGGTTTTGTGTCGATGGCGTGGGATTCATTATGGCCCTCCTTCGACGAGTCTATTCTTGTCAACATCAACTCATTATCCAAGAATTAGTATTAGAAACCAACCGTAGTACCTTGGTGCCTGCATGCCTCAATGGCAAGTTTCCTCGTATTCGACAGTAGGTTTTCATTATTGACCTATGATCGGATAATCCCTCGAATGTTCAACTTCAGGAACTTTATTCACATTCGTTGGACTATATTAGAGATACCTTGGGGATCATTGTCATCATTGGTGATTACCCTCGTGCTTGTTTACAACTTATGTCACTGGCTGGAAATCAAGTAGTCTCTGCCATGTTCGAATTCAACACCTTGTAATCACATGGTGAGATTCATATCGTTCCAGATTTAGGTAGAAGACCCTGGATGGTCCTGATGTTCCTCTCACGTCCAAGTTGAGATGGAGATTATTGAGTAGGTCCCCACATCGACATCATGTTGGTGACCTCGTTGATGTACTGTCACACAGATCCCCTATTGTATTGGTCGTGGCTGTGTCATTATCTTATCATGGATCTACGTTTGTTCTTAGTAGCCATGATTTGTGTCCAATCTATATCATGTCAATTCTGTCATGGATCTGCAATGTATTGGTCGGAAGCCATGCTTTGAGTCAGTTGTTCCGAGCATGGGTATGCCTAACTCAACGTTATTTGACATATTGTTTATGTTTCCTTGCAGCTCCCCTCCAACCTCCCTCCTACTATCTCTGCAAACTCATTTATTGGTAAAGTGTATCGGCCATCAGTTTCTTCTGACCTCACACTTTAGGGGGCATCTGTTATACCTCAAAGTCCCACTTTGACTGCCTTTTCACATATTCATGTCGTAACACCATGCAGAACCTAATGGTGTCGGACCTTACTCCTACCTAGTTGGTCCCCTTATAGGTATTCATTAAAGTTATTAGAGATAAATCCAACTAACCTTAGCCAAATGCCAACTCATGAAGCCCACATGCCACATTATTGAGCATCTTTTATTAGGATTTTTGTGCCCTGCTAGTGCTGCAGCATGCAGAAATTCCTCATTTTCACATTCTGCATACCTGCAGGGGCGTGAAAATTACATCATTTTCACGCTCTGCTCAGTGTCTGTGGCGCGAAAATTGCCTTAACCATATCTTAGCTTGGAAAGTCCAGATCTTACCTTTGGGAGATTTTATTGGGATTGAAACTCCTTTTGATCCTAACTTACCCTCCCTCTTTGGTTTGGTTCAACCTCTTGATCCACCATTCACTCATCTAGATCCACCTTCCTCTCTTAGTGGTTGGTCTCCTTAACCCTATAAGAAGGAGGCCATCCATGAGCTAAGGGGAGAACATTGGAAGCATCAAACCTATGGTATTGGAGCTTTTGCAGAGATATCAAGGAGGAAGGCTTGGAAGGAGACGCTACTGCTTGGTCATCAAGGGTAATATTGTACTATTCTTCTTTAAGCTACCTTAATATAACTTGGATTATTCTCCCATATTATGATTCTCATTAGCTTATATTCATGCTATGTTTTCACTAGAAGTTAGATCTTAATCTTTGTACTTGGTACTTGGAGATATTTTGCTTGTCTTGCTCTCATAGGTTCACAACTTGGACATCAAGCTTGGAGTTGGAGCTTGGACAACCGACCGGCATGAAGTTAGTTATACTTTCTTCTCTATCTCTCAACGTCCCGATCTTCATACATTGAACTAGATCTAGGAGTTTAAGGTTCCATTTTTTATTTAGCTTTCTCAGATTAGGCTTGCTTGAATCTTGTCTAGTCTATGAGTAAATTTAACTATCCGTAGCACGGATTTACTTAAACATCTACGTTTCATATTTTTATGACGTCTTCTAAAATGTTTTGCAGGTACCTCTAATATTTATTTTTAGTGATCTAATTTATATTTTTCCAGGTTTCCATTCCAACTAAGATGTCATAATTGGGTAGCATTACCTTGCATCGGCCCCTTCATTAGATTGAAATTACCTATAACTTATTTTTATTAATTCCCCATTTATACCAATTAGATGCCTCTTATCCTCACTACTTTACCATTTCTCTATGTTTTCAACACACTTTCAAAATACTTAGGTTTTCAATTTCCAAAATTTTCTAAAGAATGATGTCTTGGTTAGAACAAGTTCACCATTTGTCTTATCTAGTGTAACTGTGATAAGGTTTAGAGTTTGTTTGTTGCATTTGTGCTCAAATTTGAGATCCTTTCTCATTTTCTTCCTTATTGGTCTAATGTCAATGTTTCACTTTGACATTGGTGCTGAAAAATTGTCTCCTCAAGCCCTTTAACTTTGAGGTCAACGGTGGTTTTATCATGACTAGAGTTAGAAGATTGTTTTTTTGTTTCTTTAAATCATTTCTCTTTTTTTTGCACCCTATTTTCATTTTCTTCTTGTTTATTCATTTGTTGAACTGAACTCATGCTTTTGAAACTTATTATGATTTTCTTTCATCGTTCTTTCTATGTTTATGGTTCTGTTCATTTTTTAATCTAGATAGTCACAAGTACTACTAGGGTTAGTTTGCAGGGCCTTCCCTCAAGTTCTATTCCTTTATTGTTGTAAATTCTATCCATGTTGATAAAACTTGATAACAAGAAAAAAGGAAAGAAAAAAATAGTAAGAAGAAGAAAAGAAAGCTAGAAAATAATTGTGCCCTTATGCAGAGGGAGCCTTGAGAAGCTCAACAATTGGTGAAATCTTAGTTAGATGAAGCCATGATCATCAGTGATAGATTTTCTCAATATCATATTGCAATAGATAGTTCCACTTTGATAGTTTCATAGTAGATAGGTAGCTTTGTTCTAATAGATAGATTTGTTATGGTTTAATATCTCATTGTTTTAATAGATATGTCATGAATGGATTGCAAAACAGATCTAACTTTATTATCTAAGTATCAATAGATCTATTTCACAATAAAAAGATTTGACTTAAATATGAACAAGTCATAGACCTAGTATGAATAGATTGTTTTCATAAATAAGCAAATCCTATAAACTGTTTTAGTTAATTTGATCTAATTTCAACGAAATCTCCATAGTGTATGACCATATCTATTTTAGAACATGAGTTAAAAAACCTCTTCCAAATTAGTACAAATGTTTATTCTTTCAAATACATGATTTGTTAAGTTTAACACTTCTCTATAATATTCCACAAGCAATATACACAAAAAAAACTCTTTTATAAACTACTCAAATCCAACCACAACCAATATACACATTCAACAAACTCTTTTATAAACTATTCAAATCCAACCCATCTCTCCTTGTGACAATGTCTATGCACTCAAGAGTTTAATAATTGAAGAGAAAGACTACATTGTCTAGATATTCATTTATTCTCTAGTCCATTATGAATTAATTAAAAAAATTCAATGTTCACATTAAATTACCTTTTATATTCTTATTTGTTAAAATTCAATATGCTAAGACAGAAAATAGCAGCATTACATTCCATTTCACAATAATAGCATATACAGGATCACTGAAGAAACAACAAGCATAGCATAAACACAAGAGACACAGATTTATCCTGGGAAACCCAGCAAAGCTTCCTCAATATAGATGACCAGCAATATACAAAGATGCAAACCAAAGACATGATCTCCTCCTACACCATAGCAAACCTCTCCTCCACAAGTGCGCCTCTCTCAAGTGAGTGAGTGTGTGTCAAATGAGGAACACACCTCCTCTATTTATACACTACTCCGACTTTTCTTTTACATAGGACATGTAGGCTCGTATTTAACCATTGGGTTAAATACCCCATTACAACTGACTGGGATGACCCCTCTAGGGTGGTCTAATAACCCTTTGACCCACGTAACACATACAGGGCCAACCCCCACTAGGGAATTCTAATAACCCAAGTTACCACATTCCGACGGAGGAATAAACATCTCCGAATATACAATAAGATCTTCACGGAGGAATGAATCATCTCCGAAATAATAAAGTACAAATATAATATTCTTTGAAGTTACAATATCTCAACACTCCCCCTTAACGAGAAGGATATTATAACAGCATCTGCACGAGCAAGGAGTCATCAACATGATACATCTATAAATCATTGGAAGCTTTCTCAACATCATTAGTAACTCAACCAGTTACTGGAACATCTTCAATACTGGAACATCAACATCTTCAGTACTGAGTCTTTATCTTCTGCAGCACTCAAATAGCTACAGCAACATCAATATCTGAATCCTCACGATCGTCAGCATCATCATCACACAATCATCAGCATCGTCATCACACGAACATCAGCATCGTCATCACACGAACATCAGCATCGTCATCACATGATCATCAGCATCGTCACATCATCTTGATCTACAACATCTGGTTCATCACGATCTACAGCATCTGGATCATATCGATCTACAGCATCTGGATCATCTCGATCTACAACATCTGGATCATCTCGATCTACAGCATCTGGTTTATCACGATCTACAGTATCTGGATCATCTCGATCTACAACATCTGGATCATCTCAATCTACATGATCAGCATCATCGTCATCTAGATCAACACAATCAGTAGCATCATCATTTAGATCAACACGATCAGTAGCATCGTCATCTAGATCAATACGATCAACAACATCATCATCTAGATCAATAGTATTAGTATCCACACCAATACAGGTATACACATCATCAATACAAGTATCCACACAATACAAGTATACACATCATCAATACAAGTATCCACACAATAGCAGCATATCCTACAACACACACGATCATATTACAGGATGATCAATCCTGCTCCCTTTAGGACATAGGTCCATGGATGATGCAATCCTGTCATGTACCTTTTGAACCGAGGTCCAAGGACGATCCAGTCCTATCATGTACCTTTTGAACCGAGGTCCAGGGACGATCCAGTCCTATCATGTACCTTTTGAACCGAGGTCCAGGGACGATCCAGTCCTATCATGTACCTTTTGAACCGAGGTCCAGGGACGATCCAATCCTATCATGTACCTTTTGAACCGAGGTCCAGGGACGATCTAGTCCTATCATGTACCTTTTGAACCGAAGTCCAGGGACGATCCAGTCCTATCATTCAATTCTTGGAGACCTCATGTCTACGGCTCAATTCACAGGACCAAAGTCCAAGGACGATCCAATCCCCTTACCTGTTCATTCAGGATTTTATTCTCGGAGACATCTTGTCTACGGCTCAATTCACAGGACCAAAGTCCGAGGACGATCCAATCCCCTTACCTGTTCATTCAGGATTTTATTCTCGGAGACATCTTGTCTATGGCTCAATTCACAGGACCAAAGTCCAAGGACGATCCAATCCCCTTACCTATTCATTCAAGATTTTATTCTCGGAGACATCTTGTCTACGGCTCAATTCACAGGACCAAAGTCCGAGGACGATCCAATCCCCTTACTTGTTCATTCAGGATTTTGTTCTCGGAGACATCTTGTCTACAGTTCAATTCATAGGACCAAAGTCCGAGGACGATCCAATCCCCTTACCTATTCATTCAGGATTTTGTTCTCGGAGACATCTTGTATATGGCTCAATTCACAGGACTAAAGTCCGAGGACGATACAATCCCCTTACCTGTTCATTTAGGATTTTGTTCTCAGAGACATCTTGTCTACGGCTCAATTCACAGGACTAAATTCCGAGGACGATACAATCCCCTTACCTGTTCATTCGGGATGTTGTTCTCGGAGACATCTTGTCTATGGCTCAATTCACGGGACTAAAGTCCGAGGATGATACAATCCCCTTACCTATTCATTCAGGATTTTATTCTCGGAGACATCTTGTCTACATCTCACTTCACAGGACTAAAGACCGAGGACGATACAATCCCCTTACCTGTTCATTCAGGATTTTGTTCTCGGAGACATCTTGTCTACGGCTCACTTCACAGGACTAAAGACCAAGGACGATACAATCCCCTTACCTGTTCATTCAGGATTTTGTTCTCGGAGACATCTTGTCTACGGCTCAATTCACAGGACTAAAGTCTGAGGATGATACAATCCCCTTACCTGTTCATTCAGGATTTTTGTTCTCGGAGACATCTTGTCTATGGATCACTTTAGGACTAACGTCCACGGATGATACAATCCTCTTCTTTCTCGGAGACATCTATCTACGGATCCTTTTATAACATATGTTCAAGGATGATGCAATCCCATTGTCAACTTAGACCCTATCTAAGGACCATCCACTAACCTCTCTATTGGCATCACCAATAAAGGTAACCACATCATCGACCTCTCTGTCGATGCAGGAAATCTCATCATAAGTGATCACATCACTCCCCCTTTCGAGGAGAGTCCTTTGAACTACACCAAGCTTGTCTCGGAAATATTCAAACTTTTACTTGAGGTAGAGGTTTGGTTAGTACATCGGCAACTTGTTGACTTAAGGTAGAGGTTTGGTTAGTACATCGGTAACCTGTTACAAATTCGAACTTTATAGTTCCTTTCTGCACCATATCTTGGAACACTAGATTCTCTGCCATCTTGATACAACTCTGTTTGTCACATAGTATCATAGTTGGGTCTATCTCTAAGTCAAACGATCCTGTAGCCATACTGCTTCACAACTAGCAGAGCAAGCAGCCATATATTCCGCTTGTGCTAAGAGCCATATTGGACTGCTTGCTGCTAAACCACAAGATCATGGCTGATCCCAGAAAATAACATCCTCTCGATGTGCTCTACCTGTCTGATACACTTTCTGCTCAATCAACATCTGTGTAGCCATCTGAAGTCATGATCTCCAAAATAGCATAGATCAAATTCTATCGTATCCTTTAGGTACCTGGTCACATGCTTTGCAACTAATAGGTGAACACATCTAGTTTCCACTAGATACTGACTCAAGGTATTCACAGCAAAGCATATATCTGACCTAGTATTTATTAGATACATCAATGACCCAATAATTTGTTTGTACAGAGTTATATACACTAACTCTGATGATTCATTCACCAACAGCTTCAAGTTGGAATCCATGAGAGTGGACATTCCAACATATCAAGTCCTTTTAATATTTCTCGGCATACTTTCCCTAGTTGAGAAAGATTCCTTCTGAGCCTTTCCATACTTCCAGACCTAGGAAGTAATACATTAATCTAAGATCTTTCATTTTCTTTTATGCATCCATCTATTTGTGCCATCTCTCCTTAGATGGGTCTACTGATATGAAACTCGACATCATTCGAACTCTGAGGTGAGTTCCTTCTTGTATCCATGTCATCTATGTATAGAAACCATATTCAACCTTGTAGCAAAGGTTGAGATCCACATCACCCATGGTGATCATTAAGCTCATCAATTGATTATCGATCCTGGGTACCCATGCAGAACCTGATTCTCACTTCTTCTTTAATTACACCATTAAGAGAATGGTCTTATCTAGCCACTTGGAGCAAACATCTCATCATGATTCTCTTCCTCTTTCTAAGAGAATCTTCTAGCCACAAGCCTTCTATAGTGTGTTTGATTTGTAAATCCTTTTGTTGAACATCCATCGCTTCTTCAGTGTTCATCATTCATCATGATCTTCCCTACAAATCAAAATTAAGTACATGATTAGTAATACTTCATAATCATCAAATCATATTGACATGATAACCTATTATGCATACAGATATCATTTACATAGTTATGCAACTATTTTGACCAATACTTTGGCACAACACTTTCCCATATCTTGTATGCATACAGTGGCTATCTAGATGCCTTCCATCTCTACCAGAACATACTATCGAGAGTGTGCACAACTCTCAGCATGTCAGCAAAGAGGTTTCATTCTAGACAAGCAACAATGGAATGTTTGTCCAACTTACCAATCATATGCATATTAGTAGTATATTGTTCAATGCTCTATGAATGTTTACACTCAGCATGATATATTCTAGGAATACAAATATGCATACAAGCAATATCATTTACTATTTCAAATAACAACTCAAATACTTATCTTTTATGTTTGTGTGGTTGCCTCCCGCTTGATCTTCTATATGTCTTTTGAACTTCTATTCATTCTGTACCACTGTGCATGCTCAAGTGTGCACTAGTGTCATCCTCATGATCTCATACACAAACATACATTCATTAGTATATTCTCAAAACATTCTAATTCTAAATAATCTTGAATATGTATAGTCATGATCATTAGTATTCAGGGTTTCAAGGAAGTCTTCTTTTACTCATGCATATTCTTGTTTGATCTAGTTAGTTAAATCATCAACCAAGATAAGAGACATAATATGCACAAACCCTTGATTACTAAATTTATGAATAAGCATAACCAATCATACCAAGTATACTTATATAAGGGATCCTAACACAAGGTAAGATTCTAACATGACATAGGAAAACATACCTGGATTAGTATAACTGCTTAGTTATGTACAACATACCTAAACAATCTCTTCAATGATTTAGAGATCCTGAGCTAGAACCTGCATGTTTCATAGGTTAAACATAATATAACAAATTCATACATACCTCGTAAGTGGATGAGTCTTTGTCTTCATGTTGTCATGGTCATGGAACTTGATTTGTCTTTTGTGAGGTACCTGTATCTTGTTAGCAGACAACATCAACCTCACACAACACCATAATGCATAAGTACAATCATATAGGCATTATCAATGAATGTCTTCGATCATTCGCATGCATTCATACTGTTACTAGGGTGATAAGACAATTCTAACATTAATCAAGATTGTACTAATAAATAACATGAAGACAAACACATTATGAACTTAATCAAGAATCAGATTTCAAGACATACCTGAACCTCTTTAAGTCATACCTGTCAAGACTTCTTGTAGTCTTCTTATGTAAGGCCTTAGTCTCAACTCCCCCTGAAACTTGATCTGGAGCTTGATTAGGGTTTGCTAGAGAAACCCTAAAAATTCAATCTTTGACTTTCACACTTCTGAATGGATGGAAGGATGTGTCTTGCTGAGCTTATCAAACTAGCATACTTCAATTTTGAAATCTCCAAAATTTGACCCCTCAAAATTGCCTTCGAAACTTTTGGATCTTCTGGACAGGAACCCGAACTAGGGTTTGATGAAGCCCACCCTTCTGTCCAATCAAAAGGTTCGATCCAAGGCTCTAAACTCTTATTTTTCTGAGGAGCTTCCAGCCGTGGTTACAGACTTCAAAATTCCAACTTTTGCTGAAGCCCTAATTTTCCATCTTTCTGATCAAAATCCCGAACTAGGGTTTGATCAAGCCCGGTCTTCTACCCAACCAAAAAATTCGATCTTGGTCTCTAAATTTCAATTTTCCTGATTAGCATTCAGCCGTGGACTCCGATTCCAAAAATTCCAACTTTCTCCGAAACCCTAAATTCCGGAAGCCATGAATGAATGTGCTCAAAAAATAATTCTGTTTTGACAGAAATATGTACCTGATTGTTTCTGCTGTAACTCTGAATTTTTTGATCCACAGGGTCTGAAAAAGTTTCTTGAGATTGCTTGACCTGTTATATTTCCATCCTGACAGGTCTGACCTCAATTAGACTCTCTGAGAGAGAGTTATGCCAAGTGTCGCAACGTGACCTATTTATGGGATAAAACAAGAGAGCGAACTTGTACGGCGTGCCACATGTCAATGTTTGAACTTCGGCCTTTGAAAACTTTTCCTGAGATATATCGCCTTGTTATATTTCCAACCTGACAGGTCTAACCTCAATTGGACTCTCTGAGAGAGATTTATGCCAAGTGTCGCAACGTGACCTGTTTATGGGATAAAATAGGAGAGCGAACTTGTACGGCGTGCCACGTGTCACTGGTTCAGTTTGGGCCTCTGAAAAAGTTTCCCGAGATAGTGCAGTCTGTTTACTACCTAATAATTTTTACGAAATTTCATTTGGAGCTTCCTATCCCAAGTTATGACCTTTTTTCCTAGGTCACCTGATTTTGACTGAGATCTGGAAGAGGTAGAAACCCTAACTTGTACTGATCATAACTCACAAAGTACAACAAATCTGAGGGTTCCCTTTGGACACAAGGTACCTGGAGATGTTAACTACGACCTGTAAACTTTTCAGATCCTGAAACTTTTCATAAATGGATTTATAGCGAAAGTTCCACGATGACTGGTTTTTGCTATATAAAACCCTAACCTTCAAATTGTCGCAAGAGAAGCAAGTGTCGTAAGTGCCATACATTGCCTTCCTTCAGGTTAGCTCTGACACCATGTTACAATTCAATATTCTAAGACAGAAAACAACAGCATTACATTCCATTTCACAATAATAGCATATACAGGATCATTGAAGAAACAACAAGCATACCATAAACACAAGAGACACAGATTTATCGTGGGAAACCCTCATGGGGTAGAAAACCCAGCAAAGCTTCCTCAATATAGATGACCAGCAATATACAAAGATGCAAACCAAAGACATGATCTCCTCCTCCACCATAGCAGACCTCTCCTCCACAAGTGTGCCTCTCTCAAGTGAGTGATTGTGTATCAAATGAGGAACACACCTCCTCTATTTATACACTACTCCAACTTTTCTTTTACACAGGACATGTAGGCTCGTATTTAATCATTGGGTTAAATACCCCATTACAACTGACTGGGCCGACCCCTCTGGGGTGGTCTAATAACCCTTTGACCCACGTAACACATACAGGGCTGACCCCCACTAGGGAAGTCTAATAACCCAAGTTACCACATTCCGGCGGAGGAATAAACATCTCCAAATATACAATAAGATCTTCATGGAGGAATGAATCATATATGGAATAATAAAGTACAAATATAATATTCTTTGAAGTTACAATATCTCAACATTATTCAAATTAAAATGTAAAAAAAATTAGAAAAATAATAAAATTAATATAGAGTCAAAGTCTGAAAGACTACATTGTCAAGAAATTCATTTCTTCTTTAGTAAACCATAAATTAATTTTAAAAATTCAATGTTCATCATTGAATTTCCTTTTATGTTCTTATCCAAATTAAAATCTAAATTTTTTTAGAAAAATAATAGAATCAAAATACTTTGACTCAAAGCCATTGATTTCTTGTTTCTCTGATCTCAAAATTGAACACATCTTCATAGAAAAAAATGCTACAACTGATGCATTATCCAAAGAAGCTCTAGATGGTGATCCCAGTGTTCTCCTTTGGGAAGAATGGGTTGATGGGCACCTTAATTTTTCTAGTTCCTTATGTTCCTTTTTTTATGAAGTTTAATTGTGTCTTTCTCTGTTTTGAGGACAGTCTTGTAGTTTTTTGGATGTAAGGGGACTGTTTTAGATTTTTTTCTTGAATGATATATGTACTTATGAAATAAACGGTATGTAATAGGTCAGTTTTTTTTTTCAAGACTGAGTCATATCTCGGTTAGTTGCTATGTACTTTTTGATTTCAACTGAAATAACAAAAGTGCTTTTTTTTTCCTTATGAAAAAGCAATTGCTATATACATGCCCTTATTGGGTGGCTCTGTATTTTGTACTGGATTATTAAAAATATTCTCTGTCAGAACCACCCTTTTATGATGCAACCCATGAATGGCATCACATCATCATGAGTAAATCAAATCGTCACTCGTGCTTTCTGGAAAAAATATTCTCTGTTGGAACCACCCTTTTAGGATGCCAGCCATGCATGGTATCACATGATATTGACTAAAGCAAATCGTCACTCGATTCACATTTATTTTTATAATTTGAAAGAACTTAATAGTTTTCAAACTCCATGTTGAAGTTTAGAAACAGCTCCACTTTCAAGTTTTATGTGGGTGCAGTTTTGTGTACAGATTTCATAGTAAGAACTTGTAATTCACTATATTGAAGTTTATGGGTTTATAAAAGAATTTGGATTCCTTGATGAGGGATGAGTGAAAATCTCCTATTCAAAATTTTATACATATTTTGTTGTAATATAATTTAAATAAAATGAATAACATGCTTTTTTTATTATTACAAAAGATTTAATTTTACCGTTACAATATTTTTGGATCATCAATATTTTTGATGTTTTTTAAACATCATTGTAGGGAAGACATTGATATATTGATCTCCAAATAACTAAAAACAGGAATCAGAGGTCAGGAAATTGCAGCAGGAAAACATTACCATGAAAAAAAAGATCAAGCTGCTGGTACATACTGGATTCTGCATAAACAAACTCTGCTCAAGGTATTTCCTTAACAAAATGAATAAATTATTCTTGTGTTGTTTCTCATTCTAAGTTCTTAATTCGTCCCATCACGCTAAATTATTACTGAACTATCAAGATAAAGGTTATCAAGGACATGCTATTGTGGGCCAAAATGAAAGCAGAAATGGAGGATCAAGAATATTAGTGGATCAATAATATTAGCATCAATAGAAAGAGCGATGGAACCTAAAATATTCTACTCCAAACGACGGGTTCCTGGGGTGGCAGATATTCCTGGGGCCAAATGCTCCACATCAACGCAGTAAAATAATCTATTCCAAATGACTGAATCCTGGGGTACCAGAAGCTCAACATCACCGCCACTGCGAAAAGAAAATTAAGAAGAAATTATGTGGATAATGATAGAATAAATCAATCTATTTAGGAAGTGGGAGGAGGTCATTTCAGTATGAGAAATGATTTGATGATATTTGGATTCCTGGATTCAACTAATTTTCTCTTTTCTATGTACTATACATACCATATAGCTATAACCATAAATAATACATGCACAATTTGCACTTTTCTTACCACCAGTGTGTTGTTTGCAAATAAAATTATGCAGAATGGCAGCTTTAAAAATCCAAATTAACAATGATCCATATTAACATCGAAAATGCTAGCTATAAAACCGCTTAATCCCTGTTTTTCACATATATAGTTATTAAGGAAATAATGGATCCCATAATAAATTTATGAACGTCATAGTGCGCCATTCTTGTTAACTTTCATAAATTTCATTCTTTGTCGTTAATTACCTTTGAAGATTATATTATGGCGACTGACCCCACCTACATGCGTCTTTTGGAAATGAGGACTAAGAGACTCAAACCCTAAGGAAGGCGAGAGAAAAAATAGTAACGAAACAAAGAAATATTGTAAATCAAGTTGAACGAAATTTCGAAATTCAATTTTGTTTGAAGGGTAGAGCTTAAACCAGCTCTGGAACCTTTATGAGGGGATGGAGGAGAGGGGACACACGAATCAAAGACTAACATATACAGAGACACATAGCTACAACTCTAAACCTATTAAAGATAATTTTGATATAAATATCACTATAGCGGATAGAAATATTTAAATAGCACAAACATCATCTATGCTTCCAGATTTCACCAACGCTAAATTCACCTTCACAGACTTGAAGGAACTTTCCATAACTGATGTAAACACTATAAAAAGAAGTTTGGTTAATAGAAATCGTACGGCAGTAGTGTATGTGATTTGTGTTCTCAGTGTATGAAGTGTTCTATGAGCTTTGTGTATTCATTCAATGTATAAGAACAATATCGATGTTGGGTTGAATGCTAAGCAGTGTGTGAGACTTATTATGCTTTTCTTTAATTGTTCTTTCTGTGTTTATGGTTGAGTTCATCTTCGAATCTAGATAATCATAAGTACCACTAGGGTTAGTTTGCATGGCCTTCCCTCAAGTTCTAGTCCTTTATTGTTGTAAATTCTATCTATGTTGATAAAACTTGATAAAGAGAAAAAAGGAAAGAAAACAATAGTAAGAATTGTTAAGAGTTGTAATCTCAATGGTCCTAAGTTGGTTAGTTGAGTCAATGGTCCTAAGTTAGTTGAGTTAGGTCATTTGTTGACCCATGGTTTAGACTTCCCCATAGTATTAGCCAGTGGTTTTGGTCCTATGTGAAACTATATATATGTGTGCTTAATAATGAGAAGGCAATCAATATGCTCGTTGTGTTTTTGCTCTTTATGTTCTGTGTATTGCAAACTTTAACATGGTATCAGAGCGTATGGCGTGATCCATACATGTTGTTGTTGGGTAAGCCTTTTCACATAGTGGAAAGCAAACACGATCTTGTTTTTGGGTAAGCCTTTTCAGAAGTTGGAGAGCACATGGATGGAATTTGCAGCATGGGACGGAGATGGAACACTCGAGCCACAACAAAAAAAAAAAAAGCTAATTTTTTTTTGGGAAGAAAAAAAAAATAAAAAAATTTCGGCCCTGAAGGGAGGGTGTCGCACCCTTCCTGAAGGAAAAGTGCGATGTCTCACCCTGCCTGAAGGAAAAGTGAAATGGTGTCTCACCCTAATTGGAGACATAAAAGTGCGATGGTGTCACGCCCTGCTTGAAGACAGATTGCGACAGTGTCGCACCTTGGCCGACAACAACCTGCGACGACCGTCGCAAGCTTGCTCAGTGGAAAAGTGTGACGATTAGCCTTGGACTTATAGGATTTTTCCCGTCGCACCCCATCAACGCACTGTGTAATTCAGTAGACTGCGACGATCCGTTTAACAGCTACCATACTCCATGGCAAGCCTGAACATGAAGCCGATCTCAGATCCAATGCTGAACGACCCGATCTCGGAGCAGATCTAGTTTTTGAAGAGAAATATTAGTGACGTTGAGCCAAAATATTAGACAATGTTCCAGCATTGATTGAAGAAGATCGAGTCTTGTAGAGATCGATCCAAGAAGACCCTCTGTAGAAAAAGGGCAGAGAAGATCTAAAGACTGAAGGACCACTGATCTTGAAGAAAACCAAGAAGCATGAAGATGGTGCTAGAAGAGCTACCAGAAGAAATCGAAGAGGTAATAAATCTGTTAACTTCAATAGGTTCATGGAAAACCTTTGATGGAGACAATTATGATTTATGGTCATTAAAAATTAGGGATCTGTTAAGGTCACAAGATCTGTGGCATTTTGTAGCTGATGAGGATCCTAGTGATCTAGAATCATTTCAGAATTTGACAGAGTGTCAGAAGGAAAGAAGGCAAGTTGTTTCCTTAAGTATCATACAAAATGGTATAGATTATTCCATCTTTCATTACATTTCAGAAGCTTCTACTCTTAAAGAATCTTGGGATATATTGAAAGCAGAGTTCAGTGAAGAAGAACCTGAAATAGAAGAAGATGAAGTAGAGTTCAGTGAAGAGGAACCTAAAGAAGATGAAGCGGAGTTCTTTGAAGAGGAACCTGAAGAAAATGAAGCAGAGTTCAGTGAATAGGAACCAGTTGACTTTGAAAGCCATACAAAGCACCAGGAATCCCACAGTGAAGTGGAAGACAACCAAGAAGACTGTGTTTATGTAAACTCAGCAAAGCTTGTTACTCTAGATCTGTTTGTTGATGACAGTGAAATCAAACCTGTCAATGCAGTCGTTCTTAGTGACTTGAGTGATAGTCTCTCAGAAAAGGAGACAGTTGATAACAACATAGAAGTTGCACCAGAAGGAAGTTCATCACAGAACTAGAAAACCATAAGTTTGAAGGAGATATATGAGCAAACTCCCATTATTGAGGAGCAGTATGAGTATGCTCTGTTTCCAGTCAGCCCACAGTTTTTGAGGAAGCAGTGAAGGATGCACATTGTGCACAAGCTACAACATTTAATGAGAATTATGATGTAGATGCCATTGAAACAAGAGAAGAGTAAGATGTGAATGCTCTCCAAGAAGAGCTGAGATATAGTAATCTTTTTTCTGACAAATATTTTAAGTGTGCAGGTAAAATGGATATAAACATACAATATGTTGAAACATAAGAAGAAGACTTGCACTATGTTCCAGGACCAATGAAAAGCAATAACACTGTTTATTGTGCAGAAAACAAAGAAGATGTTGAAGAACACCTACTTAGCATCAAGTTCAAGAAGACAAAGAAGAAGCAGTCCAAGTACACATCAAGGAAGAAAGTAAATCTTAAGTTTATTTGAATGAAATGTATGCCTAGCTGAGACATAGACCAACAGGCACAACACTTAGTCATTGATAGTGCTAACCACACCATCCCACTTGAGATTAAGGGGGTGTGTTAAGAGTTGTAATCTCAATGGTCCTAAGTTGGTTAGTTAGTTGAGTCAATGGTCCTAAGTTAGTTGAGTTAGATCATTTGTTGACCCATGGTTGACACTGGCCCATAGTATTAGCCAGTGGTTTTGGTCCTATGTGAAACTATATATATGTGTGCTTAATAATGAGAAGGAAATCAATATGCCCGTTGTGTTTCTGCTCTTTATGTTTTGTGTATTGCAAACTTTAACAAGAATTGGAAAAGAAAGCTAGAAAGGAATTGTAGCCTTATGCACAGAGAGCCTTGAGAAGCTCAACACTTGGTGAAATCTTAGTTGCGATGAAGCCATGATCATCAGTGATAGATTTTCTCAATATCATATTGCAATACATAGTTCCACTTTGATAGTTTCATAGTATATAAGTAGCTTTGTTCTAATAGTTGATAGATAGATTTGTTATGGTTTAATATCTCATTGTTTAAATAGATATTTCATGAATGGATTCCAAATCAAATCTGACTTTATTATCTAAGTAACAATAGATATGTTTCACATTGAAAAGCTTTGACTTAAATATGATTAGAGACCTAGTATGAATAGATTGTTTTCATAAATAAGCAAATCCTATAAACTATTTTAGTTTAGTTGATCTAATTTCAATGAAATCTCCATAGTGTATGACTATATCCATTTTAGAACATGAGTGAAAAAACCTCATCCAAATTAGTACAAATATTTATTCTTTCAAATACACGATTTGTTTTTTCTACAACCAATCCACATCCATAAGTTTAACACTTCTCTATAATATTCCACAAGCAATATGCACATACAACAAACTCTTTTATAAACTACTCAAATCCAATCATAAATCAACACTCTTTTATAAAACTAGTCAAATCCAATCCATCTCTCCTTGTGATAATGACTTTGCAATCAAAAGCTTAATAATTGAAAAGAAAGACTGTATTGTCTAGAAATTCATTTCTTCTTTAGTTAAACATGAATAAATTAAAAAAAATCAATGATCAACTTTAAATTGCCATTTATATCTTTATCCAAACATTAAAAAATTCAATACTTAACATTAAATATTGCCATTTATATCTTTATTCAAATTAAAATATAAATAGACTTTTTATATTTATATCAAATTAAATTTTTTGAAAAATACTAAAACTCAAATCAGCATACACATCAATAATCAACATTAAAAGAAATCTTAAAATACAATCCATCTTTTCACATGGAATTTCATTTTGTTATACCGCATTCACATGCAAAGATGCGCAACAAAAGCTAATGCTTAGGTTGACATCTTTTAATGATTATAAAAGCTAAGACTTTTGCAATGGATATTTTAAGACATAGACCCGTCACCCAACAAAAGTTAATTTGTGCACTTTTGAACATCTTTTAATGATTGCGAAAGTTAATTAAGGAAAAACACAAAAAAAATTACTTTAAACAAGAGCTGCGTGCAACTTAGTCCCTGCCTTAAATAAATATATATAAAAATAAAAAACAATTTTTTAGATAAATAAAATCTTAAATATAAATTAATTAATTAATATATAGAATCCCATTTTTACATTATAATAAATATAAAAAATCAAAATTTGTTTATTAATCATTCAAAAATGTGGTTCATTGCCATAATATTTTATGGCATACATTTTCATTATAATCATAGTATTATTATTTACATATTTACATATAATTTTCCATTATGATATTATAATAATTTTTTACATATCAACATATAATTATATATAAGTGTTAGCAATTTGACAACATCTATTTTTTTTAAAAATATTTTTGCTAATGAATTTCTAATTAGTAGTATTTTGTAACTTTTTTATGCATTTATTAGTAAACCAAAATGATTCGAGTTAATAATAGTTTTTAAAATTAAAAACAAATATGAATTCAAAATTTTAATCAATATTTTTAAATTAAAATGGATTTATAATTATATAAAGCCAAGTCTCAAAAATACTAATTCAAAGCATTTTCATTATGTAAATATTCTAAGAAAAATGGCCACCTCCTTTGGTGCAAGAGGGTTAAAAAACAATCTATTTTACAACTTTTTTTAAGCTATTCAAAAGGGAAGCCGATTTAAACAGTCTCTGTTATACTATGTAAAGACACGCTAAATCGCACTAGAAATGCAGAACGGTAGTTAGATAAATGATTAAATCTATTTTATTCAAAAGGGTAGCGGCCCTCTTCTGAAGATTATATACATCCGACTGCCAACGGCGAGCTGGGATGGCGCAGTGACAGCTCTGTATCTTCCGACTCTGATGATGCGCTGGAATATTGGTAGAACCACTTGCACGAAGTGTCTCTCCGTAAGTGCGGGTTGGTCACACAGTCATTATGCCGTGTTGTGACTGAAATGGTTACACTACCAACATATGAAGGACTACCTGGCTTATCTAACTTTCTGATGGAGTTTGAAGAAAGAGTTTCTGAACCACAGCGCTTGCTGGCATTGAATGAAGCATTGAAGGCTGCTCCAGCATGCTGGTGGGTGAAACACAAGGCATCAATTGATGGATGGTCGAAATGCCAAAGATTTATGATGGTACATTTTGGTGATACTAATGTTTACCACACTGGAAAGTATGATGGTCGGACTGATCCGGGTGGTCACTTGATGGAATGTCAGTGGCTATGGGTATCGTGACCAAAAGATGAGTGGGTCCATGCTTTTATCCATACTTTGGATGAGATGCAATGTTCATGGTATACTATAGCTGAGTTGCGAGGGGAAATTTCTACTTGGCTGGAGCTCACAGTTTGTTTTACCCATACATTCAGTTTTGCGGGTGCCGATCTAGAGGTTAATAACGCATTACAACTCATTCGTGATGTAATTATGCAGGTTGTCCCGGTAGCATATCCTGTGGATCCGCACACGCACTGCCAGATGCAGTCTCTCATGGGGTGTTTCAATATTGGTGGTGGGCCAGAAGATGGTGATGATCCGCGGAATGTGAATATCCTGGAGTCAGAAGGAAGTCGTGTTGTGGTACCACCTGATGCGCAAAGTGACCCGATCAGTCAGCCGCTGAAGCTCCGCAAGATCAATATTGGGACAGAGGACACTCCGAAGTTTGTAAATGTCGGGGATTACTGGGATGATGAGTTGATAAGCAAGGTCCCTGATTTGATCCATGAGTTTCAGGACATATTTCCTACTAAGTTTTCCGACATGAAGGGGATTCTGGGCGACTTAGGAGAAATGAAGATTCCATTAAAACCAAATGCTAAGACAATCTGACAACGACCTTATCGATTGAATCTGCGACATAAGGAGTGGGTCAAGGCTGAGTTGGATCGCATGTTGGACACTGGTATTATTGAACCAGTTGAGGAGTTGGAATGGATTAGTCCTATGGTGGCACAAGATAAGAAGACTGGTGAAGTGCACATTTGCGTTGACCTCAAGAAGCTAAATGATTGATGTTTGCATGATCCGTTCCCCATTCCATTTATTGATGAAGTGCTTGAAGGTGTGGGTGGCTAGACGGGTTCTCTGGCTATCATCAGATCTGCATTTCCAAAGAAGATCGCCATAAGAAAACTTTTGTTACTGAATGGGGCTGCTTTCAATACAATGTAATGCCGTTTGGTTTGAAGAATGCACCTATGATATTTTCGCGGGTTGTCGTTGTTGCATTTAAAGACTTCATTCAGAAATTTTTACAAGTATACATGGACGATTGGATGGTCTATGGTTTGGTCCGTGATCATCTGGCGAATCTGCAGTTGATGCTTGAGCGATGCTGACAGCACCAGATATCGCTGAATCTGAAGAAATGCATCTTTTGTGCACCGTTTGGGATATTGCTCAGCCATATTGTGTGTAAGCAAGGGTTGTTGGTCGATCCGGCTAAGATTGCACTCAATTTGAGTTTGCAACCACTGACCACTGTTAAGCAGTTGCAGAAAAATCTGGGACACACGGGGTATTATCTCAAGTTCATCAAGGGTTATGCTGCGATTACTTCCCCTATGGAGAAGTTGTTGAAGAAGGATGCGGCATTCTAGTGGAGCCTAGAATGTTAGGCTAGCTTTGAAACACTGAAGGCGAAGATGGCGTCGGTACCGATATTGGTATCTCTGGAATGGAGTAAGGCATTCCATGTCCATGTTGATGTCTCATCGATTGCGTTGGGAGTCATATTGGCTCAACTAGGAGAAGGCGACCTTGATCATCCTATTGCTTTTGCAAGTCGAAAGTTGTCCTCTGCAGAAAGGAATTATTCTACCACTGAGCGGGAAGGTCTGGCAATGGTCTACGTGCTGCAGAAGTTCAGGCACTATTTGTTGGGTGGGCACTTTAAAATGTTCACCCACCATTCCGCGTTGAAATACCTAGTCAATAAGCCTGTGTTGGGGGGGAAGATATGCCGCTGGCTACTTCTTTTTCAGGAGTTTGATTTTGATTTCATTGTGAAGCCAGGCCGGTTGAATGCTGGTCTTGATCATCTCTCGCGGATTGATATAGGAGAGGAGCCGACCAAAATTGAAGATGGTTTACCAGATGCTCAACTGTTTCGGGTTGAGGTTGCAGATGGCTACTTTGTGGAAATCATTCAGTTTCTGACAATGGGTACTGCACCAGACAAGTTCACCACTAGTCAGAAGAAGCAGTTGGTAGTCAAAGCTGCAGACTTCAAGCTAATTGCAGGAGAGTTATACAAAATGGGTGCCGATGAGGTATTGCGCAGATGTGTCTTGCCGCATGAGCAATCGCAGATATTAGCAGAAGCACATGGAGGAATAGCCGGAGGACACTATGGTGGTAGGGAGACTACTAGGAAAGTGCTGTGTGCTGGGATATGGTGGCCCACACTACACAATGATGTGACAGACTATGCGCGGTCCTGTGATGTCTGTCAGTGAACTGGAAAACCATCCCGACGCAATGAGATGCCGCAGTTGACATTGCAGTCGTTCGACAAATGGGCTGTGGATTTTGTAGGATCGATCAATCCACCAGGGAAGCACACGGGTGCATGCTATATTATCACCACGACAAAGTATTTGACTCGATGGGAAGAAGCTGTACCAGTCATTTGCTCCATGGCCACAGCCGCGCAGTTTCTCTTTGACCACATTGTCACTCGCTTCGGCTGCCCCAAGATATTATTGAGCGATCAAGGAAGCCACTTTCTTAATCGCACCATCAGCGCATTGACGGAGGAGTTGCAGATACAGCATAAGAAGAGTACACCCTATCATCCGCAGGCGAATGGCACGGTGGAGGCTTTCAATAAGGTATTGGAGCATGCGCTGACAAAGGTGTGTAATGTGAACCGCGATGACTGGGATCTCAAAATCCCAGCAATATTGGTGGCCTATCGCACCACATGTAAATGGCTGACAGGGAAGACACCATTTAAGCTGGTGCATGGACAAGAAGCAATTATGCCCATGGAGTATATTGTCTTGAGTTTGCGCATCGCGGCCGCAACAGGCCTAGATGATGCAGCGGCACTAAATGAACGTCTAGAGCAGTTGGTGTAGTTGGAGGAAGATCGTTTCATCACTGGGTTCCACCAAGGGGTCGAGAAGGATCACCAAAAAGCATGGCATGATTGACACATCAAAAACAAATAGTTTCAGCAGGGAGACTTGGTGCTATTGTATGACAACAAGTTTATGAAACATCCAGGAAAGTTGTAGATGCATTGGCTAGGTTCGTATCGCATTAGTAATATTACTTCAGGGGGTGCGGTTCAGCTGCAGCAGCTGGACGGGGAAATGCTCCCAAAACTAGTGAATGGTCATAGGTTGAAGCCCTATCAGTTGGGCTTGGCATACCACGATGCCTGAGTCGCATCGAAAAAAAAAAAAAACAGAGAGAGAAGTAGATTGATTAGTGGCAAGATGTCACACCAACATGGATGAAATGCAGAAGCAGGGAGGCTTCTGTCGCAAGTTTGGAGCGGTCGGAGACACATGGCAACATTGCAACTGGGTCAAATCAGTAATAAATGCCAAAAGTTAAGACAGTTAATTAACAATGCTCGTTCGAATGATGAGAATTAATTGCGGATCCGGCCAATCGAAGGACAGGATCGATGGCGGATTTGTGTCATTAATACACGATTGTGGTTGAGTTAATGCATGATTTCATGATGATTACGGAGGATTTGGCTGAAAGATATAAAACCAAATCGGAGTTGGTCGGAAGACACCGAGAAATTAGTTGAGAAGTGTTGTTGCAGAGTGCAGTCATGAATTGAGCAAGGTGTTGATAAGCATATAATGAGGTGCTGTGAGGTATGCTAGGCGAACTGGAGACAGTCAAGATTAGTAGCAAAGTGGAGTCTCCGTTCATCCCGGTGGTTGTTGAACAAGAAGTTCTCTCATCTGGAGCTGTTGATCTTGGAGCCGAAGTTGCCAATATGTCGGTGGGAGCATCAGTCGTCGTTAAGAAGTGACGGGGAGGTCAGCACACTCTGTCCCCGTAGAGTAAGAGGGTGCTTCAGTCCTCCACCGTGACGACAGGTGAAGCTCAGGAATAGGTGGGGCAGTCCAATCGCCCCATTCGTGAGTCTGCCCCATGGGAGGGACTATCAGCCGGTGACATCCTTGGGTATATCCCTCCCATTCGGTCGGATGCCACCCCACGCAAGATAAACCCAAGACAGAAGTACGGTGTGAAGATGACGGCACTCCCGGTTGGAATGGAGTGCTCTATGGATATTGGGCCAGCATTGATGCGCCTGCGCTACAATGACCATGATATGCACGAATGGTAGCCGGTGGCAGTATGGTTACCACTTCGCACATTAGAATTCTGGTTCATACACACAAGGAACATGGAAATGATATGATTAGCACCTTATGTGAACGGGTTTTGCAAATGATTGTCGAGGCAGACGTCCGGACGAAGGAAATGCATAAATATAGGAACCAGAGGATACCAGAGCACAAAGGTATTTCTAGTTTAGAGGTATTTATACTGCGAGAGGGTCAGGCATCTAGCTAAGTTAGGAATTCCAAGGAGGCTGTGGAAATGATCCATTTCATTTCATGTGGTAGCACACCAGGTGCGTTGAGGGCTTGAACTATGACTGTGCATGAGCACCTGGAGCAAGCAGCGCTGCGAACACTCGGGTGTTACAAAAATGAAGTCCCCTCCGTGATGTCTAGGAACATGGTGATAGTTCAAAGCCTCGTGGTCCCTGCGACCACAAATATGATGGGGGTGGTAGCCCCCTAGTTTCGGTAGTACGTGCTTACCGGCACAAAATAGATGTGCCAGAGTCATTGGCCTGTTTCACACCTCGGCGTTGTTCGTAAACTTCTCCTCAGTCTACACCAGATTCCTCGAGACTGGAGGATGAGTTTGAGAGGTACATGATAGCAAGTCGGGGGATGACCACTTTCGGGTGAGAATTACATGACAATGAGTCGACGATCAATGTAGCAGAAGGAGCAGGACAACACCGCATGATCCAAATAGCAAGAATAGTTGTAGAATCATAATTCAGCCATAGAAGATTCCAAGTACACTGTATCCTGTTGACGTGGCTTGAGGGAGAGCCACAAGATTGTGTTGGGGGTCTGTTGGTAGGCGGTTATGATGGGTCAGTCTCGAAGCAGCTCGAGTGCTGCGATACCACGAAAGGAAGAAAGTCGAGCGCAAATGATGTTATGTTTTTGTATTTTTGGGTCAATTGTACTGCAGAATGCAGGTTTTTGGTCATTTGGATCACATATTATGTAATGTTGAGTTGGCTATACCAAAAAATGCGGGTTTTTGGTCATTTTTGGATAAGTCAGTTAGATATTGGGTCATTTGTCCATAGTGTCAGTTAGGAAGTCGGTAGTAAGTGGATAAGAGTTGTAAGGTGGAAGCCTATATATAGATAAGAATTGTAAGTGTTGAAGAGAAAATTGGGGAGAGAGAATTGGCAGCTGAAGAATGGGAAGCTCTGATGTTGGTTGTATGATTTCCAGGTATGTTTTGATGTCAAGAGTCATTACGGAGATCTAGTTTTTGCAGAGGCGTTGTATCTGGGTTGACAATGATAATATGATGAAGCTATTTTGGTGCAATCCCTATGTTCAATTTGTTCAGTTAAGATAATGTGATATTGCACTATACGAATAATGTCATGCTTCTTTGATGCGATACTTGTTTTACAATTACTATTGTTGCAATGATGAATGTTTGGGTTGAATATTGCTTTAATACTATGTTTAATGCTTAAAGATCTATGTCATTGTGTTACAATAAGTTAAGTATCATAGTCGTAACCATCCTCCTTCATTCGGTGGAAACATGGTTCTGTCTGCTCTTCCTGGACACCTCGGGTGAGACCTCATCTACTCTGTAGGTGTTGCTGGGCGGGATAAACCCTGTTCAGGCTGGTGCTCAGGAAGACTGCGGTATCTGTCGATTGGGTTTGATTCAACATGACATAAGCTTAGCAAACACCAACGATTTCACCGATTTTGCTGAAGCAAAATTGAGATCAAACTCTTGAACGATCACAATCCATTTATTATACTTCCACCCTATAAGGCGTCGTGATAGCACGAACTGAAACGGATTGATATGCGTGACAACTGTGGTTGTTCTAAGCAAAATGTAATGTCGTAACTGCTGGAATGAATGAACAGTCGCAAGTTCCATCTTTTCCACATGAGTATATCTTAGCTCAGTGTCTACTAGATTTCAACTAAGGTAATAGATGACATGCTCGACAAGCGCGTCATCAACCTGGACCAAGACAATGCCAATCGTCTCTTGAGACGTGGCCACGTAAAGAATAAAATATCATGCAAAGTTTGGTGGACTAAGCACGGGGGCCAATACCAAAGCTTTCTTGAGGGTATTGAAAGACAGCTGGGCTCGCTCATTCAAGATAAAGGGTGTGTCTTTCTTCAATAAGCGCGCGAAACCTTTGGTAATATTAGCATAATTGACTATGAAATGGCGTAGAAAAGTGGCTCTCCCTTGGAGGCTCTGAAGTTGTAACAAGTTGCATGGAGGAGGAAACCGAAGTATTGCCTCAACTTTAAGAGGATTGACTCTAACACCCTCTTTCGAAACTATGAAGCCCAGAAGGAGACCCGTCCTTACAGCAAAGATGCATTTGTAAGGATTCAATCGAATCTTGTATCGTATGCATCGTTCGAGAATCATGCGTAGGTGCTTGGGGTGGTCCATCCTCTTGTGGGAATGGCCGACAATATCATCCAAGAAAACCTCCATAATCGTTTTAAGATCGTAAAAGGCGTAGGTCATGGCACGCTGAAATGTAGCTCCAGCATTTTTAAGGCCGAAGGGCATTTTCCGATATGAAAATGTTCCCCAAGGACAAATGAAAGCTGTCTTATGTTGGTCCTCGGGTTTGATTTGAATCTGATTATACCCTGAGAAGCCGTCCATGAATGAAAAAATATCACTTCCTGCATAAGCATCCAAGATTTGATCGATGAATGGTGTGGGGAAGTTGTCTTTCGGACATGCACAGTTCAAATCTCTAAAATCATTGCATACACAGATCGTTCCCTGCTTCTTATCCACAGGAACGGGGTTTGACACCCATTCGGTAATGGGAACGGGGTAGATGAAACCAGCCTTGAGCAGTTTCTCCACCTCTACCTTGATAGAGGCTACTTTGCTAGGGTTCACAGCACGTAAGCGTTGTCAAACTGGTTTAGCGTTGGGATACGTTCTAATCTCATGTTCAACAATGCGGGGGTCTATTCCTAGCATCTCCTCATATGACCAGGCGAAAGCTTCCTGGATTTCTGTAAACAATTCAGTGTAAATAGCAATCTCCTCAGGAGTGCAATCGTCACTGATGTAGACATTCTCAACATTTCCGGGAGTACGAGAGATATTGATCGACGTAGTTGGGGAAATGTTAGCCATATTCCCTTCCATAAAAACATCATGTGACTCTAAAAGAGCCACAGGGTGACCAACCATCTCTACTAGAGTCGTCCTAAAATCTTCTCGTTCGACGAGCTCGAGGATGGGAAGGAAATAAGAGCAATGATGCATATCTTCCCAAGGTCTCTCACTACCACACATGACCTCCATAATAGCTTCATCAGAAGGCAAGTATCATCAAGGAAGTCGTGTCAACAAGACAAGTTGGTTGCCCAAACTGGTAGCGTAACGGGATCCTCCTTGATTGTCTGAGAAGAAGAAAGATCCGTCTCTGTAGTGGCTTGTTGAATATGCTGGTAAGAAAGCTCAGCTACCGACAATGGAATAGACATCCCGATATGCATAATGTTTCCAGACATGGAACTCGTGGATGGTAAAGTCCATGGATCATTAAAATAGGAAGTCTCAAACGACATATTATGCGAAGGAGGAGATGTATTGTCGGTAATGGTTCCAATAAAATCCACAAGTGCGGCAAAATCATAAGTTCCCATTAATGAAGGGTACATGCCAACACCCATGTTCCCAGTTACTGGCTGAGAATGAGTAACCTGCGGAACTATGGACCCATGGATGCAGTGGAAGGGGAATTAACGAAATCTAGCTGATCGATGGTCACAATCTTTCCTTCATGAGGAAAGTAGATAACTCTGAATACAGTAGACGCGACAGCCTTCATAGCGTACATCCAATTCCGACCCAGTAAAAGGTTGTAGTCGATGGGTGCATCAACCACCTCGACTTCAATAGGCACAGATTTCCCTCCCAAGTAGACAACAAGGGAAGGGATAGTTCCATGCAGCTTAAATGAACGACCATCGAATGCAGTGAGCGTGGTTCTAGATGCGAGTAGAGGAGGAGAGCCTAGATATTTCCAACAAGTTAACGACATTACTGATGCAGAGGCACCTTTGTCAACCATTGTACGTTTGACAAAATTTTGAAGGCACGCCACCGAGATTTGAAAATCCACGTGGTAAGGTAAGCGAGGTTGAACATCAGTAGTGTTGAACTTGATAACACTGGGACTTCCCCCATCCTGAACCCCTAACGCACTCAAAAGGGCATGATTTTGAGAAGGATAGGCCTGCAAAACTTCAAGAGCCTACATGGCACACGGAGTTTGGCCCAAGTTTTCCATGATGGAGTAGTTATGGGCAGCTCCAGCATTATGATTATGTGTAGAGCGCTTAAGAGCACCTTTCGGTATCCGTGGCATATTAGAGGGATTCTCGATATGCAAGGAATTGTCAGTAGGAGGGGGAGGCTCACTCCCCATATTAGGTTGTGGTGCAACATAATCGCGTTGACGAGTGGCAACACTAACATCCGATTGAACCATATTCACACATCCATACCCACCAGTATTGGAAGAAGACGTCGTCGTCTCAGTAGGTACATAACTAGTGGTGGTAGCATGCGGAGCCATGTTTTGATGATGAGGAAGGGGATCCTTTAACATAGTTGGGCTCTGTGCCAAATGCTTCGATGCTTCTTCGATTTGAGGACATAAGTGAGTAAGATGATCTTACTCGCAAAGCTTACAAGGAAACTTCACCTTACGCCTAGGTTTACGGTCCTCACCAGCATTTTTGCCTTCCCGAGGAGGGTTGGAATTATTTTTACGAGGGGTATTTCGATTGCTATTGTTGTTCCCATTGTTTCCACCCTTACGGTTGTTTCTCCCCTTTTTCTTACCACCAGGTTGCTGGTTACTTGATTGGTTTGTCGTTTGCACACTATGTACATCGGACGACGGGGTGGAAGTGGACAAGGTGTGAACCTATCCGGGAGTAGACTGGTTTAACGACAAATTTTGCATTTGATTAGCTATAAAATCTATAGGGCGAGTGCTTGTGGATCCTACGATGCCATCGGCATGCAGTCCAAGAATTGACTAAGGCTCATGGTGTGTTCGTGGTGCGTCATGAATAATGTCATAAAAAATGCCAGACTGAGAGTATAATAAGTCTAACTGCTAGACTTTCAAGATGGCTTGTTCCTCAGTCACAATGTCGGACATCGAAACATCCTTAGCAATATATGGGAGTAGAGACTTGAGGAACCATTCCAACAGGAACTCTAGAGGAATGTTGGCTTTCATTAACCTCTTCCACCGACGCCCCTCTTGAAAATGGTTAGAAATATGTGTGGATTTATTTTGACAGAAGGTAGACAAAAGTTCAGTACCAGTATCATAGCGAACCGAAAACTGGAAATGATCCAATAAAACCAAAGCAATCTTGTTAAAACCCCTACAAGTGTTTCCAAGCACCTCAACATACCACTTTGCAGTTGGTCCTATGAGGGTGTGTTGAAATAGTTGTAACCTAACGGAATCGTGATTCAACAAGTTGGAGGAACACCAAAGGTGAAATGTTGTGACATGATCACCCAGGTCTTCACCACCTTTCCCTTCAAACTTAGGATGTCCGAAGGGAGCTTGGTAGGGACCGAAGGCCAATTAGGGTCATGACACACCGGATCATTCATGAGCTTCGGAATATCTAGAAGGTTCAAACATGCAAGGAACGGGAGTTGCAGTTGGAAAGCTTGATTATAAGCTCCCATAAAAGGTTGGTTGAACGAAACCGAATTATAAGATGGAACAAAAGCTTGACCATGAGAATTAAACTGCTGATAATGAGGACCTGATGGACCATAAGCTTGACCATGGTCATAGGGTTGATAACCTCCTCTGACCTGACCCATATGAGAGTAAGAAGGTATATACGTGTTTTGGGCACCATATTGGGGTGACTTGTACTGGTGGCCAACATCGACTGTGTTGTAGTAAGGGTTTCCACCATAAGTATGGGGCATATACGTACTATTCGTAGCAGGAACCAAGATGTAATTACCATAATGGTATGGTATGTTCCCACCCCCAGCACTTGGATCAACTTGAGAATTCATGTGGTGACCATAAGCATGGGATGTCTTCCCAGCCCCAACATTGGTGTTACTAGTAGCAGGGATGGTGGCATTATGTCCATGTGGATAGGATATATTCCTACCTCCTACATTGGTATTACTAGTGGCGGTAGTGGACACAAAAGTATGCGGTATATGTCCACCCCCGTGGTTAGGAGGAGCATTAACATTTGTGAAAGTAGTCCTAGGTTGACGAGTAGCGGCATGTGTATTAGGTGGTGGATGGTGAGTCGTGTTATGGACAGTGTTCCTATTAGGTTGGGTAGTCCTACGAGGCGGTCGCCTTCCAACATTAGCATTGTTAGGAGGAATATGACTAGTCCCCATACTATGTGTGTGAGTGGACAACGTGGTGCCGCCGGCGAGGGTATTGCCCCTAGTGGGTGCCATGTGGCTAACACTATGACTAGTGCCAGCGTGACTACCAAACGTAGTGGAAGGATCAACTGTATTATAATTAGGCATACCAAAAGAGAATGCGTTTGGGTTTACCGTAGGACCAGTGTCGTCATGTAACTCTGGCATCCCGTGTATATAATTGTGTGGAAATGAAGGATCAAACTGGTCGTCCTCAGGTGGATCTGGACCAAACAAATTACATTGTTTCTCGGGTGGATCACCCCCACATGCCTCATGACGAGCAGGGGTGTCTGAAGTGTGTTCGACTCTACCCGATGGATTCGTAGGTATTTCTTCAGTATCAGAATGTGCAGCAGTCATGACGTCTAGGACGTATGTCTCATAAGAATCCGAAGACTTAGAGGGAGCCCGTCGTTGTCCCCTAGCAACATGACGTGAAAGCTCGGTAGGTTCTAAACCAGCCAACTGACGGGATCGACAGAGAGTAGGACTCCGTGCCACGATATCTTCGAAGAGAATATAGAATCAAAACTTCCCCTAAAGGCCAACTATTGATAAAAAAACAGTAAATCAAAAGAACACACCTAAAGAAACTACAGCCAAGAGTAGACAAACAGAGTGGCTAAATGAGCTCCTGACACTAGAGCCTGTATGTCTCGCTTAGGAGAGGCTTGAGACTCCCAAAATATAACCGGAGGTAACAAAATTAGCTATAACGCACCCCATGCTTCACTGCGTGCATAGGGTCAAGTCCCTATACAACAAAAACTATGTTGTCCGACCCCTATCTGACTCAGGACACAAACAACATAACCACTACAAGTACCATATGCGATACCTAGGTAAGGAAACTATGGTCACTGCAATATAACCAATGCTTAGGGGGACAGTCGCAGGTGGGATCCGTCGTATGGGCAGGGTAGCTAAGCCCAAAGCATAAGAGAACGAACCTCCGGTACCCCCAGATACGAACAAACCTTGGAAATATCTCTCACGTTTAGCCGGTATCAGAGGGATATCTCTTCAACCAACCTCTCGTGACCTCATGCTTAACTCTGGCTTGAGTAGAGCCTCCTGAGAACACCGATATATACCATGGATTCCTCCACTCCCTGGTCAGACACCTAATGTTGCATCTAGTAGTCTTGGATTGTTAACTCACAATTATCTATTCCAAGACTCTAAACTATGCTAGTTGGTGTACCCTATAAATAAAATTGGTCTAATCAATTTTAAGATTAAGCATTAATTTTAATGGTTGTGGTTACTCAAGGGATATGATCGTGAAACTAGTGATGTGTATGACTCAATAGTATGCAAAATCGTCAAATCCTAGACTCATCTATCCAACGAAAACAATGCCACTAGCATGCAAAATCAATCCAACGATTTCGAAATAAATATGCAATCCTTTTATATTTTTCGATGCACAATCAGAATCTAAATGAAAGCATAAAGCACTCAATGTAAGATGCAGTACATAAAAGCAAAAGTTTTTTTTAATTTTCTCTTATAAACAAAAGGAAAATGCAAAACTATGTGTATATTTTTGTATTTTTCAATATAAAGAAATGAAAAATGCAAGCAAAATCCTACTATCTAGTCACTGATATGCCAAGAAGATCACTAAGACAACCCAACAGATACCAAACAATAAGACTCAGCCAACGCAATGAGCTCAAAAGGAAAAAACCAACCAGGCTAAGTCCAAAGATGGGTAAAAAACCAACAAGGCTCAACCAAGAGAAAAGAAGAGTTCTGGTCACAACCAAGGCATGGAACAGTCGAGAAACATGCCAACAAAGACTCAGGATCATCCAAAGCCAACCCAGCAACAACCAAAAGTCATAAATCAACCAAAGTCGGATGTGTACGCTATTGTCAAAGGAAAACCTGCGGGTACCCGCGAGCAGTAGAGTAAATAGAGGCAGGTGTACGTGGGCAAAGTTAAGCTAGCCCGCAGGTAAGGAAAGGAAAATGGGCAAATAAAGAGTCTAATGGCTTAGAAAAAACCAGTTTTCTATTGTGAATCTCAACGGCTAATCAATGACACAGAGCTTCGACAAACAACAACTCTAATTAAGGACTCATGCTAAAAAATCCCAAAAAATGGATGTTTTCCCCAGTGGAGTTGCCATTTCTGTATTGGATAAAACTCACTATGGCTTGGGGTAGATCACAACAGACAGCTGACTACAAGAAATCAATTCAATTCCCAATGCTATTCTATATAAATGACAATGCTAAGATAATGAAGAATATAACCAACCTCGATCCAAACGTTTGATGTAGACCCTCGTTGGAGCTTTTCAATCCGTGCACTTGAATCTGCAAATTAGTCTTGACAGCCAATATACAACAAGTACATATAATATATAAATGGCATTAACATCATCAATAGCAATGGCCCATGATATAACAAGTAAATGCAACCCAATGTAGTATAAACAACATTTACAACATTAATGGACAATAATATGAGTATTTCTATTAATAAACAAGAAGAAGTACAATGTGATACAACCTCTTTTCGAAAACCAATTTGAACCAAGATCTAGGTCAATCCACTTGCGCCTCCACCACTTCAATCCTCCATGGAATGGCAAACTCAAACTATGGTAGGAGTTTGGAAGGTGAACATAAAGGGTTCACAACGACAAGGATCAATGAGTGTAGACTCAAGGTAGGGAAAAAATCCACTATAGTTCTCTTTCTCTTCTTTCTCCTCCCGTCCATAAGCCATATGTGCTCAATATATAGTCCTCTCAAAGGTAAGTGAAAGGACACATCGAGGTGTTTCTTGGGCAGATGGAGAGTCAAAGGTCACCCAATGACTGCTTTTTGGGAGTAAAAAGTAATAAACTAGTGATTTTTACCATTTTACATGTTACCCGTGGGCTATAGCGATGCAACTCATGGGTACGCTCACTGTAATGATGCAGCAAGTGTACAAGGGAAAAAATAGGGAAAAATAGTGTCTGAAGGATATAAAATGGTTATGAGTCAGTGGAATGGATCCTCTAGGCCAAAGAGTGCTGATTCTCACAAGGTGGAAGATTACGTTGTAACAATACTTGCCCCACACAACACCCTTCTAGCTTAGGCATCCCCTTCACCGGTCCACAGTTCTCTTGGGAGATACATCTTGTTGGGTGTGTAACATCACGCAAATTTACAAAAAAAATAAATTAGAATAGCATTAAAGGTTGTATTTACTAATGCGGAAATAAGATAAATACTAATCCTCTTAACTAGTTACAATTATGATAACAACAATTCATACTCATTAGCACATAATATGACATTAGTTTTGCTTGTATAAAAAAATAATGTTGCAATAAAGTTTGTGAGTTTCAAATGGTGTACTGATTATCATCTCACTATGAAATGGAATCGAAATCTACATTAAGATGCTATGGATGTTCACTTAATACTGATGTCAATGTTCTATCATTTATAAATGTTTACAACAGCTAATTGTCTTTCTTCTTTTGATGATGAAAGGGTTCTGAAGAGTACCCTGAGACTTAGCAATTTATGCTAAAGCATTTGGACTCTCCTTTCCGCAGATACCTGTAAGGTGTCACTCCAGTTCAAGTAATACAAACATAAAATAAAGAGTACTTTCAGTTAGACTTCGAGGTTCCTCCAATAAATTCCTCAGGTACTAATACAACATTCTGTCTATAGATTATCTTTGATAACTAAACAACTTGGACGCCTTCTTTGTTTATCAAATGATCGGTGAAAATAGAGTGTCGAAGCTTTTGATACAAAATAACATGTGCCACCAATAGTTGGCACAAGAGCAAAAGTGGTTTTAAAAGCATGGGCTAAAAGTGCGATACTGGTGTATTATTATAATGTATGCACTATCTATATATTACTTGGTTATCCAAAATAATGTGAACCATGTAGTGTAAACTATATGCAATCTATATGATATAATTCATAATATGAAACTATGTATTAATTCCATGCTTAAACTATATTATTTGACCATGCGCCAAATGTTAAACATATGTCCTATGTATCAACAAAAGGAAATTATAAATGTATTCGTGAACCTTTAAACATATACTTGAAGTTTAAAAACATTAACACTAAGGTATGGCTTATACTAACATAATTATATGTAATGTGACAGGGTTACATTCGATCTTCATGTAAGATAAAGACACTGACAATAGTGTTGAAGTGGATGTGTACTGGAGGGTGATAGTGAACCAGACTTGGCATTTAATAAACTCATCTACCAGCTTGGTGTAAATCCTCAATGGATGCTATCGTGGTACTCGGCTCATAAAAACATCGTGATGTAATAGCCATCTAGGTTGAGCTGTAAGTGCTTCAGCTTGGTCATACTTGAGCTGGCTTCCATGTTAGCGATGGCCATCAATGGAGTAATAAATATGGTGGTTGTTTGAGAGAACGCGGTGATGTGATCCGAATTCTCCACTTTTGATCTTACAAGATTCTCGAGCTTTGAGACTTAACCCTAAACCTTTACCAAACCTCAAAGTTAATGTTTTTCCTTGGTATTCAATGTGTCGAGAGTGGTTTTGGTAGAGGTCGACCGGCATGCGCATACTTAGGGTTTGGTAGAAGGTTATAGAGGGTTTCTTTAGAGGTTTGAACCCATGACTTGAGAAAGTTTACTATCACAAGATGATAATGTAGGAACCAAGCCCAGGCGTGGGAAATTTCTTGTTTGCAAAAGATATTTGGAGAGCTCAGGAATTATCCTACTAGTTGACAGGTTTGGTTTTTGAAAAGAGTTCTCAAAATGCTCCTTCCCTAGCTTCGAAGTTGTGATCAGTGTTTAAAGGTATTGAATCCGGTGTTATGAGTGTTAATATCAACTATCCACTAGTTGTATGTGAACTAGTTTTTCAAGCCTGCTATAAAAGCTATTGGATTCGACCTTCGTTTCCACTTCCATTAAGAAGTTAATGTTTGGATATCCACATCATCTTTTTCAGGATCTTGCATGCAATTAGGGTTTGCATGCAAATTCTAGGGTTTGCATGCATTTTGCATGCATCCCAGTCACCAGGTTGATGCCTCCAGCACCTTAGCCACCTTATTCTAGCACCCGGGAGCCACTTACTTCAGAGTTTTAGCCCTCCTAGTCTGGAAGGCGCCCACTTCTCACCTACTTCCAGAGAAGGGCGCACTTCTTCACCTACCACTGCAGTTCCACTTCAGTTACACTCAGTTAGCTCCGATTCTCCCTGATTTGAGGCTAGTTTCACTCTCGACTGACTGTTTCACTTCCGTTGTACCTCCACATTGACTAGATGACTTGTTTTGACTTCAGTTAGCCTCCCATGCGCCCCCCACTGAGCCTCCTTCCCTTAATCAGTGCTACACACTTCAGTTACACTTGTTACACTCAGTTAGACTCAGATTGACACCTGGATGACTGGTTCTTGTGCATTGATGACCACTACTGATTGATGATGAGGACTCCTAGTTGGAGTCAAGCTACTCCATTCAGTGACTCGAATGACCTCCTTAGGCAATTCGAATTGCTCAGTCATTGTGACAGATTGTATTGTAATTATTCACCCTTACTGGGATATTGAGCACTGTTGCATGTTTTGCACAGTTTTGCACCATATTTTCTATGTTCATCTGTTGTGATTGATTTACTTGTTCATTAGATCTGTTGTGACTAATTTTACATGGTATCAGAGCCATTGCAGGGACAAGATCTCTTTTCTACAAGTGTTTTTACAAGAAGATTTAAGTGAATTGCTAAAAAATTGCAAAAAGTTTTGGCATGAAATATCTCAAGGGCATTCTCTCCTGTGCATGCAAAGCTTGAAAATACATCCAATACCGCTCCAGAAGCTTGAGTTTCCACATAATTCCTGGATCTGATACGTTGGACCCATTCAACATTGTTTTATCTCCAATCCCAGGTGTGATGCAACTCTAAAAGGGTGGATTGTTCGACCTCACTGTTCTTGGTTTATTGTGATTTGCAGGTTATTGTCTCCATCATTTGCATTCGCTACACTGTGCATGCAAGCTCCTCTACATCAGTGTGCACTCGCTCCTAGCAATGGAATATTCTTCTTCAAGGCCTATCCTCACCCCATTCAATTATTTTGATTGGAAAGATGATATGGAGATCATATTACGTTCAAAAGGTTACTACCGAGTCACTCTTGGTCTTGAATTGGAGCCAAACAATCTGTCAGATAGAACCAAACACTACAACAAGCTTGATGAAGCTTATGGTCTTCTTTGTCTCTCCATCTCCAAAGATCTTCACTTCCATCTCAGCGGATTGAAGACTCCAAAAGCTATATGGGAGAAACTTGAAACACTATTTGGCAAGCAGGATGAGCTTAGGGCTTTTCAATTAGAGAATGAATTGATTGCCCTTAGTCCTGAGAATTTTGAGACCATTAATGAATTCTTCACAAAATTCAAGAACTTCAATTTGCAGTTGAAGAACAGTGGAGTTATCAAAGAGGATAAACAATTGATCCTCTCCATTCTCAGCAAGCTTGGTAAAGATTATTCGGTATTTGTCTCTACTTTCAATTCCGGTCGGCTAACTACCCCGAATTGGAAGATGCCTACCTTGAATACCTTCATTGAGTCCATCACAAAAGAGCATGACAAGTTGATTCAAATGGGGTCCATAAGCTCCAAAGATTCATCCCTATATGTTCAAGGACCCAAGATATCGAATGGCAAAGGAAAGCAAAAGAAGGAGAAGCCCAAATTCGAGCCTCACAAGCAAAAAGAGAAAGGCAAACAGACGGATGCACCATCCAGTTCAAAGTTCAAGCAAAAGGGCAAAGAAGGTAACCAAAAATCTAAATGTACCTATTGTAACCGTGGCTTTCATCCCGAAAGTTCATGTATGAAGAAGACTATAGATCAAATGGCCCTCCTTTTGGAAAAGAACAACATAACTCTTCCTGACGGTGCAAGGAAGAAGGATAAGAATGATGATCATGAAAGAGGACAAGCACTCATGGCAACGGTTTCGAAGCCCACTACTCTCTTGATAGATTCGGGTGCATCGAATCATATGGCTGCAAATATTGATTCTTTTTCTTCATTTGATCCAAATAGCTCCATCCCCATCCATTTGGGAGATGACTCAAAAATTTCTTCAAAGGGCAAAGGTACGATTCATGTAGATCATGGAAGCTTTCAGAATGTTCTCTATGTGCCTTCTTTGGCTTCAAATCTTCTTTCTGTGTATCAAATGACACACACTCGTGAACCGAAGAAAGTTACATTCATCCCTAATATAGTTGAAATTTCTGATATCAAAAGTGGAAGACTTGTTGCAGTCGAAAAGGAAAACCACACTGCAAAATGCTATGAGTTTTCACACTTTATTCCGCTTGCAAAGCCCACTGCTCTTCGCACACATGGTAATGAGGTTATTAGGATTTGGCATCAAAGATTTGGACATCTTAATTATAAGTATTTGCTGCTGTTATCAAACAAATCCATGGTAGATGGTCTTCCACAACTCCGTTCCTCGAAGGGAATATGCACTGGTTGCATCATTGGGAAGCACCCCGAGCACAGATTCGACCGCGGCAAGCTAGCAGAGCTTCTACAGTTTTGGGGTTGATCCATTCTGATATCAGTGTTCCACTACCTCATATGTCATTAAATGGTTCAAGGTATGTTTTGACATTTATTGATGATTTTTCCCGCTTTACATGGGTATTCTTTCTCAAAAACAAGTCAGAAGTGCTTGAAAAATTCAAGGATTTTAAGGCTTCTGTTGAGACCGCCATTGAGATCAAGATCAAAGCTCTTAGATCTGATAATGGTGGAGAATATATTAAGTCCTATTTGCTACAAATTTGTGCCCAAAGCGGAATTCAGATCCAACATACAGTTCCCTACACACCCCAGCAGAACGGTGTAGCAGAAAGGAAAAATCGGTCACTGAAAGAGATGGCTACATACATGATTGAATCAGAAGGTTTGGCTGCAAATATTTGGGCTGAAGCAATCAATGTTGCTGCATACATGCAGAAGCGTGTTCCAAATTCATCTGTGAAAGGTATGACTCCTTTCGAAGCATTCTTTGGTCACAAACCGGATGTGTCAAATTTGAGAGTTTTTGGCTGTATTGCATGGGCTAGAATTCCTTCCAAGAAGAGACGAGCTTTGGATCCACAAAGTACAGCGTGCATACTGATAGGATATGGGGAAGAATCAAAAGCATATAAACTCATGGATATCAGATCTAAAAAGATATTCATAGAGCGCAGTGTGAAATTTGAAGAACCGCTTCAAGAATTGCAACTAGTCGAGGAAGAGACTGCCGATTCACCGCCTTCACCAGAAGAAGATCCGTGCAGCGATAATGAAGGTATGAGTTCTAATATTTTTGATATTGTAGAATCATATTATGATCATGACATATCAGGTTCGGAATCCGACCATTATGATCCTCCTCAGTTACCAAAGTGGGCCCAAAACACTCTTCAATCTGCTGGTTCAAACCTTGGAAATCCTGCTGATCCGAGACGAACAAGAGCAGACTTTCAAAGAGTAGGTATGGCTCTTTCTATTTCTGATCCATTACTTCCTGAGATTTGTTATTTGATGGCTGGTTCAGATCCCACATCATACTATTCTGCCCACCGAGATCCGAGATGGCAAAGTGCCATGGATGAAGAGTACAGTTCTCTTCAAAAGAACAACACATGGGAGCTAGTTTCTCTTCCACCTGGAAGAAAATTAGTAAAGTGTAAATGGGTCTACCACACTAAAATTTCTGCTGATGTCACTATCAGCAAATACAAAGCAAGGTTGGTGGCAAAAGGTTTCTCCCAAGTCCAAGGAGTGGACTACACTGAGACCTTTGCATCGGTTGCAAAGATGGATTCCATCCGCCTTGTTTTGGCTATTTCCACATCCAAGAACTGGGAGGTGCACCACATGGATGTGAAGAGTGCATTTCTACATGGAGACCTTGCTGAAGATGTATATATGTAGCATCCAAAGGGCTACACTTCAGATCCATCATTAGTTTGCAGATTGAAGAAATCTTTGTACGGGTTAAAACAGGCCCCAAGAGCTTGGTACGCAAAGATAGACTCCTTCCTTCTTTCTCAGAATTTCCAAAGATGCAAATCTGATCCGAATGTGTATCTTTAGCGAGTTAAAGGTAATTTTTTTGTTATTGTACTTTATTTTGATGATCTTCTCATTACTAGTAGCACTCTTACTTCTATAAACAAGCTAAAAACTGCCTTAAATCTAGCTTTTGACATGAGCGATTTGGGCTTGCTGAGTCACTTTTTGGGCTTGGAGATAGCTCAAAATTTTGATGGGATCACTATATCTCAGCACAAATATGCTTCCGACCTGTTATTGAAGTTTAATATGGCTGAATGTAAGGCAGCCCCATTCCCATTCCTCTCAGGAATCAGTCTTGACGAGCGAGATTCTACACCGCTTGCAGATTGCAGTATGTATCGACAGTTGATTGGTTCACTACTTTATTTGACACACTCAAGGCCTGATATTTCATATGCCGTGAGTGTCGTGTCAAGGTATATGCAGCAGCCACATGAGCTTCATTGGCAAGCAGCCAAGCGGATCTTGCAGTATGTGCAACGTACGAGACAGTTTGGCATACATTATGCTGCAGATTCTGAGCTTGATTTCATTGGTTTTACTGATTCAGATTGGGCAGGTGATAGCATTGATCGGAAGTCCACTTCTGGTTATGTTTTCATGATTGGTCATGGTGCTATTTGTTGGTCCAGCAAAAATCAAGCAGCCATTGCACTTTCTTCAGCAGAGGCAGAGTATTGAGGGGCAGTCAATGCCTGCATTCAGGCAGTTTGGTTGCAGGGTATTCTTTCCGAGTTTGGTTTTGGTGGCACTACTTCGACTGTCCTATTTTGTGACAATCAAAGTGCTATCAATATCTCCACAGATCTAGTTCAGCGGCAGAGGACCAAACACATTGAGATTCATATGCATTACATTCGACAGTTGGTGCATGACCGCACCATCATTCTGCAATATTGCCCTATTGATGAGCAAATTGCAGACATCTTCACCAAGAGCTTCACTGAGAAGAAGTTCTCTTACCTCCGTTCACTGTTGGGGGTGAGTTCCATCATGGTGGAGACAGATTGATCCATTATTATGCTTTAGCTTGAGGGGGGGCTTTCTTTCCACTGGGTTTTCCCTCTTTCCTCACTTAGTTTATTTTCAACATTTTTGGATTATTGTATTGGGGTGACCTTTGGTCTTAGTTACCAGGGCCCCACATTATTTTTTATTGCACATCATATTCTAGCTTGAGGGGGGGTGTTCGGATATCCACATCATCTTTTTCAGGATCTTGCATGCAATTAGGGTTTGCATGCAAATTCTAGGGTTTGCATGCATTTTGCATGCATCCCAGTCACCAGGTTGATGCCTCCAGCACCTTAGCCACCTTATTCTAGCACCCGGGAGCCACTTACTTCAGAGTTTTATCCTTCCTAGTCTGGAAGGTGCCCACTTCTCACCTACTGCCAGAGAAGGGCGCACTTCTTCACCTACCACTGCAGTTCCACTTCAGTTACACTCAGTTAGCTCCGATTCTCCCTGATTTGAGGCTAGTTTCACTCCCAACTGACTGTTTCACTTCCGTTGGACCTCCAGATTGACTAGATGACTTGTTCTGACTTCAGTTAGCCTCCCATGTGCCCCCCACTGAGCCTCCTTCCCTTAATCAGTGCTACACACTTCAGTTACACTTGTTACACTCAGTTAGACTCAGATTGACACCTGGATGACTGGTTCTTGTGCATTGATGACCACTACTGATTGATGATGAGGACTCCTAGTTGGAGTCAAGCTACTCCATTCAGTGATTTGAATGACCTCCTTAGGCAATTCGAATTGCTCACTCATTGTGACAGATTGTATTGTAATTATTCACCCTTACTGGGATATTGAGCACTGCTGCATGTTTTGCACAGTTTTGCACCATATTTTCTATGTTCATCTGTTATGATTTATTTACTTGTTCATTAGATCTGCTGTGACTAATTTTACAGTTAATATCTCTTTTATAGTTTTCTTTTCATCAAAATGCAAATGTCTACAATGTTGCAAGATGTAACTAAGTTTTAACCTCATTTGTGATTTTTTTGCATGTGCTAACACTCCCATGGCTCTATGCTCCAGATTAGGTGGGAACTACCGTGCAATGTGGTAAGTCTCGGTGGTTTCCTCTTATGGATTCTCTTAGTAACCTGTTGGTTGTGTTTGAAGTGGTTGGAGCTTTCGGCCTTCCAAGAAAGTCATTGATTATGCAACACTTTGACATCTGTAAGTAATGTAGGGAGGATGAATCCTCGACCTACTCTCATCATGAAACTCTCAGTTTATAAAAGTTTGAAATGTATTTCTTGTTTAACAGGGTTTAACCCTCAACTTCAGGATAATGTTGAAGGATTCAACCCTTCGTTTTTTACTGTGTTTACAACAATGTTTTGTGTTGAAAGGTGTTAATGTTTCAACAGTTTTGGATTTTGGCCGAGAGTCAAATCTAAGTATTTTGCTACTGTAACAATTTTGATAATGAACCGAATCTATGATCTAAGTTGTAAAATATATATGGTTTGGCCCAAGAAATGTTTAGGATGTTAAATGTGTATTCCTGTTTTATTAAAGGAAATCGTAAGTATGTGTTTATAATTTGAAAGTTTGATATAATTGTTAAGCATGTATACGTCGGACCAGTTTTGATTCTGTCACGAAAAAGAAATTGATTTGTTTCTTGGTCAAGGGTTCCGATTTTGATCCTAAAACATAATGCTAAAATAATAAAAGATAGAATGTTTGGATTCTAACTATGATGAAAGCTTTTGAATATGGAACCCTACTTGATAGTTAAATGGAAATATAAGATATATTCACTGAAATAAATTTGTGATATGAAATATTACGAATGATAAATATCTATTTATCGTTTAAATATTATAACTCCGATTACAAGAATATTTGCGGCTGTTAGAAATCTAGAATTAATAATGCCTGAAACATAATGACTAAAACATCTGGATTTATAACACACTTACAATTGAAATAGAATACATGGTATTAGATTTCAATAATGGTTAGTGATAAATGGAAATATAGTTCTGTACAGAGATGAATTATCTTTCTTTTATAACTAAGTACAGGAAAATGCTTTGTATAACTGTTTATGATATAATATTTTGTTTCTGAGTTTAAACATGTAAACATTAAAAAAATTAAAAGAAATACTACAGTATCAGTCTATCTATTCAATTGGCATTCTTCCCATCAGTTATCTTATTTAATTCTACTTCTTTGTACTAGAGTATTGTACATAAACCAGTATGGGAAAAATGCAAAAAGTATTTTTATCAATCATCTCATCTACTTAATCATCATTACAGAAAGTCATCTCCAAGTTAGAAATTGAATTAGTTCCATTAGTATAACTGTAAATACTAAATTTGCATTGCAAAAAGTTATTTAACTGTAAACAATAAGGTAGAACAGTAGAACCTGGTTGACTATAGGAGAAACAAAAAGCCCAAGGAACCTGTTCCACCCAACCTATTTCTGAAGACAACCAAGTTACATGCCTTAGGACCCCCGAGCCTGTTCACTGAACCACTAGGAAGAAGAGTCTGTAGAAGCCTTAGTTCATCACTTGCAGTAGAATATAGATTATCCAGTCATAAGGACTTAGCAGTCAAAGAGAACTGCACCAGCACCTCTGGTTTTCCTTCTCAGAATAACTAGCAGACTCACAATTTCAGTCTCACATAGCCTCCCTATTCGAATCTCTCAGTGAACACCTGATACACTTGAGGAAATATTTCTGCAAAAAAATATTGTAGGAGTTGCCTGCTCAATTCGAATTTCCTTATCTAGGCTACCTATGCCTTTTAGTGGTTAATTGGTCATTAATGAGCTGATTGCTCTCTTCCACCGACCTGAGGGATAATGCCACAAATTTAGGGGTGGTTGTCCCATAACCAACAGCTAGTGGTGGAGTGCAAATGCTGCCATTTGTCCCATGCCTTCTAACAACTTCCATTCCTCCTAGTGGGTCAGTCAACACTCATTTAAGAGTTCCCTTGGGTGTTTGTCTCCTATTTTAATTTATTAAATAATAATAATCAGTAATTACAATAATCCTTGACCAAACTTAGTCACAATTACAAAACTTTGTAATTATAATTTAACATAAAGTATTTTGCAAATAAATAAATGTTCTCAAAATTTGGGTAGGTGACTTACACCCCCCCTTAAATCTCAACATCGTCCTTGATGTTGTTTAATCACTCTCTGAGTGTTCCTGAAACATAGTAGGGTATGTTGCCCGCACACTATTCTCGTACTCCCAGGTTGACTCTTCTGGGCTAAGGTGCTTCCATTGCACCTTTACCTGCCCAATGGTGCGATTCCAGAGTAGAGTTTCCCTCCTTTCGAGGATACAGTCTAGTTCCACCTGAAAATCGCCGTCTTGTCCCACCTGTACATCATTCCAATTTACAACATGAGTAGTATCTGTTCGGATATCCACATCATCTTTTTCAGGATCTTGCATGTAACTAGGGTTTGCATTCATCCTAGTCACCAGGTTGATGCCTCTAGCACCTTAGCCACCTTATTCTAGCACTCGGGAGCTTCTTACATCGGTTCTTTAGCCCTTCTAATCATGAAGGTGCCCACTTCTCACCTACTGCCAGAGAAGGGTGCACTTCTTCACCTACCACTGCAATTCCACTTCAGTTACACTCAGTTAGCTTTGATTCTCCCTGATTTGAGGCTAGTTTCACTCCCGACTGACTGTTTCACTCTGTTGGACCTCCATATTGACTAGATGACTTATTCTGACTTTAGTTAGCCTCCCATGCGCCCTCCACTGAGCCCACTTCCCTATATCAGTGCTACACACTTCAGTTACACATGTTACACTCAGTTAGACTCGGATTGACACCTGGATGATTGGTTCTTGTGCATTGATGACCACCACTGATTGATGATGACGACTCCTAGTTGGAGTCAAGCTACTCCATTCAGTGATTTGAATGACCTCCTTAGGCAATTCGAATTTCTCAGTCATTGTTACTGTATTCTATTGTAATCATTCACCCTTACTGGGATATTGAGCACTGCTGCATGTTTTGCACAGTTTTACACCATATTTTCTATGTTCATCTGTTGTGATTGATTTACTTGTTCGTTAGATTTGCTGTGACTAATTTTACATGGTATCAGAGCCATTGCAGGGACAAGATCTCTTTTCTATAGGTGTTTCTACAAGAAGATTTGAGTGAATTTGCTCAAAAATTACAAAAGTTTTGGCATGAAAGATCTCAAGGGCATTCGCTCCTGTGCATGCAAAGCTTGAAAATACTTCCAATACCACTCCAGAAGCTTGAGTTTCCACATAAATCTTGGATCTGATACATTGAACCCATTCAACATTGTTTGATCTCCAATCCCAGGTGTGATGCAACTCTAAAAGGGTGGATTGTTCGACTTCATTGTTCTTGGTTTATTGTGATTTGCAGGTTATTGTCTCCATCAATTGCATTCGGTACTCTGCCCTTGCAAGCTTCTCTACATCAGTGTGCACTTGCTCCTAGCAATGGAATACTCTTCTTCAAAGCCTATCCTCACCCCATTCAATTATTTTGATTGGAAAGATGATATGGAGATCATATTACATTCAAAAGGTTACTACCGAGTCACTCTTGGTCTTGAATTGGAGCCAAACACCTTGTCAGATAGAACCAAACACTACAAAAAGCTTGATGAAGCTTATGGTCTTCTTTGTCTCTCCATCTCCAAAGATCTTCACTTCCATCTCAGCGGATTGAAGACTCCAAAAGCTATATGGGAGCAACTTGAAACATTATTTGGCAAGCAGGACGAGCTTAGGGCTTTTCAATTAGAGAATGAATTGATTGCCCTTAGTCCCGAGAATTTCGAGACCATTAATGAATTCTTCACAAAATTCAAGAACTTGAACATGCAATTGAAGAACAGTGGAGTTATCAAAGAGGATAAGCAATTGATCCTCTCCATTCTCAACAAGCTTGGTAAATATTATTCGGTATTTGTGTCTACTTTCAATTCCGGTCGGCTAACTACCTTGAATTGGAAGATGCCTACCTTGAATGCCTTCATTGAGTCCATCACAAAAGAGCATGATAAGTTGATTCAAATGGGGTCCATAAGCTCCAAATATTCAACCCTATATGTTCAAGGACCCAAGATCTCGAATGGTAAAGGAAAGCAAAAGAAGGAGAAGCCCAAATTCGAACCTCACAAGCAAGGAGAGAAAGGCAAACAGACGGATGCACCATCCAGTTCGAAGTTCAAGCAAAAGGGAAAAGAAGGTAACCAAAAATCTAAATGTACTTATTGCAACCGTGGCTTTCATCCCGAATGTTCATGTATGAAGAAGACTATAGATCAAATGGCCCTCCTTTTGGAAAAGAACAACATAACTCTTCCTGACGGTGCAAGGAAGAAGGATAGGAATGATGATCATGAAAGAGGACAAGCACTCTTGGCAACTGTTTCGAAGCCCACTACTCTCTTGATAGATTCGGGTGCATCGAATCATATGGCTGCAAATATTGATTCTTTTTCTTCATTCGATCCAAACAGCTCCAACCCCATCCATTTGGGAGATGACTCAAAAATTTCTTCAAAGGGCAAAGGTACGATTCATGTAGATCATGGAAGCTTTCAGAATGTTCTCTATGTGCCTTCCTTGGCTTCAAATCTTCTTTCTGTGTATCAAATGACACACACTAGTGAACCGAAGCAAGTTACATTCAGCCCTAATACAGTTGAAATTTCTGATATCAAAAGTGGAAGACTTGTTGCAGTCGGAAAGGCGAACCACACTGCAAAATGCTATGAGTTTTCACACTTTATTCCACTTGCAAAGCCCACTGCTCTTCGCACACATGGTAATGAGGTTAGTAGGCTTTGGCATGAAATATTTGGACATCTTAATTATAATTATTAGCTGCTGTTATCAAACAATTCCATGGTAGATGGTCTTCCACAACTCCATTCCTCGAAAGGAATATGCACTAGTTGCATTATTGGGAAGCACCCTGAGCATAGATTTGACCGTGGCAAAGCTAGCAGATCTTCTACAGTTTTGGGGTTGATACATTCTGATATTAGTGGTCCACTACCCCATACATCATTAAATGGTTCAAGGTATGTTTTGACATTTATTGATGATTTTTCCCGCTTTACATGGGTATTTTTTCTCAAAAACAAGTCAGAAGTGCTTGGAAAATTCAAGGATTTTAAGGCTTCTATTGAGACTGCCACTGAGAGCAAGATCAAATCTCTTAGATTTGATAATGGTGGAGAATATATCAAGGCCAATTTGCTGCAACTTTGTACCAAAAGCGGAATTCATATCCAACATACAGTTCCCTACACACCCCAACAAAACGGTGTAGCGGAAAGGAAAAATCAGTCACTGAAAGAGATGGCTACATGCATGATTGAATCAAAAGGTTTGGCTACAAATATTTGGGCTGAAGCAGTCAATGTTGCTGCATACATACAGAACTGTGTTCCACTTTCATCCGTGAAAGGTATGACTCCTTTCGAAGCATTCTTTGGTCACAAACCGGATGTGTCAAATTTGAGAGTTTTTGGCTCTACTGCATGGGCTAGAATTCCTTCCAAGAACAGACAAGCTTTGGATCCACAAAGTATTGAGTGCATACTGATAGGATATGGGGAAGAATCAAAAGCATATAAACTCATGGATATCAAATCTAAAAATATATTCATAGAGCGCAGTGTGCAATTTGAAGAACCGCTTCAAGAATTGCAACTAGTTGAGGAAGAAACTGTCGTTTCACCACCTTCACCAGAAGAAGATCCGTGCAGCGATAATGGAGGTATGAGTTCTGATATTTATGATATTTTAGCAGCACATGATGATCATGACATATCAAGTTTGGAATCTGACCATTATGATCCTCCTCAGTTACCAAAGTGGGCCCAAAACACTCTTCAATTTGCTAGTTCGAACCTTGGAAATGCTGCTGATCCAAGATGAACAAGAGAAGACTTTCAAAGAGTAGGTATGGCTCTTTCTATTGCTGATCCATTACTTCCTGAGATTTGTTATTTGATGGCTAGTTCAGATCCCACATCATACTATTCTACCCACCGAGATCCGAGATGGCAAAGTGCCATGGATGAAGAGTACAATTCTCTTCAAAAGAACAATACATGGCAGCTAGTTTCTCTTCCACTTGGAAGAAAATTAGTGAAGTGTAAATGAGTCTACCGCACGAAAGTTGTTGCTGATGGCTCTATCAGCAAATACAAAGCAAGGTTGGTGGAAAAAGGTTTCTCCCATGTCCAAGGAGTGGACTACACTGAGACCTTTGCACCGGTTGCAAAGATGGATTCCATCCGCCTTGTTTTGGCTATTTCCACATCCAAGCACTGGGAAGTGCACCACATGGATGTGAAGAGTGCATTTCTACATGGAGACCTTGCTGAAGAGGTATATATGCAGCAGCCAGAGGGCTACACATCAGATCCATCATTAGTTTGCAGATTGAAGAAATCTTTGTATGGGTTAAAACAGGCCCCAAGAGCTTGGTACGCAAAGATGGACTCCTTCCTTCTTTCTCAGAATTTTCAAAGATGCAAATTTGATCCGAATGTGTATCTTCAGTGAGTTAAAGGTAATTTTTTGGTTATTGTACTTTATGTTGATGATCTTTTCATTACTGGTAGCACTCTTACTTCAATAAACAAGCTAAAAACTGCCTTAAATCTAGCTTTTGACATGAGCGATTTGGGCTTGCTGAGTCACTTTTTGGGCTTGGAGATAGCTCAAAATTTTGATGGGATCACTATATCTCAGCAAAAATATGCTTCCGACCTGTTATTGAAGTTTAATATGGCTGAATGTAAGGCATCCCCATTCCCATTCCTCTCAGGAATCAGTCTTGAGGAGGGAGATTCTACACCACTTGCAGATTGCAGTATGTATCAACAGTTGATTGGTTCACTACTTTATTTGACACACTCAAGGCCTGATATTTCATATGCCGTGAGTGTCGTGTCAAGGTATATGCAGCAGCCCCATGAGCTTCATTGGAAAGCATCCAAGCAGATCTTGCAGTATGTGCAAGGTACGAGACATTTTGGCATACATTATGCTGCAGATTCTGAGCTTGATTTCATTGGTTTTACTGATTCAGATTGGGCAGGTGATAGCATTGATCGGAAGTCCACTTCCGGTTATTTTTTCATGATTGGTCATGGTGCTATTTCCTGGTCCAGCAAAAAGCAGGCAGCCATTGCACTTTCTTCAGCAAAGGCAGAGTATCGAGGGGCAGTCAATGCCTGCATTCAGGGAGTTTGGTTGCAGGGTATTCTTTCCGAGTTTGGTTTTGGTGGAACTACTTCGAATGTCCTATTTTGTGACAATCAAAGTGCTATCAAGATCTCCACATATCCAATTCAGCGGTAGAGGACCAAACACAATGAGATTTATATGCATTACATTCGACAGTTGGTGCATGATCGCACCATCATTCTGCAATATTGCCCTACTGATGAGAAAATTGCAGACATCTTCACCAAGAGCTTCACTGAGAAGAATTTATCTTACCTCCATTCACTGTTGGGGGTGAGTTCCATCATGGTGGAGACAGATTAATCCATTATTATGCTTTATCTTGAGGGGGGGCTTTCTTCCCACTAGGTTTTCCCTCTTTCCTCACTTAGTTTATTTTCAGCATTTTTTGGATTATTGTATTGGGGTGACCTTTGGTCTTAGTTACCAGGGCCCCACATTATTTTTTTGCACATCATAGTCTAGCTTGAGGGGGGGTGTTCGGATATCCACATCATCTTTTTCAGGATCTTGCATGCAATTAGGGTTTGCATGCAAATTCTAGGGTTTGCATGCACTTTGCATGCATCCCAGTCACCAAGTTGATGCCTCCAACACCTTAGCCACCTTATTCTAGCACCCGGGAGCTTCTTACATCAGTTCTTTAGCCCTCCTAGTCATGAAGGTTCCCACTTCTCACCTATTGCCAGAGAAGGGCGCACTTCTTCACCTACCACTGTAGTTCCACTTCAGTTACACTCAGTTAGCTTCGATTCTCCCTGAGTTGATGCTAGTTTCACTCCTGACTGATTGTTTCACTCTGTTGGACCTCCAGATTGACTAGATGACTTTTTCTGACTTCAATTAGCCTACCATGCGCCCTCCACTGAGCCCACTTCCCTATATCAGTGCTACACACTTCAGTTACACATGTTACACTCAGTTAGACTCAGATTGACACCTGGACGACTGGTTCTTGTGCATTGATGACCACCACTGATTGATGATGAGGACTCCTAGTTGGAGTCAAGCTACTCCATTCAGTGATTTGAATGACCTCCTTAGGAAATTTGAGTTTCTCAGTCATTGTTACTGTATTCTATTGTAATCATTCACCCTTACTGGGATATTGAGCACTGGTGCATGTTTTGCACAGTTTTGCACCATATTTTCTATGTTCATCTGTTGTGATTGATTTACTTGTTCATTAGATTTGCTGTGACTAATTTTACAGTATCGTGTACATACTTCTTTAAAAATGATATATGAAAAACATTATGTATCTTTAGATTTGGTGGCAAGGCCAATTGGTATGCCACTGGTCCAACCCTTGACAAAATTTTGAAACGACCACAATACTTGGGTGCCAACTTGGTACAGCTTCCCAATTTCAATGAACTCTTTTTCGGTCTTACCTTAAGAAAAACATGTTCACCAACCTAGAACTCTTTATGAGTCCTTCTAAGATATGCTTGACTCTTTTGCCTATCTTGGACAGCTTTAAGATTTCTTTGTACCTGTTTCACAATTAGTTATAATTCCTGCAACAATTCAAGTCCTAAAATAACTCTATTTACTAGGTCATTCCAAGAAACATATGTATCACATTTCCTACCATAAAGAATTTCAAAAGGGCTAAGCTTGGCTGATGCATGATAATGGTTATTATATGCAAATTCTGCTAAATGCAAGTAGTCCTCCCACTTACCAGGCTGGTCTTTAATATACATCCTAAGCATGTATTCCAATACCTGATTCACCCTTTCTGTTTGTCCATTCGTTTGTGGATGAAATGTTGTGCTGAAGTTTAAGGTTGTATTCAACCCTTTAAATAGAGACCTCCAAAAGTTTCCAGTAAACTTAGAATCACGGTCTGAACTTCTCACTTTTGATATCCCATGTAATCAAAAAATCTGTTTCATGAATACTTCTGCAATGTCTGGAGCCTTATGAGTAGTCTTTACAGGTGTAAAATGTGCTGCCTTGCTGAGTTTATCCACTACCACCATGAAAGAGTCATTTTATTTCCGATTTTTGGGTAGTCCGGTAATAAAGTATATGCTTATAATCTCTCATTTCCAGCTAGGCATAGGCAATGGATGCAACAGTCCAGCTGGATGCTGATGTTCAACCTTCACTTTTTGACAGTCTAAAAACTTAGCTATATATTATGCTACTTCATCATTCATTCTGGGCCAATAGTACTCTTTCCGTAACATAGTGATGGTTTTCTGATAACTTGGATGACCAGAATAATGACTTTTGTGCATCTCATCTAAAATCAGAATTTTTGCTTTTGATATGTTGGGTACATACAATCTGTTTTTATACAATAACAACCCATTTTCTTTTAAACTGTAATCTGCCATAGAATTTTCAGAATTGCTATCTGTTGTCTTTTCTTATAATTTTATGTATTCTTCATCCGTTTCAATCCTTTCAAGGATCTGATTTTCTAAATCTGTCGAGTATGTACTGATGGCTGAAATAAAATTCACCTTTGCTTTATGACTTAATGCATCAACAACCTTGTTCTCTTTCCCTTTAATATGCTGAATTTCAAAATCATATTCACTTAGAAAAGTTAACCATCTAGCGTGTCTAGTGTTCAAATTTGTCTGATCTAATAAATACTTCAGTCCCATGTTATCTGTCAACAAGGTAAATTTTCGGCCAATAAGATGGTGACGCCACATTTTTAAATCGTGAATTACTGCTAATAACTCCAAATCATAAGTAGAGTAGTTCTTCTCATGTATTTTCAGCTTTCTAGACTTGTATGCAATAGCATGTCCCTCTTGTGTTAGGACTCCATCGAGTCCGTCATTACATGCATTGGTGCATACTATAAAATCCTTATTAGGATCTGCTATCCTCAGAATAGGCACTATAGTTAGTAATTCCTTTAGCTTCTTAAAAATGTATGAACATTTATGATCCCACACAAACTTCTTCTCCTTCTTCTATAAGGAGGTTATGGGGTTTGCAATCTTTGAAAAACTTTCTATGAATTTTCTATAATATCCAGTGATACCCATAAATAATTGTACATCCGACACATCTTTAGGAACCGGCCATTCATTAATGGCTTTTATATTATCAGGGTCAACCGAGATTCCTTCCTTAGAAATTTTGTGTCCTAAATATTGAATCTTATCCTTGTGAAAGTCACACTTACTAAACTTAGCATATGTAACACCCCAAAAATCACTAAAAATTTAAAACTTGTTGAATTAGCATTTGTTGTTACAATACTGAATGCGGAAGTATTTGATTGTTAGCAACTAACTAAACAACTTAGCACGTAATATAAATGGTAGTACTTAATATGACAAATTAGTAAATTAAACTTGCAATTCAATCAACGCTAATTATTTTCTCAAGTGTTACAGTTTTAGTAACAATGCTGATGACCATGTTGCATGTTTCTAAAGGGGTTCCTATAGGGTGCCCTCTGGTTTACTTAGCTTTGAATGCTAAAACATTGGACATGTTCTTTTGTAGATCTGTAGGTAATAAGATATTTCAAGCTTTTTCACGTTATTTTAGTAATTGTTTCTGCTAGCCACAAATGCAAACGTACATAATTTAAATAGAAGTGGGAGTACATTCTGATCATGAAAGGTGTTTAAGGTATGGATCTTTCATTTTATTTCTTCACTTTCAATTTATTGTTTTACCAATTGCAACACAATCATCTACATATTTCATCGATTTCCACCTTTTGTTCTGATTCCTGCAAAGGGTAGATGAGTTTCTTGTTTCAAAACATCAATATCAATGTAAATAATATTAGTAGGACACATCAAGCAGTGGCGGATATTTCTATGTGTGCAAAGTAGAATTAAATAAAGTTGGGTTGATTCAATGAGGTTCTTCAGTCTGTGTAAGGAATGGAATTGTCTTTTCTTTGTTTAAAAACTCTATTAGTTATTATACTCATGTATCGATAAGTATGGTTTTGTCGTCTTACCAAATTACCAAATTCCTTGTAATGGGTTCTCATGCTAAAGTCGTTACCATGACAATATTATAGCATAGTCTTAATATTTTGTAGCAATTTACAAAAGCAATTTACCTATGATTAGTCAAAAGATATAATAATAATGAAATGCAATACTATTATTAACCATATGTAATGGTATTCTATGTAATATCATTTCTAGTCCGCATGAATAATGTAAGCTATGAAAAGCATAGTATATATAGCAATAATATATATATATATATGTAGTGTGAAGCAAACATAATGGATCAAGGAAAAGACTATGGTTTTATAAACTGTATTGTTGTGACAATTGCATACTGTAAAACATTTGCAAAGGTTTTGATGTGAACTGACCTTACGTAACTTGTGTATTAGCATAGACTACTCGCTAGCAAGGTCGAAGATGTGATGGTCATTAACTCTCTGCAGTATTGGGCGATATGTGACTTGAGTGGTCTGCTCCGATTCTTAAATGCTCATATCTACTTTTCTAGTGGTATGTCTAGCTAGCTGGTCCTAGTCTTGTAGTTCACATGGGGAGTAGCACGATCAAAGATGAAATATGTGAAGCGTAATGTAATGCTGGTATGATTCATCTCCACGCTGGATGCTGCATTTATACAAAAGTTAATGTTGTACTGTGATCATCATTACTTGCACCTCCGGATCTTTGTTGTCTTGATCTCCACCATTGCTTCGGGTTCTAATCTAGGATTTTGAGTTTTGCTCTAACCAATGCATTACTATGCTCTGGCTTAACGCCTTCGCATTCATTTGGAAGGTTAGAGTCTGGGAGAAAGTGGCCGGCAGGATGCTTGTTAGTAGGGTTTTGTTCCTATTGAAAATGTGAAATCCCTTACTTGGAATCGATGGTGAAACCTCTGGTTATTGTGTTACTAGCTCAAGTTTAAATATAGATAGTGTGTATGTCAATCTGCAACTGTCAACGTAATTTTTAGAAGAGGGTTTTCTTGCTGCTGCTGTTGGGTGGATTCGAGTTTTGTTTCCTTGTATTTCCAGCATTCAGGCTTCTGCAAAATATGAACAAGGTAATGGCTAACCCTGTGTATGCGTTGCAACATTTTTCCAGTTTAAAATCTTTAGTACAGTTTCAATGTGAAGGACCTAATTATTTGGAATGTTTTGTTGGCAGGTGAAGGTCGTCGTCCGGGAAGTTGCAACTATCAAAATGCTTCATGGATAACTGTGGCTCGCTCCACAGGTAAGCCTCGGTGGCATAACCTCTGTGGGTCCTCCTGTCATGAATAATGCAGACCTGGCATCATCCATTGTAGAAATTTGGATTCCTGGCGATGTTATGGCCATAGTTGTAATAGCTTTGTTTTTGCGCCTGTAGTGTGTTTATCCTTCAACTTATAGGGTCAATGCAACAGTTTTTAGGTTACTTCTGTATTTTGGATTTCTATGTTCTAACTTTGAACAATGTACTTCTATTGTTTGTAAGTTTCCAACTCTATCGAGTTTTATGTTAATAAGAAGGAATACAATGTTACAGTAGTGGTTTGTTTTGTCGTTTTTGGGGCATTGCCCGTAGACCTAACCTGTGTCTTGATGACTTTAAAAGTGGAAAGAAAAACAGTAAAGTTCTAAGTCTCGTGCATCTATAATAGTGATGGAATTGTATCATACACTGTGCTAATTTTGTTTCGTCTTCGGGAATGAAGAACATAAAAAGAATCTGGGTTAACAAACCTCTGAATTCTGTTTTTGAAATAATGTGAAAAGTTATTTATGTTTAAAGGTTTATGAAGTTCTCGGCAATGCTATCTGTAAATTTGAAGATTAGGGTTTGTACGATGTGTTTGGTTTCGCCTTAACTGTTGATAAACTATTGAGTCTTCATCTATGTCAAAATGAGAATGAAATAACATGAAACTCTACGTTTAGTCCAAAGTTACTTCTCGAAGAAGTCTTGGTACTAAGTTCATGTCTACTATTTGTTTTTGGAGATAACCCATGAATAACGTAATACTTACAACCTGGAAACATAAATAAAATGTATGTGACAGTCATGTACGAAAATAGTTGAACTATGCAAATGCGAATAATATGTAAACTGTAGTGAAATGGATTTGTGTTGTTGTAGGGTTACGATATTAAACAAATCATAAGAAATGGTGTCTTTGTTATAAGAAATGAAACTAGGATATCGTGTAACGAATGAAAGGCTTTGGGTGTAACAAACTAAATAAAACTACAGTGATGTGTGAGTATTGATAAAAATATGTGAATGCTTTTGTTTTCTAGATTGTTGTAGAGAAATAAACAGTTAGGGTTTTTAAGGAAAAGGAAATATATAAACCATATTTTTTTTTAATAAACATATAGAAAATAAAAATGTCAAGAACAGATATGATTTCTCTATCTAATAGAAACTCTGTTATTTCTATGAAATGAATTTACTGTTTTAATGAAAGAATTGAAAATAAGAATAGAACTGTAAGTAAAAGAATGATGTAAATAATACTAAAATATTAACTGATAATTTACAGAACATGTAAAATGGTACATTCATCACCCTGTCAGTATGCCTATCTTATCTTATCTATCTTATCTTTTTATGTACTGGAGTACGATGATGTTCCCTTTTGCATGGGGAAAAATACTGAAACTATTTTATTCAATCACTCCTTAATCATACAGAATTCTTAATTTGCACAGGAACTGAATTAAATTTAAATAAACAGTGAAAGTTAAACAACAGAACTGTAAATATACAAAATAGATAAAAGAACTAGAAATAAATTAAATAAGACAGTAGAACCTGTAACTAATGATAGGACCGACAAACACCCAAGGAGGCCTGTTCCTCCCAACCTGCTTCAGAAGAAGCAGCTCAGCTGCTGACTTCTAATGAACCCCCGAGCCTGATTACTGATCCAGTAAGTGGGTGGAAACCTGTGTAGAAGCAAGGAACTCAAAATACCTTCTCCACTCGGTATCAACCTCCTGTAAAATGCCTTCTCCACTCAGCAAAAACCTCCTGAACTCACTAAGAGTTTTGGAAGACTCACAACATGATCAACCCTAGCCTATCCCCTCATCAGATCTCTTGAGTGCAAACAGCAAAACCTCAAGGTAAGTTTCCTCGTCAGGAAAAGTGATGAACCTCAGTTCATAATCTGATGGCTAATATATAGACTGTCTAGGTCTTTTAGTGGTCAGTTTGGAATAAATGAGCCTCAAGCTCCAGTCCCATCTTTCAGGGCACTAAGACCACATTTTAAGGGAGTTGTCCCATACCAACAGCTAGTTAGTTGCATCATGATGCTGCCACTTATCCATTGCCTTCTACCTAGATTCCATTCCACCTAGTGGATCAGTAACCACTCTTTCAACAGTCCCCTTAGGTGTTTGTCTCCTATTTTGTTTATTAAATAATAAAATATTGTGCCAATTACAGTCATCCTTGGACACTTGTCCAAAATATAAAACTTTACAATAAAAAGTTAATACAAAGTTTTCAGCAGAAAATGTTTTCAGCAATTAGGGTATGTGACAGCATATAACTGATGATCTCTCATAACTTGTAAGATAATACGTAGATGTTCGTCATGCTCTTCTTTACTTTTAAAATACACTAGAATGTCATCTATGAACACAATAGCAAACTTATCCAAGTATTTGTGCAGAATATTGTTCATTAAACACATAAATATAGCCGGGGCATTAGTCAATCCAAATGGCATGACGACGAACTCATAATGTCCATATCGAGCTCTAAAGACTGTTTTATAAATATCCTCATCCTTCACACGAACTTGATGATACCCCGACCTTAAATCAATCTTTGAAAATATCGTTGCTCCACGCAGCTGATCAAATAGATCGTCTATGCAGGGCAACGGATATCGATTCTTGATTGTCATCTTATTCAACTGACGATAATCTATACAAAGCCTTAGTGTGCCATATTTCTTCTTAACAAATATAACGGGTGCTCCCCAAGGAGACACGCTGGGTCTTATATAGTTTTTATCAATCAGTTCCTTCAACTGTGATTTCAACTCATTTAATTCCAGTATATTCATCCTATATGGAGCTTTAGAATTCAGTACCGCTCCTGGTATTAACTCGATGGTAAAATCTAGGTCTCTCTTAGTAGGTAATCCTAGAATCTCTTCAGGAAAAACATCTTTGAAATATTTTAGGACAAGTATATCTTCTAGTTTCAGTTTGTCCTCTTTAGTAATCAACTCATCATTCACTACATTCACTGCAAACATTTGACATCCTTTTCAATTGCTCTATTTACTTGCATAGCTGAACTCTGTCTAAGGGATGTCTTTCTTGGAATACCTTTTACTTCTATTATTTCTCCTTCATCATTTAAACATGTAAAACTTTTCTCATAACAATTTAGAATGACATGATGGGCTTCTAATCAATCCATTCCAATTAAGATATCATAGGATCCTAAGGGTAAAACATTCAACTTGGTTTGTGTCTTTAACTGGTTCATAGATAAAACACAACTTCCAACAAAATCAGATACTTTTCTTTTTGCTCTCGTTGCTAGTCTAACTAACCAGGATTTACTGAATTTTTTTGTTTTCAAATTAAAACATTCTACAATATCTGGTGATATATAACTCATGCTAGAACCTGGATCAATCAAAATAGTAACAGGATGGTTTTGTAGCATACCTTCAATCTCTACCATAGAGACTTGATGCTCTACCTGCCTATTGTCTAGTGCTGCATTAATTTTGGGCATCTCCCTTGCCAAGTCTCCAACAGTAGGTTCAGTCTGTATGGAATGAATATTGTTAGTTGTCTGCTTCCTCTTGGGGCATTCTAAAGCATAATGAGGACCTTGACACTCAAAACATTTGATAGGTGCCTTTTGGTCATTAGTCTTGGTAGCATTGGGAGTATTTCTAGGAGCTGTAAATTCTGCTGCTGATTATTTCTGGGATTGTTTCCTTGAAAATTCCGATTCTAAAATTTTTTTTTTTGGAAACCAGAATTTCCACTAAATCTGAAATTTTTCTTTTTCAGCTCAAAGTTGTTGGGTTTATGATTTTTCCAATTAGATATCCCTTCTCTTTTTCGATTACTATCATAACAGAAAGTTGCTTTCCTCATGGCCTCTTCTAAGGTCTTTTTCATACTCTATTCTGTCATTGATGTTGAAAGGTAGACAACTCAGGTATCATTGAATCTTCGCTTTTTCTTCCACGAGGTATGGCACATACCTCAGCAAATTTAGAAATTTACTATTCATCTCTTTCATGTTCATAGTTCCCAGCTTTAAATCATAGAAGTCCTTGAATTTTTCTTCATAGGATTGTTCAGATAAGAACTTCTTCTTGAAGTATCATTTAAAAGTACTCCAATTCACATCCTTGTCTTTTATGCCCTTCACTCTTTTGATGTCCTGCCACCAAATGTTTGCTTTCCCAGTCAAGTTGTATATGGCCATCTTTTCCTTCAATGATTCTGAGTAATCATATATTTGAAAGTATTTCTTCATGCCGGACAACCATGCTTCAGCTGCATCTCCTTTCTTAGTTTCACCATTGAAGATTGGGGGTTTGATTTTCTTGAATTCCCCATAAATATGTTCATACTGTTTGTGTCTTTTTCTTTTGGGTTTGTAATCTCCTTCGCTACTATCACTTGAATAATTACGTTTCTTTTTGCATTTTTCATTGGCCGCTTCTGATGATTTTGAAATGTTGTTCACATCTTCAGTTTTCATTTTCTTACCCCTGTCTCAATGAGGTAAGTCTTGAATCTTGGAGGTATTTTCAACCCTTATATCATGTTCATCTGTTGGGCACTAATCAAACAGTACTTGATTAAGTTCCTCTTGCGCTTTCAAAATTTTCTCGTTGTCTTGTTTTACAAATCTGATTTCTGCTTTTAACTCTTAAAATGCATGTAACAATCCTGATGAATTGTCATTTAATTCGCCATGGACCTCTCATTCATAATGTTGTCCCGTGCTATGACTGTTGGGTCGAAATTTGTCCTCCATATGTTTAGCTGATCCTTCCATACCTGTAGCTTAAAAACAATTTCTGTATAACACAATTAATTTAAATTTGAATTAGTAAGATTTTTGCTGTAATAAAATTTTCTGTTGCATGTTCTTTGGACCTTTTCAGGCCTAGAGTTCGAACGTGAGCTCTGATACCATATGTAACATCCCGCAAATTTACAAAAAAAAATAAAATTAAAATAGCGTTAAAGGTTGTATTTACTAATGCGGAAATGAGATAAATACTAATCCTCTTAACTAGTTATGATTGTGATAATGACAATTCATACTCATTAGCACATAATATGACATTAGTTTTGCTTTTATAAAAAAATAATGCTGCAATAAAGTTTGTGAGTTTCAAATGGTGTACTGATTATCGTCTCACTGTGAAATGGAATTCAAATCTACATTAAGATGCTATGGATGTTCACTTAATACTGATGTCAATGTTCTATCATTTATAAATGTTTACAAGAGCTAACTGACTTTCTTCTTTTGATGATGAAAGGGTTCCTAAGAGTACCCTGAGACTTACTTAGAATTTTATGCTAAAGCATTTGGACTCTCCTTTCCGCAGATACAGGTAAGGTGTCACTCCAGTTCAAGTAATACAAACATAAAATAAAGAGTACTTTCAGTTAGACTTCGAGCTTCCTGCAATAAATTCCTCAGGTACTAATACAACATTCCATCTATAGATTATCTTTGATAACTAAACAACTTGGACGCCTTCTTTATTTATCAAATGATCGGTGAAAATAGAGTGTCGAAGCTTTTGATACAAAATAACATGCGCCACCAATAGTTGGCACAAGAGAAAAAGTGGCTTTAAACGCATGGGCTAAAAGTGCGATACTGGTGTATTATTATAATGTATGCACTATCTATATATTACTTGTTTATCCAAAATAATATGAACCATGTAGTGTAAACTATATGCAATCTATATGATATAATTCATGATATGAAACTATGTATTAATTGCATGCTTAAACTATATTATTTGACAATGTGCCAAATTTTAAACATAGGTCCTATGTATCAACAAAAGGAAATTATAAATGTATTCGTGAACCTTTAAACCTATACTTGAAGTTTAAAAAGGTTCACACTAAGGTATGGCTTATACTAACATAATTATATGTAATGTGACAGGGTTATGTTCGATATTCGTGTAAGATAAGGACACTGACAATAATGTTGAAGTGGATGTGTATTAGCGGGTGATAGTGAACCAGACTTGGCATTTAATAAACTCATCTACTGGCTTGGTGGAAATCCTCAATGTCTGCCATCGTTGTACTCAGCTCATAAAAACATCGTGATGTAATAGCCATCTGGGTTGAGTTGTAAGTGCTTCAGCTTGGTCATACTAGAGCTAGCTTCCATGTTAGCGATGGTCATCAATGGAGTAATAAATATGGTGGTTGCTTGGGAGAACGTGGTGGTGTTATCCAAATTCTCCACCATTGATCTTACAGGATTCTCGGGCTTTGAGAGTTAACCTTAAACCATTACCAAACCTCAAAGTTAATGTTTTTCCTTGGTATTCAATGTGTTGAGAGTGGATTTGGTAGAGGCCGATCGGCCTACCCATACTTCGGGTTTGGTAGCAGGTTATAGAGGGTTTCTTCAGAGGTTTGAACCCATGACCTAAGAAAGTTTATTGTCACAAGATGATAATGTAGGAACCGAGACCAGGCGTGGGAACTTTCTTGTTTGCAAAATATATTCGGAGAGCTCAGGAATTATCCTGCTGGTTGACAGGTTTGGTTTTTGAAAAGAGTTCTCAAAAGGCTCCTTCCCTAGCTTCGAAGTTGTGGTCAGTGTTTAATGGTATTGAACCCAGTGTTATGAGTGTTAATATCAAGTATCCACTGGTTGTATGTGAACTGTTTTTTCAATCCTACTATAAAAGCTATTCGATTCGACCTTCGTTTCCACTTCCATTAAGAAGGTAATATCTCTTCTATAGTTTTCTTTTCGTCAAAATGCAAACGTCTACAATGTTGCAAGATGTAACTAAGTTTTAACCTCATTTGTGATTTTTTTGCAGGTGCTAACACTCCCATGGCTCTATGCTCTAGATTAGATGGGAATTACTGCGCAATGTGGTAAGTTTCGGTGGTTTCCTCTTATGGATTCTCTTAGCAACCTGTTGGTTGTGTTTGAAGTGGTTGGAGCTTTCAGCCTTCCAAGAAAGTTGTTGATGATGCAACACTTTCGTCTGTAAGCAATGTAGGGAGGATGAATCCTCGACCTACTCTCATCATGAAACTCTCAGTTTTTAAAAGTTTGAAATGTATTTCTTGTTTAACAGGGTTTAACCCTCGACTTCAGGATAATGTTGAAGGATTCAACCCTTGGTTTTTTACTGTGTTTACAACAATGTTTTGTGTTGAAAGGTGTTAATGTTTCAACAGTTTTGGATTTTGGCCGAGAGTCAAATCTAAGTATTTTGCTACTGTAACAATTTCGATAATGAACCAAATCTATGATCTAAGTTTTAAAATATATATGGTTTGGCCCAAGAAATGTTTAGGATGTTGAATGTGTATTCCTGTTTGATTAAAGGAAATCGTAAGTATGTGTTTATAATTTGAAAGTTTGATATAACTGTTAAGCATGTATACGTCGGACCAGTTTTGATTCTGTCATGAAAAAGAAAATGATTTGTTTCCTGGTCAAGGGTTCCGATTTTGATCCTAAAACAGAATGCTAAAATAATAAAAGATAGAATGTTTGGATTCTAACTATGATGAAAGCTTTTGAATGTGGAAACCCTAGTTGATAGTTAAATGGAAATATGAGATATATTCACTGAAATAAATTTGTGATATGAAATATTACGAATGATAAATATATATTTATCGTTTAAATATAATAACTCTCATTACAAGAATATTTGCAGCTGTTAGAAATCTAGAATTAATAATGTTTGAAACATATGGATTTATAACACCCTTACAATTGAAATAGAATACATGGTATTAGATTTCAATAATGGTTAGTGATAAATGGAAATATAGTTCTATACAAAGATGAATTGTCTTTCTTTTATAACTAAGTACAGGAAAATGCTTTTTATAACTGTTTATGATATACTATTCTGTTTATGAGTTTAAACATGTAAACATTAAAAAATTTAAAAGAAACACTACAATATCAGTCTGTCTATTCACTTGGCATTCTTCCCATCAGTTATCTGATTTAATTCTACTTCTCTGTACTAGAGTATTGTACATAAAGTAGTATGGAAAAAATGCAGAAAGGATTTTTATCAGTCATCTCATCTACTTAATCATCATTACGCAAAATCATCTCTAGGTTAGAAATTGAATCAGTTCCATCTGTGTAACTGTAAATACTAAATTTGGATTGCAGAAAGTTATTTAACTGTAAACAATAAGGTAGAACACTAGAACCCGGTTGACTATAGGAGAAACAAACAGCCCAAGGAACCTGTTCCACCCGACCTATTCCTAAAGAAAGCCAAGTTACTTGCCTTGGCACCCCCTAGCCTGTTCACTGAACCACTAGGAAGAAGAATCTGTAGAAGCCTTAGTTCATCACTTGCAGTAGAATATAGATTATCCAGTCATAAAGACTCAACAGTCAAAGAGACCAGCACCAGCACCTCTGATTTTCCTTCTCAGAATAACTAGAAGACTCACAATTGCACTCAAACATAGCCTCCCTATTCGAATCTCTCAGTGAACACCTGATACACTCGAGGAAATATTTATGCAGAAAAATATTGTAGGAGCTGCCTGCTCAATTCGAATTGCCTTATCTAGGTTGCCTAGGCCTTTTAGTGGTTAACTGGTCATTAATGAGCTGACTGCTCTCTTCCACCCACCTGGGGGATAATGCCACAAATTTAGGGGTAGTTGTCCCATAACCAATAGCTAGTGGTGGAGTGCGAATGCTTCCATATTTCCCATGCCTTCTAACAGCTTCCATTCCTCCTAGTGGGTCAGTGAACACTCATTTAACAGTTCCCTTGGGTGTTTGTCTCCTATTTTAATTTATTAAATAATAATAATCAGTAATTACAATCATCCTTGACCAAACTTGGTCATAATTACAAAACATTGTAATTATAATTTAACATAAAGTATTTTGCAAAAAAATAAATATTCTCAAAATTTGGGTAGGTGACAGGGTGCTTCCAGTGTGTGCATAGAAGAAGTCCAACCTGGTATTGGTTGTTATAGAACCACCTGCAGCCTCAATCTGTGGCTTCTGAAGAACCTACGAGCAGCAGAACTCAAGGGTAAGGGTTGCTAGCTTGCCCAACCTCTTTGCTCACCTACAACCAACAATATTCACTTCCAAATATGTAGCATGGTCTCCAAATTTGAATTTCTGGGTTCAAAACATCATGGTAGGTTCATGGACAACAAGGGAGAGCTCTGCATAGTCTAAATATGCAATAAATAATGAGAGAAATGAGGGTTGACTCCAAGAGATATGAGAAAATGGTGAAAAGACAACTGACATAACTTCTAACAGTAGAAGAAAGGACTCATGGCAGCTGTAGACTGACTTCTGTCATGACAGAACTGTCACAAAAGTGCAGTCAGTCCCATTCTACAATAACTACATGAGGTGACTTTTCCCACCAACCACACACATGCATTAATGATTGGAAAATTGTAAAAAAAAGAGATAATTAGTTTATTGCCATCACATGACAGCATTTAGGTGTGAGTTCTAAAGTTGACACATGGAAGCAAGGATTTAGTTACCCATGGACCCCCTTTCCTCTTCCCCTCTGGTGGAATCATAGCCCCTCTGGCGCTCTTTACACAACTAGTCTTGACCATTTTATTATTTATGCACATAATATTTACATATATTCTAAATCAGCATAAAGGCCAACCAAATAGTTCAAATAAAACATAAACATATTACATGCATACACATTCACTTGTTGGGCCTTGGCCTTGAGTTCTGCACTAGGAATTCACACTAGCATATTTACATCATTTTCATAAATCAATTAAATACATTGCAAGGGTCAAACTGGGGTTATTACAAGGCCTTGTAGCAACAACATAAGAAGCAACTCAAGGAGAATGGGGAGTAGGTTGGGAACCAACTGAAGAGGAAACAGGGTCTTGCTTTGGAAAATGGGTGTACCGGTGTGTATAACGACAATATGGAAGAGGCAGAGTAGCAAAACAACCTACAACATAACCTAAGACCCAAATATGTGTTGGAGCTTGTGGATTTTCATGCCTAGATAGTGACAAACAATGATAGAAGCTATTATCTGGCTAACTGTTTTGGTAAGTTCCATCGATATCCAGAGGCCTGAATTCAACGGGCTTGTCCTTTGTCGTCCCCCATAGCCACTAAAGTCATCCATTTTGAAAAGAGAAAGGTTTCTTAGTGAGGAAGATGACATGGATTGCTGAGACTGCACTTCTAATGTAGCATACAATCCACTCTGGAAATCAAATAAAGGAAAAGATGATGCAGATGTAGTTTGCAGGCTAGATGAACGCGTCAAATATCAAATCTGACATGATAATTCCAAACAAGTAAACACAGATACGACCAAAGTATGGCCAGTGAATGCGAGGTTTGGCAATGAAGACAAAGTTACAAAGAGGGCAGACGTGAGATCGTGAGCATGGAATAGTCATCCCCTAAGGAAACTCAAGATTAAATGTCGAGATAGACCCAAGAGTAATAAAATTTAAATTCAATACAATTTGTAAATATATTTTATTTTTCCTTTAAATTTTTTATTTTTATTTTATTATTTTTATTAGTACCAAATATTTTTATTATTTTCTATTTTCATAATTATAACATCTATGGAGGACTGCACTCTCTTCTTGATCAAGAGCCGGACTCCACCCATGGCTTTTACATCCATGTTCATGGAATCAAAGTTAATGGTGTCCACTATCGATCGATGCAGAGAAAGGAGAAAATGCAAATCGGCACCGGGGGACGCGATTGCACCAAGCTTAGCATCGTGGTGCGCTACACACAACTGGCCACCCCCATCTACAACTCCCTCATGGCCGTGTACATGAAGATGGAAACGCAAATGAATATCAAATGCATTGATTCAGTGGACTCTTCATTGATGGTTCAGATTGCATGTTTCTCCTCAGTCGGTACCGGGGAACCCCCTTATGTGGATAGCACTCATCCGGGGCCCAACGTGCCGACAGCCAACCTTGTTTTGCAAGGAAATGCTACTCATGCAACTACTTGGATGAACCTTGGTTCCATGGGTGATCGGGACTTATCAGATGCAAGATATTCTCATCCAATTCGATCTGGGAAGCTCAACACTCGGGTTTTCTTCCAATCTGCTCTCACTACCTCAACCAATAACTTTTCCCAATTTCAATATGACTACCTGTCTGTGATGATTCCTTTCAAGATTAGAAGTTCTTCCAACAGAACACGATCAACACAATAAATAAGAAGATTGATTTTGTTTTTGTATTTCCAAGTTAATGCAATACAATCCTTTTCAGTACTCACATTCAAGTTAATGCAGAAGCATCCTTCCTGACTCCTGTACGCATATATAAAGTTATAATTTTTTTACAATATCAAGATTAATATATTTCCTTCTATGTTGCATACTGCATTTGACGGTTTTGATACAACTTTGGTTGGCAGAGTGTGACTCAACAATCTGTTGGGTGTTATATACGGTCATCATTTATGTTTTTGCTTATAAATTAGTCGTGAAAGCAATGCCAACTTGTATTTGTTTTAACTTCACAGTGTTCGGTATCTATGCAAATTGAGTAATTAATTGCGCATAAACTCATAAAACATACAAAGAGTAGTACGTATGTACATGATAGCTGTTATGATACCCTTGTCTCTCACACTCCATATTTTCGTTACTATGTATCTTTTTTCGTTTCTGTTATTGCTCATTCTCACATTAATTTAGTCATGTCTTAGCTGCGCATTGCCACGTTAATTTAAACATCTCTTCCCTTAATACATTAATGGTTAAGGATTCTTTATTATTATGTAACTTGGGAGAGGTATTTCCAATTTTGGTTATACATTTCATCCATTACCTCATTCGAATACCTTTATAAATGAGAGAAGCTACATGCACTAGTGTGCATTTTATATTATGTTTATATATATGTCACTAGAGTTTTTTTTGGAATTTTATTTACATTTTTTAAAATTTTTTTTAAAGAAAATTAATGTTATTTTTAAATTGTTTTCAGAAAATTAATGTTATATGACATTTTATATTTATGTCACTTCTTAATGTTTTAAAAATAGTTAATTTAAAAAAAAAATTATCTACATTGTTTTTTTAGAAAAATAATGTTATTACATCTAGGTTTATGGTATTGTGTCTCATAAATTGTAAATAAGATCTTCTTTGGAAAGAATATTTAGTGTCATGACATTTTACTAATAAATTTATTCATATTGTAATAATATTAACAATTTTTTGGAAGCATGATTTAAAAAAAAATGTTAAATTTTGGTGGTGAATCTTTGGTCACATCCATTGTTATTGCCTCCCAAGGCGTAGTTCACGTGCACATGAAGGTATTATTTTACTTCACTTGCACATGATTGTTTGTAAATTTTGTGAAGTATAATTGCATATACATACTTTGCAATCATAATCAATGTACTCGGACTTGCATAATCCAAGTATACCTTTGATCCCATCTCATACAATTTATTTTTTAAGAATGTGATTTAAACAAATACATGTAACATGGAAAGGCTTTGATGTATTCATAATATCCATCTCAATACACTTGGCCTTCGCTCCAATTTCATCTCAAGATGTCGGAATCAAGGGTTTGATCAAGTGATTTAACTTTTTATCATCTAAAGAACCATTAGGTTTTTCTTCATTAGACATTTGTACATTCCTCTTTGATGAACAAATTGATCCCCAATAAGTTCATAAGTATTAAGTAAAATAGTTATGTGTTCCTTAGAAACCTTGTGAAATTCTAAATTATGTTTTTAGTGTGTGGATGTAGCTATGTTGAGTCTTCGTAATGAGTTTATACATTCAAATTATTTCCATGTAAGTGTATGTTGTGGCAATGGACTTTGTATGCATTTTTAATATTCAACATTTTCACATTTTCTCTTAGTATGCTTGATAAAACTTCAACTGGCCAAAGTTCAAATTCTTTAATCGATACACTTTGATCATGATTGTTATTTGTGAGATAATAGGTTGAAGGACACTTTGGATTAGCAATCAAATGGAAATAAGTAATATTTAAAGGTATCTAGCATTTGCATAGGACCTTGTTAGTGATCTTGTAAAATATTAAACTTTAGTAAGCATCATTAAATTATTTGTTTTTAAGCCTCCTTAGACTATTTGGCAAGGTATATATGTTTATAAAGAGGCGTTGTCTACTTTTGATGATCAAAGATATTAGAGTTCTATTTTTTCAAAATACTTATTCTGGGCTATCAAGGTTCAAGGATCAAATGTAACTCCATACCTATTTAGGTACCAATATTCTCAGTATTACTTGATAAGTTTTCATTTGTGGATTAATATTTTGATCTTTAAGGCTAAAAGGTAACTCCATACTTATTTAGGCACTCGTATTTTCACCTTGACTTGGAATGTTTTCCCTTGTCACTTGAGATTTTGACAAAGATGTTCTCTTTTCTTGGTCTATGAGAAGCAACCCTTAATTATAGCACGAATAATTCTAAGAACTAAATACCTTGCTAGTTCGGGCGATTAATTTACTAATTACATATATTGGAGTTCTTACATAGCACGTTAACTTATACATATGTCTTATTTGGATATGCACTTTATTGCTTAAAGGGAAATCCAAAGAAATATTTGAGGACAAAATCTTTTCAAAAAGTGTTGAAAAATAAGATTAGAGGACAAAATCTTTGCAAAAAGTGTTGAAAAATAAGATTAGAGGACAAGGTCATTACAAAAAGTGTGGAAAAATATATTGATTATGAGGAAACAAATGCAATTATCTTAGATGACTCACGTGAAAAGTTATAGTAAATAAAATAAGAAATATTATTGTGGTTTAATCATATGATAGAACACCATGGAGTACTGGTAAAAAGAATAATTTAGAAGCACATTTGTTTTTGAAAACAAATTATGAGATGAGCTCGAGCTCTGATACGGTCGCCTAGGGTTTCTCAGTGACGACCGCCCCCCGTGCGGCACCTCTCATAGGCCACCGATTGGCCCTTCTCTGTGCTCATGGACCCTCCCCTCGGATTCGAGTATGGTGGATCGTCGTCGGAGATTGGATGAAGCTTTCTGCGCATTGGTTGCTGCAACACCTTCGACTCCCTCTCCCTCCTCGGATTCTTGTGATGCAAAATTCATCAAATGGGCTGCCGCCCCCTGTATCCAGATCCTGTCAGCAAATTCAAGATTAAAAGCCCTCGCACTGAGCGAGCGAGGTTTAATCGGTCAATTCACAGGTATTTGGCCCTCTCCCAAAACTATGGACACATGGATCAATAAAAATTGGATGCCCCTGATTTCTGGCGGTCTCCAGCATTGTTTTTGCAGTAAAGGCTTCTTTACCTTTCTCTTTGAAAACAAAGATGACAGGGATCTTATTTTTAGAAGTGGTCCTTATTTCATGGGCTCAAGGGGTCTGTATTTAAATCGATGGAGCTTAAACTTCAACTCGAAAAAGGATGTTCCTTCAATAGTACCGGTTTAGGTGCGCCTTCAACAGTACCGGTTTGGGTGCTCGGGGGGGCCTCCACTATCATCGCTGAAAGATTCAACAATGCGATGAGTACCTTCCTCAAAGCCTCAGATGGAAAAATAAACGTGGGAAAATAAAAAATCTACGGATGGAACTGTCCAGCTGGAAACTTGGCTCGCATTGCTAGGATCTTTGGTTTTGAAGGGATCATTGTCTGGAATTCCTTCAATTACCTTGGCATCCCAATATTCAAGGGTAAAAAAAGAGTTGCAGATTGGCATGGGTTGATTGATAAAATAGAAAAGAAGATAGCCTCATGGGGCTCCAGGTGGATAAACCTAGCCGAAAAGCTTGTCCTCATAAAATCGATTATTTCAGCGTATCCCCTGTACACCTACTCCATTTCCCTAGCTCCCAAAAATGTGATCAAAGATATTACTAAAGAGTTAAAGACGTTTCTGTGGCAAGGAGGCAAGTCAAATAATGCTAAGAAATTTCATTTGATAAACTAGGATTTAGTCTACAGTCCCAAAAATTGTGGGGGGGTTGGTTTCAAAGATCCGGCAATCATGAACATAGCTTTAGGAGCAAAAATTCTCTGGAGAACAATCTCAAGAAAGAAATCTTGGTGGAAAAATATCCTATATGTAAAAAATATATGCACGGAAGCAGGAAAAGATGTGTAGAAAGCATTGAGTAGGACAAAACTGGTTCCCCTATTTGGGCCCTCTGTTAAAAAGCAGCTTTCATTATATAGGATCACCTATTCTGGATCCCAGGAAGTGGCAAGCAAATTAGTATATGGCATGACAAGTTCAGCAAAACCCACCCCCCTTATCTTCGCAAGCCTTTGTTGATTTAAAAATATGGATGGATAATGAAAACTTGTGTACTCTTTTTGACCTATCTACCTAGACTAGACATGGCTGCTGGGATGGCTGGAAAGATTTGGAGATCCCGGAATATCTAAGCATAGACTTCCAACTCCTCCTCTCTTCTCTCCACAGTTCAACTCCAATGCACCACAAGTTAATGGATAAAAGGGGGTGGGGAAATACTAGTCAATATTCGGTTAAAGACGACTATCATTTAGTTGATAACAACAAGCACAACAAGAGTAAGAAAAACAAATGGAATGTAGTCTAGAGCAAGGATGGGATTCCAAATATAAACACTTTCTCTTGGACTCTCGCTCATCACAAAACGCTCACCGCTGAAAATCTCAGGAAAAGGGGAATTGGAGGCCCTGCGTGGTGCATCTTATGAAAAGAAAATGATGAAACCCTCAACCACCTTTTTCTCGAGTGCAAGTTCTCCCAAGAAGTCTGGCATAGAGCGTATCGAGATCTTCCTTTCAACTTGACTCTGCCCACTGAATGGAACGACCTCTTAACATGCTGGAAGGATTACTACCAAGGCTCATTGTAAAATAAACCAGACTTCCAAAGAGCCTGGGAGGCACTTCCAAAACTCATATGTTGGAAGATTTGGAATGCACGAAATAAAGAAATCTTCAAGGAAAAAAGATCCACTCCGAGCACTACTATTGCATCTGCTAAAGCTCTTTGGATAGAATCCCTAGTTTCTAGAGGTATGAGAAATATCAATAAAGAAAATCTGACTAATGAAGACAAAATTTGGGCTGCTGATTTCTTAATTCAAGTTGAAAGCAACCACGAGCCTCATCTCACCAGAAGGCCAAACTCAAAGCAATGGCATATTAGAATGAGTGATGACTCATTCCAGTCTTGGAAAAACAATCTAGGAAGCAAATCCCTTTTCTTTGATGGAGCCTCGAAAAGCAACCCTGGGCTGGCAGGAGCGGGTGGAGTCTTCTATGACTCTGATGGAACCAAAATGAAAGATTATGCATGGGGATTAGGCAGAAAGTCCAACAACGGAGCTGAATGGATCACCCTGATTAAAGGACTTGAAATTGAGAGAAGTGATGGTATTGAGGACCTCGTTGTTTTTGGTGACCCTGACGGCCGATCCACACCTGCCCATCGACGTCCTGTCGCCACCTCGACGTCGATTGCATTAACTCAGTAGGACCGTGGGTTGGTGACTCCCTCCTCCTCTCCTTTGTTGTCTCCTGCTCTGGTTTGAATGCTGCAATGACAAGTGAGAAACCAGCTAACGCTCTCGACGAATGGATCACTCAACCAATGAATAGAACAGGTGAAAGTGCGTCCCCCATCGAGGCCACCAGTCAACTAGAGGTAATCCATCTTGAACTATTCCACCTCTCCTTTTATCGGTTCAAAAAATATGCCTAAAAATCGAAGGGTTTTACCCTGTTGATTCCTGTGTCTGGAGCTTTGGAACATGGGAAAATGAAAATGCAGGTGAATTTCACGAGAATTGCATCGGTTTTCTGCTTCTTTCTATAGGGTTTTCGGTGAAATTATTTTGACATTTGGGGGAAATTGATGTCGTTTTGGTGTTCTTGTGCTTGAGATAATCTGTTTTGGTGTGATTTGAATAACTTAGTCAGAATTTTGACATGATTTGGTGAAATTAGTTGATATTTTGAGACGATTTGGTGGGATTCATTGAAATGTTGGTCTATTACTCAATCTTTTGGTGTGGTTGATGGTTTATCTGGTATGTAGCAAATTTGATGCGGGAAATGCATTTATTTCCAAGAAATTAGAGTTTGTATTCGGTTTCTTCTGTGGCTACTGAGATTTTCTGGTTTATTTAGAGAATTTGTTGGTCAAATTTTCAGCATTGCTTCTCTGGCTTTGAATCAGTAAGTGTTCTATGATTAAAATGATTCCGCACTTGCAGATTCTTTATTATTTTCTTTCTGGCTTTCCCTTAGCCACGGTTTCCCCTCGGATTTGGTCAAAATGGAGGTGAATTCAACATCGTTGCTCTGTTAGCTTCCGATCGTCCTTGCTTTGACCTCTTTTCTATGCAGTTTAGCTGAATGTTGTTAAATTTATGTATGGTTGCTCTTACAAATCCGCACCCGCATTTCTGTTGAAGTCCTTCACATATCATGTATGCTATTCCTTTTCTTGTATAATTACCTCTAGTATTTTTTTTATTTTCCTTTCCGGCTTCCTGTGCCCAATATTTTTGCTTCAAAATATACATTGCATTCATTAAGGGAGGAATATTTATTGTGCTCAAGCTCCAACCGTGTCTTTTCCTACATGCCTTCCCTTGCCTACATGTCATGTTTGTCAAGAAGATAACACTCACACACACCTTTATGAGGAACCGCTTTAGGGAGGCTATCAACTTCATAAGCCTAAAAGTTATATGCCATAATCTTTCATGCCAAATTTTCCTTATATCATCAATTCTAGGCACAATAGAAATCAATCAAGTTTGATTCCTTAAATCATCAAATTAAAATAATTTTGATAGTCTATTTGTGGGGTCCAAAATACCTATAATGAAAACAACAACATTGTTGTTCATATCTTTCACAACAAATCTATCATGCCAAAACTCAACGTTTTTATTAGCTTGACTGAGTTGTGGTACATACAATAGTTTTTCACAAAGTTATGGTACATAGTAAACGTTAGTGATCACACTATGTTCACATTCAACCCTACAACTGCCAACAATAGTATGTGTATATCATTTGCAACAAAGATCTTCACGTGTTTGGCCTTACAAAAAGAATAAAATAGAGAGGCTTCCTTAGCCATGTGATCTAAACATCTAGAGTCCACTATCCATTCTTTTTATAAGTATGAGCATGTAATGCTTGAGAAGAATTAATAAAAATGGTGTAATGAGTTCACCATTATTTTCTTGAGGGCATGATTATTGGTTACCTTAAATTCTTTTAACCTTTTCTTCAAGGTCACTAGTCTTCTTCCAACAAGTCTTCTCAATATGCCTTGGTTTCCCACAATATTCATAGAGCTTTTCTTGTTTTTAAACAAGATTAACAATGAATATGTCTATGCTTCATGTAAGGAAAAATCATTAGATTCTGCACCTAGTAGTTCAAATTTTCTAAACCTATACACTGATATTGTGAACAATCAAACCTTATCATGCTATAGAGTTGTCTATACTCCTCTACTGTTAAGAAAAGAACACTTGCTTGTAAACCTTGATCCTTGCAAAGGGTCACAGATTAGAAATAGGGTCTTCGAATGGACTCTACCAACCTAGATCTAGATCATTGGTATCATAACAAAAAGCTTCAACTAGTTGCATCATTTGCATTGTAGTGGATCGACCTAAAATCAACATACCCGCACGAGTGAATTCTAGTATATGGTTTGGACCCAGTCTATATAGTCGAAGAATGGGATTGATCTAACTCCCCATGTCAACCTTTTGACATGCTCAAGACAACTTGAGATGTTGGGTAAGTCGACTTGCTCTTCCAACTTTGATGCAAGCATTTTCCCAATCAATGATTGTTGAGGCAATACAAAAGCAACACAATGAAATTTATACCCAATTTGTAGAGATTTTCAACATAATCATACCACAAGATATGACATTACCATTTTCTTAGCCTATATTATGCTTTGCTTGGTTACATGTACCTCTTAAAAGGAAAAAATGGACCATATTATTCCCTTGTTTGAATGTAAAACAGATGCTCAATGCATGGTTTAGTTCTCTCCATACCTTCTTCGAAGATGATACTTATAGTTATGCATAGACCCGACCAATGTGATCGATGTGACCAACAACGCAATTCCAAGACCAGCTCTAAAAAACCATAGAGTACTCAACAAAACCAAAGTCAACACAGCTTTAAATCTTGATAAAAAAATACTTAGACAATAAAAGGCCACTCAAGCCATCACCAACAACAAAAGCAAACTGGTAACTTCTGTTAAAAATATAATATTACCTCACCGATCCATTCCAGGACTCGAGTAGCACCATCAACCCATCTATTTAAACACTACATGCACAAATCACAAACTTATGCATGTGCAGACATGCCCTAAAACCCATCTATTTAACTTTCCTTTACCTTTGACCTTCAAATATTTATCTGCTCAAACCCCTAGACCAAAGATGGCAGGTGAAAGAGAGGATGAAACTCCTCATAGTGAAACTGAACAACTCATAGAGAAAACACTCACTTGACAACGAACTGAAAAGTATGAGAATTTCAATTAGATTGTTGCTCGACTTAAAAATTCATTTGGATGGACTTTGGTTAGCCGCCCAATAAGATCCATCTTCAACAGGGTTAGCCCCTTCAAGGTACAAATTAACTTGGACATACCAAATTTGGAAGGAATTGTGCCTGCAGGAACTTTTCCCAATGACAAGAAATTTTCCCGACAGGAACTGTGCATGACAGGAACTTTTCCCAATAGGAACTATGCCTGATAGGAACTTTGCCCAACAGGAGCTTTTCCTCAGGAAATTTTCCCAACGGGAACTTTGCCTCATGAAATTTTCCCAACAAGAGTTGTGCCTCAGGAACTTTTCCCAACAGGAACTTTGCCCAACAGGAATTGTGCCTGTTAGGAACTTTGCCCAACAGGAACTGTGCCTAATAGGAACTTTTCCCAACAGGAAATCTATCTGTTAGGAACTTTTCCCAACAGGAATTGTGCTTGTTGTGAACTTTTCCCAATAGGAACTGTGCCTGTTATGAACTTTTCCCAATAGGAACTGTGCCTGATATGAACTTTTCCCAATAGGAATAGTGCCTGACAGGAAATTTGCCCAACAAGAACTATGCCTAATAAGAACTTTGCTTGTTAGGAACTTTTCCCAACAGGAACTTTGCCTCAGGAACTTTGCCCAACAGGAACTGTGCCTATTGGGAACTTTTCCCAATAGGAGTTGTGCCTATTATGAACTTTTCCCAAGAACTGTGCTTGACAGGGACTTTTCCCAGCATGTGCCTGACAGGAACTTTGTCCAATGGAAACTGTGCATGACAAGAACTGTGCATGACAGGAACTATGCCTGACAGGAACTGTGCCTGACAGGAACTGTGCCTGATAGGAACTTTGTTCAATAGGAACTTTAATGCTAGGAACTTTGCCCAAGAGGAAATGTGCCTATTAGGAACTTCGCCTGACAGGAAATTTTCCCAACAGGAACTCTGTTTGTTAGGAGCTTTTCCCAACAGGAACTTTGTCCAATAGAAACTGTGCATGACAAGAACTGTGCATGACAGGAATTGTGCCTGACAGGAACTTTGTTCGATAGGAACTTTAATGCTAGGAACTTTGCCCAAGAGGAACTGTGCCTATTAGGAACTTCGCCTGACAGGAACTTTTCCCAACAGGAACTGTGCCTGACAGGAACTCTGTCTGTTAGGAGATTTTCCCAATAGGAACTTTTCCCAACAGGAACTGTTCCTGTTATGAACTTTTCCCAACAGGAACTGTTCCTGTTATGAACTTTTCCCAACAAGAACTATGCTTGACAAGAAATTTTCCCAACAGAAATTGTGCCTGACAAGAACTTTGCTTGTTCTTTTTCCAACAGGAATTTTGCCTCACGGGAACTTTGCCCAACAGGAACTATGCCTGTTAGGAACTTTTCACAACAGGAATTGTGCCTGATAGGAACTTTTCCCAATAGAAACTTCGCCTGTTAGGAACTTTTCCCAACAGGAAGTGTGCCTGACAGGAACTTTTCCCCACAGGAACTATGCCTGTTAGGAACTTTGCCCAGTGGAAACTGTGTCTAATAGGAACTTTGCCCAACAAGAACTATGCCTGTTAGGAACTTTGCCCAGCAGGAACTTTTCCCAACAGGAACTTTGCCCAACAAAAACTGTGCACAACAGGAACTGTGCCCAGCATGAACTGTGCGTGACAGGAACTTTGCCCAATAGGAACTCTGCCTGTTAGGAAATTTTCCCAACAGGAACTATGTCTGTTATGAACTCTTCCCAATAGGACGACGTCGCGAAACTGTGAGGTCACAGAATGTGTCGAAGTCGCGGAGTTGTCGAGTTATGTCAAAGTCAAGACTCGCTAGAGTTGTGTCTACGTCGAGGGTCGTCGCAATAGATGTCGGCATTTGACAACAATGCCAACTGCGATGTGGATCAGACGTCAATCATATCAGCTGAGGAAAAAAGGTTTGAGAGAAATGAGCCCAATGGGTCAGCCCTAGAATGATGAACCCAAACCTCAGTTGCTATCATTGCAAAATTGAGATCCCCTTCCAATATCAGATTGGGAAGATCCAGTAAATGATCCCTTTGGACATGTTCCCAAAATTGTTGATGCTCCTGATAAGGACCGTAGAAATTTATAATGTTGACCTCTTTATCAAGTCTAACGACCTTCCCAAAGAGAAGAATACATGCATAAGTCTTAACAGGATAAAAGCGATATTTCTGAGGATCCCAAGATGAAAGAAGGCAGTCTGAGAGCCCCTTGGATTCTATAGAAAAGAATTCCTAATCATTCTTAAGCTCAGAATTATTTTTTTTTGTCTTTCTCACTATTTACCATATTCTCTTGAAGAAGAACCAAATCTGGTTGTGTTTTCTCTAAAACTCTTTTAAGGCTAAGGAATTTTGGGAGGCCCCCTACTCCCCTCGTGTTCATAGAAAGGAAAATCATTTAAAACATCACCAACATGATCTAAAGGCAAGTCATAACTTGAATTGTTCTCTCATAGATCATCTTCCTTATAATATTGAAAAAGGGTTCATTCAATTACTACTAGAATATGCTTGATAAATAATAATTGAAATCAGTGACCTCTATGCCATAATAGTACTTTTGTATTATTTGACAGGTTTCACTAGTAAGCCCTTGATATAGGAGAGGAGAGTAGAACTTTGCTAAGTGTTACAACCCAAAGGTGATATAATTTGAGGCTATAACAACCATAGTATTATCATTGCATGCATTAAGGCATCATGTATTTAATAGATACCGATGTTGACCATTCATAAGGTTTATAATGGAGTGGAATCTTTCCTATTTAAGTTCTAAAAACAACTCATGGCTCCAAATACTCTTACTCAAAGAGTAACTTGCAATAATTGTCAACATGTGACTTAGCAATGACTATCAATCCTTCCAACAACTATCATTAAGAGTCTTGTTCATTCATTTCACACATCTTAATGTTAAGTCTCTATGTCAACATTGATTCAACTTCCTCAAGTAGATATATGGAACAAGATTTTGTGCATCGTATTCTTAAAGGTGAGATTATAGTTTGTAATCTGTAATTCATCAACCTCACTCAAGTTGACCAAAATTCATAGGCTTCTAGTCTATCAAAATTTAAGTCATATGTTGGTGATTAGCCCATCCTAATGATACAATTGTCCCTTCATCATCCAATTTTTTGGTGATCAATTATTAAAAGTATGCACTATGAAAGTATTTTCCTAGAAAGCTTTCAGTACTAGGGTTAAAATTATAGTTTTATTTCTTATTTGTTAAAAATCCATTGTGGTAAATGATATACATCAATTCAAGTACAAGTTTAGGTGCACCAATTCATTATACTTTTACTTTTCCAATGGAATTAGCTTGATCATAATTCTTCATTGTGTTTCCACTCCATCAACAATAATTCAACTTGTAATAACCCAACTTATTACACCAACAACACTTTTAAACATGGACAATCTTCATAGCATTTAAATTTTACCTTAATGAGTTATTATATAAGTTACATAAAGCTAGGCTGCATGTTTTTGCTTTACCTTTTATAATTTCTATAATTATATTTGTCCACTCATTGTATTCATTTAACTCATTTACTAAATTATCTTAAGCCCCTCTATGTTACTTAACTATAGTATTCATTCCTTGTTAACTTAAAATTTGAGAAATCTATTACCAACCAACAATCTAAGGCTTTACAATTTTGTATCCTAGAACAATTCATGTTTAATACTTAAATGTAATAGCCACAACTTGAACTAAAGTACCATTTTTTCTTGAAAAATTTAATCAAAATTTAGTGCTATTATCAAACTATCTCAATTAAACATCACTTTTAAATGATTTTATATAAATGTAAAATTATGTCTTCTAAATTAGTTACAATATCAAAATTTATAAATATCTAAATGATTTTTAACAATTTTATATACAACGTTTTTACAAACCAACCACATATTTATTTGTATCTTATCTAAATGGTATGAAAATCCATGGGTGAAGTGGATTGTGATATAATGACAAATGAAAGTTTGTTTTATTTAGTCAATTGGCGAGTAATATAGCTGAATTAATAAAAATCTTATAAATTTTCAATAAGACAATTATAACTAAAGCATTATACCTTAAATAAGAGTTTCATTTTTCATGTTTTATAAGTTGTTTGAGAAACTTGTATGTAGTATTTCAAACTATTTTATTAAATTGACATAATCATTTATTATATTTTTATATTTACATTTCTTACACATTAATAAGCTCCACTGAAACAAATCTAGAAACAACTCGAGTTCTAAATCTGTCTTCTAGAAAACACAATGTGAAAAAGCAGGTTTTAGTTTTTCTATTATTTCTTTGCATTTTCAAGTTTCTGTTTTCATTTTCTGAGTTGGTCTAGTGCATTGAATCTTTCATTTGTTGCATGGCTGTCCAAACAATTTTAAAAGTATTTGTACAGTGTTGTGAAGGTATTTATAATTTTTAAAGTATTTATATAGCCTGAATAATGTGATGGTATTTATAATTTTATCAAATAATTTAATGTGATTGTCCATTTAATTTGCTCATAAATTAAAATAAAAAGCAAGTTTTAGTTTTTCTATTATTTCCTTGCATTTTCAAGTTTCTATTTTCATTTTCTGAGTTGGACTAGTGCATTGAATTTTTATTTCATTTGTTACATGGCTGCCCAAGCAATTTTAAAAATATTTGTACAATATTGTCAAGGTATTTATAATTTTAAAAGTATTTGTATAACCTGAATAATGTGATGGTATTTATAATTTTATTGAATAATTTATTGTGATTTTCCATCCAATTTGCTCATAAATTAAAATAAAAAGCAAATTTTAATTTTTCTATTATTTCTTTGCATTTTCAAGTTTTAATTAAAATAGAGTCAGATAATGGGGTTTTTATTAGAGTAGATAATGGGGGATTTACGAGTGTAACTCATGTTCAAAGATGAACTCGTATGAAATTCACATAGAAAGTTAGGATTTACGAGTGTCTCGAGGATCCAGAAAGGCCTTAAGACAAAAACGGCAATATGGAAAGACACTGATGTGATGTGAGACCAAAAAACCCCTGAAGCAAGTACTCCAACAATGCTACATGCTAATGAAGCGCAATGTGAACAAATTAAGAGAAAAATGACAACATAGAAACTTTTGCTGTATTCGAATTTGTTGTATTGGATCGTACGAAAGGCCAACCCATGAAAATCTGCATTAGACAAGTTTTCTTGACAGAAATGCTTGTTTTGCGGACTTTCATTTTAGCGAAAATGAAATGATCGAGCGGTATCAATGCCGAACTATTCGCATTAGAGTCGGATAATGGGTTGGAATTTGATGGATAAAATGATGGATTTCCAAATTATTTTTGTTGGTGTTCTTATTAGAGTCAGATAATGGGGTTTTTATTAGAGTAGATAATGAGTTGGAATTTGAGTGACAAAATGATCGATTTTCGAATGTTCGCATTAAAGTCGAATAATGGGTTGGATATTGACAGGCCGAGACTATTTTGCGAGTCAAATACGTTCTACATTTTCATCCTCGCTTTTTATAAGAAAACCCATCTTAATATAATAATAATAATAAGTCATTTTATCATTAAAAATATGTATAGAATTTTAAATATGTATAATTTTAAATATAATGAATATTTAAGATTAAATATTTAAATATATTTTAAAAATTAAAATTTAAAAATTTAATCAAATGTTATTATTGAAAAAAAAAATTTGAAATATATTTGTACTTAAATATTGTTATTATGTATATTTGAGTAAACTTGCTCATCAATAATAATTACTTCTTAAAATAACAAAACATATAACTATTATATAACAAAAACATATATTTAATTATATAACTATTATCTTTCTTTTAAATTTTTTATTAGTATTTTATCAATTTACTATAAAAATAAAAAATGAAAACCTTGTAAAACTTTAATAAGATATTAAATAAAAAAATTAATTAAAAAATTCAAATTTCATATAATAATAATATTTTAATATTTTTAAATAAATAAAACAGAAACAATACAAATTAATAAAGCAATACATTTATACCATTTTTATATAAATACACAAATTTCTTTCAAATAAAGATTGTTTGTTTTCTAAAACAATACATTGAAAAATACTGCACAAAAACATATTGAATCGTGTCATCATAAATATCTTCCACCCCATATTTGTAAACCCAACATAATGCTCATCATTATCATCGCATCTGCAATAATAAACCAAACTATGCTTCAACATCATTCATCTTTGTATTAATTGATCTTTACTTGTGATCTAAGTATAGACAATTTGTTTGCCCACATACAATTCCAAACATAACCAACCATTTTGCTTTTATTTTTATTAACAGAGCTGCTCTTCATCCACGTCTCGGTCTTAATGAGTCCAAGGCTTGCGTAGAAATCAATCTGCATGTCAATCGGTGTCAGGAAATTCAGGAGGTTCCAGCATACAATAGAATCCATAAGTTTTCTCTAGAATTTTGTAAATAATATATTAACAATTTAATAGACTGAGATGACAAGAACTGTAGTGCCCGAACGAGGATGCTTCTTGTTTAAATAAATCTGTAAGCAGAGCGAATTTTGAATTGATATTTTAGACAAATGTTATACGGGAAGCCCATCGCAAACAAAAAGATAAGACAAGTAGGAATAAATTGGACTGAGCGTATTTTAGGAATCAGGGGTTTATTACAATGTATCGGTTCAAAAAAAAACTTAATGCAAGACCTAACATTGCATTTGTTGTTTTGTTCGTCTCTTGTTTTGAGGCTACTTTACATGGTGTATGGTTTAAGAGTTTCATTTCTGGGCTTAGAATTATGGATTCTATCTCTAAGTCATTAAGAATGTATTGTGACAATTCAACTGCTGTTTCTATGGCTAAAAACAACAAAAGTGAGAGTGGAAATAAACACATCGACATTAAGTATTTAGCTATAAGGGAACGTGTTAAAGAAAAGAAAGTGGTCATTGAGCATGTCAGCACTGAGTTGATGATCGCTGATCCTTTAACTAAGGGCATGCCACCGTTTAAATTCAAGGATCATGGATTGAATATGGGACTTGATTCCATTATGTAGTTTCTCATTGTATGGACAATGTTATTATTGTGATGTTTTTCTCATACTTATGTGCACCTTAATTTAATTGAGAGAATTCATCTGTATAGGACCAAGAATAAACATAAGGTTTATTCATTAAGAAATTGTTGCCACATAAATTCTAATAAGAATAAATACATAGTAATACATGGAAGATAATACTCGTCTTAAGAGGACTTATCGCCATGATTCATGTACATCTATTTTTAATATAGATTATCAATGGGTTTTAAGATGAGACATTAAGTTTGGAAGTATGGACCAAGTGGGAGAATGTAAGCTCTCTTAACGAATATTGACAACTCTTCAACTAATTAAGGAAATAACTGATTTCTCGTTGAGAGCTCCTAGAATGGTCCATAACTCCCTCAATGGTTCTCTATCTTGATCTGTGGAACAATTAACACATAGCCAATAGAAGCTTGATGGAAGCTGGGCTATAAAGACTTTTGTTTGGTCCCCAAACTCGCTAACTCAATCTCCTTCAGTTTTTACACCATCAATCCTGAGTGAGCAGAGTTTGGAAGTGCCATACGGAACGGTTGCCTTAAACAAAGTATCAAATCAGAGTGTGAGCAACATCAATGGCTGGAGGTATGATCCTGACGGCATACATTATTAATTCTTTTCGATTCTTTAAAAGTTTATTCCACATGTAAAGAATCGTAATTTTTCTAACAAAATCTGCTATCTCTGCTCAGACAAAAGTGCCCACCTACAGCCAGTGAAAATTGAGATTAAAATTGAAAGTGAAATGGACCTTTTTCTAGAAGCATCGAATCCCAGTTGGAATGTAGCCGGGCTGCACACTTTCTTGTAGCTATATTCAGAGGATTGTCATAGCTACAGAGGATTTCCATCAAATAAAATCTGCAGGAAAATAGACAGAAATTATTATAGGCACACTGTGAAGACGAGTTGTAAATTATGATGATGGAAGAGATAGGCCATAATTTTAAAAATAGTGAAACTAGTGGCTAGTTAATCCTCGACCATAGTTGCGAGATGCAACGGATTGGGGTTCTGTCCCATGAACATATCCAACAATATTAGCAAGGGATGTTGGAATGCGGGTGTCTAAATCCATGCCTATGCTCACTCCGGGCCTTGAACAAATTCGACAATGTGGGGACTCAAAGAAACCAATATAAAAAGAAATTCTCACATACCTGAGAGATACCCATTATCGGAGCTGAGCAACGATTGGCAGGGAGGAGATATCTGGTCGGACAGACTTGAGGTGGCGCATGGATACAAGTATCAATGTAAAAGCCATGGAAGTGTTACAAGGCTGCAAAAATCTCACCAAAATGGGCTATTTTCATTCACCACTCTTCCTTTCAAAATGAGAATGAAGCCTCCAAGTTCCAACCTCAGCCAGGATTTTTCAAGAGTCTAGTGGAGATGGCCAATTCCTTGTAAGGAAAACCTGCAGGGCAATGTCCATGGATTCTCACATTCCCGAGGGATACGTATTATCGGAGCTTAACAATGATCGGCAAGGAGATGTCTGGTGAGACTAAGGAGGTCCAAGGATAAAAGTATCAATGTTTAACCCAGGGAATTGTTACCCATGGAAAACCCTGTATTCGCGCATACATTTGTGTCTCTCCTGCTCTTGCGATGGGATTTGATCTCTTCCCTTCCAAGTCTATTCAAAATTGGAATCACCTGCCGCAGGCGGGAAACTCAAATCTAAATCCATGGCGCCCTTGTGAAATTCAAAATTCAAACAGAGTTTAGATTGCACATGAAATATCGTATGGGGTTATTAGTAGTCATCCATTGGGATGGGTTCATGGGTTGGGATTCCATGAGCTATGTGTCCATGGGTTCTACACTGCACCGCATGTATGACATACACTTTGATTCCATACCATTTGATCGTTTGACGGCCGGAAAGTGTTTGCCCAGAAATTGTTGTACACACGGACCTGCAAACGGCGTGAGGGCTCTCTTGACGGCACCCAGTGGGCCCTGGGTGCATATGGTCGAGAGAATAGCCCACTTCCAATTTAATTACAAGTCCACAATTCATGATATAATTGAATGATTCATCTTGTACAACCTACTTTTCCTCTTCAAAACGAAAAAGGATTGCAAATTGCAAAAAGTTGGATGGTTCACTGTACGTATCCCATAAGACAATTATGATAGGTTGTTGTAACCAGGCCCACAAACTTTATGTTGCTTCATACCTTTGTAGACTATGACCAAAATTTGCTCTCTTGCATGAAAGGACTTGGGGATAGGTTTGGAATCTTAAAAAATGAGATAATTTATGGGTGTTTGGAATTTGATGGGTAAAATGTTCGTCATGAACCATTTTCCCCCATCAAATATTGCTTATATTTCATACTAACCGTCAGAAAAAAACAAAGAAAATGGTAAAATGACTGTATTTAGTATCGAAACCATCATTTTTAATGGGTGAGAATTTTACTAAATTCCTACAGTGGTTCCGTCCTTTTGACAATGGAGATTATCTTTCTCTTATATTCTGTGATGGATTAGCTCCTGACCTTAATTGGTTACTGTACTGGGAACACTAATTCGTTACGGCGAGATAAAGAAAATTTCCTTTTTATAAAAAAACCCATTTTAATATAATAATAATAATAAATCATTTTATCATTAAAAATATATATAGAATTTTAAATATGTATAATTTTAAATATAATGAATATTTAAGATTGAATATTTAAATATATTTTAAAAATTAAAATTTAAAAATTTAATCAAATGTTATTATTTAAATATTGCTATTATGTATATTTAAGTAAACTTGCTCATCAATAATAACTACTTCTTAAAATAACAAAACATATAACTATTATATAACAAAAACATATATTTAATGGTATAACTATTATCTTTCTTTTAAATTTCTTATTAGTATTTTGTCAATTTACTATAAAAATGAAAAATGAAAACTTTGTAAAACTTTAATAAGATATTAAATAAAAAAATTAATTAAAAAATTCAAGTTTCTTATAATAATAATATTTTAATTTTTTAAAATAAATAAAACAGAAACAATACAAATTAACAAAGCAATACATTTATACCATTTTTATATAAATACACAAGTTTCTTTCAAATAAAGATTGTTTGTTTTCTAAAACAATACATTGAAAAATACTACACAAAACATATTGAATCGTGTCATCATAAATATCTTCCACCCCATATTTGTAAACCCAACATAATGCTCATCATTATCATCGCATCTGCAATAATAAACCAAACTATGCTTCAACATCATTCATCTTTGTATTAATTGATCTTTACTTGTGATCTAAGTATAGACAATTTGTTTGTCCACATGCAATTCCAAACATAACCAACCATTTTGCTTTTATTTTTATTAACAGAGCTGCTCTTCACCCACGTCTTGGTCTTAATGAGTCCAAGGCTTGCGTAGAAATCAATCTCCATGTCAATCGGTGTCAAATTCACGAGGTTCCAGCATACAATAGAATCCATAATTTTTCTCTAGAATTTTGTAAATAATATATTAACAATTTAATAGGCTGAGATGACAAGAACTGTAGTGCCCGAACGAGGATGCTTCTTGTTTAAATAAATCTGTAAGCAGAGCGAATTCTAGACAAATGTTATATGGGAAGCCCATCGCAAACAAAAAGATAAGACAGGTAGGAGTGAATTGGACTGAGCGTATTTTAGGAATCAGGGGTTTACTACAATGAGATGAAATTATCGGATAAACGTAAAATATCTTAATCTACATCACACCAACAAATCTCAAAATTTTTTACCGACACATTAACAATTATATAATTTGGTTATAAACAGAGATCCAGAATGTCTGCCCTGATTTCAATATAGAATTCATAAAATTCGCAGCCAATTTCGATCCAATACATTAACAATTATATAATTTGGTTATAAACATTAACAGTTATATAATTAGGTTATAAACAGAGATCCACTAATGTCTGCCCTGATTTCAATATAGAAATTGTTGCTAGAGTTTGTCTAAAACAGAAACCAACACATAATTAATAATGGCAGTTAGTTTTTATTTAACTAAAAATAATTACAAAATATCCAAAATCATGTAAAAAAAAGAAGACAAATCATAAAATGAATAAGATGACGATGAGGCTTTTACGACATACCTATGACATTGTATTCATATTTTTTCAGTATTACCAAAGCATACAGACCGTGAATGTCCTCCAAAGTCCAAATATAGCATACATTATTGTAGCGGCCTAAATATAGCATTGTCAATTTCCCCAGATTGCCAAGCTCTCGGGGTAGACGTGCAGAGGAAAACAAATATGTGCATGGCAAGGTTTTGCAGCCTCATCTTGTATTGAAAGCTCTTGTACACGCGGAGTGGTAGAGCTCTTTCATATCAAAAGTTTTATAGGAAAAAGTGGTGTTGTAGCAAAAGGACTTTCCATAGCAAACTTGCGAGTTATATTAGAATATTCGAAAAAGTTATTATCATTTTTTAAATAAAAGTGTATTTATTTGTTTTTTATTTAAATGAATCTTGATTTAATAAAGAATTAAATATGAATCCGGACATATAATCCCAATCTTTGTAATTACATTTATACAAAAAAGTATTATTATAAAAATATATTTTCACTTTACTTAGAGGTGAGATTTCTCCTTAAAAAAAGTATTTAGCGTTGTAAAAAATATTTTTTACATATTATTATAAAAATATATTTTCACTTTACTCATATAAATTAGAGATGAGATTTCTCTCTACAAAAAGTTATTAAGCTTTGTAAAAAGACTAAATCATAGGGAAGTACTAAAATGATTTTTTATAAAATTAATAATATTGTAAACTTATATAAACCAATTTTTTACTTTATTTTAATATTTCTAAATTAACTTAATCTATCATCACTATTTTTAATTTAAAATAATGTATTTCTATTCTAATATAAAGTTAATTTAAAGAAATTTTAATAATTATAAACTTAATCAAATAACCAATAAATTAAATTAATCTATATTCATTGTTTTTTTCTAAATTAAATTAATTCATTTCCATAATTTTATTTGTAAAATAATTTTCTTTTCAATAAAAAAGACTCTTCAATTTGTCCAATAACATCTTGTAAACCTTTATATTAAATTCTCCCTATGTTGTCGTTCATGGTGATAATGAGAATTTCTCTTATCCAATCCTAATTTTTTCTATTTTTTAAGCAAGTTTGATTTTTTCTCTACTTTCTTCACATTTTTTGAGGGAGTGAATTATATTTATGTTATATCATTTATCAATAGATTGCATGGGAAAAAGAATTCACAACATTTCAAGTTTCATGCATGTTGTTGTTAGGAAAGGAATGATAATCAATTGAACTTACAACATATCCCATAATTTGATGCAATTTTGTTGAAGGTCAAGTTTTCTAAATTTGATTCTTGCCCTAAGCTGTACATATCTTCTTACTAGATAAATATCATTTGTGCCAACAATGAATTTAGAGGAATGGGTTAGTGTTAGACTCTGGCCGAGTCGGCCCCACAATATAAGTTTATTGTTAATTCTATGGAAGCACAAAAATATATGAGAAAATTTACTCAAATTTGTGATCATTTCTTTTCACATTTATATGAAATTATCTTTTGCAAGGAATCACCTAAATTGCCCATGGAATCGATGGTTATTTTAAACAAAACTGAAAATTAAAGGAAAGTTGTTGATGAATTAAAGATGAGATAAAAAAACAAGCCAATGAAAAATCTCAACAAGAAATATTAGTAATGTAACAAATAACTAAAAAAAAACTATTGTTGACAAAATTGAAAGAAGAAAGGAATAAGTTCCAAGAGGATGAGCATAAGAAAAAGGTTTAGGAAGATGCTAATGTCAAAGGAAGAAAGAAGAATATGTGATGCATCGTTAGCATAATTGATGTCTAAGTCAATTGGTGAAGTATACACGCCTCAGAGATTTTCCATAGTAGGTTCAACAAAGATGAATGGTAGTGGTGATGTACCTATACCCACACCTATAGAGGTTGTTGATTTAGAAAATTTCACATTTTATCAAAAGATTGAGAAAATTGTGAGACAATGCCATAAAAGAAGGAATATTTATGTTGGCAAAGAGATTGTATTGACACCCCCGAACAATTTTTTTCATAACAATAATAGGCTACAATACCTTTCTTTTATAAGGATAGAATTTGGTGTGCAAGTGTCTTACAACCACCCTCACCCATGTTAAACACAATCAAAATTGATAGTGATATCCCAAGGGATCAAAAGAATAGTACAAGTAGTGAGGCATAATACGAGCCTTAGTATCCCATGAATGGACATTACACTTCCATCCTCTCAATCCACTGAGACTAGGTTAGAGAAACTAATAGTCTACCCGACCAAGTACACAATTCGGAATCATAGATTTCTTGCACAAACAATAAAATATCATAAAATCCTTCTGAGGATAGCCAACCTTCTCAAAGGAAAACATTTTTTTGTAATCATCTCAAGTGTAAACATTTCCAAGATTTATTTCTTGTCCTCCCCCCTCTCATGAAAGGATGAAATTGGTCATGAGAGTGAAATTGTGTGTCAAGAATATGTTGAAAGTTGTCATTGATGTCAAAGAGATATCGTGAATCTGCTAGAAATATGCGTAGATGAAGCCCGATGTAAAAAAAGTGGAAGAGGTGAATCCCATCATAGGACGAAGGATATTTTGGAAGTTTGAGAAGAACAATATTGGAAGGGCCCAAAGTAAATTGAAAACGCATGATTTATGGAATATTACCCATGGGTTGGGGCTCTCGCCATTCATGAACAGTCAGCCCAGTCAATTCTAAAAACCCCAAACTAAAATAAGTCGCCCCCAAAACAAAAATACAAGTGTATAAACACAAATTAATTCAACACTTTTTGTGTGTGAAAAAATGTGAATGAAATGGAGCTTTGAGGCATGAAGATGAAATCGATCCAAGATGAGTTTGCAACCTAATTTTTTGAGTTTTTAATTTGCTTTGTGAAGGCTATAAATTGGTGAATGCACGGATGTAGAAGACACACAACAAGATGAATGCTATTAGAGATTGGAGCGAACCCAAAGTAGTTATTAACCAAATTGTATAAGTCAAGAAGTCTATATATGGAGGAAATACAAATATTGTTGGAAAATGATTTTGAAGTCGTAGACCCAAGGTGATTATTAACTAAATTGAAGCAAATAGGAAAGGCCATATCAGAAGTAGGATATCAAAAGCATATTTAAAAAGTGGAATTTAATTTTTTTACAAATCAGACCCAAGGTGGTTATTAACTGAATTGGACAGATTAGGAAGTCCAAGTTGGAATTGCAAAAGTTGTTGTTGAGTGATTCCGAAGTAAGGAACTCAATAAAATTGGAACCAATAACATTAGAAGGATTCACATCGGAATCAAAACATTGGAAGTGAAACATCAAAATGACTATGGAAGAGTTTCATTGAACGATTCTCATAATATTTGATATGATAAAAGTCAGAAAAGATTGATGTTAGAAGGAATTTGCAAAGGCTTTTTTGGATAGTTTCAACAAACACTGGACCATATAAAAGGTTGGAAGAGATCACATTGGAACACTTACACTGAAAGAAGTATATTGGAACAAAGACAACAGAACAACTACATCAGAATAGAGATATCAGAATAGAGACATCGAACATTGGAACATAGACATTGGAATAGTTATATTGGAACAAAGAAATCAGAACAGAGACATCAGACATTGGAATGGAAACATCGGTTAGGGTGGTAGGGTGGATCATGGTAGATGATTGGTGTCTTCAACAGATCTTCAAGTTTCGTAATTGAAAAATTGTAAGTAGGTGCTTACATTGGGGGTTGGTGCCTCCCTCAAGTTGGTGCTTAAAATTTTTTATGTGGGTGCTTAGTGCAGGCATCAGTGTCCCTCATAGGTTGGAGACTGTAAAAGAATATATTTTTTCATTCATATAAGAAATATTTCTATGGTTTTCTCCCTTATTGGGTTTCCACGTAAAATATATGTGTACTATGCATTTGTGTTGATCTCTGTTGTTATGATTGATTATGTGATGTTGATTTAAATTTTTCAACGAGAAAAAGGGACAATATCTGGTGTATACTAATTCACCCCCCTCGGTATATCTAAATATTCCAACAATTGGTATCAGAGTAGGTTCCCTTCGAAACAACTTAACCACTAGAGGGTGGATTCTTGAGCCACATGGATCGACAAGAAGGGTTCTCTTCAAATAGAGCCCCATTATTTGATGGATCTAATTATGTTTTTTAGATCATAATGATGAGAACGTACCTGATGGCTCTTGGATTTGACATTTGGGAGGTAGTTAAGAATGGTTTCACAATTCCAAAAACTCCACCTATAGATGCAGATGGAAAGCAGAAACTAGTATAAAAATGGGCAATAGATGACCAAGAGACTAAAAAATTTGGTCACCATGTGAAATAAATGACTAAAGCACCAAAAACGTTGGTCACCACAATGTTTTTAAATGAAATATGACCAAATTTGAGAAATTGTAAGTGATTTCAACTAAAAATGACTAATTTAGTCATGGGATTAAAAGTACAACTAGACAGTCTAAGTTAATAATTATATAAGATGTCCTAAATCATTATTTCCTTATACATGTCACACACAAATTAAGAGTGTTTATATATAATATAATATAAGATAGGATTTTATAATTATATATAACTTGTTTCTATACGTATCTAGATATGTCAATATGGTAATGGACGTAATAAACCTAATTAGGTTGCAATGACTAATTCGCTTGCATTAATGACCAAAAAGGGAAGAATGTTCCATGATATTTATCCTACTTCATTTACCTGGCAGTTTAGTGTTGATGCTCAAAATCATCATGATTCCAAAGTGTCAAAACATGATTCCATAAGCGAACCTACTGAAATTTTTTGCAAGATCTTCCATATGTACCATCACATCTAGTTCAATGTGTGTCTCATATTCATATCTTATTTCAACATTTTCTCTTTCGTAATATTATCCCTTCGAAAAATCTTCCAAGTTGCATCATGTGCGTCATCATAGTGTGGTTTAGTCGAGTCTTAGATATTTCTTGTCTTTCCCTCTGAGCATTGTCATCTAATGAAGTTGGTTTCATTGTCTCTGGCTTGTTGTTCTAGTCGCATTCATACTTTATTTGAATAAAACCTTTGTCATTGGACCCTCTTGGTAGCCTGTTAAAGTTTCGGCAAGTTCATGTATTTTGAGTCATGAACTAGCCAAAAATTGTCAATTTCACAACCTCCATTAATTATCCATATGCATCCATTCATCATGGTTCTCCTCATGCTTGAGTTTGTAAAGTAATAAAGTCCCTCTGGTTCCCTCCCCTGTAAAAAATCACCAATATCCTCCATTTTGAAAAGAAAAAAAATTCCTCCCTTTTTGTAATATACATATATATCATTCCCCCCCTACATATATTATATATAAGTTAATAAGTATTATATAGTTTAATAATATATATAAGTTAATATATATCATTATAGTATATTTATAATATGCTATGTAATATTAATATAATATAATCTAATCTAATATAGTTATTATAAATAGTTAATATACTATATAATATGTAATATTAAAATAATATAATTATTAAATGTAATATATTGATATGAATAAATTAAAAAATATATAAATAACAAAAAGAGGGAAAATAAATAAAAAGAGGGTGAAATAGGGAAAAAGAATGAGAGGAAAATTGATAAATTTAAAAAAGAAATTGAGAAGCATGGCACTAGAGATGGTGAAGGGAGATGAAGGGAGCTTTAGGGAGCTTTATTCAATGTACGGAAGAGGGCCCTTGATTGGATGGCCATCACACACTGCACTAGTATGTTCTTGATGTTGTCATTTTGATTTAACCCTTATATATAAAGTTGAGAGTTACTCCATTTGATTTTTATTTTCATCCTCTTTAATTTCCAGAGAATTTACAACATATATAAAATATTGGGGCTTCGGTGCATTATAAAGTAGGTAGGATTTTCCATCTATCACATATAAGGGCTTTGGTGCATTATAACGGTATGCAGGATTGTCCATCTATCAAATATAGGGGCTTGGGTTCATTATAAAGCAGGAAGGCTTTTCCTGCTAGTAGAAAATCACAGTGTTCAATTTTATGATCTATACTATGATAGGCCAACATTAGAGGTAAGTGTAGAAATTTTGGGTGATAAACGATGATTCTTTATTTATTTTTCACCCATTTATTTAAATCTCTTTTTCCCTGAGTTTTTTCACCCTTTTATTTAAGCCCTAGATAATGCTTAATTCCTATTTGTTTGCAATTTTCTTATAAATTTAATGATAGGCAACATAAAACCCTAATTTTTTTATGATCAAAGGTGAATTTCAAGACCTTTACAACCGAGTAAAATAAATTTTCCTACATGAAAACAATTGTTCAAACCCTTCAATATTAGTAAAATGATTTTCCTCACTCAAACCTTTATTCAAACCCTTTAATGCCCTTGCTGGGTTTGACTGGAAAAAGCAAGCTTACAACCCTAGTAGAAGGCGACTTTGTAGTTTTGGCATGGCATTAATTTGTATCTTTTAATTATGTTAGGACAAAAATAAATCTTTCACTGTATTAATATATATTTGGTTTATATGTTAGTCGGGAATGGGAATTAAAGTTAAAGGCATTGATTGACGATTAAAATAAGAAATTTGCTACATAAATTATGGTAAAGTATTATGTTATTGTCAGAGAAGCTTGCTAAATCATCTTATTTATTTTCTCTGTAGCGTAGTCTCTGGCATGTTGTTATAATTTTCTTTTGACTAGGAAGGAGGTAAGCTACTTCTATTCCTTTTAGAGAAGTGGGTATTGTATGTATGCCAATAAATCAAGGATAACCTCTTCTTTCTTCCTTTTTCCGAGGGATAGCTATCTATTCATCACAATGTTACTGGTATGTTTAGTCATCCATCGATCATGGGTGGTGAAGTCTCCACTCTTTTGTGTTGGTAAGTAAGTTTTGAGGGCCCATTTTCATTATCTCATGAAATAGTTTTCAATTAAATAAATCGAGGTTGATAAAATAGGTGGGCTTAAGGAACTACCTTGCTTCAAATAGTTCATATCAATCATATTCAGTTGGGCTTAAGGAACTACCTTTCTTCCAATAGTTCATATCAATGTTATTTAGGCAAGGTGGATAACTTCCTATTGGTAGGAAGGTGGGCATGGTCTTGAAAAATTCTTGAACACTTATTTTAATGGGTTTTCCAACATCTCCCAAAGCATTAATCTGACGATTTGATGATCTCTAGTAAATGCGTGACCATTTAAACTAAAAATATTGTGCTTCCTGTCTGCAGTGATTTGGGCAGTCAAAAAATGAATTTAAATTGATGTTTATCTTTTTCAATTTGAGTGGTGAACCATGGCCTTCTTCTTAATTTATCTTCCACCAAAAAAATAATGTGAATATGAAGTTAGCAATGGTGATATCAAACATTTCTACTCATTGACATTTGGTACAAATAGTACATTGCTAAATACTGGATTGTAGAGTATTTGGTTATTCTCGATGCAAATATTTCCCCACACACGAGATTCCTATCAATTCAAATGAAAACAAACTAAATATATACACCTCCTTGTCTAGAATGGTTAAAGTAACCCAAAGGTCACTATAAATAAAAGGGAAAATGGATTATCTTAGATTTTGAAATTTTCAAACTTCAAAAGAAGATTGAAATAGTTAGTGTTGATTTCATTTCTCTACAGATAAATGAATAAGATTAAAATGAACTCTAACAAGTAGCGATGTTGGTCTAGTTTAAAGTTAAAGGCATCCACTGACGATGAAAATAAGAAATTTTCTATATAAATTCTAGTAAAGTATTATGTTATTGCCAAAGAAACTCGTTGGATCATTTTATTTATTTGTTATGTAGTGTAGTCTCTAGTATGTTGTTATAGGTTTCTTGACTAGGGAGGAGGTATGCAACTTCTATTTCTTTTAGCGAAGTGAGTGTTGTATGTAGTTTATAATCACTCAAGTGTTATGTTTGCATTCTATATTACCATAAACTTGACCAGGAAACCTGCTTCTCATACTGGTTTCAGTCCCATTCATGTTTCCAATCTCATCTTGACACTAAATGAGCACATCAGTAATTAATTTTACATGTGTAAGATATACCCAACATGTTGGACCTTCCCTCAACAAGATTTTTCCAACTTGTCTGCATGTTGGATTTATGTTTTGAGCACTTGGTTTTTTATCATTTTTCTTTCAATATTGGTGTAGGAATTGATTTCACACTCCCACATTATATTGGCACTAGTTGTACCTTTTAGTTCTATTAACATACTTTTGTGATCATTTGATAAGCATTAATAAAATTATCTTATTTTATCATATGACTTGCAAATCTGAGTCATTCAAAATTCCCTTAGCTGCTATGATCTTGAGAAAATTGTTGAATAAAATGAGGCCATGATTGACACTAGAGAAAAACTAACAATGTGAAAGCAAGCAATATTTTTGACTAAATGCAACAAAACTTAGACATTTCTTGTTGATAAGCATCATGTATTTTTTTGTAATTGAATCTCTTTTCTTATATGTCATAATTTTTATTACATGGACAATGTGGACATGCCATCATTCCAGGGAATCATCCTCAATGGTGTAATATTTTAGTATTGTTTACCATGGAACGAGAGTGAATTCTGTAATGAAGGATGTCGATTTTGTGAAAAAAACCACAAGTATTTTTATGTCTAGCACCTTGAAATAAAACCCTAAAATTTTTTGTTAGGGATAGAATAGATACTTTTTAGTTAATTTTTTATTTCAAGAACCTGTGGTAGATACTAATACATGCTACTTTTTGTAGGCACAAATAACCTTGAGAAATTTCTATATCTTTGCATGGAAAATTTTCGGGGCTAATCTTAGCCCATGGGCTAAATTTATGGGGTTTAAATTTTTAATAGGATAATTTTTTTATTAAATACCTATTAGGTATATGATTATCCCACAATTTATTTATTTATTTTTAATTAAGTGGAGGTTAGCCCCATCAAATTTAGAAGTGGGAGCAAATATTAAACAATTTTGCCCCTCTAAAAATTGATTTAAACCTTTGTTCACCCATGAAAATTGCTAGGAAGCTTCCATTCACCCCCGTATTCCATAGATGGAATTTTTTAGGGGCTTGTTCGCTCTCTATCGATCATGGAAATGGAAGTTGGAGTTACATCTGTCCATATTTTATTGGTTGAATCTCGTTTTTCAAGTTGCTTAATGTCCACACGAGAAGGGAAATTGATATTTACTATCAAGTCTCATAGAGACCCATTTGCATCTAGGAGAGTTCGAAATCCCATCGCCCAAATCCAAATTTTCCCTAAGAAACATGGGGATTGTGAAGCATGTGACTCGTGATGCGACCATAATGTTTTTGTGGGTGTTTGGTGCATCATGCATGGGGGATGGGACTTCGTTCATAGCCACGTATTTAGGCATGCAGGGGGCCATGACATTGCTTATAACCACTACCATTTTGTTTCTACTTGTTTTTTTGTTCTCCTTTCTGGGATAGGTCATGGGTGGATCAACTTGGAATCCCATTGTCTTTATTTGCTTTGGGCGTTATTAGGTATTTTGACATGTTGATTGTTTTGTTTATTGAATTTTATGGTTCTCAAAGGATTTTTGTAGTAGTTTGTATAAACTTGATTTCAACTTGCATGTTGTCAGTAATTTGTAGAAACCTTAGAAAATAATGCAGCCTTTTTTTGAAGCATGGTACTTTGTTTACTCTATTTATTGAATTTGTAAAAGTGGTCCCAGATTCAGTCCAATTTTCCTCATTACTCTTCTACCAGCTGTGAAATCTCCATAAAAAAAAAAAATTTCAGCCCATTCTACAACATACAAAATAACAATTTTACATTTATCAGTAATTAATTTATGAGTGTCTTCGTAACATTGAAATTACTGACGTTCTTCCTTGTTCTCTTATTAGCTAGAAGGTTGCTACGTGGTCATACCACTTACTTAGCTGCGGCTAATACTCCCTTCTTTCAAGTGTGCAGATTCCGATGCTGTTCAAGAGTTTTTCTCCATAATGTCGCAACCAGGTATGGATATTTTAACAAATACAATTTTATTGTTTTATTTACGACTTAGCGTCGCACTTACATAGCATAAAATTCCACCAAGATCAGAAGTTAGGATTAAGGGAAGTTTTTAACATGGTTCAAAATGATTTCCTTATGTCAATGCCGACCTTGAAGAATGCATTCTCATAATATCAAGGGGAAATTACTAACAATGCACAAAAATCAACGTCATAGAGTGTTAAAGACACTAAGGTTAAACAATCAGGAAATATTTAAGGTTTTGAATGCTCTTTTATGCATTACCCAACACGAATGTTAAACCAAACTCGAAATATCGAAAATGCCCACTATCAAAGTATTGCCCAACATTCTGTTGTTCGAAACATTGAATATCACAGTTTGAAAATATAGTTGGATTCTTATCGATGAAAAGCCAACACTACAGTTAATCGGAACTCGAGATTTCAAGGATTGAATTAAGGTGTGATCGCTACCATATAATATCAGTTAGGTATATTTAATAAGCCATCAATTAAATTTAATCCCATTCTAAAGGCAGGATCTACGACTGACTCCATACTTAAATCGCAAGGTAACCGTACTGGGGACATTCACTATGCGTACAGACGGCCATGTGAAGACATTTAATATACTTGAAGGTTATGGGGCCACCTGCCCTGAAGAGACAGGGTTGGTTGTCTCGATATTTGTACTGAGTAACTCCTCGGCAACATCTGAAGCTCGTTGGGATAGCTACCTTACTGGCACTAGAGAATGGGAAACCAAAAGTCTATTCCTCCAAACCCTGGCGCTCCTGTCCAACCTTAAACTCTTGCTACCATGCTTCTGTAATGAGAAAGAACGATTTAAGCCGTCCAGGTTATTCCAGAAAGGATACTCCTTGGCTGTGAAGGCACAGCTACATGCCGGCGTTGTCTCAGAGGTAACTTCGAACTGTGAACTGAGTAGATTCTTAAAGTTAGTATTTATTAATGTATTCTATTGCCATGTTATTAATACTGCATCCATCTCGAATGGTGATAGGTTTTACCCATCTTGAGACAGCGTCAACATGCAGGAGGGGCCTATATCGGTAAGTGGTATCATCCCATGCCTTCCAATGTCGACAGGGAGAACTTGGAAATCCTCTTCAACGTCAACAAAGGTTTTTTTTAAAAGTGTCCTGGTCAATTCATTTCAAGTTCAGGGTTTTCTATTTCACCCTCTCGAATACCCATCGAGATTATCAAGAGTCCAGAGTACTTTATAAATGAAAAGACTTATTAAGTAGTTTCCACAGTCCCAGGGTTAGTACTGAGAATGTCTTAATGATCTTTATTTTGTTTTAAAAACCCTATTTAAATAGAATTTCAGGAATGGTTATGCTGCCAATTCCGCGTCTTAAAGTACCACAAACCCTATGTAATTTCTAAACGATACGGCCATTTTGGAAGCCCGTGTATAGATATTTGTCTGGCCATGATTTCAGGGGAACTGGAATACATGAGATTATAATCATTATTTAACAGTCGTGGAGCGAACCCTTTAAAATTTTCTGTAATTAAAAGAGTTCTGGAAATTTGTGTTTATTTTCTGTATGGTGAACGGTTACCTACCGAAAGAGAAGTGATATCCAAAAAAAAGGGCTTCGTTCCAGAAGGAACTTATCAGCCTGTTCGTGGGTGGATCTATTGCAATTTTTTCTTACTCAGAAATTAAAATAAACCCGTCCAAGCATGAAACAACTGTTTTAATTTCTAAATGACTGTATAGACACTCCTGGAATGTTACCATCGGGCTAAGTCTTCAGAATGATACGAGTTCTATTATAGTTATGCTTTGATCGTTCCTTCTTAAATCATGCTATCGAGTGTTGTGCTTATTTAGTTATTTTCTGTATATAATTGTAAAAACAATGGCCTGAAACTTTTATAACAGAATCGAAAAGATAATAAAATGGTATTACTAACAATGCTGTTATAACTGTACTCCTTTAATACCACTATTGATGTATCTAGTGTCTAGATACCCTAGCTGCCAGAATTGTAACACCGGCGGCCCTCGAGTACCTTATATGACCTGCCCTTTTCCAGAATTTCTGTGGAAGCGAGTTAAAACTTAGATTGGGGTTTATACCCTAAAGTTAGGGTTTAATCCTTGAGAATCAACGAAGGATTAAAGCGTTTCATAATTAGATTTTTGTTATAACCTTTCTATAACAGACCGTTCAGTGAAGGCAATGGCATAGATCCATTCTAACAACTTAAAAAAAATCGTATACACAAACCAGTTCAAACATAGAAATTAATTTTCATGGAAACCGTCCGTAGTTTGATAATGTATAAAATTTATAGTAATCTATTCCATAACTGATAAAAAAGAATATAAATCCAATATTTATAGTAATCTATTCCATAACTGATAAAAAAGAAGAAAATAAATCCAGCCAAGGAATATAGTCTAAGTTAGGGAATAAACATAATTCGATTTTGTAATTCACGGGTAGGTCGGTTTGTTATTCAAAAACAGAAACCCTGCAAATTTTTCTGATGCTTATAAATAAAAATGTAAACTCTGATAAAACAATTCCTCTGCGACTACCTTATTCATTCCAAATGGTTGCGGTTTATCATTCCTACATAAAAATCTATGTTACAGATCAAGCATTATTGTAATAACAGTAATTACTTGGGATACCATAAATCCTATACTTTAACAAAAGGGAGGCAGATAAATAACAAAAATTTCTTTGATCTGAGATAACAAAACCTGGAACCGGAAACCAAATGCAGTAGGAACAGCCACGTTCCTCCCAACCGTAGATTAGGTACAAACACCAAGTCTGTCCGCAATCACCCCCGAGCCAGACACATGCATGGAGAAAATGTGGACAGCTAGCCTCAACTCAGTATTATTTTCCTGAATCCCTTGCCTAACACAGAGTGCTCACACAGCAAGAGTAATTCCTTCCGGCATACTCAGCAGCGTCCTGCCTCCTCACATATGCCCTCTTTTTATAATTTTTGCCTAGGTCTTTCCATTGGCAGCCAATTCCTCATGGAATTTTCGCAGCTAACCAAATCCCTGATTTTCGGGGTGTGTCTAGTGTCTTAAATACACTCCTGACACTTGTTCTGATGTCCCAGAGGCTAACTCTAACTTGTCCCCCACTTCTCCATGCATGATCTCCTCATTTAACTTGGCTGTTCCTGCTCATTCTTTTATTAATAATAATAAAATTGTTTGTTTACAACAGTCCTCCTAGGACTTTGAGTCAGCCGATTTCTCATCTGGCTTCCTTATTGCATAAAAAAATAAAGATAAATTTAAAATAAATCTAACATAATGTTTATTTATTTCATCATTGGAGAGGGATGTCACATCCTTGCCCCCTTATTGTGAACACTGTCCTCAGTGTTCTAGTCTTCCTCCATGGGTTCTGGGAATAGGTTCGGGTACTTTTCTAGTATATCACTTTCCAATTCCCAGGTTGCCTCCTCAGGACTAAAGTGCTTCCATTGCACCTTTACCTGAGCGATGGCTCGGTTCCGAAGTACTGTTTCTTTCCTGTCCAGAATGCGTAAAGGTTCCACTTGAAATTCGCCTTCTGGAGCCTCCTGTATCAAATTCCAATCAATAATATGAGTGGGGTCATAAATATATTTCTTCAGTAATGAAATGTGAAAAATATTATGAATCTTTAAGTGGGATGGTAATGCCAGTTTATAAGCTACGGTTCCAATTCTTTCCAGTATTTGGAAAGGCCCGCAAAATCGTGGTGCCAGTTTAGTACAACTCCCTAGCCGGAGTGAACTTTTCTTTAGTTTAACCTGTAAGTATACATGGTCCCCAACTGAAAATTCCTTATCCCGTCTTTTTAGATCAGCATAGCTCTTTTGGCGGTCCTGGGCCACCTTTAAATTCTTCTGTACCTTTTGGACTGTTTGTTCCATGACTTTCAGCAATTCTGGTCCTATCAATAACCGATCGACCGGGCTGTCCCAGCTAATTGGGGTAGTGCATTTCCTTCCATAAAGGATTTCGAATGGACTCATTCTTGATGACGCCTGATACCCGTTGTTGTAGGCGAACTCTACCAGATGTAAATAGTCTTCCCATTTGGTAGGTCTCTCCATAACGTACATTCTCAGCATATCTTCAATGATTTGATTTGTACGTTCAGTCTGTCCATCTGTTTCAGGATGATAACTCGTGCTGAAATTAATTCTTGTTTCCAAACCTGCAAATAAAGTTTTCCAGAATTTGGAGGTAAATTTTACATCCCTATCTGAAATTACCATCTTTGGTACTCCGTGTAGTCTGAATATCTCTTTTAGAAAAATTCCTGCAATATCTGCTGCCTTGTAGGTGGTTTTTACCGGAATGAAATGTGCAGATTTGCTAAATTTGTCAACCACCACCATTATAGAGTCGTGCTGCCGCTGGGTTCTTGGCAAGCCTGTGATAAAATCTAGTGAAATCACTTCCCATTTCCATTCAGGAATTGGTAATGGTTGTAATAAACCAGCAGGATGTCTATGGTCAGCCTTCACCTGTTGACATTCCAAGCATTTAGATAAATAATCAGCAAGATCAGTTTTTAATTTAGGCCAAAAGAACTGTTTCCTAAGGGCTGTTATCATTTTTTGATAACCGGGATGACCTGCAAAAGGGGGTTTGTGCATCTCATTTAGAATAAACAATTTAAATTCTGCAACATTAGGCATGTACAGCCTATCCTTGAACCAAATCAGACCTTTCTGATCCACTTTGAAATCTGTCCCATTCATGTTTTCCCCATTTTGTTGTAATTTACCTTGCAGATTTACGTAATCTGCATCCTGTTTGCTTGCCACTAATACCTTCTCCATGAGATTACTTTCTGGTTGACTCATTATTATCTCGTACACCTCGTGGGTCCTTCGACTAAGTGCGTCTGCCACCGTATTTTCCTTACCCTTTATGTGTTTTACATCAAAGTCGAATTCACTTAAGAAAGCCATGCACCTTGCCTGTCTGGCATTGAGTCCTGGTTGGTTAAATAGGTTTTTGACACAAGTGTTATCGGTTAATAACAAAAATTTCTTTCCCAGCAGGTAGTGACGCCACATTTTCAATGCGTGTACTACTGCTGTTAATTCCAAGTCATGAACCACGTAGTTGCGTTCATGCTCCTTTAACTTCCGTGATTCGTAACATACTACATGTCCGTCTTGGGACAGTACTCCTCCTACTCCCTCTTTACTCGCATCTGTACAGACCGTGTATTCTTTACATGGGTCTGCTACTTTTAGAATAGGTGCCTTTGTCAGCAATTCTTTGAGTCGTTCAAAACTTTCTTGACACTTGCAGGACCAAACAAACTTTATCCCTTTTTTCTGTAGTGAGGTAATGGGGTAGGCGATCTTCGAGAATCCTTCAATGAACCTCCGATAGTAACCTGTGAGTCCCATGAAAGATCTAATGTCCGCTACATCTCTCGGTACTGGCCAATCCGCTATGGCTTTAATTTTCTGTGGGTCGACTGAAATTCCTTCGGCCGAAATGATATGGCCTAAGTACTGGATTTCCTTTTTAAAGAACTCACATTTCTCCAACTTTGCATACAACTGGTGGTCCCTCAAGGTTTGCAATACCATTCTTATATGCTGTTCATGTTCTTCCTCCGTCTTAGAATATATTAGGATATCATCGATAAAAATCAGCACAAACTGATCTAGATATTTGTTGAAAATACCATTCATTAAACACATGAATGTGGCAGGGGCGTTGGTTAACCCAAAAGGAATTACTACAAATTCATAGTGTCCGTATCGGGTACGGAAGGCGGTTTTACTTATGTCTTCATTTTTAATACGAATCTGATGGTACCCAGATCGAAGATCCAGTTTGGAAAAGATCCTAGCTCCCCCTACTTGGTCGAACAAATCGTTAATTCGTGGTAAAGGGTATTTATTCTTAACAGATACCTTGTTCAGTTGTCTATAGTCAATGCATAGCCTTAGAGTCCCATCTTTTTTCTTGACAAACAGAACCGGTGCACCCCAAGGCGAAACACTAGGTCTTATATACCCTTTGTCTAGTAACTCTTGAATCTGAATTTTTAATTCCGTCAATTCTGGGATACTCATTCTATAAGGTACTTTTGACACTGGTGCAGATCCTGGTAAAAGTTCAATAGAGAAATCTATTTCTCGCTGAGGAGGTAACCCCGGTATTTCTTCTGGAAATACGTCTAGGAATTCACCTAAGACAGGATGCTCTGCTATAGAAGTCTGATTTTCGTTAAGAAGTAAATCAGATACTCTTACAGCGTAAATCTTGCATCCTTTTCTCATGCATTTCTTTAGTTGCATAGCAGAAATCTGCCTAACAGAGACAGGTTTCTGTTTCCCACTCACTGTTCTAAGAATTTGGTCTTCCGCAACGTAGGTAAAGTTTTTGCTAAAGCAGTTCAGTACTACTTTATTTTTTTCAAGCCAGTCCATACCTATTATCATGTCGTAAGACCCTAAAGGCAACACATTTAGATTAATCAATGTTTTTTGGTCCTGTATTTGAAGTTCACAATCAGATATGTATTCAGTAACCTTCCTATTTACTCCTGTAGCTAACTGAACTAACCAAGGTTTTGGATGCTTTACCTTAGTGAGTTGGCAATGCTCCATCATCTTGGGAGTGATGTAGCTTAAGGTTGCCCCCGGGTCAATTAAAATGGAGCAAATATGGTCAAAAATTTTACCTTCAATTTCCACGATGGCAGATTGATGATCTGCCTGTCGGTCCTCTAAGGCTGCATTGATTCGGTGATAACTCCTCCCAATGTCTCCCACCGTGGATGCTTCCTGCATATTATGCAGTACTCTGTTCGTTTCATTGTATCGGGGACAATTCCTGCGTAAATGAGCTTCACCACATTCCCAGCATTTCAAGGGTTCCTTAGGAGTACCGATACTTCCTTTTATTCCCGTGTTAGGGGCTTTGAAAGTTTTCTGCTGTAACTGTTCATTTCTGGGAAATGAATTTCCCTGGAAGCTTTTGGGCATGTTCCTGAAGGGCGGGGGTTTGTAACCTTTCTTTCGCTGGTTAAACTTTTCCTGTTTCCTGTCCTTCCATGCTTGAGTGGTGTCATTTCTTTGTTTGTATTGCTCATAACACAATCTGGCCTTTCTCAGTGCTTCTTCTAAAGTTCTGGGATTGTCGAACTCGATTCGATCCTTATAGGACTGTGGCAGGCAGCTTAAGAACCGCTGTACCTTCAGTTTTTCTTCTTTGATATATGGAACGAACCGTAGTAAGTCCAGGAATTTATTGATGAGATCTTCCATCGTCATTTGGCCCAGCTTTAATTCGTAAAATTCCTTGGTTTTTCTTTCATAGTAACTTTCTGATAAGTATTGTTTCTTGAAATATTTCTTAAATTCCGACCATTCGAGGTTCTTTTCTTTCAGTCCCTGGGAAATCTTCAGGTCTTGCCACCATATGCTGGCTTTCCCCTTTAGGTTGTACACAGCCATTCTGACTTTCATATTACTGGAATAGTTATAGATCTGAAAATATTTCTTTATGTCTAGTAGCCAGGCTTCTGCTTCTTCGCCAGTCTTTGATTCTCCATCGAAGCTTGTAGGCTTTATTTTTTTGAATTCACCCTCCAAATGGTCAACCTTCCTTTTTCCCATAGTCTTATCTTGATGTTCAGATTTCTGGGTCTCATTGGAGGAATCTCCCTTCTTCTCAGCGTTCTCGTCAGTCTCCTCTTTCCTCTTAGTATCTTCTTTCTGTTTTTCGCCATTGTTCCTTTCATGAAGGCTCTGCAGCAAAATCTCATTAATTTCCAGCTGTTTCTCCTGGGCCTTCTTTAGTTGCTCATTGTCTGCTTTGAAACTCTGTATTTCCACGATCAGACTCCGCATGGTTTCTAGTACCTGACTTGCTTCCGAATGTTCTGCTGTTCTTGCCTGTTCATTTTCTTCAGCTTCTTCTCTGTATTCTTCGTGCGAAGTCATCTGAAATTTCAAAACTGGAACATACACATGCAACATTCAAATATATATATTAAGTTTATATTTCCTGCGCAACAAAAACTAAGTGTTTCCAAGGCAACAGGGTTGAAACTGGGCTCTGATACCATATGTGAAATCTCCATAAAAAAAAAAAAATTCAGCCCATTCTACAACATACAAAATAACAATTTTACATTTATCAGTAATTAATTTATGAGTGTCTTCGTAACATTGAAATTACTGACGTTCTTCCTTGTTCTCTTATTAGCTAGAAGGTTGCTACGTGGTCATACCACTTACTTAGCTGCGGCTAATACTCCCTTCTTTCAAGTGTGCAGATTCCGATGCTGTTCAAGAGTTTTTCTCCATAATGTCGCAACCAGGTATGGATATTTTAACAAATACAATTTTATTGTTTTATTTACGACTTAGTGTCGCACTTACATAGCATAAAATTCCACCAAGATCAGAAGTTAGGATTAAGGGAAGTTTTTAACATGGTTCAAAATGATTTCCTTATGTCAATGCCGACCTTGAAGAATGCATTCTCATAATATCAAGGGGAAATTACTAACAATGCACAAAAATCAACGTCATAGAGTGTTAAAGACACTAAGGTTAAACAATCAGGAAATATTTAAGGTTTTGAATGCTCTTTTATGCATTACCCAACACGAATGTTAAACCAAACTCGAAATATCGAAAATGCCCACTATCAAAGTATTGCCCAACATTCTGTTGTTCGAAACATTGAATATCACAGTTTGAAAATATAGTTGGATTCTTATCGATGAAAAGCCAACACTACAGTTAATCGGAACTCGAGATTTCAAGGATTGAATTAAGGTGTGATCGCTACCATATAATATCAGTTAGGTATATTTAATAAGCCATCAATTAAATTTAATCCCATTCTAAAGGCAGGATCTACGACTGACTCCATACTTAAATCGCAGGGTAACCGTACTGGGGACATTCACTATGCGTACAGACGGCCATGTGAAGACATTTAATATACTTGAAGGTTATGGGGCCACCTGCCCTGAAGAGACAGGGTTGGTTGTCTCGATATTTGTACTGAGTAACTCCTCGGCAACATCTGAAGCTCGTTGGGATAGCTACCTTACTGGCACTAGAGAATGGGAAACCAAAAGTCTATTCCTCCAAACCCTGGCGCTCCTGTCCAACCTTAAACTCTTGCTACCATGCTTCTGTAATGAGAAAGAACGATTTAAGCCGTCCAGGTTATTCCAGAAAGGATACTCCTTGGCTGTGAAGGCACAGCTACATGCCGTCATTGTCTCAGAGGTAACTTCGAACTGTGAACTGAGTAGATTCTTAAAGTTAGTATTTATTAATGTATTCTATTGCCATGTTATTAATACTGCATCCATCTCGAATGGTGATAGGTTTTACCCAGCTTGAGACAGCGTCAACATGCAGGAGGGGCCTATATCGGTAAGTGGTATCATCCCATGCCTTCCAATGTCGACAGGGAGAACTTGGAAATCCTCTTCAACGTCAACAAAGGTTTTTTTTAAAAGTGTCCTGGTCAATTCATTTCAAGTTCAGGGTTTTCTATTTCACCCTCTCGAATACCCATCGAGATTATCAAGAGTCCAGAGTACTTTATAAATGAAAAGACTTATTAAGTAGTTTCCACAGTCCCAGGGTTAGTACTGAGAATGTCTTAATGATCTTTATTTTGTTTTAAAAACCCTATTTAAATAGAATTTCAGGAATGGTTATGCTGCCAATTCCGCGTCTTAAAGTACCACAAACCCTATGTAATTTCTAAACGATACGGCCATTTTGGAAGCCCGTGTATAGATATTTGTCTGGCCATGATTTCAGGGGAACTGGAATACATGAGATTATAATCATTATTTAACAGTCGTGGAGCGAACCCTTTAAAATTTTCTGTAATTAAAAGAGTTCTGGAAATTTGTGTTTATTTTCTGTATGGTGAACGGTTACCTACCGAAAGAGAAGTGATATCCAAAAAAAAGGGCTTCGTTCCAGAAGGAACTTATCAGCCTGTTCGTGGGTGGATCTATTGCAATTTTTTCTTACTCAGAAATTAAAATAAACCCGTCCAAGCATGAAACAACTGTTTTAATTTCTAAATGACTGTATAGACACTCCTGGAATGTTACCATCGGGCTAAGTCTTCAGAATGATACGAGTTCTATTATAGTTATGCTTTGATCGTTCCTTCTTAAATCATGCTATCGAGTGTTGTGCTTATTTAGTTATTTTCTGTATATAATTGTAAAAACAATGGTCTGAAACTTTTATAACAGAATCGAAAAGATAATAAAATGGTATTACTAACAATGCTGTTATAACTGTACTCCTTTAATACCACTATTGATGTATCTAGTGTCTAGATACCCTAGCTGCCAGAATTGTAACACCGGCGGCCCTCGAGTACCTTATATGACCTGCCCTTTTCCAGAATTTCTGTGGAAGCGAGTTAAAACTTAGATTGGGGTTTATACCCTAAAGTTAGGGTTTAATCCTTGAGAATCAACGAAGGATTAAAGCGTTTCATAATTAGATTTTTGTTATAACCTTTCTATAACAGACCGTTCAGTGAAGGCAATGGCATAGATCCATTCTAACAACTTAAAAAAAATCGTATACACAAACCAGTTCAAACATAGAAATTAATTTTCATGGAAACCGTCCGTAGTTTGATAATGTATAAAATTTATAGTAATCTATTCCATAACTGATAAAAAAGAATATAAATCCAATATTTATAGTAATCTATTCCATAACTGATAAAAAAGAAGAAAATAAATCCAGCCAAGGAATATAGTCTAAGTTAGGGAATAAACATAATTCGATTTTGTAATTCACGGGTAGGTCGGTTTGTTATTCAAAAACAGAAACCCTGCAAATTTTTCTGATGCTTATAAATAAAAATGTAAACTCTGATAAAACAATTCCTCTGCGACTACCTTATTCATTCCAAATGGTTCCGGTTTATCATTCCTACATAAAAATCTATGTTACAGATCAAGCATTATTGTAATAACAGTAATTACTTGGGATACCATAAATCCTATACTTTAACAAAAGGGAGGCAGATAAATAACAAAAATTTCTTTGATCTGAGATAACAAAACCTGGAACCGGAAACCAAATGCAGTAGGAACAACCACGTTCCTCCCAACCGTAGATTAGGTACAAACACCAAGTCTGTCCGCAATCACCCCCGAGCCAGACACATGCATGGAGAAAATGTGGACAGCTAGCCTCAACTCAGTATTATTTTCCTGAATCCCTTGCCTAACACAGAGTGCTCACACAGCAAGAGTAATTCCTTCCGGCATACTCAGCAGCGTCCTGCCTCCTCACATATGCCCTCTTTTTATAATTTTTGCCTAGGTCTTTCCATTGGCAGCCAATTCCTCATGGAATTTTCGCAGCTAACCAAATCCCTGATTTTCGGGGTGTGTCTAGTGTCTTAAATACACTCCTGACACTTGTTCTGATGTCCCAGAGGCTAACTCTAACTTGTCCCCCACTTCTCCATGCATGATCTCCTCATTTAACTTGGCTGTTCCTGCTCATTCTTTTATTAATAATAATAAAATTGTTTGTTTACAACAGTCCTCCTAGGACTTTGAGTCAGCCGATTTCTCATCTGGCTTCCTTATTGCATAAAAAAAATAAAGATAAATTTAAAATAAATCTAACATAATGTTTATTTATTTCATCATTGGAGAGGGATGTCACACCAGCTATGTCATAGTTTTGTAGACTTCCTTTCATGGATTTAAGGACTTGAAACAATGTATTGACATCACCACATTCTCAACGACCTGCATTTTTTATTATTTTTGCATGGAAATATATCATGCATAGTGGGGTTGGTTTTTAATTAGGTTTGGAAGCATGTGGATAATATTTGCTTGAATAAACATTTTTTGACTAACTTGGAATGCACATTTTCTTTCCATATAGAGTGGAAATGATTTTTTAGAATAGTTCCAAGTTTATTGAAATAAACAATACACATTTAGAGTTTTAACCCTCTAATTTGGTAAGGTGTATGCATAAATGAGGTGTTGGTCGGCCCTTTTAATAGCACGGAGAGATAAATGAGGATCTAGGTGTTAGTGGGATCTCGAATTAATATTGATTCTATTTTTCGTGGTGATAAAAAAATCATTGTTGTTTTCCAAGAATATTCCTAGAGTATGGTGGATTTCTATGCACTATGATAGTTAGAGTGAGGTACCAAACTACCACCAAAAGAGGGCTTGTCATGTGATGATTTATTAATATTTATCTCCTATTTAGTATTTTTATATGTGTTCTCCTATTAATATATATCTGGTTTTATACTTTATCAATTCATCAAGACTTCACAATGTTTTATAATTTAGTAAAAGATTTGCCAAGACTAAATACAAGGTTTTATAATTTAGTGAAATATTTGCCAAGATTTTACAATATTATATAATTCAATGAGAGATTTGCCAAAAAATTATATATACATAATATAACATTGACAAAAAAGCCTTCATATTTGTATATATATCATGGGGATTTACCCATTTATTGTACATAGAAATTTAGGGGGGGGGTTCTTAAAATTTTCCATGTATCTTTGGATGTAGTGAAAGTTGCCTACAAAAGTTATCATCATCAAGATTTGAGCTAATAGATACATATTTTGAATTTCTTGCATCTCAATCTATGAACTCCATTTTTCAAGACAAGACAAAACACCCATACTTGGATATATATTTATAAACTAAATTCATAACAAAACAAATTAGGGTTTGCATTATAAACATAATACATCTCATTTTCAATTAGTTTAGTTATCAAGGGAATGCAAAACTAGGACAAGTTTTCTTCTGTAAGCGTCAAGACGTACTTTTACAATTAAAAAAAATAGGATAAGATGTGCTCCTAGATATTTTTATCTGGATCGTATTAATAGCAGACAAGCTTTGGCATAAATGAATGTAAAAGCGGCTTAAGTGCATTACCAGCTTGCTTTGCAATTTTAGAAAATTCAGAAGCAACTCCACTCAGAATTTAAATAGGTTTGATAATTTTCTAGATCTTTGGACTTATAAATCAGATTAGGTTGGCCCAAGTAATTGCTAAACTACAAAGCTCCTTATATGTGCTTATTTTCTCACTACCAGGTATTTCTCCAATACTTCCCTCTTCAAATACTTCAAGATCATTTGTCAACTGCAAAGAATTGAACATGCTTAATATAATTTGAATAAATAAAATGCATGATAGGTTTCAATACGATACATGGATGTTTTTTGTTTTTTCCTTTGATGTGGACAATGTAAGATATTGTCATAACTAAATACCAAACTAAGCAACATGTTTTTTGATACCTTGACAACTTATTTCCTCTTTTCCATGCCTTTCAATATACTGATGAGATCCTAAACTAATTCACTCTTTGTATTTGAATCACCAAGTTCATAGACAATTCTTATCCCATGTGAATCCATCTCTTGCGTGAGTTCATTATAGATGAGAATTAATCTCTAGGATTATTGTAGATGTATTTATCGTTCCCTGTTGATAATTAAGTACATTTATTTGGTTGCTTGATTTGTAATAATACATATTTCATTCTTACAAGGGTGGTAATATTGTGCGACTTGAACGACTGTAAGTGAAGGGATTAATCAATCAATAGTAATACTGTATTTAATCGGATTAAGACAATAGTAACAGTGCTACATCTAAACCAATAATTTAACCACCAAACCAAGGATCTGTATAAACTTATGAGGGACCTGCACAATATATGCAACTACAAGGTAACTAACTATGTCTAGTCGTGTGCAAAATCTAACCTAATCATTCAAAACAATGAAGTTGAATAACATAAGTAAATTGGTTTCTTTAACTAAGGGTTGCAAAGGCACGAGGTCTGAATTCCTGGTTTGGAACTTTATTCCTTATCTAGCAATCATCAGAGACAAACATCTTAAGGTTTCCCATCTAGTTTATAACTTTTGGTGAAACCCTTTTCAACACTCTACCTTCAATTTGCAAAAGTTAGACATTTAGTGGCTTTTGATCTTTCATACAAGACTTGTTCATAAAAAGTAGAGGATTATGGCTATTACTAGATATAGAAAAAAAGACCTTATGTGGAAGGAATAACTTCATATGCGTGAATCCATGAAATAAACATTGACTAAATTCTTCATAAACAATCTACAAATACATTTAGTCTAATCACTCAGACCTGCAGCAGAAAAACTACAATGTGTAAACAAATACTATATTCTAGTGAAACTTATATAAATGAGAAAACTAACTTAAAAAATGAGTTCCTACACTTCAACTTGGATGGGACCTAATACAAGGAAAGAAAGGAATGCTACGAAACTCACGTAAGTATGCGAATCAAATTAATTTTCATTAAAAGATGGCGAACTGTAACAGTAACTAGTTTATGTCTTTTTCTTAATAAGTCACGATTACATAGAATAATAATATCATATAAAAATGGGCACTCCTTTTCCATGCTAGGCCATCTAGATTAAATATCCATTGTCTAATCTATGAAATAAACAGGCTACTAGTTCTTCTTCTAGTGAATTCACCATGGCTAAGTGGAGTGCACCAACATGGTAAACGGTTATGAAAAAATAACGCGATTAGTGGTAGTTTCTAAGCCACGCTTAAACATCAGGGACTAGGCATCAATCTAATGTGGCAGTGGAGTTTGCCAAACACTAGTGTCTGCATCCAAGCAACTGTAGTTCTACTTGATGCTTTGCTTGATCTGTGCATTGGGACACAATGAACTTCTTGAATTATAGAAACCTTTCTATAATTCTAACTAGGATGTACACATTATTCATCAACTTGTTACCATAGTCGTTCTCTTTTAGGCCCTGAATGACTGATAAAATAAGGATTTGGATGCCTTTTATTACCTAATGTTTGGAGCCACCATCTCCCCCCAACTACTCTATTGCATGCCCCTATGCTATTAGCTGTTGATTATAGTTGTTTTGTGGGTTCGATATTCTCTACTGGTCTGATCATGTAAGCATAACAACTAGTCATTTCCCCTATCTGATGGAATCCTCTATTTTTCCTAATCTACTCCCATTTTGTTGCCTCCTCTTCCTTATTCCAATCTTGATTGTCATTGGATAGAAGTAGTGGTGGGTTAAGTTTTGATCCAATCCATTATAATCCTAATTGTTCCACTGTGGAGACATATAAATAGGATTAGAAGAGTTCCTTTTCTAAGTTGGATGGTGAATGTATTTCAAGTTGTTGTAGTTCATGAGGGATATCCTCCCATCTTTTTGTATTGAGATACATGATTCTGTCTTTTCTTTCTTCTGCCACTAAGTCCTTGAAGTGAGTGATGGTAGAAATTTGTTTCTCCTTTAGAAGTGGTGTGATCTCATCATCATGAATCAACAAATGATGGGAGGTGAGAACTATGTCAACAATAGGTGCTTCTACTCTGATCCATAATTGAGCATCTTTTTCAGTTTCAAAATAGTGGATAATTGATTTGGATATTATGTCTTGATTAGAGAGCCAAGAACATAGATATATTAATTGTACATACCCTATGTAAGTATTTGGAAACCATTTGTAGGGGTATGGCAAGATGTAATTATGTAAAAAATTCACTAAGCCGGTCCTTTCCTAACTCCCCAACTCCATGACAGGTATCTATGAAAGCTTTAGGAGTATATAAGTGCTATGATTGTCCTTCCTGTAACCTTTTAAGTTGGTACCATAGCCACCTTTATTTTAAAAAGACTCTGTATTCCCTTGAAGGTGGCCTACAATGTATGATCTCCTTCATCATCTTAAATATTTTCTTGAATCGCTCTTCTAGTTTGGCCTTCTCTCTTATTTCATCTTTCAACTTAGCTTCACAACTCTGTAAATCTCACTTGAGGATGATATTTTCTTCAATTGCATGTTTCTTATCCTCCAAATATTGCATCTTGAAGACTTGGAGCTTTTCCTCCAAGGGGTGTGTCTCATACTCCTAATGTCCTTAATAATTGGAAGCCTTCAGAGCCTCTACAATATGGGCAATTTTTTTCAATTTCAAAACTTCACGTTCCATCTCTTTTAGCTTATTCTATAGCTCTGAAATTTCTTCATTTTTCTCATTGAGTATCTCATGGAGTTTTATGTTGGATGTTTTATCATTTGTCAAGGAACTAGGAATTCCTTTTTGAATTTTTATGTGCTCTACATTATGTTGGTTGTCAGAAAAGAATTCTGTCACTTATTCTTGGTTCTCAAGAAAAAATTTCTCCCCATCTTGTTCGTTCTCAGGCGAAATTTCTCCCTCTTCTCATTGGTTATGAGGAAAAATTTCCTCTACATCCTCGTGGTCTGAGTTTGAGGCTTGATGTCCTTGAGGGGAATCTGTATCTGAAATTGAATTTTGCTCGATTTGATCTAAACCCTGCTTTCCGAGTTTCCTCTTCTTCTTATAACTTTCCCAATTGTTGGATAATGAAATTATTTTCTTGGAAGAATTTTCTTCTTGGTCTCCCAGGTGGAGGAGAGTATCTGGAACTGCTTATTCTTCTTCATCTTCCTTGGGCTCTTCTTGGTTTCCCTAATCAATTATTCTTCCACTGTTAGATCTAGCCCTTTGAGAAATGAAACTATTTTCCCTTCGGTTACTTGTGGATTCGACCTTCTTCTATGATGATTTTACTTATGGCGTTTCCTGCTTCTTTGATATTTGTGCTCGCGGAGTTGTCTGGTCTTCAATATGTCCCCATTCCTTTCTGTGGAAGACCTGTATTTCAATTTTATTAATTATCAAAAATGTTTCCCATGCCAGAGGGGTGTATTTGTTTCCCAATGTGTCCCAGATTATTAATTTGACCAAGCCATGGTGAGACAGAGCATCAGGTTTCCCTAACATGTACTTAATTCTCACAGAGGAAAGGGTTTTGAATACAAAATAGGGAAGGATGTTGTTCTTCCCTTCACTTTTTCACATAAGGTTACTCAAAATATTTTAAATGCGAAAGTGATAGGCATGCACTAGGGAATGTTGTCCATCACAGGTGATGTATTTCATAATGATTAGAGCAATTTCTCCCCATGGTTCTATTAGCGAGTATCTCTTTACGCTCCCGTTGACTTCTTCATATATTTTGGTGAACCAAAAGAATTTGTTTTTGTCCTTCTGGGTGAGCACCCTGTCATCCTTATCCCACTTTATACCCCTAGGAATCCCAGTGAATCTAGTAAGTATTTCTTGGTTGAGTTGAATGGAGACCCCTTTTACTTCTGTTCTATAGTTATCAACATCTATTATCTTCATATTCCTAGCAAATTCTTCAGTTATTCCTTCATGATACCCTTCCAATTTTTGAAAATACTGGTCCCAAACCACATCCTGAAAAAAAATTATGGATTTCGGGTTCCTAAAAACTTTGGCATGGTCTATTGGCTTTCTCTTAACAAAACCCCCGATCATTCTTATAACATTCCTTATATTTCTATTAACAGGGCTTTGAAAGAGCAATTATCCAGTAGAATGAAATAAGAGTATCAGGCAACTTTTACTATGGAGGGTCTTTGAATTACATGGCTTAAGTTTTGTTGGTTAACATTGGTCTTCTGCAATGTGCTCCATTTTTCGAGGTTCTGTTGATTTGAGAATTGTGAATGCTAATTTAAGCTCGGGGTGGTGAGAAATGATTGCTTGAACATGTCCATCATGTAATATCATCAATCATTATAACCCACTGCCTATTTTAAAAATTCGCTAACCACCTCTCACTTTCATTAGTATCCACTCGTTCCTTCTATTGTGTTATCTATCTCATATGTCTTTCCTTCTCTGGTAATCATGCTTCTAGGTTTTTATTTTTGAGTGGTGGGATACTACGACCGTCATATTTCCTTTTTCATGTGACTTGGCGATATTGCCAAATTCTTTGAACCAATCACATTTTATGATGTGGCACATAGTCCTTATATTTATGTTATGATTTTTGGCATGTGCAATGCTTTCTTTGTGATGTGCAGAGAAAAAAATGACATATTTACTCATGTGAAATTTCCTCTCTCCCCCAGATTTATTTCTTGATTTCCTCATCAAGATGATGAACAACAATACATATGCTAGTTAAAACATATAAGATTTCAAATTTAGGTGTTTAGATGAGTAGACTAACCTTTAGCTAACCTATTGTTTCTGATCTTTGTAGTTGGCATTGCTTTCCGTATTTTCTGGCGACATGTTGTAGAAGTGATACATTTTTTAGAAGTCATGTAGGTTGTGTCTTCTTTGTATTTTGTTTGCAAGCTGATTTTTTGTCGTTAGATGACCTTCAATTTGTAGAGGATTAGCACAAATCACTAATTTAAAAATATATATATATATTTAGAGTCGGGACTGCCTTCTTTGAAGGTTTTCAATCTCCAATTTGTCTCAAGAGCTTCAAAAGAAGTTTTCCTTTAAGAATTTATTGCTTTTACAAGGTAACAAACCACCCCTGTAGAGGTTTTCAATTTTCAAACATGTATTAGATGCTTCGAAATAAGTTTTCATCTGATAATTTTTCTCTCTTTTTAATTAATTAATTTATTTTTAATTCTTTTCTTCTTATTTTTTATATTTTATTCTCTAACTCAAGATTATTTAAGTCAGGTTAGGGTGTTGTTTCCCCATGATGAGATGTAGGTCTACCTTGTCCAATGCTTAAGTGAATTCTATCATGGTTAGTGCCTTCTTATAGAGTTTCAATCTATGTCCATTTACTAGCATTGGTACTTGGTCTTCATCTATATTGATATTCTGTCAGATCCATTGTCATAAATAATGTCTACCTGGTAGGGTCCCAACCATCTGGTTCTTAACTTGTCTTTAAAATATTTGAATCTTGAGTCATATAGTAGGGCCCAATATCCTTCTTTGAAATCCTTGGTTCTTATAAATTTCCCATGCCATAGATTTCTTTGATGTTGGATCACCTCTATGTGATGAAGGGATTGCTATCTCAGTTCATATAGTTGGTTAAGCCGAAGCAATCTCTCTTTTTGTGTTGTTGATAAGTCCATGTTAACCTCCACTTCTCTTCTCAAAGTTTTGAGCTTGAACTCAATGGGAAACAAGATTCTTTTTCCATAAACTAGTTCATAAGGTGTTAACCCCGTGGTGGTTTTCCAAGTAGTGTTGTATGCACATACTACCTCATGAAGTCGGTTTTCCCAATCTCTTCTGTAAATTTGCACTGATTTTTTCAATATCTTCTCTATCTCTCTATTGATTGCTTGTACTGGTACTCGACGATGTAGTGTCTAAACTTGTTGATTGAGTAGACTATTTCCAAGATTTCTTTCTCTATGACTATGTACTTCATCTCTGCTCATGCAAGGTTTTACTGGTGTAGTAGACTGCATAAGGGTCTTTATCTTTCTCTTGGCCTAGTATTGCATCAATTCATTTGTCTAATGCGTCAGATTGAATATGGAAAGGGATTTTCCAATCAGGTCCTTGCAAGACATGAGCTTCCATAATTGTTTCTTTGACGTGGTCTAATTATTTTTTATATTTATTGTCCCAATTAAATTCTGCATTCTTTGTTAGCAATGAAAATATAGGAGCAACTATTTTACTATAATCCTGAATGAATCTTCTGCAGTATCCAGATTGGCCTATGAAACTCCTAACATATATATGTTTTCGTGGTGGTGGTAGATGGATTATGACTTGTATTTTTGTAGTGTCCAGTGTATCCTTTAATAGAGACATAGTGGCCTAAAACTACTACCTCATCCATCATTAATTGACATTTTCATTACTTAGGAAAATGCTCGTTTTGATGCATATTTTAATAACATTTCCTAAGTTGGTGAGGGCCTATTCAAACTCATTTCCATAAGGGGTGAAGTCATCCATATATATCTCCATGCGTTCATGGATAAATTCAACAAAAATACTCTAGACTGCTCTATGGAAGGTAGTTGGGGCATTGCAAAGTCCAAAAGGAAGGACTCTGTGGGAAAAGGTTCCACATGGACAAGTGAATGTGGTCTTGTATTGCTCTACTAGATGGATTTGTATCTAATTATATCTACTAAAACCATCTAAGAAGAAGAAAAAATTATTCCATGCTAAGGTATCTAATAATTGGTCAATGAATGGTAATGGGAAGTGGTCCTTCTTTGTAGCTTTGTTCAATTCTCTATGGTCTATACAGACTCTCCATTTGCCTCCTTTCTTTGGGACAATCACCAATGGCGATACCCACTCACTGTCTGAAATAGGGTATCTAAATCCCACATCAAGGATTTTCTGCAATTCTATTTTGACAAAATCTCTTAGATCTAGGTTCGTTCTTCGTTGTGTCTCTCTAACAGGAGTTACATCATCTTTTATGTATATGTGGTGTTGGAAAATGGTTGGATTGACTCCGTTCATGTCAAGATAACTCCATGCAAAGGATGCTTGGTATTTAGTAAGGATATGGATCAATGTTTCGTCTTGTCCTGGTAGTAAATGGTTGTTGATTTTCAATGTTTTGTTAGGAGCAATGTATATTGTTTTGGTTGTTTATGTTTGTAGGGACCCCCGTTTGGGGGGGGGGTCCCTAAAACTAATATGAAACTCATCAACATAATATGACACAGATTAGAACATATCAAAGATAGAAAACTGAATTACAGTAAACAAATTTACCTTAAGAAGATATAGTGGAACCTCATACCTGTCATTCGTCAGTCGATCCCGCTATCGGAGGAGTATTCGTCGTCAATCCAATCCATCTAGCCCATTTTCATCCACATCTTTCATAGGATCCCTCCAGAAAAAGCTCGTATAACCATAGGCGAAGCAACCGTTAGCTTCGCCACCCAACCATAGGCTCATGCTTTCAGTCGCATGGCCTCCCCCGAGCTTCGGGTCATAGAGCTCACACACGTTTTTCAGAAATCCAGCTTGGGTATCCCCTCCCCCCCAGGATTTCTTAGCCAAACCCTTTAAATAGCAGCAAGTCTTTGAGGCACTCGAAAATTACGACAATCGTCCAAATTATCCCCCCTTTTCCCTTTCCCAATGTCTTCCTTATAAAGGAAAACCTCCTGCGACACATGTCGCTTCATGCACAATTATATAATTATTTTTAAATTTTAAAAGAAAACATTCACCCATCCAAGTGTCAGCTTTTCTAGGAGATGCACCTAAATCCCTAGGTTTCCTCAAGTTTGTCCCCCAGATACTTTAGTTAACTCCTAGCTTTTAGTTGACTAGGTGTCTACTCTTAGGATTCTATTTTGCTCCTAAATAATGATTTCTATTATTTTAAATGCTCAACAAAAATAAATATTCATGTGCAAATGCCTAAAATATTTTTATGCATTTGCTAAGTAATAATCTAGAGTTAATCTTATAAGTTTTTATGCAGTTAAATTTAACAATCAAACTCACTAGGATCACGGTGTCGCGTCGTTGGGCTCCTGGTTCCTTCATTTTAATTCCCTGACATGGCACCACTCCGTCGGGTCCATTCATCCATGGTTTCCATTCCTTGGCATGCTACCGCATCGTTGGGTCCTTGCATCCATTCTTTTCGTTCTCGATAGTGTACCGCATCGTCGGGCCCTTCTGCCACCATCTTTCCGTTTTGACTTGCGGGAACTCTTGTAGGGATTTTAGGAATCGTTACCATCCATCCTCCGTCTACATGCTATCTAGGGACTAATGGCACTGAGGAGTGAGTCCGTTCTCACTGCGTGCCCCTCAACTCGTACGTGACCAGCTTCGTCGTGGCCTACCTCGTACGCCCTCACGCATTCCTCTTGAGCAAGCAGATCAGTGCTTATCTGCTCATGTGTGGTATTCTTGTCGGAAGTCAACATCGTCGTCGCTCCCCCTGTGTGTGATTCACCCGTACTCTACGACCCTTCATATTCCTTTGTGTGTCCTTCGGTGAACCGTTTCACCTGTCGCTACACACATTTCTCACAAACATATATCATTATTTTATTGATTTACAATCAATCGTAATCATAAATATACTCAAAATAAAATCAAAGGATTATTTTATTAATGTTTCAAACAGTCGGGTCACTAAGCAAGTTCCCTCAATATCTACAGTAGTCTAGGGGCACTACAGTTTTACTTAGCCGGTTCATTTCAAAACTAGTACCCTCATTAGTCTAATCAGTTAAAGTATCGAGGCAGACATTACATACACCCCCTCTTATTAAAACTTCGTCCCGAAGTTAAGTCTCATGTGCTCCCACGGTGAGTTTTCACTTTCTTTCCACATTCATTTCTTCAACATAACCACAATTTATAATAACATTTCATTTCTTCTTTTCTACCCTCATATAAGTTTAAATCGCATAATTGATAATATAACTAAATCGCACCTTTCATAGTGTAGTAATCCCCACAACAGTTCTCTCTTGACTCACTAATTGTAACTGGGGTTGAAATCATCTACAACAAATTCTTTTCATTCAACAAAACTATAATTGTATCATTTATGAAAATACTTAAAGCACTAACACATTTCAACATAAGGGTTGGAATCTTCAATTCCAATTTCTCCCTTTTCTATAGTTACGCATAACTATCATATATTTAAAACAATATTTTGATTTTCAAAATAGGAATTAGCCCTTCCAAATTCTATTCTTAAATACATACCTTAACCATTCATAAGCTAAACTGACATGCAACCTCTCTCTTCTTATAATTTAAATATTGGCGTGTCATCCACTTAGTATAGTTAAAAGTATAATATCAATTTTTTTTTTTTTATAAACAAAGTTTATATGAAGTTTTCTTCTCTTCCTAGCTCAAGTACAGCTAAAATTATATAGTTCATCGTAAGTATAACTTCTCTCTTTTCACAATCCAAAGCATGATTACAAACTAGTAGTGCATACCCGTGAAGCCGTCGCCTTGATTTAGAAACTAAGCATTTACAACCAATCGAAAAAATAATTCTAGACGCAAGACCCTCCATCAAAGTATACGAACCCTGAATTCTATTCAATCTTTCATACTAGCAAATTTAGAGAAGAAGAATTCTAACTTGTTCGAGAAGTTGGAAGTATCCTTGCCGAAGGAGAAGTAAAACCGCAGCTCTGATTTTTCCGCGTCGATCTCCATGCATCACTCATCATAAGTCACAATCTCCCATTATTAAACATTATATTTTCATTCCTTCTTGATAGTAAATCATAAGCAAGCGAGCATGATATGTTGTCATGCTGATACCAAATGTAGGGACTCTCAACCTGAGCAAGTGAAATTTTTTTGTACTAACAACCTTAACAACAAGTGTATGTCATAGACTTAGCTTAGGAGGCAATTATCACCATTCGTATCCAATCTTATTATAGAACAATAATTATGGAAACAAATAACTCCTGATATATTTACTGAGGGCCATAATATCAACAATTCACTTAATACTTGAAGGTCATATTTAATCCATTTTCTTACCATCATACTTAGATTAAATACTTTTAAAAGTGTATGGAAACTTAACTTTCTTAACTAACTCAGAAATATCTTATACTAACTGGTCACTTCCATTCCATAATTAAATAAATAAATGAATACTAGCTCTCACCTTTTTGTCATCACCAAAATGTATTATAAGCCGACCTTCATTTTCCTGTCATTAGCTCATCCGTATCCAATACTAACACATAAACAATATAGATATTCGATCATTCCTTAATCAATATTTTAAGTCATATATAGGTATACTTCTAACCTTACAATCATCATTAACTAATTGATAACCCTATTTATCCAATCTACACTTAAGAGATGACTAAGATAGGGTGGTTGACCTCTAACATCATACTACAATATTAATATTGTACATGTAAGCAATTTAAATAAAAGAATAGCATTTTCTTGTCATTAACTATTCTCTTATTTTTATAAGGCAATTACATAGGTAAAAGATCATACATGAATGTCACAATCGTTCTCTCGCAAAGGTCAAATACATAACCAATAACTAAAGAGCCCATAGCAGGTATTCTGGTCCCATTCATATTCTGGAATTAAAATGCCTTTACAATTGAATCAGACGCAGAGACAAGATACTCTTCTAGATATGAACTGAAAACACCATTCCAAACCTTAAAATAAAATACCAAAAGTTAAGGAACAAGTTAATGAGTTCTAGAAACTCTCAAGAAATGGATCTACAAGGATCCTTAAAAGAACTTTTTATAAGCTGATTGATAGGATCTGGAACAAATTCTTGTGGCAGAGTCGGGAGTTAGCACAGAGGGTTTAAAAAAATTGAGATTCTTTTCTGAGTGTGAAGATGCCGATCCAAAATGGAATCAAATGCATAGGTTTCAGAGATCAAATACGATTTGAGTATGAAATGTAGGGACCCCCGTTTGGGGGGGGGGGTCCCTAAAACTAATATGAAATGCCAATTCCGATTGAATTCAGTATGCAGAGAATTAAAAAAAAAAGCTCAATAAGCCATTTTACTTTGAAATGTAACACAGGGTTTAATAATCTAGATCTACATCCGTAGTGACAAAATTTCTAAGAATTATAAACAATAATAGAGATCCTGAGATCGAGTTCAACGGCGAGTTGCCCTGTCTGTTGATTTTGCTGAGATGAAAAAGAATTAATAAGAAATTTTAAGAATTAGAAACAATACTAGAGATCGTGAAATCGATCTTCAATTGGATATATATACAGAGCATTCACCAATCGGGTCAAGACGCAGATCCACTTTCAATGGTGATAAGATTCAAAAGTTTAAACAATAATGAAAATCTAGAAATCGTATTTCAATGGGATAATCCTGAAATCGAATCTCAATGGGATGTTAAACAAAGTTTGATAGCTAAGCAGTGGATCCATTTGTTTCAGTAGATTTAACTCCTCCACTCAAATTCTGGGTTGAACATAGAGTATACAGTACTCTTCAATTGAACAATTAAAAACAATAACACTTCCACAAACAGGGATCATTCCGATTCGATATGAATCTCGGGAATACGCCGATCCACCGTGGATTAAAATGCAGAGCCACTTTACAAATCATTTTAAAGAAAATCTAATAATGCAATAAACGTAGACAGAGTTTGAAGATACAGGGTCATTCCATAACAATATATCATTCTGAACATCATTTAAAAGAATATAGAATTCTATAATAGAACAGAGCTAAAATAGTAGCAGCATATCCATCCATAATCTTGAATTCGATTCTCTTCACTTAATTTCACAGGAAACCCTATTCATAAGATAAATAATAGAAACAAATATAATAGAGTTTTCATAAATAAAACTAGATCGACTCTTATAACTTCTTTTGAAATAGAACTGAAATTTCTCTTCCAATACCAGAAAGAAAAGAGAAACAATTTTGAAAAAAAAAACATTTAGAAACCCGATCCGCAGCAGAAGGAAGGGGCGATTGCATTTCATTTCGTTTCAATATTTGGAAGATGCCACAATGCCTGGGGTTTCCAGACAGGATGGATCGCAGGGGAATTTAAAGATGGGATTTAAAATCAAGCCGTGAATCCTGCAGCTGCTATTCGGATTTCGATTTGGAAGGCAGAGGAATTGCTCTAGGAAAATGCTTTTCCATTTTTAAGATCAAAGACAGAGATACTTTTAATAATCGAAATACAGTTTTTTCATCATATGCTCTCTAGGAAAACGCCTTGTCATTTCTATGATCGAAAACAGAGAGACTTTTAATACCAAATTTATATATATATATATTATATATATATAAATCACATTATGTACAGTATGATTACACCTATTGTCATCAAATATTTATATATATTATATATATATATATATATAAGTACAAATATTTCCCACTACTATTTAAGGAAGTATCATTCGAATTCAATATTAAACACATGACTTAATTTAAAGGTTTAAGGTCTAAATCGACATCATGACTAACCCATACCAATAACGATTATCTATAGTACAAATCGGCTGTCATTTTCGCAAAGATATTTTGCTAATCTGTTTGGAAAGTTTAACAACATACCATGTATATTTGCATAACATGTGGCTGGTCGACGCTATTAATTGGACTATGCTTTACATAAAATATAATATATCACCAATCTTAACATCATTTATATTTGTAGACAGCTAGCGCAGCTTAAGGATGACTGTCTCTCTACATTATCTCTAACACAAGCATTTGGCACAACTGCAGTACAACTGTTGAACACATAAACATTGAAATTTTTAAGTCATTCCTTATCACGCGACTGGTTTATTAAAAAAAAAAAATAATAGAATGCATGATATATGCACTATAACTATAACTTTACATGAACGAATATAATATAACTAAACTATTGAAGCGTAGATATCATACCATTTAACTACCACATGAGATGCATTGCGTTATATCAACAGTCAAATTCTTAATAAAATTATACATGTGGAAAATAATGATATATCAGCGTTCCCTTCTAAATTCCTACTATTAAGATCTTATAATAGATCCTCATCAAGTGCATCGATTACCCATGATGACGCATCTACAAAGATATAAGAATTCGAATTAACACCTAACTCCTTCCAATGACTTACCTGGAAGCATTACGGCGATAGGAATATAAATAAGATCCATTTTAGCTGTGCAAACATACGATCCTAGACAGATTTTAATTTTGGATTAGAATTAATTGGGCCAGTATTGCATAAGTAGGTAGGTGGAGAAACCTCAATGAGACAGATGATAAGGGCGTGAATGATTCCAGATCGGATGAAGTTGTTAGTGAGTGATTAGTTGGATATATGTAGACATAATGAGAACCAAGGATACTATCTGGAAATCGATATCACCTATCCACGCATATCACGTAAAGTCCAACATGATTACACATATATCAGTGCGGTTACATAAATATCATTTAGTTGCATAAATGATATTTACGGTTGGACAAGCTCCTGAAATCTAGATGAGATCACAGGTTCACCACAATCTAATACGTTATGGAGCAGTTACCCAAGGTTTTAATGATCCCACTGTCCATTCGGCGCCCAAGTAGCAACAAGATTTGCCTACTATTCAGTGGGTAGAACTGAAAGAGATTAGCGCCCAACTTCCATTTAATGACAGGGCTGAAGGTATAAGTATGTTGCAGTGGCATATGCCAATACAATTCTTATACGTCAGTCGCATCAGATTCTTGATGATACATATCCAATTAAACTTTTATTTATTAATCGTGTATTTAGTCATAGGTATTAATCATGACTCCGATAAACTCTGATTCACTTAATTAAATAAGATTTTAATTGGAATGCAATGTACACATCCCTGTTACCCGGCCTCCTCAGCTTCTTGATCTCTAAAACGCAGAATCGAATTGCTAAGTTGAGTCCATGGATATTGGTTGACCTTAACCGTAACTTCGAGTCCGATCATAATGAATCTGTCAATCTGGACAGAGAGATAATTAAGGACTTCGCCAAGCATCTGCAAAAGCCCTAAGTCTAAAGCCCAAAGTCCGGATCTGGATATATCCTTGGATTGTCAGTGCCTAGAGTCCAAGATTGCCACGTCTTCTAGGTTCTAGGTCGCTGGTTGTAATTATGAAACGATTTCAATCTCAGGGCGGAGGTGTCATGATCCAAGAGTTCAGGGCCGGAATGGGTTCTCATGGCTCTTACGAATAAACCGAGAGCTCAGGAGAAAAAAATCGAGAGATGACTCCGAATTAGAGATGATTTCGGTTACTTAAGTCAAGATTCAAATTTCAAGAACTTAAAACATGAAGCTTATGAAACTTCAAGAAGGGATCACGCTATTATTACAGGTATAATATCTTCAGGTATTTAAACACTCAGCATATCGAATTTAAAGAGAGAAATCACACTGTTCTTGCAGTATAAATATTTTCAGGAATTTAAACAGAAAGTAACCCGAAATAAAATGATCCCACGGTCATTTATGGGATTCAGATCTTAGATTTTAACAATGCATCCTATCGAAATGATAGTCGGATCTCAGGATAATACATGAAACCAATTATAATTCCTCTTTTGCACGCATACAGAGAGCCATAAAAGAATTTATGATTTCAAATTTGGGCATAAATCTTGAAATGAAATATGAGTTACCTTTCTGAAATCGATAGGAAATAAACAACTAAACTTCATGTTCCAGGTTTAAGCCCAGAACCTATATATATATATATATATATGTTTTGGATATAAGACAAAGGTCAAGATATGATTAAAATCTTTGTTTTAAAAGGGTGATGCAGAGATCGAGGGGATCTGCACTTCGTTTTTCTAAGGGCAACACAGAGCTTACCAAGGATTTTCAAATAATGCTAAATAGGTGAAAATCTTCTCTCTAATGTTCGGATCCTCACAAGGATTACGATCAACATTAGAAGAGACAGAAAAATTCTTAAGGTACGGCAACATATAGAGAAGTTTATCTAAATTCTCAGATCTAAGATCAATATTGGCACTCTGACTTTTCTAGAAACAAATAAACAGTAATAAATATTTTTCAACATACTGACAGCATTTACGAATCACATTTTTAAATTTGAATCTGCAATTTCTAAACAAAACAAAGATAAATACGAATTGCTCAAGCAAATAAAATTAAGAACCTGTATAAAATGGTTGCTCGAATAGGCGATTCCACGAAGATCGTAGCTCCAACTCAATCACTACGAATCACTGACAAGACCCCTCATAAAACAAATTATGAGTCTGGTGCCCTCAAGGCTCGACCGGCTCTGATACCAAATGTAGGGACCCCCGTTTGGGGGGGGGTCCCTAAAACTAATATGAATCTCATCAACATAATATGACACAGATTAGAACATATCAAAGATAGAAAACTGAATTATAGTAAACAAATTTACCTTAAGAATATATAGTGGAACCTCATACCTGTCATTCGTCGGTCGATCCCGCTATCGGAGGAGTAGTCGTCATCAATTCGATCCATCTAGCCCATTGTCGTCCGCATCTTTCATAGGATCCCTCCAGAAAAAGCTCGTATAACCATAGGCGAAGCAACCGTTAGCTTCGCCACCCAACCATAGGCTCATGCTTTCAGTCGCATGGCCTCCCCCGAGCTTCGGGTCGTAGAGCTCACACACGTTTTTCAGAAATCCAGCTTGGGTATCCCCTCCCCCCCAGGATTTCTTAGCCAAACCCTTTAAATAGCAGCAAGTCTTTGAGGCACTCGAAAATTATGACAATCGTCCAAATTATCCCCCCTTTTCCCTTTCCCAATGTCTTCCTTATAAAGGAAAACCTCCTGCGACACATGTCGCTTCATGCACAATTATATAATTATTTTTAAATTTTAAAAGAAAACATTCACCCATCCAAGTGTCAGCTTTTCTAGGAGATGCACCTAAATCCCTAGGTTTCCTCAAGTTTGTCCCCCAGATACTTTAGTTAACTCCTAGCTTTTAGTTGACTAGGTGTCTACTCTTAGGATTCTATTTTGCTCCTAAATAATGATTTCTATTATTTTAAATGCTCAACAAAAATAACTATTCATGTGCAAATGCCTAAAATATTTTTATGCATTTGCTAAGTAATAATCTAGAGTTAATCTTATAAGTTTTTATGCAGTTAAATTTAACAATCAAACTCACTAGGATCACGGTGTCGCGTCGTTGGGCTCCTGGTTCCTTCATTTTAATTCCCTGACATGGCACCACTCCGTCGGGTCCATTCATCCATGGTTTCCATTCCTTGGCATGGTACCGCATCGTTGGGTCCTTGCATCCATTCTTTCCGTTCTCGACAAGGTACCGCATCATCGGGCCCTTCTGCCACCATCTTTCCATTTTGACTTGCGGGAACTCTTGTAGGGATTTTAGGAATCGTTACCATCCATCCTCCATCTACATGCTATCTAGGGACTAATGGCGCTGAGGAGTGAGTCCGTTCTCACTGCGCGCCCCTCAACTCGTACGTGACCAGCTCCGTTGTGGCCTACCTCGTACGCCCTCACATATTCCTCTTGAGCAAGTGGATCAGTGCTTATCTGCTCATGCGTGGTATTCTTGTCGGAGGTCGATATCGTCGTCACTCCCCCTGTGTGTGATTCACCCGTACTCTACGACCCTTCATATTCCTTTGTGTGTCCTTCGGTGAACCGTTTCACCTGTCGCTACACACATTTCTCACAAACATATATCATTATTTTATTGATTTACAATCAATCGTAATCATAAATATACTCAAAATAAAATCAAAGGATTATTTTATTAATGTTTCAAACAGTCGGGTCACTAAGCAAGTGCCCTCAATATCTACAGTAGTCTAGGGGCACTACAGTTTTACTTAGCCGGTTCATTTCAAAACTAGTACCCTCATTAGTCTAATAAGTTAAAGTATCGAGGCGGGCATTACAATGTTTCTTGCATAAGGCATAGATTTTGCCACATAGGTTCCTCCAATCCTATGATCTCTGATTCTTGAAGTGTGAACCGATCCTCTAGCAAAATAGGATTGTTATAAATGTTCTGTATGAAATCAGAAATGATTGTATATTCTTGTGGTGATTTAAGTACTAAGACGATGTCTATGGTTAGCACAGGATGTATAGGTTGATCAAAGTCACCTTCTCCTAGCTCCCAAAGAGGTTTTCTACTATCTAGGTGAGGTTTGGCAGGGATATAGAGATTTAATATTTTTGTTTACAAACCATTTACAATGGTCATATCTCCTTGCCTGCAACTAATATGGAAATCAACTGTTATGATCCAAGGTCTGCGAAGTATAAGTGCATATCCACTGAGTCTAGATTTAGTGTGTAGTACAATGAAGTCAACAAGATATTGCCACGAGTCTGTCAAAACCATGATGTACTCTAACATATACTCATGACAGACTGGATGTAGAAGCATTCCCTAATTAAGTTAATCTATATTCATTAATTTTTTCTAAATTAAATTAATCCATCTTCACAATTTTTTTTGTAAAATAATTTTGTATTCCATGACCAACTTCATTTTGTCCATTAAACAAGGACATCTCAGTAAACTAGCACAACCATAAGTAAAGTGGTCGGTGAACATCGATAGGCGTAGCCAACCACTTAGTTTTGTGGAGATGGTTGGCTATTACTCATTTCTTTAACCGTCGCTTAACTGAAGCTTATTTAAATATAAATTAAGATGCATTTAAGTATAACAAGTTACGACGAGCATGAAATAAATCTCGCCTATACACTTGTTACAGTTAAGTTAATCTTATTGATATACTCAAAAAAACTTAAAATATAAGATGATATCTAAAAACCTATTGATGTAATAAACCTCCATATCAAACACCTATAAACCTTCATATAAAAAAAACTACCAAAATGTTAGGAAAAACTATTTACAATGATGCATAGGTTTTAAGAAAGTTTTTTTATATGTAAAACTTAAACCTCCACCCGAATATCACTTTCATGTATAAAGCTAAATTTTCATGAATACTATATATGACGTCTTTAAGTCAACAATCTTTCCGCTCCTACACGTAGAGGTCATCCAATAATCGGTCTTTCATTGCGCCCCACCACCCCGTGGGTTTATTAAAAAAACATTTTTCCTTTTCGTTATGATGCCTACAAGGGATTATCGTACATTTGACCTTTTGTGTTTTGTTGTGGTGCATGCCTTTTTCTCCCCTAAGTCGTCGTTCCTTGTTACAATGAGAATTGGTTAAAAATTGCCAATGACTAGCGTAGTCTCCGATCCTAACTTCTTCGCATTTTCAAAGTAAATTTGATCTTTTTTCCCAACTTCTTCACATTTTCCAGGTAAGTTTGATTGTTTTTCCTTATTGTTTGGATATATCACCTAATTCTTCGCTTTCCTTATAGTTGAGTTGTATTCAATCCTCACTCGATTCTCTCAATTGTGAATCTTGTCGGGATTAAGGGAGCTTGATTTTTTATTCTTGCCAACTCCTAGCTGCCAAACTTCGTGCCCAAATGCATTTGAAATTAAGGTTAGTGTTAATGCATAGTTTTGGTAAATGATGGGATCAATATTTTCTTTCATTGAATATATGATAGGTGAATGTAGCAAGGAGAAATAGAAATCTTAGTTGACTAATTTTTCATCTTTCATTTTTAATGTATGAATTTTTATTTTTTATTTTATGTGTTTTTTTTTTAAATTTGGGTAGGATTGTTTACATGTCATTCAAAAAAGGAATTTAAGTTGTTAAAAAAAAAGTAATGGAGAACGAGCAAAAAAAACCTTCATACACACTATAAATTGGTTGAGGTATAGAAGTCTGGATGATATCGAAATAGGTGGTAGGGTTTGTTAAATACTGCAACAATATATTGGAGAAATTATAGATCGAAGGTAAATAGTTCAAATCGAGAGGTACTAGCATCTACCAATTTACTAAGGTTGAGGGAGTATTATATTTATGTTATGTCTTTTATCAATGAATTGCAAGGGAAAAAAATTCACATCATTTGAAGGTTTCTGCATGTTGTTGTTAGGAAAGGAATGAAATTCAATTGAACTTACAAAATATCCCATAATTTGATGAAATTTTGTCAAAGATCAAGTTTTATAAATTTGATTCTCACCCTAAGTTTTAGAAAGCATGTTTCAATACTTCCATAATTATATGAACTGTCTATGGGTCTATGTGCTAGATTTGCATTTGTATTAAATTTGGCTAGGGTTGTGTGCTTGCATTGGTATTAAATGGGTTTGTGTGGATTTTGCTTGAATTGGGTCCCACGCACCGTAGTTCTTATCCATTGCTTCTTGTTACTTTGAGAGTTTTCCTTGTGCTTCATTTGCAAGACACCAAAAGAGAGCGTTCAGTTTGAAACAAGATATTGCTACTTACTTCCATGTTTTCTTAATGAGTTATTTTTTGAAATCGAGAAAGGTGTGTTTTCTAAGTTATGGTATCTATTTTATATACTATAAAATGTTGCACAATCTTTCCATCCATCCATCCTGCGTTGCATTCATGTGGTTGCTAGCTTACATATGGTTCACTCATTTTGAACCTTATATTCGTGTAGTTGCTAGGAGTTGATTTTATAAATTTTCTCAGCTATGGAAAAAGATTAACTCGACAAGCCCCACATGGTGGAGATAAACAAATTCTTAATTCTAAATATTTGGCTCCAAAAAGATCGATATTTGATATTGTATTCTGAAATTTTTTTTCCCAAAAGTATTTTTTGTAACTTAATACAAAATATGGACTTATGTCAAATAATTGATCTATAATACAAGTCCTTATATATATATATATAAGGTTCTCTGTGTATCTTTGGGTTGAAGGTGACTTGTTGAGGTCATACTACACAGAGACTTTGTTCCATGTGGGCCCACACAGTTTAGGCTGTGCACACCTATTGAGATTCTTGGATGAATGGATATATAGATGGATGGCTCCACTTGCATGTAAGTATTTATAAGATTTGGTGCATTGCAGGTTGGCGGATCTTAACGATTTCAAGAAAGTAAATGAGATATATGCAAAATGTAAGTGGTTTGTTTCTTGGAATCTCAGACATGCCATGAAATATGTCTAAGGTTACAACATTCACACATTTTATACTATACCTTTGTTCTCTCCTTTTTTTTTAATTGTGGTTTGTGTTCTGAAAGGGCATAGGTTGTCTCTGATTCATTAGAAGGATTAGTAGTAGTTTCTCAATTCAACACCGTTGCATAAACTCTATTTCCTTGGCCATTAGTTAATACAGGTTAAATTTCCAATGTCTATAGACGACTTTCTAACTCAGATTGAAGATGGGTAGAAGTGTATCCTTTTTCGTACTTACCCTATTTCCTAAATTTAACTTGGAGGCTTTCATAAATAGTCATTTTTTTATTACATTGCCTTCAAATGTTGTGGTAATCAATTAAGATAGTCTCAACTTACTGGATCTTTTTTAAGATCGTCTTAGTGGATTATCAGCTACTCAGCATTCTCAGATTTGTAGAAGGATTGCTTGGAGGTTTCTGTTGGAACCTATTCCATCAATGATCAATTCTTGTTTGCCATATAAACTTTCATTACTATTATAATTATTGGGTTTGTGACTGCAATCACAGACATTCCTCATGTTTTTTAGTCTGAAGTTTCCAGCACTCGCCGCAAACTCAACTGATCCTTTTAATTAACATAGTACAAACTAGTTAATGGCAGTACTTCATTAAAATCATTTGGTAGACATAAATTAATGCTATATTGAGATGATATCACAATAAAAATTGAAATTTTAAGACCATAAAGAACTGAAATTGCAAAATTACTAATTTTGTTTTTCTATACAGTTATCACAGATGTAGATTTTTTCCATACAATTACTTTCACAAGTAGCTAGTTACTCTTCTTGTGAGAGGAATAGGTGCACTTGTTCTTTCATCCATTTACTGAAGAAAAAGCTAATATTGAACTTATATATTCATTATCAAATGCACACTTATCCAAAAGAAATGTAATTTTATTCAGTTATCTAATTATCTTGAATATTTCAGAGATTTTCCCTAAGGTTTATAAATATTTATCTGGACTTTTTTATTGAGCACAAATCCAAAGAATGTTTGAACTAAGAATACTTGTTTCTGTTTTTGCAGCTATGATCTACTAGGTATCGAAGGACTTGCTCAAGCTTTATGCATATTTATTTGAAAAGATGACGTCCCTAACTATACATTTATGGACCTACCAATCAATTCTATGTTGAAGATGCATGTAAATCATGAGGTATGAAGATGCATGTAAAGCCTGAGGTATGAAGATGCATTTCCAAAATATTGAACAAGCAATGGGATACTCAGACTTAATTCACACTTAATTTTGATGTGCTCGTTATTTACATGTTATTTAGCATGCCTTTCAGCAGTTGACAACAAAGTTGAGAAATTAGAGAAATTTTCAAGTTTAAATCTTGATAGTCCATTCAATGTTTATGGTTTCATATGTTAAAATTTTCCAGGGGAAGTGTTCTTTAATTTCATCATGTTTGTGTGGAGTGCATATTAAGTCATTAGGAAATTTTGATTGTTGTTGATTCAAAAGATGACTAAAGTGTGGAAATCTCTTGTTATGAAACTCACTGTTGTGCACTTGTTGTGGTATGGAGTGGGTATGGATGTGATATGGACCTTCCTTATATGGTGATGATAAAACGTACTGCTATGGTTTGGAACACTTATAAGTTATGGACTATATACCTTGGTGATACCTTGAGAGAGAATATAACATTTTGACCATGAGTTTGATATCTTCGTCTTCTTGACCGCTCTTGTTGACTCTTGATCTTATGTTGACCCAAGGTGTAGTCTCTTGTTGCCTCCAACACGCCTCCAACGCATGATTTCTCTGCGTACTGGGCCCTTGCAAGCCCACTGCTAGCCCTTGCCGCTTCACCACAAAACCCTAGCCTCAAGCACACCTCAAGACATGATTTCCTTGCGTACTGGTAAGCCCCTCAACTCGATTTCTCATCTGACCGTGATCCCTACCATCGCCATTTCGCCAATATTTGTCAGCTCGCCCATATAAAAAATACCCCAAAGTATTTGTGTATTATTATTGGTATTGGTCCGTTAGCGACACCCCCAAGGTTTCATACTTGAGTGGTCTTTTGTTTCACTATTTGAGTGTGCTAAGTTGTAAGAAAGCCATGGGATTTGTATGGACTACAAATGAAGATCTGGTTTGTGCACGTTTTGTGTGTAAAATTTCATCATTACCTGATATTTTATGGATTGTTGTTTCTGGGTTTGCTGCTCCAATAATTGGGGTTTTCTTACGGTTCACTTTATGTAGACCCAAACACTCATACAGTGCAATAGATATCTTAGTCCAATTGAACCTGCTTAAACCCACCTTAAACCATGGGGATTCCTTGCTCTGCTGCTCCAGTAATTAGTGATTCCTTGCTTGTCCACTAGGTAACTGAATTTATTCTCTCTCGAGTATGTCCTTTGTTCCTGTAGTGACTTGAATCTTAATAGACAAGATCTAATCTAAAAAAGTATTGCTGAATATAAGGAAGGTTTCAACCACGTTTCAACTCTCCTAGTGGGTTATATTATTTGTTTTCTTTGTACATTGAGTTAGACACAAGTTAGATTTACTACTGATGTTATTTATTGTATTTGTATGCTTTTCAGCTAGATCTACTACGCTTTCAGTTAGTTTGACCACGGTTGTTATTTATTGTCTTTGTATGATTTTCAACTTTTAACACAGGGGCCTTAGGGAGTGTTAAAGTTGAAAGAGATGAAAATTTTGCTTTAAACTTATCTTGTGTAGTTAAAATGATACTATTTTGTTTCTATGTTGAAGATGCATGTAAATCCTCAGGTATGAAGATGCATTTCCAAAATATAGAACAAGCAGTGGGATACTCAGACTTAATTCACACTTAATTTTGATGTGATTGTTATTTAGACGTTATTTAGCATGCCTTACCATTTTGCTTCACTTTTGCTTATGCTTTTAAAGCTTATTAGTTGACTATGTGTTATTAGCTCATGGAAGCTGCATAGCACAGTCCACGTTTTGTATGGTTACTAAAAGCAAAGGTATCTCTTTTCACTCTCTTTTTTCAGTCTCACATTGTACAGGAATTGGCAAAAACATATTTTCAGATATTATTGGCAACAATGCTGATGGTAATAGTTCAGCAGTTGAAAACAAAGTTGAGAAATCAGAGAAATTTTCAAGTTTAAATCCTGATAGTCCATTCGATGTTTATGGTTTCATATCTTAAAATTTTCTAGTGGAAGTGTTCTTTAATTTAGTCATGTTTGTGTGGAGTGCATATTAACTCATTAGGAAATTGTGACTGTTGTTGATTTGAAAGATGGCTAGGGTGTGGAAATATCTTGTTATAAAGCTCACTGTTGTGCACCTGTTGTGGTATGGAGTGGGTATGGACGTGGTATGAACCTTCCTTATACGGTGATGATAAAACATACTGATGTGGTTTGGAACACTTATAAGTTATGGACTATATACCTTGGTGATACCTTGAGAGAGAATATAACAGTTTGACCACGAGTTCGACACCTTTGTCTTCTTGGCCCTTGCCAACCCTTGCCTCTTCACCACAAAACCCTGGCCTCAAGAAACACTATTTCCCTGCGACTCTGGTAAGCCCGAGCCTTGCCTCATTGGCATTTCGTGGATATTTGTCAGCCCGCCCATATAAAAAATACACCAAAGTATTTATGTATTGTTATATTAAATAAAAAATCCCATTTTCCCCTTAATATATAAGCAATATAATTTTTTGGTTTTCATGATTATTTAATACAACAATTTGTTTCCAATGTGTTTGACGAAATGTTGATGTGAATGCAAATTGTTTGTGAAATTTATAATTCAACGTAATATTGTTATCTGTTTGAATTTGTCCCAAATTATATGAATTTGTCAAACATATAATAATATTACATTGATTTATAACTTTCCCAATATAATTTTTTTTCTTATAATTATTAAACCCCCAATATGAACGGACGTGATATGGTAGTGGTCCATCAACGACAACACCGTGGTTTCATACGTGAGTGGTCTAATATCTCTATTGCACTGTTTGAGTGTGCTAAGTTGTAAGAAAGCCATGGGATTTGTATGGGCTACAAACATAGATCTGGTTTGTGCACATTTTGTGTGTGAAATTTCATCATTACCTGATATTTTATGGATTGTTGTTTTTGGGTTTGCTGCTCCAGTAATTAGGGTTTCCTTACAGTTCACTTTAAGCAGACCCAAACACTCATACAGTGCAACTGAGATCTTAGTCCACTTAAACCTGCTTAAGCCACGGGGATTCCTTGCTCTATTGCTCCAGTAATTAGGGATTCCTTGCTTGTCGACAAGGTAACTGAATTTATTCTCTCTCGGGTATGTCCTTTGGTGGTCCTTTGATCCTGTAGTGACTTGTCTCTTAATAGACAAGATCTGATCTAAAAAAATATTGCTGAGTATAAGGAAGGTTTCAACCACGTTTCAACTCTCCTAGTGGGTTATATTATTTATTTTCTTTGTACTTTGAGTTAGACACGAGTTAGATTTACTACTCATGTTATTTATTGTCTTTGTATTCTTTTCAACTGTAACTAGACAAGAGTGAGAAAAGATAAGTTCAAAGCATAGTTTTCATCTGTTTCGACTTTAATAATCCCAAATGTGGACCTTTGGGAGTGTTAAAGTCAAAAGAGATGAAAACTATGCACTCGGACTTGTGTGGACTGATATCTTTGTTGCACTATATCGGTGTGCTAAGCTGAGTATACAGAAGGTTTCAATTCTCATAGTTGGTTATCGTGTTAGTTTTCTTTGTAGTTTGAGTTAGATTTACTACTGTTGTTCTTTATTGTCTTTGTATGATTTTCAACTTTAACACAGGGACCTTAGGGAGAGTTAAAGTTGAAAGAGATGAAAATTATGCTTTAAACTTATCTTGTCTAGTTAAAACGATACTATTTTGTTTCTAGTACTATTTTTTCATCGTTTGTCATGGTTTATGTCTGTTTGAGATGGTTTGTAGTTGCTTTGATGCTTATTTATTTATTTTAGTTGCAATTGCAGTTTCCAAGCTAACTACTTTTTATGGATTTCACTTCTGTTCCTTGTATAAGTTGTTTATTTGGTTCTACGTGGGTTCTAATTTCTATAACTAATGAATCTTATACAGTGATGACAAAAATATATAAAGCAATGTACCTTGAGATAGAGAAAAGATTATTGGTCTTGTTGGTCCTATAGAGGAGTTGCTTGTCCACCTTATATAGTTCACCTTGACCTTGTGGGTTTGTGGTTTGTTTTGTTGTGACCCCCTTGGTTGACTCATGATCCTTTACCTTACATGTATCTTACTTGGTCCATAGGTTATGTTTATTAATGTTTTAATACCATATATGTTTTCTTGGGTGAACTATGGGTCCTTCCCTAGCATGACTATGAGGTGACCATGAGCTTGTTTCTTGTGTGGACTATGGGGTCTTCCCCAGTGTGACAATGAGTTTCACTTTAAGGGTGGACTGTGTTTGTTCAAGTATGACTGTGCAAAGTATGCCTGTGTGTCTCTGCAGTATGTGATTGCATACTTACCCAACATGACTGTGTGTCCTTTGTCAACATGACTGTACTGGGTATGAATGTGCTTGTTGACTAAGAAGTCTGGGTTAGTATGTGGTCAGTATGCTTCTGCTTTAACCCTCTCTGATTCTGTCTCAAGGTACGTAAATTGTTTGTCTTGATTGACTTTTCCCTTCGGTGACAAGATCAAATATGAAAAATCTAATTATATGGTTGATTCAAATATTGGTTTAATTATTTACTGTTGATATCTACTGTACATTATTTTATCATGTTGTTACTGTACATGGCATTTGATGATTCTCAAGGACCAACTTTAACGCAATGAATAATGGAGTGTTAAGTTGAAAGAGATGAAAATTATGTTTGTTTATTACAGTTTGGGATGGGAGGATTGGAAATCTACCGTCCATACTCTTTTAAATTCTACCATGTTTTCATTGTATACTTTGTTCATGTCTAATTTTTATTACTATCCAATATAGATGATGAAATGTATAAGCAAATTGATGTTGTAGTATTTTCCCTGTTAATAGTCATTCTAATTGCATTATTTGTTTTTGCACTCTACTTTGTGTTCAAGTGTCTGCTTTTAGTGCATTTGCTGACATTTTATCACTAGAAAAAATAAATTAGAAACAAATTTACTGGTCTTGAATATACTAGGTGTTTGTGAGAGTTGTACATGAGGAAAAATGGATGAATGAAATGGAGCTTAGCATATATGATTCATGGTTTGATCCAGTTATTTCCGTTTTACCTGGGCTTGTTCCTGATGGATTTATTTACTTGAGGGATAGTCTAGACACATGCCATAGAAGTTTGCAGTTGCGTAAAAGTGTAGAATAAAGTGAGAAGAAAATAGCGTGTCACTAGATTATTTGAGAGGTTTGCATGAAAAACATGAGAACTGGCTCTTCCCTGCCACATTGTCTACTTGGGGAAAATTTTCATGTTTCTTTGTATATAATGGACTAGTAATTGGCAATTCGATAAATGATCTTTTGTCACAATATGCTTTTTAGTTGCCAATAAGTTAGAAAATGGTCCACGTGTTGCACAAATGTCCTGAAAACAATATATTCCATGATGTTGTAGCTGTCGTATGTGCCCATAAATATTCTTTGAAGACCCAGCATACCCAGACCTCAAGAAAAAATGTAGAAATGTTTTCTTATACAACCATGTTATGCACAGGTTTGAAATATACCATAAACCATTCATAAATCTCCATGGCAGTCCTGGATCAGCTCAAAGTACGTAGACAATTGCTTTGTACTTGAACTCAAATTGCGCCTAGAAAAGTTGCCTCATAACTTCATCATGTTGTTGTTGCCCTGAAAATGGCCTCAAATATTTTACCCCTTGATATCCAAAGGATTCCTAAACCCCAATTCTGGGAAGTGGACAAACAAACATTGGAAGTATAAGCTCCAAGTAAACAACCAAACCATATTTTTCAAAGTACGTAGACTCCAAGCACACAATTCGCATTTGATGGTTCTTGTACTCAGGTAGAAATACTTGTCCAATCTTCTTTTGGGAGATTTATGTATTTTCAAAATTTTCAATGCTTTGAGAAACGTTCATTTTTATGACAAATCTTAAATTCTGTTTTCTATGTAGTCAAAAAAAATGTTTGTTATAGCTAAGATGGAATCTTTATATATGTTCCTAAGATGGAATTTTTTTTGTCTAATTATAAGGAAGCCTTCCTAGTTCACTAATGTCTTTCAATGCAAAGGGTTCTTATACTTTTTGTGTTGACCCAAATTGGTCAAATTACAATCTGGTTATGATCTCATTAATTTGTGCTTAACTAAGTGACGTTGTTTACATGTTTCTAAGTGCAAAGGAAGACATTCTTGTGATATGGCAGCTAGAGATTGGAGAGAAACAATTTTTTCCACATTTTGAAGGTCCCCTTCTATTTATTGCTCATTCTCCAGAACCATCCCTCTTTTTAGTGAGTACAATTTTCATTAGATCCAAGTGATTCTTAAATACTTTCCATGCAAATGAATTTTTTCTATTAAATTCATCAATTGTGCAATGGTTTAAGGACATTGAAATCCATGTGCTTATTACTGGAGATAATAGAGAGATGTTGTATTGTTAATGATTGATTTTCAGTATAAGTGAATTAATACGCACTATCTATGGAGGGTTTCCTAATATTTTAATCATTTTCTTTCCTATTAATTGAATGCATGTTAAATTAATTTGATATGTTACTTGTGTTTATGGTTATTGTAATGATGGATTTTTCTTTATGGACCGTCATTAGTAGAATTTGAACTATGGAAACCATTCATTAAGTTTTTTAATCAGTGTAATTGTAATTGAATATGATGTACCTAAGATATTTGCATTTTACCAAAGCTAAACTGCAATGATTGTTTAGTTTATAATTTTATATCAAACCTATTTCATTTTCTTGGTCATATGCTAAATATTGTGTAGAAAGCACTGGGTGCAGTATGTACTCCTTTGACTACTTGGGGACATGAGTAGGTTTTTTGATACAAGTTTCTCTTATCAATACAGGTGGATGATGTTGTATACCTTGTAGATGTCACTGATAAAGAGCGCTTTGCAGAGTCATGGAAGGAGCCAGAAGCACTACTTATAGATCACTCGTTGACCAGTGTACTTTTTTTTTAATTTTAGGAAACAAAATAGACATACCATATGCAACATCTGAAGATGAACTTCGTTATTACCTAGGCCTTGCAAATTACACCAATGGTAAAGGGAAGGTCAATTTGTCATATTCTAATGTACGACCTATTAAGGTGTTTATGTGCAATATTGTCCAAAACATGGGATATGGGGAAGGTATTAAGTGGTTGTACCAATATATTAAATAGGATTAAGTGAACTGCAATTTTCTTGTACTCCAAAGGATGATACTTAAGCATACTTGAAAATGAATTCTTACTTGGGGTCGCTTCTTGCCTACCTTCATTTCCTTCTCTTTGATAGAACTCGAATGAGTTTGCTTTCATCTTGCAATCTGTTTTGTTTTGGTATTTCATTTCTATATTGTAGCACTTCCCTGCTCAATGTGGAAATCGTGGGTTGTTGTCTGTGAGCCAATTATCTCTTGATATTGATAGGTCTCTACACCCTGAGATCAGGGACCGCACATTTCTTTTGCAAGGAGAACATGTACATGCCAGTATTCAGAAGGTAAGACAAATACTGATCTATGTAATATTCATAACCAGTTTGGGTTCTAACACTGCTATATACTTTATGATTCTAATTGACTGCTTCTAATGCAAACATGTCAACTTCAGGTTCCAGCCTTAGTGTTGGAGTGAGCCCAACATTGACTTCAGCAGAGACATTGAAGCAAAGCAAGGGTAAGAATTTTTTCATTGATTTGGTTTTTACACATACATTATGGAATACCATATTTTACATAAAGAGAAACAATCTTTTGACCTCTTTAGGAATTGAATTGCTTGATAGTAAATATGTTTAACGTAGGTGTTTTCTTGCATATTTGGTTTGGTGATCCCAAAGATAAATGGTTGAGGAAGATTTATGTCCTATTATGTTTGTCTTACTCACAACTAGTAGACATAATGGCGTGCCATACACATGAGCAAGACTAGTATATCTTGATCTATTGGAGGGTTAAATGACAATTATGGGCATGAACAACCCGATGAAAAGTGATTAACAACCACCAACAATAGGTTTGGAGGAATGCTGGGTTGAATTTGAGGGTTGAAATGGCATTAAGAAACAATTTTGGGCATGGATATGGACACGAAGAGCAGACCTGGGCACTCCAACAGCCTCAATCCTTGATTCTGGGCATAGGAAGATCTATCAACGACTTGCTCGGTTGCACTGCTAAAGTGAAACCGTGGTGAAACCATGGTATAACAAGTGTCTCTCAAGGGTCATGAAGGTTCAAAAGTGACAGAGGGAAAGTTGATGAAACTGATTTGGAACTCTGGATGCCTCGAAACGTACTCTACCACTCATCATCACTGACAAAAAGGTAGGCTCATCTCAATTAAGGACTAGCTCATGTCTAGGACAAACTACTCTGAAACATCATGGTAGCCTAGCTACTATGGATGGCGATAACATGACCCAAATATAGAGTTGTCACTTGACGCATCCATTTGTCACCATAATTAACACAACTTTTGTGAGGCAATTACAAGCCTCTAGCTTGAGTTGTTTACATAAATTGTATATTACCACTTTTGTATGGAAGAGTGGAATGAATTAAAAAGCATTCAATCCTTTATTGGCTTGTACTTATGATGTCTATGCTTACAATATTATGAATCCTATGTTTATAGTATGTAGACAACATCCCTATGCCACAAGTAAGGATTTTTGACATCACCACAAACATTACATGGCACTCCTTTGCATTGTTTCTTATCAATGGAAGAAAAGGAGATTGCAGATATCACCTGGTTCTATAGTGTATCCCATCTATGAAAGAAGAGGAGATTGTAAACTTGTACATTGTAGTGTTGTTGATTTGTTTACTTCTTAGTGAAGCCATCTCAGCGAGTATGGTGATTTATGTAGAGGGGTTTACAAATTTAACAATCCACTAGTGTCTTTGAAATTTTGGGTGCAAGGTTCAAAGATTGTCATAACAGTTAACTATCTCTTCCTTTGATTAGTATATTGGTGAGAAAGAGTTCTCTTTCTCCTTCTGAGCTCCTCTCTTCTTTACAATGATCCCATAGCAGAATTGGTTTGAATATGGTTAGAGTATGAACCTTGTTTCCTGATACCCGGTCTTTTCCATGGATAGTTGTTGCATCCCTAGGATACCTTTTCAGGATGAAACAACCAACCATGTTTCATGGTTTCCATGTTGGCCAAGCTCTGCATTCTTCTAGAGTGTGCCATGATCTTCCTCCATGCTATGACCATTAAATTATTTTCTTGGTCCATCAATTCTTGTTTAATTGGTGTCTTTCCTTTGTCACCAAGTGGTGCAGCTAAAGACTGGTTATTTGTTGTGAATTAATATCTTTTTCCTCTACTTTCCATTTGTCTCTTCGGTGAAAGTATAAGTTTCATATGAAGAGTCGTGAAAAATTTCAATTCTTGTTCCTTACTAATATACAAACCATTGGTGTACTTAACTTTAACCAAAAAGATGTCTCTTACATATTAAGATTTATGGATGGCGGATAGATTTCATCAATTAGGATTTTGGACCTTTTGCATTGGCTTGGGTTTCATAAATTTCACTTGGATCAACAGGTTCTTCTCATGCCATGGAGGATAGAACTTCATTATCTGTTTGAATTTGTTCAAAGCTATTAATAAACAATTGTTGTTCCTTTCATCTCCATTTATAATAATCTTCCATCCATGTTAAGATTCTTCTACATGAGGTAGATTCTTTACATATCATTGAATTCATGACAAGAAAAATATGATCTTAATGTTTTTGGAAATTTGTGAATCATCTATTATGTCAAGATTTAAAGCATACCATTGAATAGTTGCATTTCTATTTTATTCTCTATTTTGAAAAGAAATGAAATTGGAGGGATTTGAGAGTCAACATCAACTTACAAAATATGTGATATTGGTTGTATTACTATTAACCACACTTTCCACAACTCTAGTTGCCAGTTTTGAAACATCACTTCCCAAATTCATTCCTACTTGCATAGCCTTCCGAATTTCAGAACTTGTTCTTACTGGTTTAGCTAATTTCTAATTTTCATCTCTTGATGAATGTGTTGAATTTGTTTTATATGGTTCAACATATCTTGAAGACTGTCCCCTTCATCCATTTTGGAAATGGGATCTCTCATCTCCCCATGATCTGAAGCATCTAAGTTGTTATTTTGTTTTCACTGGTGAGTTGTTTTCCATTCCAGGTAATGTTTCTTCACTCTCAACAAACTGGTACTCAAAAGGCTCTCCCTTACCTCATTTTCCGAGAAATGAACTTGGCTTTGACACTAATCTTATCCGAGTTTTGCAAGTTTACATATCTAAATTTTTGTGTTTTACTTATCCTATATTAACTTGTTTGTATACCATGAAGGTATCCAAGCCCCCAGGGTGCCTTGGAAGGCTCTAAGCATCCAGGGCACCTCCAGGGCCTGTTATAGGCCCTCGATAGGCCTTGGGGGATTGAATACCCAACCACTCGTGCCTATTACAAGCCTTGGGAGGTTTAGTCAGGCCCACGGTATCATGCCAATATACTAGGTGGATATATAAAGGGGTATAAAAAATGTAAATGAAAAAATGGATACATAAAATATATAGGGAAAATAGGGTTTTTTTAAATTGGGACTTAAGCATATTGGGAGGGGGTTTTAAAAAACGATTTTTGGGAGGTATTTTTCAATATTTTTTGAAATTAGGGGTATTGTTTCATATGCCACAAATGAACGTGCTATGGTAGGCAGTCATTGAGTGAAGACTCCGTGCTCTTGGTTTACCTCACGGGTGGGAACTAGTCAATCAGGTAGGGGTCGTTGCCCTTTTCGCTGGCAGGTCCTCTCAATGGGCCAGCTACTTCAGGGTTCCTGTGGTACTCCTCACAATAAGTCTTAGGGCTTATGCCCAAGTACTTTCCACAGTTAAGCAGATAGGGATTATTCCCAGATCCGAACCTACAATAGATGCGAAAAAAAATTTGGCAGAAATTTCAGCCGATGATCCCAAGAAAGTGCTTTGATACCAAATGTGAAGAACCTGCAACAGTTAATTAATAAAATGCACAATATATGAGATCACATAATACTTTTATTGATCGTAGGCCACTTCGAGGGGGCAACCTCCTTTGAGCAAGCTCAATACAAATAACTTCATGGTACCTTCATTGGCATCAACACACACTTATATACTAAGTCTATGCCCAATACTATGGGTCAATACCATGGGACATATAACACTACGGGACGACTTACAAAGCATATGTGTCTAATACTATGGGTCAATACCATGGGCTAATATAAACTATGGATCAACAAATACTACGGGACGACTTACAAAGCATATGTGTCCAACAACAATAAACTAACAAAGTAAAGAGAAAGATTGACATAGGTTCCTAACATTTCCCCTTAAAAATGACAAGTATGCACAACCATCTACATTAAGTACTCAAATATTTATATAAAAAAAGTAAGTAGCTAGAATAGCTAGGTGCTCTTCAACTCATTATAGGGAGATATTAAAAGTGTATAATGTGACATAAACAAAAAAAAATTAAAATATATTTATTAATGAAAATGATCAAATATTTTGAAATATAATTTTTCTTAATATGTAAAAAAATTTAAAAAACAAATTACAATTAAAAAAAATGAATTCCTCTGCATACTTAATAGATCCTAATCCAAATAAAATATCATATGTATCATATATTTGAATGATAACATTAACACAAATATTACGAGAGATTATTATTTAAAAATATTCTTCAGAAAAATTGAAAGCTTTTTCCATTATTAGATACCAATTATAAAATGTTTATGTTTAGTGAAAAAAACACTTTTCACTTTTATTAGCAATGAAAATTTATAAAGTAATGAGAAAAACCTTTTTCATTTCTTTGAGCAGTGAAAATTCATATTCATATATGAATAGATTACATAACCTTTTACGACAAATCAGTCATTCATGATTCAACTCCAGTATTAACATGGAAAGAAAATACCAAACGGGTCACTGGCATGGCACTAAGAGAGACGATTTAGCTGGTGAGATTGACAATGGCGTCTCAGATTTCATTTCCTTGCTCATATCATTCAAGATTTTTTTCCCTCGGTCATATGGGAACGTGACAGTTATTGACTGGGTTTAAAGTATGTGAGCATGTACACTATCTCGCGCATGGTGGGTCTGTGGACAGGCTCCTCTTCTATGCACAGTAGAGCCACCAGGAACATATGCTTCGCCTCCTCCTCGGGAGCGCTGTTCAGTCTCGGATCTATAATTTTCATAACTTCTTCTCTCTTCCGATTGCTTATCTTCTTCACCCACCCTGTGATGTTCATGCCCTCTTCATATTCAATTTCATTCAGTGCCCTTTTCCCAGTAATCAGCTCAAGCAGAACCACTCCGAAGCTGTACACATCGCTCTTCTCGTCCACTTTCAGTGTGTACGCGTACTCTGTGTAAATTCAATGCTTAAAATTTTTGTTACTGACAGCAAAACTTTCAGATGACCCTCTACTAAAATTGGCTATCGACGAATGCGTATGAACCCAAAAATCAAAGACTCAGACAAATATGAAACACCAAGTTACCTGGAGCTATGTAGCCAAACGTGCCTGCCATTGCCACTGAAGACATGCTTTCCGAGGCACTGGAATGATGCAACAATTTGGCGAGGCCGAAATCTGCAACATGGGCTTCAAAGTAGCAGTCCAGAAGAATATTGTTGGATTTCACGTCGCGATGAAGGATAGGCGGGCGGCAATCATGGTGAAGATAGCACAATCCCTTGGCAGCCTCTACTGCGATTTTGTATCTAGTTTCCCAGAAGAGATGCCCGCCGTTGTTTCCATGAAGCAGCTCCCCGAGGCTTCCATTAGTCATGTATTCGTACACCAGTAGATTAGTGTCGTGGTTGGACAGAATCGCCAGCAATCTGACTATGTGCCGATGGCGGATTTCCCCCAGAGTCTTGATTTCTGCAGAGAAACCACGATCATTTGAAGAGCCTGTTGCCATTAGTTTTTTCGCTGCAACTTGTTCACCACTGGGCATGAGACCTCTATACACAACTCCGGCTCCTCCTCTGCCAATGATGTTCTCTTCTTTTAAGCATTCCAACACGTTGTCGCTCCCAAATTCGAGATTCTGGAATGCCGTCATATTCCAGGACCTCGATGGTTTTCGCCTTAAATTTGATAGCCCCAATTGCCAACACCAGCGAGCAGATGAGTTGAAGTCCCAGTGCAGAGAGACATAGGAAAAATCCAAGATTGCTATGTGGTGACCCACAACGGCCCAACTGTGGTCCGCATAAGTTGAGATTCCCTGCAAACAAGCTTGCATTGAGATGTGAAAACCGACTACCCTTTAGAACACGGCCGGAAAAATTATTATAAGAGAAATCCGGATAGGTCAAACTACGCATATCTTGCAATTCTCTCGGAATGCTCTCGTTCAAGTGATTTCTGGATACGTTCAGATAGTTGAGATCGAGAATCCTGACGATTTCGAGTGGGATGGGACCACTGAACTCGTTCTGGCTAATATCAATGTATGTCAGAGAAATACAGTTGCCAATTTCCCTAGGAATCACACCAGAAAGCCTGTTTCTGCTGAGATCGATCTTTTCAATCTTCTCCAGTCGGCCAAGCTCTGGCGGAACATTCCCAGTTAATTGATTTCCATCGATCACAAGAAACATCAAGGCCAATAACTTACCTATGGATGAAGGAATAGAGCCACTAAGACGATTATTGGAAATATCTAGCATGGTGGATACATTGCTAATTCCCTCCGGTATGCTCCCACTGAGATTATTGTTCTGCAAATCGATCCATTGCAGCATCGGTAAGTATAGCAAGCCTGCAGGAATTGAGCCACTAAGACGATTATTGGAAATATCTATCCACCCTAGCATGGTGGATACATTGCTAATTCCCTCCGGTATGCTCCCACTGAGATCATTGTTCTGCAAATAGATCAATTTCAGCATCGGTAAGTATAGCAAGCCTGCAGGAATTGAACCATTCAAAGAGTTTTGCCCCAGAGATACTTCTACTAGAGAATTGCATGTGCCCAAAGAATCAGGAATAGGGCCCGAGAATAAATTGTTTTGCATATATAAATACTCGAGCCTTGCACCGTTGCAAAGATTCGGAGGAATGGAACCAGTGAGTTTGTTGTAAGAAAGATCCACTTCCCGTAGTTTTCCATTAATGCCCAGATGCTGAGGCATCAGAGCTGTGAAATTGTTCTCCCCAATATTCAAATTCTCCAAATTCGGTAAGTCCCCAATGAAAGACGGAATCGAGCCATGTAGTCTGTTTTCAAATAGATGCAGCAGTCTCAACTCTTTTAGCTTCGAGAGTTCAATGGGTATTTCACCAGAGAGATTGTTTTCGGATAAATCCATACTTTTTAATCTCCCAATATGACCCAGTTGAGGAGGAACAGAACCAATGAGGGCGTTGGCAAACAAAAACATTGTATCCAGATTTTTCAAACCACCAAGCTCAGACGGAATTGCACCAGTAAGGCCACAATCGGCCATATCGAGATGTACAAGCTTGCTCAAATTTCCTATCTCGGGAGGAATCCCTCCATCGAATACATTATTGTAGCGGCCTAAATAAAGCATTGTCAAGTTCCCCAGATTGCCAAGCTCTCGGGGTATTCTTCCAATCAAACAGTTTGTAGCCAAGCGAAGATATTCCACATTTTGAAGCTTCCCATACTCACGGGGAATGCTACCCGAGAAGTAATTTCCTGCCAGATCAAGATGCCTGAGCTTTACGAGATAGCCCAAATCCGGCAATACCCCTGACAAATTGTTGTCATAGACATCTAGGACCTCTAGGTTCTTCAATTTTGATATGTTAGAGGGGAGGCTTCCATTGAGGATGTTGTGGGAGACATTGAGCACACGAAGGGCTGGCAGATTTACGACCTGGCTGGGGAATAGGCCTGAAATACCCATCGAAGAGAGATCAAGAGCCACTACCCGACCCATATAGTTGCATTGGACGCCAGTCCATGAGCAATGGCTAGTGTAATTGGAGGGTGTCCAGCTGTCTAGCAGATGATGAGGATCAACCATTGCAGCTTTCATTGAAATCAGCAGTGCGGCATCTCCATGGAAAGAGGAGATGGGCAGAGCAGATGTAGCCTCTTCATCTTGTATTCAAAGCTCTTGTACAAGCGGAGTGGTAGAGCTCTTTCATATCAAAAGTTTTATAGGAAAAAGTGGTGTTGTAGCAAAAGGACTTCCCATAGCAAACTTGCGAGTTATATTAGAATATTGGAAAAAGTTATTATCATTTCTTAAATAAAAGTGTAAAATTATTATATTTTTATAATAAAAGCGTATTTTTTTTTATTTAAATGAATCTTAATTTAATAAAAAATTAAATATGAATCCGGACATATAATCCCAATCTTTGTAATTATATTTATAAAAAAAATATAATGATAAAATATTATTATAAAAATATATTTTCACTTTACTCATATAAATTAGAGATGAGATTTCTCTCTACAAAAAGTTATTAAGCTTTGTAAAAAGACTAAATCATAAGGAAGTACTAAAATTATTTTTTTCAAATGATTTTTTTTAAAATTAATAATAAATTGTAAACTTATATAAATCAATTTTTTACTTTGTTTCAATATTTCTAAATTAACTTAATCTATCATTACTATTTTTTAATTCAAAATAACGTATTTTTATTTTATTACAAAGTTAATTTAAAGACATTTTAATAACTATAAACTTAATCAAATAACCAATAAATTAAATTAATCTATATTCATTATTTTTTTCTAAATTAAATTAGTTAAATTCCATAATTTTATTCGTAAAATAATTTTTTTTTCCATAAAAAAACTCTTCAATTTGTCTACTAACATCTTGTAAACCTTTATACTAAATTCTCCCTAAATCGTCGTTCAGGGTGACAATGAGAATTTCTCTTATCTAATCCTATTTTTTTCACATTTTTTAAGCAAGTTTGATTTTTTCTCTACTTTCTTCACATTTTTTTAAAGTAAATTTGATTTTTTTTTTCTTATTTTCTTCGCATTTTCCAGATAAGTTTGATTTCTTTTACCTTTAATTTGATTCCAAATAAGTTTGATTTCTTTTACTTTTAATTTAATTCCAAATAAGTTTGATTTCTTTCCTTAATTTTTTCCCATTTTCTAGGTAAGTCTATTTTTTACTTTTCTTCGCATTTTCCAAATAAGTTTGATTTCTTTTACCTTTAATTTGATTCCAAATAAGTTTGATTTCTTTTACCTTTAATTTGATTCCAAATAAGTTTGATTTCTTTCCTTAATTTTTTCCCATTTTCCAGGTAAGTCTATTTTTTACTTTTCTTCGCATTTTCCAGATAAGTTTGATTTCTTTTACCTTTAATTTGATTCCAAATAAGTTTGATTTCTTTCCTTAATTTTTTCCCATTTTCCAGGTAAGTCTATTTTTTACTTTTCTTCGCATTTTCGAGATAAATTTGATTTCTTTTACCTTTAATTTGATTCCAAATAAGTTTGATTTCTTTCCTTAATTTTTTCCCATTTTCCAGGTAAGTCTATTTTTTACTTTTCTATGTAATATGCATTTCTTCGTGTCATATTTTTATTGCAAATATCAAACATGCGTGGGAATATAAGCCTGACCGTGATTGTGGGTAGGCGATGCTTTAGAACTGTTGAATCCTTTCTCCGATTTTGATTTACGTTCCAGCTAACTATTCTATCAACTAAGTCCTTGCTTTCCATATCGTTAACTTCTATTCAATACTCAGTCAATTCTATGACATGTGAATCTAGTAGATATTAAGGGAGACTTTGATTTTTTTATTTTATCTTTGCCAAACTCTTAGCTGCCAAACTTCTTGCCTGAATGCATTTGACATTAAAGTTAGTATTAATGCATGATTTGGTGAATCTTGGTATCACTATTTTCTTTCATTGACTATCATGAAAGAAATAGAAATATCGGTTGAATTAATTTTTTATTTTGCATTTCCCAGCTTTGATTTTTTGATTTTATTTTATTTTTTTAATTTTGATTAAGATTGTTTCTATGTTATTTAAGAAAAAGAATTTCAATAAATTTTTGATGAGCTTAGGAAGGGGCATTATTTTCCAACACCAATTTTCCCTAATTAGATAGGTTTTCAAAGAAAAAAGTTACCCATAGGCCTAGTAAATGATGAGAATAAAGATGAATATATATATTTAAAAATATTTTCTACATAATGAGGATAGAAGGTCATTGTTTTACTATGTGTAGAAATAATTTGATGGATCATTAAACATGTAGGTTAGAGGGAAGGATAGGGTGAATACCAAGAGTCACTGAATAACCTATACTTCAACAAAATACTTAGGAAATTATAGATATAAGGTAAATAGTTCAAATCTATAGGTATTGGCATCTACCCATCTACTAAGGTTGAGGGAGTAAATTATATTTATGTTATACCCTTTATCAATAGATTGCATGCAGGGATGATTTTAAGAACTCCCCCCAAATTTATATGGTAAAAAAATTGGCCAATCTCCCCGATATATAGGAAAATTTGAAAGCGATTTTATCAATAATATAATATGTATATATAATTTTTTGGCGAATCTTTCATTTTATTATATGATATTGTAAAATCTTGGCGAATCTTTCACTAAATTATAAGATATTGTAAAATCTTGGCGAATATTTTACTGAATTATAAAATATTGTAAAAAGTTGACGAATATTTCACTAAATTATAAAATATTGTAAAAATTTGGCGAATATTTCACTGAATTATAAAATATTGTAAAAATTTGGCGAATCTTTCATTGATCTATAAAACACATTGAATGACAGTCTGCTTATTAATTATGAGTTCAAGGCTTCTTCAAATGTTGAGTTCAATTGCTCTATTTCAAGTTTTGGTCTCAATACCAAATGGTGGTGGCCTTAATGAAGCCTTGATATCCAAGCAAAGCCGAGTAGATCTTGGAGACATGTATTCTAAATGTGGGTGTTTGGAGGATGCACATAAAGTGTTTGGCCAAGTGCCAAAGCGAAATACAGCCTCATTGAATGCAATGCTTTCAAGATGTGCTCAACATGGACATGGCAGGGAGGAACATTATCAGAGGGGTTCTTCGGGTGGAGATTGTCATTCATAGCTCTGATGACGTTAGCATTGCATCTTCTTCTTACTTACAATTTTTTCCTCTACTACTTGAGTTTCTAGAATCTATTTGTAGTCCTCCCTGCAATTATTATAGATTTCTTCTTTTTCTTCTTTAATAGTCTTGGGAGATGACTTTTTTGAATTGCTTAAATCAACAAAGGAATTGCACCCACAGACTATCCTTCAATAGATTGTGTGGCTACCCTAGACTGTTTTTGATACTTCAAGGCAAGTTTGTACATAGGTTTTAAGCTAGGCATGTTCCTTAAGTATTTTTCTTGGCACATACTTTGAATAACATTATAGTGATTTTGTTGGCATCCTATAGTGTCGACTATTGGGGGCTATCTTATTGTTGTGTCATACTTTTGGACAATGTAACTTTTTTCCATCTAAATTCCTCAACACTAGTACCATATCTAAATGTTATACCATTTGTTGATACCATATCTAAATGTGTCTAGTAGTTGATTTTGATTGTAGATGTTGTATTTTTGTTGATATTGGTGTGTAGATGTTATTATAACCCATGTTAGAGCTTTTATTACAAATTGTTTTTTTCTATTGATTAGAGTTTCCATGACATGTGGGGACTTGGACCTTGACAAACCGATAAACTAATAGAATCAGACATTATGCATCATTTTGGCCTTCACTAGCCAATTATGCCCATGGAGGCTAGGAAAATTTTGAGCCAATTGGACTAGAGGAATGTTGGTCTCGTGCCAATAGGTCTCCTATGATCAATGCATAGGAAACTAGTGCATAGACCATTTTTCTCTTCGCTTAGCTATGTAGAGCTCATTTATTTTTCTGAATAACGATAAGTATTTACAAAGAAAATATACAACCAGCATAAACAAATCGAAAAAGTGAAGACAATTAATTCATGCAAATAAAAGGTAATAAAAACTTATTTTCTCGAACCCTAAATCAATGGAAATCAACTAAATCTAATATTGATTCAAGCTACAACAAAGGGTTAAATCAAGCATCAAATGAGAACTAGAAGCATTCAAGGGTCTAACACAATAATTAACCAAAATACATGCAAACTCCACAAATCGACAAAATGTTTCAAATAAAAGCAATAAACAAACCATAAAAATTTGCACAAAATATTTGAGATAAACACCAACATGGTTTCATGTACTTGAATGAGCTCATTCTTGCTTAGCGAAAGTGTAGTCAAATTAGTTATTTATCCTTCAATGTCAGGACACTATCTATGTGAAGAGATAGCTCCTAGGCCTAGCTTTGTCAAATTCCAGTGTCATTTCCTATCACATAAAAAAAGAGACAATGTAAAAGATAAATATAAAAACATCAACCTTAAAATAAACTGCATCAAGGAAATGTATGTCATATCATCAATGTTATAACAAAAAAGTACAATGTAGAATCTATTTTTAATTAAAATGCTAGCTCAAATTTACATATAATGATCACCCGCAAGGGTCCATGGAACACCTATACCAAAATAAGACTCAAGAGTCTCTCATGTGTATTGGATCATATACAATCTTAGGTGAAATCCATTTCCCAATTCACATTCTGGGACTGGTCCTCATTTTCGGCACTCTGAACATGACCTTCTTCGAATGAGCCGTCATTATGATCCTCAACAACATTATGTTCCATATCAAATTCATTAGATAAATTTTCCATATTGTTTTCTCCCCTTCTTTCACAATTTGATCGCCAGAGAGCTACTGCTCTTTCATATGGAAAATTGTCAACCTCATACTTTGTTACATATAATCTTAAGCATGTATCCACATTTTTATCAAGCTTATTCCTCAACTTTGACTTCAAAAATGTTAATGCACTAAACATTCTCTCATCCTCCACTGATCCCAAAATCATGGTTTGACATAAAGCTACTAATTTGAAATACTCTGACATATGTTGCAGTAGATATTCACTACCACTGAGTGTAGTCCACAATTTTGTAATTGCACCATATTCTAGAGCATTATCCAACTTAGAAAATTGCTCCCACATTGTATCAGCAAAGCATCGGGCTTGATCTTTCAATTTTTTTCCATCTAAAATACCTTGAATATGTTCTCCTTGTATCTCGGTCTCTCGACAAAAATGGCTTTGCAAAATCTTGATTTTAGCTATAAAGTCAACCTTTATAGTTTCTGAACATTGACGATGGTTCCAATATTGAGGGTATACCACAGACATGGCCTCCAACAATTCAACTCGAGGAAATCGTTCTCTTATCTCTGATGATAGTGATTTTGCAATTTCTATCAAGCTGCGCCTCACTGAAATCACAACATTGTCAAATTGTTCTCTTGACACAGGGCACTCTTTGGTGGTTCTTCCTATTTTGTCATTATAATAAAAAGGAACCATATACCCACGCACTGCCATACATAGAAACCCTTTTTCATCAAACTTCAATAAATTTTCATCATTTTCAATATTGATTATCTTAGCCCAATTTGTAAATGCTAGACCTGTAAAAGAATCTGCTCTCATATACAAATTATCTAATGCAAGGCATGCTAGTTTTCTAGCATTTGTGTATTCAGCAATATACATCGTGCGACTCTGAGACATCTTCATGAGGCTATTCATTTCATGAAGCAGAGGAAGAACTCCAGCCAATGTTAAATATGTCTCTATATCAGTTAATAGAAAGAGAAGAGTTTGAGCTTTTTCTACACTTAGGCGATGTTCATACATCACCCCTACCAAGGATGCATATTCATCGAATAGTCTTTGAGCTGGTCCCTTCAGTGAGATCCATCTTGTATCAACATCTTTTAATAGTTTGTTTCCATTTGTAACACCGTCAGCAAATTTTTTAAACTCTGAAAACCGTTTGGGACTCCGACAAAAGTATGCATGAACCTCACGTACAAGATATTCAACTTTTGAAACCAATGGAAAGTTGCTCACTATTTTAAATGCAAGATTCATTCTATGAGCCATACAATGAATACCAATCATATACGGTGAAGCTGAGAGTTGTAGTCTAGCACAAAGGCCGTTCCTTTGTCCCTGCATTACTGATGCCCCATCTACTCCAACGCATACCAACTTTTTTGCGATCATTGAATGATCCATACCACCAGTTTCTTTCAAAGTATTAATAACAAGTTCATAAATGTTTTCTGCTGTAGAACTTTTGCTCATTTTATGAATTCCAAGTAGATAGGAATTCCTGATATGGTAATTGACCGTATAAATGCTCATGCAAATCCATGCAGTATTATCAACAGCTGTAACTTCATCCAAGGACAGTGACAAAAATGTTGCATTCACAATCTTCTCTTTCATATCATCCTTTTCTACTTGAGCTAGATATTTTCCCCATTCCCAACCACTCGTTAAAGACCAATGAGAAGATGGAAAATTTGGCACTTGAATAAAAGATAGATATTTCATCATTTTTGGATAATCTGTCATAGGACGACCATTGGATAGGATGTGAAATACAGTGCTTAATTGTATCGACTTCGATAACAAGTTTTTTTCCATCATCTTTCCGAATTGAGAAGTGATGGTTCCTCCACTTTCATCTAGTTTTTTCTTATTTATTAAGTATTTATTGTATTCCTCTTCACATTGGAGATGTCGGCTATCAGATTTCCATCTAGCAGTAGATTTCTTCTCATCATTTCCAGTTTTGTTATCATACACCTTCCCAACATGCTTCTCTATTGTGTCCAGCTTCATTTGCAATTTCACTACCTTACCAAGTTTCCAACTACATGAAATGCATTTAACATCTCGTGAGGTCTCATTCTTATTTGTTGGAGGTATCGGTTCAATAAATGGGAATCTTGATACCCAATCAGATTGGAATTGTCTCCCGAAGTCCCATCGGCCTTTTTTCCTCTTCAGTGAATGGTCTATGTCACCTTGCAAGGAAAAATCTTCAACATTTGAGCTACCAATTTCTGATGAAAATGCATTTGCCTCACTTTGATCACTAGAGGAATGTATTCTACCATCCATTGTATGTTTTGCAGAGGCATCCTCCAAAGTGTTGACATCTCTCTCACCGATACCTTGCTCAAGAGAGCTTGAACCATGAATATGATGTGGATGATTGGATTGATGTTTTTGAAAATATGACATTACATCCTTTTTTCTTAATGTTTTATTTTTCTCTCCATGATCCATGTTTGACATCTTGTTTCTTACTTAATGTTCCACAATTGATATTCCAAATCAATATAGAAACCAGAAGGAGGCCTGCATGAGAAAAATGATATAAAATTAGTACAACTGCAATTCCCTACGAGGAGGTTGGTCCTCCACAATTGCACCAAAAATATACTAAGTGATTAACCTAGGGGCCACTAGAACAACAGGGAACAAACAACACACCACAATAAAAAATTTCCCAAGGTTGTGGTGGTGGGGATCCGTTGAGTAATTTTGTGAATGGATTCCATTATGTTCCTTGGTGGCTCCTTGAGTAAAGATTGTTAGAAGGAGACTAACTCTCTCTATATATCCTCATGTTTAACTAGCTTATTGACTTGGCTACTAAGAAGAGAACTAATATGATTATGATGTTAATATTGGATCATTGATCGATGAAATAATTTGGAATTTTTTTCTCCTTTCAACCATCTAATTTGGGATATATGCTTCCAAAGGGTTTCCTCTTGTCTCTGTCACATTTCTATTTGGGATTGGAAAGAGACATACAGTGAACAGCTTGGGTACTATTGATATCTAGTGAACAGCTTTTCCTAATAAAATTCTATAAATTTGATGCATGTATTATGAATAAGGAAAAAGGGACATTACCTGTAGGCATACTACATTGATTCACGTTAGGGCCTACAAAGGTATTGAAACCAGTAGAAGCTGATGTGGATGGTGCAGTCATGGTGCTCATGACTAGCATGGTTGCAGAAGCACTTGGTCCTACAACAGGTGTGGAAATCCAAGTACTAGGTATCTGATATAACGGTTGAGAAGCAGGAGGTGGTGCAAAGTTGGCTGTACTGCTAGGTCCAACAGTAGGTGTAGGAATAGATGCCATCGTTGTTGAACTTGGCATACGTAATGTACCAGTATTGAAACTGAAAGACGGAGTGGTTCCTCACCCCCTTAAGCCTCACTTTCCCAGGACTTCTAGCCACCTCAACCTACTGTAGATGCCATGTTGAAAACTAGACAGGCCAAGATTCAAACCCATGACGTATTCTTGGATGATGCGCTGCCTTATCATTTGATCTACATGACCCTTCATCATGGACACCCTCAACAGTTTGTTCTAAAGATGAGGATTGCTACCTCCAGGCTCCAACACCCCCCTTAAGTGCACAATTTGGCTTGGGTTTTCCAGCCATATAAGCCTACTTGGGTATGTTGCCACTTTGAAAACTGGGCAAGTTATGAATCAAACTCAAGAACTACCCTTGTCGACAAACTCCCGCTCTGAACCCTCCCCTCTCCCACTAAGCTACACTTTGGCTTAGGCTTTCTAGCCACCTCGACCTACTTGGCTTTGATACCATGTTGAAAACTGGATAGGCTAGGAGTCAATCCCATGACCTACCCTCAACTGACCATTGAGCTACATGCCCCTTCATGGTGGGCACCATTACTGGTTCGAAACACAAGATGTTCTACTTGACACATCCCTCTAGATAGTCCAAATGGTATGAGTCAATCGGGGGATTCCACCCCTTGTTGGATTGGATATGAGTGTTTTCTAACAGGAACGATTTTACACCATCTGTGGGAAATGACAACTCATTCATGCCCCTTCATGTGAATACTTTGTTGTCGCTGAATACGGGGTGTCGCTGATCTGTGGTACCTAGTAGTGGTTCCTCAGGAACCTCTATTTCAAGGTTTTCTGTTGCAAGAATTTCTTCAGGAAATTCTGTTTCAGGAGTAGTTTCTGAAGAAATACCGGGGTTTACCCGCTATCGTCTAGCTGGCTGTAAAGGTTCTAAGTGGTGGAAGGTTTTGAAACCTCCTCGATCTACGAAGCTCTTGATTCTCCATGATTATAAATATAAAATAACAGACTAAAACCTGGTGGCCACTACAACTAGGGGGAAAATAGCACGCCAACTAAAAAGTCCTAACTATACAAACCAGGCAAACAAAGATGCCTTACGGAGAAGAGTCTGGGATGATGAGGGCCCAGAACAGATCAACGAAGGAAGAAAGACAGTTACCCGGGGTCCACAATACAATGACTAAGGGTGCAAGCGCTGGAATCACCCAACCGCCCTCCCAAAGACCTGCAAGGGATTTCCTCCCACGTCTGTCTTAGGTACAACAGATATACCCTCTGCTGTCACCTATGTATGAACCTAGAGTCAGATACTAAGGATACCACAACACCGAAAAATCCTGGGGGAACAGTCACCGGTCGAATCAGAAAGCGTGGGCAGGGTAGCTAAGCCCGAAACTCGAAAGAGTCCCCAATACGCAATCCAATCCTGGCGTATGCTCGAACAGAAAGTAGGAGGAGTATTCCCAACAATCTGATCTCGCAATGACCTACTGCATAGATCCTAGGCAAGTTTTGAGTGAAATGGGTTTACCTGTGATAGTCTCTCTACGATTTTTGCGTAATGTGTGATCTTGAGTGGTTTAAGGTGATTTAAACTCAAGATCCTAACCAAAACTAGTTGGTGTAGTGTACCCTAAAAAAGAAAAATGTTTCTATTTCATTTTATTAAAAAGTTTTTAGGGATGTTATTACTCAAAAAGGGTAGTGCTTTTGTGTGGCGTGGTTGCAACAAGGAAACAAAAGTGCCATAAAATCAAAACTTTCTACAACAAAGCTCTTTTTCATTTTTTCAATCATTTCTTTCCAAAACTGAAAATCTGAGTAAATCTACTTTAAAAAAAAAAATTGTTTTCTTTTTTGGAATTGTACGAAATATCCTATGGTATCTTGTAACAAGAAAAATAGCTGAACTAAATGCTAGGAATGAAATTATTCTAATATGCATTTACTGGAAAGAATAAAAGAACAATCAACTAAATTATGATTCTAAGCAAAGAAGCATCAGAAGCATTGAGGAAACTGCTCCCCGAGTACGCAAAAGGCGATCTAGCATCTTTATGTTCGTGGCCTGATCAAATGCTAATCCGATCTAGGATGACACCATGATGGGAGAAGCTTGGTCTCAAAGATGTAACATACTGGAGATAGATGCAATGTTAATGAGGCTATCCTACGAAAGCAAGAAGCCAAACAAAATGCTGCTACACCACAGGTTTAGTGATTGAATTCTTAGTAACTTTCATACAGGAACAGATACACCAACAAATCAAGATGTCTTTTGCCACATCTATGAGAAGGAAGTAAATAAAATTTAGAAGCTCACAAATGGAGGAAAGACAAATGCATGAAATGTGGAGAGAAATGAGATCCAAGATGTAGATGTAATGGATGAGAATAATTTATTTTCATAAAGTGTGAGGTAAAGAAAGAATAAGATTTGGATATTGAAATTGAAGACACAAATGAATAAGAGTTATGCAACCAAGAATAAGATTTAGATATTGAAATTGAAGACAAATGAAAAAGAGTTATGCAACCATCAAAGTGTTACTTTGGAATCAAAATATAAAAAAACACCAAGAATGTCATTAGTAGGCATAAATAATATTGCCCAAAAACAAACATGAAAATAAAGGGGCATAAGAAAAAAAAACGTTACGGTTCTGATAGATTTAGGGAGTATATACACTTATCAACATCAAAGTTGCAAGGAGATCAAATATTTTTGTATATCAAGTCCCATGCATAAGGTAATGGTAATGGTTACATATGATAAAATGATTGAGATTACATATGATAAAATGATTGAGGGCATGATAAAATGATACAAAGCAAAGCTACAAATACAAGATAATAAATTATAATCTAAATTCTACGTCGTACCCTTGGGGTATATGTAGTGTTAGGGGTTTAATGGCTACAAATAGTGGGCACCTATGGCAAAAACCACTCATTTTTTATATTAAATTCAAATGGGAAGGGGAATATAAGTCGTACCACCTCCTAACCAAATTATATCTTCGCACCAAATGGAGAAATTAATTCATAAGGGAGCACTTACATATGTGGCATAATCTTATTAAGTGAAGATCATGGTAAGTTATTTGTTAAGAAGAATTTAACATATGATTAAAAGTAAAACTAGACTCAACATTTATATTATATCTTCGCACCAAATGGAGAAATTAATTCATAAGGGAGCACTTACATATGTGGCATAATTTTATTAAGTGAAGATCATGGTAAGTTATTTGTTAAGGGGAATTTAACATATGATTAAAGTAAAACTAGACTCAACATTGATTGATTATATAAAGTCATATAGGTATCCACATCATCATAAAATGAGTTAGAGAAGGCTCCATGTCAAACCTGGAAAATATGCCACTTTCAAGGAGAGTGCATCCGGTTAGGTGTAAATAAATAGGTTTCAAGGAATAAAACAAAATTTAAATATGGTGTAAGTGAGACAAAAAAAACATCTCAAAAACCTAGATTAAAAAGGCTCCAGGTTCAAAAATACGAGAGCTAAATAATGTATAATCATTAAGGAAAACATACCACTCTAAGCCATAAGACAATCCTATCTTATATTAGAAAGGTTCCTCGAGGAATTGCACATTGGTTCTAACATAGAAACATACCATAAGTCAGACAATTTCCAAAGATAACAACTTACCATTAACACCAATGAAGTGAAGTATAAAAATAATATAAAAGGATCAAATAAGGGGAGTTAGTCTAGGTTAAAAATAACAACAAGGATAGCCACGTGGTGCCAAGCCTTGACAAATCAAACTATTTGAATCGCTTGAAATTTAGCATTGAAAATGTATGCCATGCCAGTCCTCCAAAATATAACCCCCTTTTTACTAAAAATATTCCCCACCTTATGTAACATCTCCTAAAATACCAAAGATAATTTTTTTTTTTTTTCTTCTTGTTCTATCTCTTGATTTTATAACATGTCTCTTTTCGTTTTCTGTAATTGAAAGATTCATTAGTAACAAACACTTAAACTACACAAAAAGAGTCTTGTATGCCGATCGTACTTAACTGCTTATCCTTGCAATTCTTCCTACTGAAATAGAGGGGTATTTTTATGGTTGACATGCCGCTTACTTAGCTTATGGCTAACCACGCTTTGTGTTTGCTTTTACAGATGCACCTATACTAAAGAGATTTCCTTCATTTTGCTAAGGAATGAGTCATCCATTAAATGAGACTCATCCTGCATGTTTACCTACAGCAAAAGTGGGCCTCCAACTCCTTGTTTACCGCATATGTGGGTATGGTTTATGAATTCAATGAGTTCCATTGCTCTGAATCATTTCAGGGTTATAAGGTATAAAAAAATTGATTCAAGGTGTAAAACAATATCATCCTGTAGCATGTTCCAAGGGAGTTAAAATACTCTAGGAGGTCGAATGTACTAAAGATTTTCAAACGAGCAAATTCTAAAAGGGTAACTTGGTATACCCTAAAGTCTTTAAACTTGGCTTGACATCTCCGAGATGCTAGACAATCGTTGGAGTAACTCATCTACAAGGGATAACATATATTTGGTAAGGAAAGATATTTTGATCTAACCTTGATGAAGTCTATCCTTCGTAATATGCTATGTAGAGACGTGACCGTGAACTATACTATGGTCATTCCATAAGATATTTGGCTATAGCTAAAACAGACTGAAGCATACGTTGGGATTGGACAATTTCAGTAGCGGTACACAGGTATTTAAATCTGTCATAAACACAACGACAGTCCACAGTTCCAGATGCAGATTTTGATATCTACCAGCAACTCAGCACGGTGCTGAGACATGTGACTCTATTAAATGCTTAAAATGAGAAGATGCCACTTGCCTTTCGTATTCAGTCTCGGGTCCAGTTCCCTGAGAAGTCTAGACATACGTGGAATAAAACTCGATCTCAATCGGCATAAGTCCTTGTCTCTTCCAATATTGGGATGAGGCACCGTTTAATATGAGCCCAGGTGACTGAGGCGTTAGGTACGAGTTTTCTTTTTGCAGGGAAATAGAACCCTAGCCTTCACTTGATGATTCAAACAGAATGAAACCCTCGTCGCTGAGGAGAACAATGAATGAAATCTCGCGTTGATGACCGATGGAGCCAAGAACATCAGTTTGGTCTCGCAGGTAACAGTCCTCAATAGCAAAACACTGTATAATTTAAGATTTTCACAAGATACCCTAATTTCGGTTACTAATCTCTTGTTGTAACAGTGGCAGGGTTTGTCAAGCCAACCGGGTGCTGGACGCTCTTTTTCTTTTGGGTCTATCCTTTCCGGTAAGCAGGCATTACTCCAAAAACTCCGTCATTGCAAGGGAGAATTTTTACACCACAGACTTCCTCGGCTTAGTAGAATCCGGATTAGTGATAGATATTTTTGCTGAAATATGACATTCGTCATTGTTTTTGAGCCTTCATGGCAGTAACTTATGTAATAACTATTATATGAAAAGATTACTGTTTTAACAAAAAGCTTTCGCTTGATCGTTGTACTGGAACTCTTTATTTCTCTTAAATGATTGTAAAGAGTCTTTAAAATAATTCTATCACTGTTAGTAGCATCGGTTTCTGATAAATTTGAAAGCTCTTGTCTACGGATTTGGCTGTAATGCCAGGAATAAAAATTAAATGTTTTCTGTCTATCTGTTTATTGTTTTGAAATGAAATGATCTGCTAGAGTTCCAACTGGATCTCGTTTTTCATTTATAGTTACAGCGAATATATATAATTTAAGAAGGGTTTGGTCACCTCTACTGACATAATTGAAAAATCACATTTTAAAAACCCAATAAAATTTGTGATCTTCGATAACTCCAAACCAGTCAGACGTGGGTGCCCAGGGTCGAACCCTACCGTGTCGTGATGCGCTTTAGTACAGCCGTGGCTGAAATGAGTGGGTCAAAATGGGTACTGAGACAGATAAATTTAACCTTCACATCGGCTACTTAAAATACAATCTCAATGCTATCAATTACTGGCCAGGGTTGCCATTTCCCAATTCTTGAATTTGTTTAAATAGGTAGCAACTATATGCACCAGTATTTCTTTTTAGGAATTGCCGCTGCCAAACTCAAGTTTAGAGCCCAGTCTGAAGATCGTGGCTTAAAAGTTTACACAGGAAACCAATATTTTTGCGAGGTAGCCAACGTATATTGTCCCAAAAAAATAACTAGTCCTAAGCTACCCCGGAAACGCGTCTATGCATGAACTAGCAATGTAGTCTAATTATTTATCTATTTTTCTCTTTTTCCTTGACAGAGGATTGTATATATATATAAAATTGATTCCCACCAGATTTGTTTAACTACTTGGCCGTAACTAACCATGTAGCGTTTAACAATAGGGATTACACTAACAGAGTATTCCAGATCTGAACAATTTTTAGATCTTATGCTATCATACAGAGGTCCTTTTTGTCCTCGCAGAGATAAATAAAAAGTCGATCTTAGGGTTCCCTACCTTTCAAAGCTTGGGCACTAATCCCAGCCCTCAAGGATTTTCCATAGCAGAAGGAATATCATTACTAGATCGATTTTAATATAAAACAGTACACCTAATTTAACCTTTGAGCATAAATTTTTCTGAATAACATTCATCATATTTTGTTACGCCGATTGAACTTAACAGTCTACAGTTATTTAACCTATGTTAAAGAATAACTCAGATGAAAGAAATAAAATGGTAATCCCCACGGAAGTAAACTATTTCTGTTCAGAACTAACATCTTGACAGTATTGTAACGAACATTTTTCCTTATACATAACCTCATGAGTTCATAAAATCTAGAAGGAAAATAACAAAAAGGTACTGAAATTTAAAAATCAGAATCAGAAAAACCTGAGACTGATAACCCGAATGAAGCCAGAACAGCCACGTTCCACCCAACCGTAGATCAGGTACAAACACCAGGTCTGCCCGTAATCACCCCCGAGCCAGATGCATGCATGAAGAGTGTGGACAGTTAACCTCGAAAACTCAGTCACAATTTCGGAACCCCTTGCCTAACACAGAGTGCTCACACAGCAAATATGATCCTCTCCGCATACTAAGCAGCGTCCTGCCTCCCACATATGCCCTTCCTTTATAGTTTTGCCTAGGTCTTACCATTAGCATCCAATTCCTCATGGAATTTTCGCAGCTAAGTAAATCCCTGATTTTCAGGGTGTGTCTAGTGTCTTAAATACACTTCTGACACTTGTTCTGGTTTCCCAGAGGCTAACTCTAACTTGTCCCCCACTTCTCCATGCATGATCTCCTCATTTAACTTGGCTGTTCCTACTCATTCTTTTATTAATATAAACAAAATTGTTTGTTCACAATAGTCCTCCTAGGACTTAAGTCAGCCGATTTCTCATCTGGCTTTCTCATTGCATAATCTCAAAATTATTAAAGATAACTTTAAAATAAATCAAACATAATGTTTTTCATGATTGGAGAGGGATGTCACATCCTCGCCCCCTTATTGTGAACACTGTCCTCAGCGTTCTAGTCTTCCTCCATGGGTTCTGGGAATAGATTCGGGTACTTTTCTAGTATATCGCTTTCCAATTCCCAGGTTGCCTCCTCAGGATTAAAGTGCTTCCATTGCACCTTTACCTGAGCGATAGCTCGGTTCCGAAGTACTGTTTCTTTCCTGTCCAGAATGCGTAAAGGTTCCACTTGAAATTCTCCTTCTGGAGCCTCCTGTATCAAGTTCCAATCAATAATATGAGTGGGGTCATAAATATATTTCTTCAGTAACGAAATGTGAAAAATATTATGAATCTTTAAGTGTGCTGGTAATTCCAGTTTATAAGCTACGGGTCCAATTCTTTCCAGTATTTGGAAAGGCCCGCAGAATCGCGGTGCCAGTTTAGTACAACTCCCTAGCCGGAGTGAACTTTTCTTTGGTTTAACCTGCAAGTACACATGGTCTCCAACTGAAAATTCCTTATCCCGTCTTTTTAGATCAGCATAGCTCTTTTGGCGGTCCTGGGCCACCTTTAAATTCTTCTGTACCTTTTGGACGGTTTGTTCCATGACTTTCAGCAAATCTGGTCCTATCAATAAACGATCGACCGGACTATCCCAGCTAATTGGGGTAGTGCATTTCTTTCCATAAAGGATTTCGAATGGGCTCATTTTTTATGACGCCTGATACCCGTTGTTGTAGGCGAACTCTACCAGATGTAAATAGTCTTCCCATTTGGTAGGTCTCTCCATAACGTACATTCTCAGCATATCTTCAATGATCTGATTTGTACGTTCAGTCTGTCCATCCGTTTCAGGGTGATAACTCGTGCTGAAATTAATTCTTGTTTCCAAACCTGCAAATAACGATTTCCAGAATTTGGAGGTAAATTTTACATCCCTATCTGAAATTACCATTTTCGGTACTCCGTGTAATCTGAATATTTCTTTTAGAAATATTCCTGCAATATCTGCTGCCTTGTAGGTGGTTTTTACCGGAATGAAATGTGCAGATTTGCTAAATTTGTCAATCACCACCATTATAGAGTCATGTTGCCGTTGGGTTCTTGGCAAGCCTGTGATAAAATCTAGTGAAATCACTTCCCATTTCCATTCAGGAATTGGTAACGGTTGTAATAAACCAGCAGGATGTCTATGGTCAGCCTTCACCTGTTGACATTCCAAGCATTTAGATAAATAATCAGCAAGATCAGTTTTTAATTTAGGCCAAAAGAACTGTTTTCTAAGGGCTGTTATCATTTTTTGATAACCTGGATGACCTGCAAAAGGGGGTTTGTGCATCTCATTTAAAATAAACAGTTTAAATTCTGCAACATTAGGTATGTACAGCCTATTTTTGAACCAAATCAGACCTTTCTGATCCATTTTGAAATCTGTCCCGTTCATGTTTTTCTCATTTTGTTGTAATTTACCTTGCAGATTTATGTAATCTGCATCCTGTTTGCTTGCCACTAATACTTTCTCCATGAGATTACTTTCTGGTTGACTCATTATTATCTCGTACACCTCGTGGGTCCTTCGACTTAGTGCATCTGCTACTGTATTTTCCTTACCTTTTATGTGTTTTACATCAAAGTCGAATTCACTTAAAAAGGCCATGCATCTTGCTTGTCTGGCATTGAGTCCTGGTTGGTTGAATAGATTCTTGACGCAAGTGTTATCGGTTAATAACAAGAAATTTTTTCCCAGCAGGTAGTGACGCCACATTTTCAGTGTGTGTACTACTGCCGTTAATTCCAAATCATGAACCACGTAGTTGCGTTCATGTTCCTTTAGTTTCCGTGATTCATAACACACTACATGTTCGTCCTGGGACAGTACACCTCCTATTCCTTCTTTGCTAGCGTCCGTACAGACCGTGTACCCTTTACATGGGTCTGCTACTTTTAGAACAGGTGCCTTGGTCAGTAAATCTTTAAGTCGTTCAAAACTTTCTTGACACTTGCTGGACCAAACAAACTTTATCCCCTTTTTCTGTAGGGAGGTAATGGAATAGGCGATCTTTGAGAATCCCTCAATGAATCTCCGATAATAGCCGGTGAGTCCCATGAAAGATCTAATATCCGTCACATCTTTCGGTACCGGCCAATCTGCTATGGCTTTTATTTTCTGTGGGTCTACGGAAATTCCTTCCGCATAAATAATATGGCCTAGGTACTGGATTTCTTTTTTAAAGAACTCACATTTTTCCAACTTTGCATATAACTGGTGGTCCCTCAAAGTTTGCAATACGATTCTTATATGCTGCTCATGTTCTTCCTCCGACTTAGAGTATATTAGGATATCGTCAATAAAGATAAGCACAAACTGGTCTAAGTATTTGTTGAAGATACCATTCATTAAACACATGAATGTGGCAGGGGCGTTGGTTAGCCCAAAAGGGATTACTACAAATTCATAATGTCCGTATCGAGTACGGAATGCGGTTTTGCTTATGTCTTCATTTTTAATACGAACCTGATGGTACCCAGATCGAAGATCTAGTTTGGAAAAGACTCTGGCTCCCCCTACTTGGTCGAACAAATCATTAATACGTGGTAAGGGGTATTTATTCTTAACAGTTACCTTATTCAGTTGTCTATAGTCAATACATAGTTTTAGGGTCCCATCTTTTTCTTGACAAACAGGACCGGTGCACCCCAAGGCGAAACACTAGGTCTTATATACCCTTTGTCTAGTAACTCTTGAATCTGAATCTTTAATTCCGTCAGTTCTAGGATACTCATCCTATAAGGTACTTTTGACACTGGTGCAGATCCTGGTAAAAGTTCAATAGAGAAATCTATTTCCCGTTGAGGGGGAAACCCCGGTATTTCCTCTGGGAATACGTCTAGGAATTCACCTAGGACAGGATGCTCTGCTATAGAAGTCTGACTTTCGTTGAGAAGTAAATCAGATACTCTTACAGCGTAAATCTTGCATCCTTTTCTCATGCATTTCTTTAGCTGCATAGCAGAAATCTGCCTAACAGAGATAGGTTTCTGTTTTCCAATCACTGTTCTTAGAGTTTGATCTTCCGCAATATATGTAAAGTTTTTGGTAAAGCAGTTCAGTACTACTTTATTTTTTTCAAGCCAGTCCATACCTATTATCATGTCGTAAGATCCTAAGGGCAACACATTTAGATTAATCTTTGTTTTGTGGTCCTGTATTTGAAGTTCACAATCAGATATATATTCAGTAACCTTCCTCTTTACTCCTGTAGCTAACTGAACTAACCAAGGTTTTGGGTGCTTTACCTTGGTGAGTTGGCAGTGCTCCATCATCTTGGGAGTGATGTAGCTTAAGGTTGCCCCAGGGTCAATTAAAATAGAACAAATATGGTCAGAAATTTTACCTTCAATCTCCACAATGGCAGATTGATGATCTGCCTGTCGGTCCTCCAAGGCTGCATTAATTCGGTGATAACATTTCCCAACGTCTCCCACCGTGGATGCTTCTTGCATATTATGCAGTACTTTGTTTGTTTCATTGTATCGGGGACAATTCCTGCGTAAATGGGCTTCACCACATTCCCAGCATTTCAGGGGTTCCTTAGGAATGCCGATACTTCCTTTTTTGTCCATGTTAGGGGTTTTAAAAGTTTTCTGTTGTAACTGTTCGTTCTTAGGAAATGAATTTCCTTGGAAGTTTTTGGGCATGTTCCTGAAGGGCGGGGGTTTGTAACCTTTCTTCCGCTGGTTAAACGTTTCCTGTTTCTTGTCCTTCCATGACTTAGTAATATCATTCCTTTGTTTGTATTGTTCAAAACATAGTCTGGCCTTTCTTAGTGCTTCGTCTAAAGTTCTTGGATTGTCGAACTCAATTCGATCCTTATAGGACTGTGGCAGACAGCTTAAGAACCGCTGTACCTTCAATTTCTCTTCCTTGATATATGGAACGAACCGTAACAAGTCTAGGAATTTATTGATAAGATCTTCCATTGTCATTTGTCCCAGCTTCAATTCATAGAATTCCTTAGTTTTTCTTTCATAATAACTTTCTGATAAGTACTGTTTTTTGAAATATTTCTTGAATTCTGCCCATTCAAGATTCTTTTCTTTCAGTCCCTGGGAAATCTTCAAGTCTTGCCACCATATGCTGGCCTTTCCCTTCAGATTATACACAGCCATTCTGACTTTCATATTGCTGGAGTAGTTGTAGATCTGAAAGTACTTCTTTATGTCGAGCAGCCATGCTTCCGCCTCTTCGCCAGTTTTTGATTCTCCATCGAAGCTGGTAGGTTTTATTTTTTTGAATTCACCCTCCAGGTGGTCAACTTTTCTCTTTCCCATGGTCTTGTCTTGATGCTCAGATTTCTGGGTCTCGTTGGAAGAGTTCCCCTTTTTCTCAGCATTTTCGTCAGTCTCCTCTTTCCTCTTGGTATCTTCTTTCTGTTTTTCGCCATTATTCCTTTCGTGAAGACTCTGCAGTAAAATTTCATTGATTTCTTGTTGTTTTTCCTGAGCCTTCTTTAGTTGCTCATTGTCTGCTTTGAAGCTCTGGATCTCTACGATCAAGCTTCTCATGGTTTCTAGTACCTGACTTGCTTCAGAATGCTCTTCTGTTCGTGCCTGTTCATTTCCCTCAGGCTGTTCTCCATGCTCCTCGTACGAAGACATCTGAAATCAAACTGATATATGCATACAACATCCAATTCGTATTATAAATTTTATTTCCTGTGCAACAAAAGTTAGGTGGTTCCAAGGCAATAGGTTTGAACCTCGCTCTGATACCATATGTAACATCTCCTAAAATACCAAAGATAAATTTATTTTTTTTTCTTCTTGTTCTATCTCTTGATTTTATAACATGTCTCTTTTCGTTTTCTGTAATTGAAAGATTCATTAGTAACAAACACTTAAACTACACAAAAAGAGTCTTGTATGCCGATCGTACTTAACTGCTTATCCTTGCAATTCTTCCTACTGAAATAGAGGGGTATTTTTATGGTTGACATGCCGCTTACTTAGCTTATGGCTAACCACGCTTTGTGTTTGCTTTTACAGATGCACCTATACTAAAGAGATTTCCTTCATTTTGCTAAGGAATGAGTCATCCATTAAATGAGACTCATCCTGCATGTTTACCTACAGCAAAAGTGGGCCTCCAACTCCTTGTTTACCGCATATGTGGGTATGGTTTATGAATTCAATGAGTTCCATTGCTCTGAATCATTTCAGGGTTATAAGGTATAAAAAAATTGATTCAAGGTGTAAAACAATATCATCCTGTAGCATGTTCCAAGGGAGTTAAAATACTCTAGGAGGTCGAATGTACTAAAGATTTTCAAACGAGCAAATTCTAAAAGGGTAACTTGGTATACCCTAAAGTCTTTAAACTTGGCTTGACATCTCCGAGATGCTAGACAATCGTTGGAGTAACTCATCTACAAGGGATAACATATATTTGGTAAGGAAAGATATTTTGATCTAACCTTGATGAAGTCTATCCTTCGTAATATGCTATGTAGAGACGTGACCGTGAACTATACTATGGTCATTCCATAAGATATTTGGCTATAGCTAAAACAGACTGAAGCATACGTTGGGATTGGACAATTTCAGTAGCGGTACACAGGTATTTAAATCTATCATAAACACAACGACAGTCCACAGTTCCAGATGCAGATTTTGATATCTACCAGCAACTCAGCACGGTGCTGAGACATGTGACTCTATTAAATGCTTAAAATGAGAAGATGCCACTTGCCTTCCGTATTCAGTCTCGGGTCCAGTTCCCTGAGAAGTCTAGACATACGTGGAATAAAACTCGATCTCAATCGGCATAAGTCCTTGTCTCTTCCAATATTGGGATGAGGCACCGTTTAATATGAGCCCAGGTGACTGAGGCGTTAGGTACGAGTTTTCTTTTTGCAGGGAAATAGAACCCTAGCCTTCACTTGATGATTCAAACAGAATGAAACCCTCGTCGCTGAGGAGAACAATGAATGAAATCTCACGTTGATGACCAATGGAGCCAAGAACATCAGTTTGGTCTCGCAGGTAACAGTCCTCAATAGCAAAACACTGTATAATTTAAGATTTTCACAAGATACCCTAATTTCGGTTACTAATCTCTTGTTGTAACAGTGGCAAGGTTTGTCAAGCCAACCGGGTGCTGGACGCTCTTTTTCTTTTGGGTCTATCCTTTCCGGTAAGCAGGCATTGCTCCAAAAACTCCGTCATTGCAAGGGAGAATTTTTACACCACAGACTTCCTCGGCTTAGTAGAATCCGGATTAGTGATAGATATTTTTGCTGAAATATGACATTCGTCATTGTTTTTGAGCCTTCATGGCAGTAACTTATGTAATAACTATTATATGAAAAGATTACTGTTTTAACGAAAAGCTTTCGCTTGATCGCTGTACTGGAACTCTTTATTTCTCTTAAATGATTGTAAAGAGTCTTTAAAATAATTCTATCACTGTTAGTAGCATCGGTTTCTGATAAATTTGAAAGCTCTTGTCTACGGATTTGGCTGTAATGCCAGGAATAAAAATTAAATGTTTTCTGTCTATCTGTTTATTGTTTTGAAATGAAATGATCTGCTAGAGTTCCAACTGGATCTCGTTTTTCATTTATAGTTACAGCGAATATATATAATTTAAGAAGGGTTTGGTCACCTCTACTGACATAATTGAAAAATCACATTTTAAAAACCCAATAAAATTTGTGATCTTCGATAACTCCAAACCAGTCAGACGTGGGTGCCCAGGGTCGAACCCTACCGTGTCGTGATGCGCTTTAGTACAGCCGTGGCTGAAATGAGTGGGTCAAAATGGGTACTGAGACAGATAAATTTAACCTTCACATCGGCTACTTAAAATACAATCTCAATGCTATCAATTACTGGCCAGGGTTGCCATTTCCCAATTCTTGAATTTGTTTAAATAGGTAGCAACTATATGCACCAGTATTTCTTTTTAGGAATTGCCGCTACCAAACTCAAGTTTAGAGCCCAGTCTGAAGATCGTGGCTTAAAAGTTTACACAGGAAACCAATATTTTTGCGAGGTAGCCAACGTATATTGTCCCAAAAAAATAACTAGTCCTAAGCTACCCCGGAAACGCGTCTATGCATGAACTAGCAATGTAGTCTAATTATTTATCTATTTTTCTCTTTTTCCTTGACAGAGGATTGTATATATATATAAAATTGATTCCCAACATATTTGTTTAACTACTTGGCCGTAACTAACCATGTAGCGTTTAACAATAGGGATTACACTAACAGAGTATTCCAGATCTGAACAATTTTTAGATCTTATGCTATCATACAGAGGTCCTTTTTGTCCTCGCAGAGATAAATAAAAAGTCGATCTTAGGGTTCCCTACCTTTCAAAGCTTGGGCACTAATCCCAGCCCTCAAGGATTTTCCATAGCAGAAGGAATATCATTACTAGATCGATTTTAATATAAAACAGTACACCTAATTTAACCTTTGAGCATAAATTTTTCTGAATAACATTCATCATATTTTGTTACGCCGATTGAACTTAACAGTCTACAGTTATTTAACCTATGTTAAAGAATAACTCAGATGAAAGAAATAAAACGGTAATCCCCACGGAAGTAAACTATTTCTGTTCAGAACTAACATCTTGACAGTATTGTAACGAACATTTTTCCTTATACATAACCTCATGAGTTCATAAAATCTAGAAGGAAAATAACAAAAAGGTACTGAAATTTAAAAATCAGAATCAGAAAAACTTGAGACTGATAACCCGAATGAAGCCGGAATGAAGCCGGAACAGCCACGTTCCACCCAACCGTAGATCAGGTACAAACACCAGGTCTGCCCGTAATCACCCCCGAGCCAGATGCATGCATGAAGAGTGTGGACAGTTAACCTCGAAAACTCAGTCACAATTTCGGAACCCCTTGCCTAACACAGAGTGCTCACACAGCAAATATGATCCTCTCCGCATACTAAGCAGCGTCCTGCCTCCCACATATGCCCTTCCTTTATAGTTTTGCCTAGGTCTTACCATTAGCATCCAATTCCTCATGGAATTTTCGCAGCTAAGTAAATCCCTGATTTTCAGGGTGTGTCTAGTGTCTTAAATACACTTCTGACACTTGTTCTGGTTTCCCAGAGGCTAACTCTAACTTGTCCCCCACTTCTCCATGCATGATCTCCTCATTTAACTTGGTTGTTCCTACTCATTCTTTTATTAATATAAACAAAATTGTTTGTTCACAATAGTCCTCCTAGGACTTAAGTCAGCCGATTTCTCATCTGGCTTTCTCATTGCATAATCTCAAAATTATTAAAGATAACTTTAAAATAAATCAAACATAATGTTTTTCATCATTGGAGAGGGATGTCACACCTTATGCATACTATTGTTGAATTCTTGGTAGTCTAAGTGAAGCCCAGGAACAGATAAGAGATACCTCATACCAATAAGAGGGCTAGATACAGGGCAACTAAAAGAACTGTTCACACCTATTTACAAAACCTTAACTTCTGTGGAACCTTATCTTGGTGAAAGCACACTCTACATATATAACTCGATCTGGATTAAATTCTTCCCCATTACAGTATTGATTCATGTTAACTACATGTTTGTTCTACCTGGCACGTTATTGATAGCCACTAATATTTTCCATGAGGAGGCTAGGACGTGTAGACAATTATGGCAGAGATTCATGTTATGAAAAATATTATATTACTCAGTATGAGTTGAAGCATACAAGATAATGGATGACACCATGATGGGAGAAGCTTGGTCTCAAAGATGTAACATACTGGAGATAGATGCAATGTTAATGAGGCTATCCTACGAAAGCAAGAAGCCAAACAAAATGCTGATACACCATCCGGGCTTCCCCTTGTAATTTCGCATGGGGCGTATGGATTACCAGAAATAAGATCATATTTCAAGATTGCAGGATTCTGAAGGAGACTGTAGTGGCACAAGCTGTGGCTGTTATCCAACACTACAAGACACCTGTCAAAGAGATTAGAACTCGACCTGTGAGTGAGGAAATTATCGATAAAACCATGCCGTGGGCATATTTTGATGGTGCTTCTCTTGACCATCGATCGGAGTGTGGTGGGGGTGGAGTCCTTTTCAAAACCGAGTCTCATTTCTTTCATATCATGGCTGGTTTGGGGAGGGGATCTAACAACTATGCTGAACTTATGTCTCTTAGGCTGCTGCTGTTATTTGCACTTGAACAAGGATGTCTATCTCTTCAAATATTTGGCGACTCCAGGATAGTTATTGACTGGGCAAAGGAGATTACTCATTGTCATGTGATGGTACTCATACCTATACTGGAGGAGGTAATACGGTTAAAACAGTCATTTAATCATATTACATTTACACTTGTCTACAGGGAGAGGAATGGGATGGCCGATCAGATTTCCAAAGAAGCGACGCAGCAACATTTAGCACTTGGCACTTGGAGGATTACTATTCACTCTATTGGGGGCACCTACAGTTATTACCACAGACCATTTCATGAAGCTATAGAGGCACGGAATTGAGCAATAGCTCAGATTTTGATGACCAGGGATGGACTTCTATTTTAATTTCTGTAACAGTTTTTGTTTAGTTGTATGGATATATGCCGGCTGTAGATAGCAGCTATGTGATGGTCTGATACAGTAGTCTATCTGTAATCGGATAAATGCAGATGTTCAAATGCCCCCATTCAGTGATAAATTGTTTGAAATTCCTAAAGAAGTGGTTCTATATTAGCTTCATAAACTTAAACCTCAATGTAGTTTTTAAACATTTTTTTATTCTACAGAAGGGAGATGCTTTTCTTGAGAATATTTTGTTTAATCTGGTAATGAAATGAACTATATTTAGGAATAACAGCTGATAGACCTGAGCCTTATAATTTGGTTTCTGAAGAACATCACATTCAACTTTGCATTCCATCCACACAATCTGGAAAGGTGGTCAGTGATTCACAACAAACATTTCAAGAAGTCAATGCTTCTTATTGTTCTTGTGAAGTAGATGAATCATTAGCAAAGAACAAATCCTTATCTGATGAAGCCTCAAAGCACGAGTCCTCAGATGCAACTTTACAGGATAAAGAAGCATCACTAAATGTCTCAAGTTCTTGCAAAACCTCACTGCATCGTTGTCTTTACAATACAGGATTTGTATCTATGAATCAATATGGTAGAGTTATAATTTTATCTCGCCCAAGTCTTCCTCTGTTAAATAACCTTTCTAGTGCTGTTACTTTGATGAATGGAAATAATTCACTAGAGGCAAGTTCTAAGAAGCCAGTTTGCCCTCCCTTAAGGATAGGTAATTCAGAACATGTTGTATGACTCCTAATCGTTCAAAGGAGAAAGTTTCTTCTGGGACGACTCCTGAACAGAGAAAGGTCTGCAGTCCTCCTAATGGTCTTATGAATGTGATTGATTCTCTTGAACTGTCAGCACAACTCCTAGAGGTCAGAGGAATGTTACTTCTTATGATGCAAGAGCAGATGTTCAAACGCCCCCATTCAGTGATAAATTGTTTGAAATTCCTAAAGAAGTGGTTCTTGCAACATCTGATAGCTGTTTTGAAAATTTTACACATGATTTGAAAGAAAATATATTTCGACCTTTATCTACTGCTAATGCAAGCTATGTTGACTTAAGTTCACATGTGTCAAACCTTGCTGTAAGGGATATTGTTCCAGAGTCTCCCACTACCTTGTTGTAGGGGCATCTACATCAGGTGGGAGCTCATGTTTCCATGCATTCTCCCATAATAGAGCATATTTCCCCTCTCTTATCTCCTAGAAGCAATGATTCTGCACAAGAGCTCTGTTCTGCCAAGCAACATTCTAGATGAGGGACCACTTCCATTCACTAGTGATTTAAATTAGGTCTCTCTCCTCTATGTTCTAAGCATATTTGTGCCTCCATAACTTACTCCAAATTGTTTCTTGATTAGTAATCCAACACCACCAAGTCTTGACACTAAGCGTCAAGTTTTCGATTTCAAGATCCCAAAGCCCCATCCACAGAACAGAGTAGGTGGTCTCAAGATTTTCAGAGACTGTTTCTATTTTAAGTTTGAATCTGGGTTTCATTGCATTCACCTTTTATATATTTTACATCTCTTTTGTTCTGTTACAACATGAATCAAATGTGAAACCTATGTAGCTCAAACATGAATGCTGTCTTGATCTGCAGATTTATCAATAAAGTACATGGTGCATATCCTGGTGTTCTTTAAAGCCCCTGAATTTTATTGAAACAGAATGAGTTTACAAAAGGTGGATAAGAAGCCACAAGGAACTGAAATGTCAACCACCCTATTAACCTACTTAATCAGTAACATCATTCCAAAACAGTCAGATAAAATACTTTAAGCCCAATTTTCACTTGTATCTCTGTTAATTTAGAAATCTTGAATTTGCCCTTTTCAACAGAAATAATGCAGAAGACAGTAGCATTGCAGTAAGTTTGACACGTAGAAAATGAATACTTAAACACAAATCTATAATAGCTTTCCGATGCAGAAACTTTTAGCAGTATGCAGAGTGTGTTTAGAACAGGACAGGATCTATGATCATTTTTGTTCAAGCCTAATCCTAAGATCATGTTTTCTAGATACTAACTCATTTGAGATGACTGAATTAGTTGCCCTACTTATATTTGAGCTGGGTGAAGAAAACTAATCAGAAAGAATAGATATCAAGAATACTTTACTGCGAGTATGAAGCTCAAGTTAAGTATTGGAAGAAAGAACATTGACAGTAAGTACTTCCAACTGTTTAAAAAGGAATTCTACCAAAGAAATGTGATTAATCCAAATCTTCTATGAAGCATTCTATTACATATCGCCTGTTTTATTTTCAGAGCTTGTTTGAGATGGAATTCACCCCTCGAGATGTGACTAGTCCAAATCTTCAACACAGAATTTCTGACAAGTTATTGCAGAAAAGCATAACCTCATCTTCATTGAGAGAATGGACACATCAAAAGAACCTAAAAAATTAAAATATGAATTAAAGCATAATATACAATTCAATTTGTAGCTTTGGTTGTTCACAACATTTCTTTAATTGCACCTTGGTGACATACACCCTACATGCTTGCAGAGACATTTTTCAAGGTTTACAAAGAGCTTTTGCACATACTGCAAAGCCTTCAAAGGCTTTTATGGAGCATGCCTACATCAAATGTGATTACACTTCACCAGGATGTGCAGAGATTACTCTTTTCTCCCTTTGATTAGTCTAGTATCTTAGGGCAATATGAATTCCTTCTACATTACCATGTTGCCAGATTTCATGTTTGTAAAATAGTCACCACACGATGGTTTTAGTAAACTAAATGTTCAACACCTAGTAACATGTTTTGCAAGCTCTTTTGTCATCTGATGTTTTTACATTAATTTTTTTAAGTTTAAATATTTTTTGTTAGTTTGACAATAGACTTAGTGATTGTATATAATGAATACATAGTTTCTGGTAGTCAAAGAGAGGACAGGTTAATCCTTTCATGGACTCTTCAAATTCTGAAAAAATAACCCAGAAAAATATTCATCATCTTAGGAAATAAGACTAGAAAAAAATGCTGGTGCATTCATCAACTAACTGTCTAGTATCAGTGATCCAATTTCAAATTTCAATCACTAACATTCGACCACCAGAATGCAGAAATGAAGATTTGTTCCATATCTGATTAAATAACCACATCCAAAGTGAGTTTTGAATTCCCGGCAAAGGCTCATCGGCAGTAACTAAGTTTCCTTTGAATATCTGCCGACGGCATGAAGTTTTATGCAATGAAATCCCTTAGATAGGATATCTAACATCAATGTGAGAATGTATCTCCACCATGCTGTACACAACTGATTAGACTACAGTCTATGAAAATCAGTAAGAGATCTTCATGGACAAGATCACTCAAACAAAGGTCATGAGAAAACAGAGTATGTTTGAAATAAAATTCAATACCAAAATGAACAATTTCCTGTGGAAATACAACTAGGGTATATCTCCTTATGAACTACCTAGCCTAGATAAGAGTTTTCCCTAACAAACCCTTACCTTCAGTAAAATTAAACATACCTGAACACTAACCCAATCCATAATTGGAGAAGAAAATCTAACCAGGGAAGAACCTTGTCTGAAGCTTGTTCAACTTTTGATTGTGTTCTGCATTTGTTTTTGGGAAATCGTTATGAACGTGACAGATGTAACTCAGAAGTTTCATCCCATACCAAATATAACTTAGCATTCAAAAGACAAAACTTAGCAGACAAATATGCCATTTAGCACTAGAAGGTGAAGAGAACTTAGTTACATTATGCCCAATTTACAGATCCTATAAGCCTTTCGACATTGGTTGCCTCTTAATATTCAAATATGCTCTTTCCATAGACACATACTGCATAAGCTTAAAAGAAATACAACTAGATAAGATCAGTTAAATAATATTAATGTCCAGTAAATGACCAAAAATGTAGGTTAATGGGACTGACAAATGTACAATCAACATTAAGCACCTTCAGAGGTGTCTAGGGCTACTCCGAAAGCATACAGTAAGCTAAACTAATTGATACATGAGAAATGCATAGAAGAAAGATCAAGTAGAGAGGATTGAGAATCGATTGTTTCAAACGACTTCCATGATTTTGGATATAACCCTGAAAACTAGATTTGCTCCCATCTTTCCAAAGGATTCATCCCATATGTTGCTCCTTAAAATTCAACAAATTTGCAAAATGATCTATAACACTAAAGGGGAGTAAGGATAGGTAATTCAGAACATGTTGTATGACTCCTAATCGTTCAAAGGAGAAAGTTTCTTCTGGGACGACTCCTAAACAGAGAAAGGTTTGCAGTCCTCCTAATGGTCTTATGAATGTGATTGATTCTCTTGAACTGTCAGCACAACTCCTAGAGGTTAGAGGAATGTTACTTCTTATGATGCAAGAGCAGATGTTCAAACGCCCCCATTCAGTAATAAATTGTTTGAAATTCCTAAAGAAGTGGTTCTTGCAACATCTGATAGCTGTTTTGAAAATTTTACACATGATTTGAAAGAAAATATATTTCGACCTTTATCTACTGCTAATGCAAGCTATGTTGACTTAAGTTCACATGTGTCAAACCTTGCTGTAAGGGATATTGTTCCATAGTCTCCCACTACCTTGCTGTAGGGGCATCTACATCAGGTGGGAGCTCATGTTGCCATGCATTCTCCCATAATAGAGCATATTTCCCCTCTCTTATCTCCTAGAAGCAATGATTCTGCACAAGAGCTCTGTTCTGCCAAGCAACATTCTAGATGAGGGACCACTTCCATTCACTAGTGATTTAAATTAGGTCTCTCTCCTCTATGTTCTAAGCATATTTGTGCCTCCATAACTTACTCCAAATTGTTTCTTGATTAGTAATCCAACACCACCAAGTCTTGACACTAAGCGTCAAGTTTTCGATTTCAAGATCCCAAAGCCCCATCCACAGAACAGAGTAGGTGGTCTCAAGATTTTCAGAGACTGTTTCTATTTTAAGTTTGAATCTGGGTTTCATTGCATTCACCTTTTATATCTTTTACATCTCTTTTGTTCTGTTACAACATGAATCAAATGTGAAACCTATGTAGCTCAAACATGAATGCTGTCTTGATCTGCAGATTTATCAATAAAGTACATGGTGCATATCCTGGTTTGAATGTGAAGAAGCAGCTACATTAACTTCTCTGTAATACATATGGACTCTCACTAGTTTGTGAACATGTTGAGGATTTTCTGGTCACTGGATACATGACAAAAAGGCAAGCAAATCTTGCAAAGCATCAACTAAGAAGTCTTTATTCTCATGTGAGTTTGCATATTTCTCTTTAGTTTCAATATTTCTTTGTTTCTCTATATCTTGAATAGTTTTGTTTGCAGTAGAATCTCATTATACTTTATTTTAAGAAGACTGAATTTCAGTTTTCTCACCTGATTCTTAAATACATGAATTTTGTTTAGCCCCAAAGCATGACGGTTGCTTATTAAATGTCTATCTTTCATAATCTGTTGATGGTATGAGAAAAGAAGCATCTCTGCCTTTTGATGTGTTTTTTTGCCTCATAATTCTTCAGAGACCAATATTATAATGTCTACGCACTACCAGATAATTTTCTTTTTTCAATGATGGACTCAGATGCGCCCAAATGCTATTGCATTGGTTGATTCCTTTGATCATACAGATCATTATTTGGGTTCAGTATGGATCGCTATGATGGTGATGTATATACACATCTTTACATGGAAGCCTTGAAGGATCCTTTCAACAATTCTGCTGTGACCGAGGGATACAAAGGGTACATAGAACCTATCATTAAACAACGACTACAATCATCAAAGCTGTAAATCCTACTAGTATGAACTGATATCAACAATAATATTACATTTTTCCCAGGTTCATGGTCTAGAATGACATCTCATAACTGAATCGATGCTACAGTGCATGCATTAACATATTCCCTACCTATTATTTGATTGGACTGAACCAGTTTGATCCACTCAAGGATTTCAAAAATCGACAACATCAGTAATACTGCTGCTATGTATCTTGACAAATAAGGATAAAACACTCTTGAATGAGAATTACTAGGGTGAGACCATAGTAAAATGAAATCATGGAAACAGAGAACGCTTGCAATTTTTGAATACATGGGATTTCAAACAGGTACTATACAAGCAATCAATCCAGTTGCCACGTACCTTTTAATGCTCGAAACCCTTCGGAAATGTGCAGCCAAAGCAGTTAGCAAACCTTCAGATACACACTACAAACTAGTGAGCCTCGTATGGGTAAAAATCAAGAATTTTACCAGCGTGATTCAACATGGGCGATGCTCGGGGTTTTATTGGCACTCTAGCAGCCAAATCGCGGGCGAATCGGACTCCAGAACCGCTATTCCTTGAAATTGAGGGCGAATCGGACTCCAGAACCGCTATTCCTTGAAATCGAGGGCGAACAATAGCTCCAAAAAAACTCATGCCAGAAATCAAGGGCGAACAATAGCTCCAAAAACCGCCATGCCAGAAATCACGGGCGAATGAGTTTACAGGAAACACCATCCCTAAAAATCGGGGGCGACTGGTGCATCCAAGGAAAAATCAAGGAAAATAAACTGGCGAAAATAAATTTTTCCCTATTTCTCCCACAAAAATCGGGGGCGACTGTTTTCTCTTGAAAATTCCTGCTGAATTCGTTTTTGGCTATACAGGGTTTGAATATTTTAAAAATAATAATTAGTGGGCTATTAAAATTAATTCTAAAAAACCTCTTTTACATAAAAATTCGCCCCAAAAAAAATTGGAAACCTTCTAAATTCGCCATTGGGCTAAATTTCGCCCCTAAAATCATCCCTGATTGCATGGGAAAAAGAATTCACAACATTTCAAGTTTCATGCATGTTGTTGTTAGGAAAGGAATGATAATCAATTGAACTTACAACATATCCCATAATTTGATGCAATTTTGTTGAAGGTCAAGTTTTCTAAATTTGATTCTCGCCCTAAGCTCTACATATCTTCTTACTTGATAAATATCATTTGTGCCAACAATGAATTTAGAGGAATGGGTTAGTGTTAGACTCTAGCCGAGTCGACCCACAATATAAGTTTATTGTTAATTCCTATGGAAGCACAAAAATATATGAGAAACTTTACTCAAATTTGTGATCATTTCTTTTCACGTTTATATGAACTTATCTTTTGCAAGGAATCGCCTAAATTGCCCATGAAAACGATGGTTATCTTAAATAAAACTGAAAACTATAGGAAAAGTTGTTGATGAATTAAAGCTAAGATAAAAAACAAGCCAATGAAAAAGGTGAACAAGAAATATTAGTAACTTAACAAATAGCTAAAAAAAAGCTATTGTTGACAAGAAATTGAAAGAAGAAAGGAATAAGTGCCAAGAGGATGAGCATAAGAAAAAGGTTTAGGAAGATGCCAAAGTCAAAGGAAGAAAGAAGAATCAACAAGACAGACTGCGATGCACCTTAGCATAATTGAGGTCTAAGTAAATTGGTCAAGTATACATGCCTCAAAGCTCTTCCATAGTAGATTCAACAAAGATGAATGGTAGTGGTGATGTACCTATACCCACACCTATAGAGGTAGTTGATTTAGACAATTTTACATTTTATCAAAAGATTGAGAAAATTGTGAGACAATGCCATAAAAGAAGGAATATTTATGTTGGAAAAGAGATTGTATTGACACCCCGAACAATTTTGTTCATAAAAACAATAGGCTACAATACCTTTCTTTTATAGGGATAGAATTTGGTGTGCAAGTGTCTTACAACCAACCTCACCCATGTTAAACACGATCAAAATTGGTAGTGATATCCCAAGGGATCAAAAGAATTGTACAAGTAGTGAGGCACAATACGAGCCTTAGTATCCCATGAATGGGCATTACACTTCTAACCTCTCAATCCATTCATACTAGGTTAGAGAAACTAATAGTCTACTCGACCAAGTACACAATTCAGAATCATAGATTTCTTGCACAAACAATAAAATCTCATAAAATCCTTCTTAGGATAGCCAAGCTTCTCAAAGGAAAACAATTTTTTGTAATCATCTCAAGTGTAAAAATTTCCAAGACTTATTTCTTGTCCTCCCCCCCTCTCATGAAAGGATGAAATTGGTCATGAGAGTGAAATTGCATGTCAAGAATATGTTGAAAATTGTCATTGATGTCAAAGAGATATCGTGAATTTGCTAGAAATACACGTAGATGAAGCCCGATGTAGAAAAAGTGGAAAAGGTGAAGCCCATCATAGGACGAAGGATATTTTGGAAGTTTGAGAAGAACAATATTGGAAGAGCCCAAGTAAATTGAAAGCACATGATTTATGGAATATTACCCATGGGTTGGGGCTCTCGCCATTCATGAACAATCGGCCTGGTCAAATCTAAAAACCCCAAACTAAAACAAGTCGCCCCCAAAACAAAAATAGAAGTCTATAAATACAAATTAATTCAACACTTTTTGCGTGTGAAAAAATGTGAATGAAATGGAGCTTTGAGGCATGAAGATGAAATCGATCCAAGATGAGTTTGCAACCTAATTTTTTGAGTTTTTAATTTTCTTTTTGAAGGCTATAAATTGGTGAATGCACAGATGTAGAAGACACACAATAAGGATCATAATTGATGTAGTAACTGAAAGGGGCGGAGCTAGGGTTTTGATAGGCGTTTTTTGAAACTGGTTCTGGCGGCCATGGATCCTTCCATGGCCGCCCTCCTCATCTCTCCCCTGAGTCCGCTATCTGTCTGGTCGACTGCAAGGGTTTTTTTCCGATATGAATCGATCGGTGGTGCGTTAGCGCGGCGACCCATTGGCTGTGAGACTCGGCTCCCCAGTGGCGACGGCGGTAGCTTACTCGCAGAGGATCGCAGCTCCTGGTCAGGGCGTTTTTTCGGCAGGCTGCGTCGGCAGATGGTGGGATATCGAGCTTGGGCTCTAGTCCCACGGTTTAGACGACGCTCAGGTCGTGGAGGGCGCGCGACGGGGTTTCCAATGCCCCTGGTTTGCTGAGGTTCTTCGATGGCGGCGGCAGACTCGGCGGGTCCCCAGATTCGTTGATGGCAGGCGAGCTCCCCGGTGGGCTTGAGGTCGGTGGATCCGCAGAGGAAGATGCGCGGGGCGGGAATGGCTGCCAGACGGCCGCATCCCCTCGGTGTTAGAGGCCTTCTGTCATTCTTCTGCCTGGGTTTTCGTGGGCCGTCGTTCCGTCTCTTCGGCAGGCTTGGGGTTTTCTTCTGCAGTTGCTAGTGGCACTGCTTTTTTATTCATGGTTTCTGGAAATGTTTTTTTTTCGCCTCTCTTCTACAGCATTTCTGCTGGCTTCTTGTAGAACCATTAATGGTTGCATTGATTTAGGTTTTATCTGTAGGATTTACCCGAGTTTTCTCTGTAACTTTTTTTTCATAGATGTAAGTTCGAAGTAGTTTTATTGGTGTTGTTCAACAGCATATACACTCTGCACAAGTGATGATGATTCAATGTAATTTTGTACTCGCAAGATGAAATAAAATTACGCTTTTTTTTCGAGGAAAAAAAAGAAGACACACAATAAGATGAATGCTATTAGAGATTGGAGTGGACCCAAAGTAGTTATTAACCAAATTGTATAAGTCAAGAAGTCTATATATGGAGGAAATCAAAATATTGTTGGAAAATGATTATGAAGTCACAGACCCAAGGTGATTATTAACTAAATTGAAGCAAATTGGCAAGGCCATATCAGAAGTAGGATATCATAAGCATATTTAAAAAGTGGAACTGTTGAATTTCTAACAAATCAGACCCAAGGTGGTTATTACCTAAATTGGACAGATTAGGAAGTCCGAGTTGGAATTGCAGAAGTTGTTGTTGAGTGGTTCTGAAGTAACAAACTCAAGAAAATTTGAACCAATAACATCAGAAGGATTCACATCAGAATCAAAACATTGGACGTGAAACATCAAAATGACTAGGAAAAATTTTCATTGAATGATTCTCATAATATTTGATATGATAAAAGTCAGAAAAGATTGGCATTAGAAGGAATTTGCAAAGGATTTTTTGGACAGTTTCAACAAACACCGAACCATATTAAAGGTTGGAAGAGATCACATTGGAACACTTACATTGAAAGAAGTATATTGGAACAAAGACAACGAAACAACTACTTCAGAATAGAGATGTCAGAACATAGACATCGGACATTGGAACATAGACATTGGAATAGTTATATTGGAACAAAGACATTAGAACAGAGACATCGAACATTGGAATGGAAACATCGGTTAGGGTGGCATGGTGGAGCATGGTAGATGATTGGTTTCTTCAATAGATCTTCAAGTTTGGTGATTGAAAAATTGTAAGTAGGTGCTTACATTGGGGGTTGGTGCCTCCCTCAAGTTGGTGCTTGAAAAATTGTAAGTGGGTGCTTACTGCAGGGATCAGTGTCCCTCACAGGTTGGAGCCCGTAAAAGAATATATTTTTCCATTCATATAAGAAATATTTCTATGGTTTTCTCCCTTATTGGGTTTCCACGTAAAATATATGTGTACTATGCGTTTGTGTTTATCTCTATTGTTATGATTGATTATGTGATGTTGATTTAAAGTTGTCAACGAGAAAAAGTGACAATATCTGGTGTATACTGATTCATACCCCCCCCCCAGTATATCTAAATATTACAACAATTGGTATCAGAGTAGGTTCCCTTTGAAACAACTTAACCACTAGAGGGTAGATTCTTGAGCCACATGGATCAACAAGAAGGGTTCTCTTCAAACAGAGCCCCATTATTTGATGAATCTAATTATATTTTTAAGATCATAATGATGAGAACATACCTGATGGCTCTTGGATTTGAAATTTGGGAGGCAGTTAAGAATGGTTTCACAATTCCAAAAACTCCACCTATAGATGCAAATGGAAAGCAGGAACTAGTATAAAAATGGGAAATAAATGACCAGGAGACTAAAAAATTTGGTCACCATGTGAAATAAATGACTAAAGCACCAAAAACGTTGGTCACCACAGTGTTTTAAAATGAAATATGACCAAATTTGAGAAAATGTAAGTGATTACAACTAAAAATGACTAATTTAGTCATGCAATAAAAAATACGACTAATTTAGTCATGGGATTAAAAGTACGACTAGACAGTCTAAGTTAATAATTATATAAGATGTCCTAAATCATTATTTCCTTATATGTGTCACAAACAAATTAAGAGTGTTTATATATAATATAATATAAGATAGGATTTTATAATTATATATAACTTGTTTTTATACGTCTCTAGATATGTCAATATGGTAATTGACATAATAGACCTACTTAGGTTGCAATGACTAATTTGTTTGCATTATTGACCAAAAAGGGAAGAATGTTCCATGATATTTAGCCTACTTCATTTACTTGGCAGTTTAGTGTTGATGCTTAAAATCAACATGATTCCGAAGTGTCAAAACATGATGCCATAAGCGAACCTACTGAATTTTTTTGCAAGATCATTCCATATGTACCGTCACACCTAGTTTAATGTCTATCTCATATTCATATCTTATTTCAACTTTTTTTCTTTCGTAATATTATCCCTTTGAAAAATATGCCAAGTTGCATCATGTGCGTCATCATAGTGTGGTCCAGTCGAGTCTTAGATATTTCTTGTCTTTCCCTCTGAGCATTGTCATCTAATGAAGTTGGTTTCATCATATTGTATTCAGCTTGTTGTACTAGTCGCATTCATATTTTGTTTGAACAAAACCTTCGTCATTTGACCCTCTTGGAAGTTTGTTAAAGTTTCGGCAAGTTCATGTATTTTGAGTCATGAACTAGCTAAAAATTGTCAATGTGATGATTTATTAATATTTATATCCTATTTAGTATTTTTATATATGTTCTCCTATTAATATATATCTGATTTTATACTTTATCAATTCATCAAGACTTCACAATGTTTTATAATTTAGTAAAATATTCGCCAAGACTAAATACAAGGTTTTGTAATTTAGTGAAATATTTGCCAAGATTTTACAATATTATATAATTCAATGAGAGATTTGCAAAAAAATTATATATACATAATATAACATTGACAAAATAGCCTTCATATTTGTATATATATCATGGGGATTTACCCATTTATTATACATAGAAATTTAAGGGGGGGGGGGGGGGGGGTTCTTAAAATTTTCCATGTATCTTTGGATGTAGAGAAAGTTGCCTGCAAAAGTTATCATCATCAATATTTGAGATAATAGATACATATTTTGAATTTCTTGCATCTCAATCTATGAACTCCATTTTTCAAGACAAGACAAAACACCCATACCTGGATATAAATTTATAAACTAAATTCATAACAAAACAAATTAGGGTTTGCATTATAGACATAATACATCTCATTTTCAATTAGTTTAGTTATTAGGGGAATGCACAACTAGGACAAGTTTTCTTCTGTAAGCATCAAGACGTACTTTTGCAATTAAAAAATTAGGATAAGATGTGCTCCTGGATATTTTTATCTGGATCGTATTAATAGCAGACAAGCTTTGGCATAAGTGAATGTAAATGAGGCTTAAGTACATTACCAGCGTTCTTTAAAATTTTAGAAAATTTAGAAGCAACTCGACACTTAGAATTTAAAGAGGCTTGATAATTTTCTAGATCCATGAACTTATAAATCAAATTAGGTTGGCCCAAGTCAGTTGCTAAACTACAAAGCTCCTTATATGTGCTTATTTTCTCACTACCAGGTATTTCTCCAATACTTCCCTCTTCAAACACTTCAAGATCATTTGTCAACTGCAAAGAATTGAACATGCTTAAAATAATTTGAAGAAATAAAATGCATGATAGGTTTCAATAGGATACATGAATGTTTTTTGTTTTTTCTTTTGATGTGGACAATATAACATATTGTCATAACTAAATACCAAACTAAGAAACATGTTTTTTGATACCTTGACAACTTATTTCCTTTTTTCCATGCCTTTCAATGTACCGATGAGATCCTAAACTAATTCACTCTTTGTATTTGAATCACCAAGTTCATAGACAATGCTTATCCCATGTGAATCCATCTCTTGAGTGAGTTCATTATAGATGAGAATTAAACTCTAGGATTATTGTAGATGTATTGATTGTTCCCTGTTGATAATTAAGTACATTTATTTGGTTGCTTGATTTGTAATAATACATATTTCATTCTTACAAGGGTGGTAATATTGTGTGACTTGAACAACTGTAAGTGAAGGGCTTAATCAATCAATAGTAATACTGTATCTAATTGGATTAAGACAACAGTAAGAGTGCTACATCTAAACCAATAATTTAATCATAAACCCAAGGATCCGTATAAACTTATGAGGGACCTGCACAATATATGCAACTACAAGGTAACTAACTATGTCTAGTCGTGTGCAAAATCTAACCTAATCATTCAAACAATGAAGTTGAATAACATAAGTAAATTGGTTTCTTTAACTAAGGGTTGCAAAGGCATGAGGTCTGAATTCTTGGTTTGGCACTTTATTCCTTATCTATCAATCATCAAAGACAAACATCTTAAGGTTTCCCATCTAGTTTATAACTTTTGGTGAAACCCTTTTCAACACTCTACCTTCAGTTTGCAAAAGTCAGGCATTTAGTAGCTTTTGATGTTTCATACAAGACTTGTTCATAAAAAGTAGAGGATTATGGCTATTACCAAATATAGAAAAAATACCTTATGTGGAGGGAATAACTTCATATGCGCGAACCCATGAAATAAACATTGACTAAATTCTTCATAAACAATCTGCAAATACGTTTTAGTCTAATCACTCAGAACTACAACAATTTGCAGAAAAACTACAATGTGTAAACAAATACTATGTTCTAGTGAAACGTATATAAATGAGAAAACTAACTTAAAAAATGAGTTCCTAGACTTCACCTTGGATGGGACCTAATCCAAGGAAAGAAAGGAATTCTATGAAACTCAGGTAAGTATGCGAATCAAATTAATTTTCATTAAAAGATGGTGAACTGTAACAATAACTAGTTTATGTCTTTTTCTCAATAAGTTGCGATTACATAGAATAATAATATCATATAAAAAATGGGCACTTCTTTTCCATGCTAGGCCATCTAGATTAAATATCCATTTTCTAATCTATGAAATAAACATGCTACTAGTTCTTCTTCTAGTGAATTCACCATGGCTAAGTGGAGTGCACCAACATAGTAAATTGTTATGCAAAAATAACACGATTAGTGCCATAGTTTCTAAGCCACACTTAAACTTCAGGGACTAGGCATCAATCTAATGTGGCATTGGAGTTTGTCAAACACTAGTGTTTGCATCCAAGCAACTGTAGTTCTACTTGATGCTTTGCTTGATCTGTGCATTGGGACACAATGAACTGCTTGAATTATAGAAACCTTTCTATAATTCTAACTAGGATGTACACATTATTCATCAACGTGTTACCATAGTCCTTCTCTTTTAGGCCTTGAATGACTGATAAAATAAGGAATTGGATGCCTTTTATTACCCAATGTTTGGAGCCATCATCTCCCCCCAACTACTCTATTACACGCCCCTATGCTATTAGTTGTTGATTATGGTTCTTTTGTGGGTTCGATATTCTCTACTGGTCTGATCATGCAAGCATAACAACTAGTCATATCCCCTGTCTGATGGAATCCTCTATTTTTCCTAATATACTCCCATTTTGTTCCCTCCTCCTCTTCCTTATTCCAATCTTGATTGTCAATGGATAGAAGTAGTGGTGGGTTAAGTTTTGATCCAATCCATTATAATCCTAATTTTTCCATTGTTGAGACATATAAACAGGATTAGAAGAGTGCCTTTTCTAATTTGGATGGTGAATGTATTTCAAGTTGTTGTAGCTTACGAGGGATATCCTTCCATATTTTTGTATTGAGCTACATGACTCCGTCTGTGTTTTCTTCTACTGCTAAGTCCTTGAAGTGAGTGATGGTAGAAATTTGTTTCTCCTTTAGAAGCGGTGTGATCTCATCATCATGTATCAACAACTGATGGGAGGTGAGAACTATGTCAACAATAGGTGCTTCTACTTTGATCCATAATTGAGCATCTTTTTCAGTTTCAAAATAGTGGATAATTGATGTGGATATTATGTCTTCATTAGAGATCCAAGAACATAGATATATTAATTGTAAATACCATATGTAAGTATTTGGAAACCATTTGTAGGGGTATGGCAAGATGTAATTATGTAAAAAATTCACTAAGCTGGTCCTTTCCTAACTCCCCAACTCGATGACAGGTATCTATAAAATATTTGGGAGTATATAAGTGCTATGATTGTCCTTCCTGTAACCTTTTAAGTTGGTACCATAGCCAGCTTTATTTTAGAAAGACTATGTATTCCCTTGAAGGTGGCCTACAATGTATGATCTCCTTCATCATCTTAAATATTTTCTTGAATCGCTCTTCTAGTTTGGCCTTCTCTCTTATTTCATATTTCAACTTAGCTTCACAACTTTGCAAATCTCACTTGAGGACGATATTTTCTTCAATTGCAAGTTTCTTATCCTCCAAATATTGCATCTTGAAGACTTGGAGCTTTTCCTCTAAGGGGTGCGTCTCATACTCCTGATGTCCCTGACTATTGGAAGCCTTTAGAGCCTCTACAATATGGGTGATTTTTTTCCATTTCAAAACTTCATGTTCCATGTCTTTTAGCTTATTCTATAGCTTTGAAATTTCTTCATCTTTCTCATTGAGTATCTCATGGAGTTTTATGTTGGATGTTTTATCATTTGTCGGGGAACTAGGAATGCCTTTTTGAATTTTTCTGTGCTCTACATTGTGCTGGTTGTCAGAAAAGAATTCTCTCACTTATTCTTGGTTCTCAAGAAAAAATTTCTCCATGTCTTGTTGGTTCTCAGGAGAAAATTCTCCCTCTTCTCATTGGTTCTCAAGAAAAATTTCCTCTACACCCTCGTGGTCTGAGTTTGAGGCTTGTTGTCCTTGAGGGGAATCTGTATTTGAAATTGAATATTGCTCGATTTTATCTAAACCCTACTTTCCTAGTTTCCTCTTCTTCTTATAACTTTCCCAATTGTTGGATAATGAGATTCTTTTCTTGGAAGAATTTTCTTCTTGGTCTCCCAGGTTGAGGAGGGTATATGGAACTGCTTATTCTTCTTCATCTTCCCTGGGCTCTTCTTGGTTTCCATAATCAATTATTCTTCCACGGTTAGATCTAGTCCTTTGAGAGATGTAACTATTTTCCCTTCGGTTACTTGTGGATTGGACCTTCTTCTATGATGTTTTTACTTCTGGTGTTTCCTGCTTCTTTGATATTTGTGCTCACGGAGTTGTTTGGTCTTCAATATGTCCCCATTCCTTTCTGTTGAAGACCTGTATTTCAATTTTATTAATTATAAAAAATGTTTCCCATGCTACAGGGGTGTATTTTTTTCCCAATGTGTCGCAGATTATTAATTTGACCAACCCATGGTGAGACAGAGCATCAGGTTTCCCTAACATGTACTTAATGCTCACAGAGGAAAGGGTTTTGAATAGGAAATAGGGAAGGCTGATGTTCTTCCCTTCCCTTTTCCACCTAAGGTTACTCAAAAGATTTTAAATGAGAAAGTGATAGGCATGCACTAGGGAATGTTGTCCATCACAGGTGATGTATTTCATAATGATTAGAGCCACTTCTCCCCATGGTTCTAGTAGCGAGTATCTCGTTACGCTCTCGTTGACTTCTTCATATCTTTTGGTGAACTAAAATAATTTCTTTTTGTCCTTTTGGGTGAGCTCCCTGTCATCCTTATCAAACTTTATACCCATGGGAATCCTAGTGACTCTACTAAGGATTTCTTGGTTGAGTTCAATGGAGACCCCTTTTAATTTTGTTCTATAGTTATCATCATCTATTCTCTTCATATTCCTAGCAAATTCTTCAGTCATTCCTTCATGATACCCTTCCAATTTTCGAAAATACTGGTCCCAAACCACATCCTAAAAATAATTTATGGATTTCAGGTTCCTAAAAAATTTGGCATGGTCTATTGGGTTTCTCTTAACAAAACCCCCGATCATTCTTATAACCTTTCTTATATGTCTAGTAACACGGCTTTGAAAGAGCAATTATCTATTAGAATGAAATAAGAGTATCAGGCAAATTTTACTATGGAGGGTCTTTGAATTACCTAGCTTAAGTTTTGTTGGTTAACGTTGGCCTTCTGCGATGTGCTCCATTCTTCGAGGTTCTGTTGATTTGAGAATTGTGAATGTTGATTTAAGCTCAGGGTGGTGAGAAATGATCATTTGAACATGTCCATCATGTCATATCATCGATCATTATAACCCATTTCCTATTTAAAAAATTCTCCAACCACCTCTCACTTTCATCAGTATCCACTTGTTCCTTCTATTGTGTTATCTATCCCATATGGCTTTCTTTCTCTGGTAATCATGCTTCTGGGTTTTTATTTTTGAGTGGTGGGATATTACGAACGTCATATTTCCTTTTTCATGTGACTTGGCGATCTTGCCAAATTCTTTGAACCAATCACATTTTCTGATGTGGCACATAGTCCTTATATTTATGTTCTGATTTTTGGCATGTGCAACGCTTGCTTTGTCATGTGCAGAGAAAAAAATGACATATTTACTCATGTGAAATTTCCTCTCCCCCCGGATTTATTTCTTGATGTCCTCATCAAGCTGATGAACAATAATACATACGCTAGTTAAAACATATAAGATTTCAAATTTAGGTGTTTAGATGAGTAGACTAACCTTTAGAGGCTAACTTATTATTTCTGATTTTTGTCGTTGGCGTTGCTTTCTGTATTGTATGGCGACATGTTGTAGAAGTGATACATTTTCTAGAAGCGATGTACGTTGTGTCTTCTTTGTGTTTTGTTTGCAAGCTGATTTTTTGTTGTGAGATGACCTTCAATTTGTAGAGGATTAGCAAAAATTACTAATTTGAAAAATATATATTTTCAGAGTGGGGACTACCTTCTTTGAAGGTTTTCCATCTCCAATTTGTCTCAAGAGCTTCAAAATAAGTTTTCCAATAATAATTTATTGCTTTTACAGGGTAACAAACCACCCCTGTTGAGGTTTTCAATTTTCTAACCTGTCTTAGATGCTTCGGAATAGGTTTTCATCTGATAATTTTTCTCTCTTTTTAAATTTTTTATTTACTTTTAATTATTTTCTTCTTATTTTTTATATTTTTTTTCTCTATCTCAAGATGATTTAAGTCAGGTTAGGGTGTTGTTTCCCCATGATGAGATGTAGGTCTACCTTGTCCAATGCTTGAGTGAATTCTATCTTGGTTAGTGCCTTCTTATAGAGTTTCAATCTATGCCCATTTACTAGCATTTGTACTTGGTCTTCATCTATCTTGATATTCTGACAGATCCATTGTCATAAATGATGTCTACCTGGTAGGGTCCCAACCATCCGGTTCTTAACTTGTCTTTAAAATATTTGAATCTTGAGTCACATAGTAGGTCCCAATATCCTTCTTTGAAATCCTTGGTTCTTATAAATTTCCCATGCCATAGATTTCTTTGATGTTGGATCACCTCTATGTAATGAAGGGCTTGCTATCTCAATTCATATAGTTGGTTAAGCTGAAGCAATCTCTCTTTTTGTGTTGTTGATAAGTCCACGTTAACCTCCACTTCTCTTCTCAAAGTTTTGAGCTTGAACTCAAAGGGAAACAAGATTCTTTTTCCATAAAATAGTTCATAACGTGTTAGCCCTGTGGTGGTTTTCCAAGTAATGTTGTATGCACATACTACCTCATAAAGTCAGTTTTCCCAATCACTTCTGTGAATCTGCACTGATTTTGTCAATATCTTCTCTATCTCTCTATTGGTTGCTTGTACTTGGCCATTTTCTTGTGAATGATAGGATGATGATTGTTTGTGTTTCACTTTTTTGAGTTTTAGGATGTACTCTATCAAATTTTATGTGAATTGGGCACCTCGACCAGTAACAAGTTCTCTAGGTGCTCCAAATCTGGTGAAGATCTCTTCTGTTAGAAATTTTGCCACTAATTTTTTGTTTTCTAACCTTAATGCTTTTACATCCACCCATTTTCTCAAATAGTATGTGTATACTAATATACGATGTTTCATGTTGGATGGTGGGTCTATAGGTCCAATACATTTCATCACCCATTTCTCAGAAGCTTCTATGGTTACCTGGGGATGGAGAAGAATTTCATCTCTTTGTGTTTGCTTTCCTATTCTTTGATAGTCCTCATATCTTGAAACATAAGTTGCTGCATCTTTGTGTAATTTTGGCCAGTAATATCTTGCCTGTAAAAATTTATATGTTGTTCTCTTGATTTCATAGTGTCCTCCACATGGCTCGTCATAACACGCATGAATAATTTCATAGGATTCATCTTCTTGGACACATATTCTTAGGATATGGTCAAGTACTTTCTTGAAAAGGTATCCTTGAATCCATGAGATTGTAACATTTTTCCTCACTATGTTACATTGTTCTATGTATGTGAAATGAGGAGGAAAAATCCCAGTAGCCAAATAATTTGCTATGTCAACAAACCATGGAGTGTGTGTCGAAATGGAAAATAGGTGTTCATTATGGAATGCACCATCTACCGGCTCTTTATATGAAACATGATTTAGTATGAACAAGAAATCTGCTACCACATTATGTTTTCTAGGTTGATCTAAGATGGTTATATCAAATTCTTGCAAAAGCAAAAACCATCTGATCACTCTGCAACTGACATCTACTTTATTCATTAGATATTTAATTACTGAATGGTAAGTGTGGATAAATAACTGGTACTCGACGATGTAGTGTCTAAAATTGTTGATTGAGTAGATTATTGCAAAGAATTCGTTCTCTATGACTATGTAATTCATCTTTGCTCATGCAAGGTTTTTACTGGTGTAGTAGATTGCATAAGGGTTTTTATCTTTCTCTTGGCCTAGTACTGCATCAATTGATTTGTTCGATGCGTCATATTAAATATGGAAAGGGATTTCCCAATTAGGTCCTTGCAAGACATGAGCTTCCATAATTGTTTCTTTGACGTGGTCTAATTATTTTTTATAGTCATTGTCCCACTTAAATTTTGCATTCTTTGTTAGCAATGAAAAGATAGGAGCAACTATTTTACTATAATCCTGAATGAATGTTCTGTAGTATCCATATTTCCCTATGAAACTCCTAACATATCTATGTTTTCGTGGTGGTGGTAGATGGATTATGACTTGTATTTTTGTAGCATCCAGTGTAATTCCTTTAATAGAGACACAGTGACCTAAAACTACTCCCTCATCCATCATTAATTGTCATTTTTCATTACTTAGGGAAATGTTCATTTTGATGCATCTTTTAATAACATTTTCTAAGTTGGGGAGGGCCTATTCAAACTCATTTCCATAAGGGGTGAAGTCATCCATATATATCTCCATGCGTTCATGGATAAATTCAACAAAAATACTCAAGACTGCTCTATGGAAGGTAGTTGGGGCATTGCAAAGTCCAAAAGTAAGGACTCTATGGGAAAAGGTTCCACATGGACAAGTGAATGTGGTCTTGTATTGGTCTACTGGATGGATTTGTATCTAATTATATCTACTGAAACCATCTAAGAAGAAGAAAAATTTATTACATGCTAAGGTATCCAATAATTGGTCAATGAATGGTAATGGGAAGTGGTCCTTCTTTGTAGCTTTGTTCAGTTCTCTATAGTCTATACAGACTCTCCATTTGCCTCCTTTCTTTTGGACAATCACCAATGGTGATATCCACTCATTGTCTGAAATAGGGTATCTAAATCCCACATCAAGGATTTTCTGCAATTCTATATTGACAATATCTCTTAGATCTAGGTTCATTCTTCGTTGTGGCTATCTAAAAGGAGTTGCATCATCTTTGATGTATATGTGGTGTTGGAATATGGTTGGATTGACTCCCTTCATGTCAAGATAACTCCATGCAAAGGATGCTTGATATTTAGTAAGGATATGGATCAATTTTTCCTCTTGTCTTGGTAGTAAATGGTTGTTGATTTTCAATGTTCTGTTAGGAGCAATCAGTCTATAGAAACCATGATGTCCTCTAACATACCCTCATGACAGATTGCATGTAGAAGCATCTCCTAATTAAATTAATCTATATTCATTATTTTTTTCACAATTTAGTTAATCCATCTTCACAATTAAGTTAATCCATCTTCACAATTTTTTTTGTAAAATAATTTTGTATTCCATGACCAACTTCATTTTGTCCATTAAACAAGGATATCTCAGTAAACTAGCACAACCACAAGTAAAGTGGTCGGTGAACATCGATAGGCATAGCCAACCACTTAGTTTTGTGGAGATGGTTGGGCTATTACTCATTTCTTTAACCACCACTTAACTGGAGCTTATTTAAATCTTAATTAAGATGCATTTAAGTATAACAAAATATGACGATCATGAAATGAATATCGGCTATACAATTGTTACACTCAGGGTAATCTTGTTGATACGCAAAAAAAAAACCCAAAATCTGAGATAATATCTAAACACCTATTAATATAATAAACTTCCATATAAAAAAACTACCAAAATGTTAGAAAAAACTATTTACAATGATACATAGGTTTTAAGAAAGTTTTTTTATATGTAAAATGCAAAACTAAAAAAAAACTACCAAAATGTTAGAAAAAACCATTTACAATGATACATAGGTTTAAGAAAGTTTTTTTATATGTAAAATGCAAAACTACACCTGAATACCACTTTCATGTATAAAGCTAAATTTTCATAAATACTATATGATCTTTTAAAGTCAACAATCTTTCATTGACCCAAGGACATGCAGAGGTCAAGTTCATTATGATTTGGACTATTCTATTGTTTTAAGACTATTTTTCTCTCCTAAGTCATCGTTCCTTGTGACAATGAGAATTGGTTTAAAATTGCCAATTACTAGCGCAGCGTTTAAAATTGGTTTAAAATGCAAAAGGTACAACTACAGCCGAATTCCACTTTCATGTATAAAGCTAAATTTTCATGAATACTATATGACCTCTTTAAGTCAAAAATCTTTCATTGCCCCCTATTACACGCAGAGGTCATCCAATAATCGGTTTTTCATTGCGCCCCACCATGATTGTTTTTCCCAACTTCACATTTTCCAGGTAAGTTTGATTGTTTTTCCTAATTGTTTCCATTTTCCAAGTAAGTTTGATTTTTGATTTTTGTATTTCTTCATGTCGTATTTTTATTATTGCATATGTCACCTAATTCTATTACCTAATTCTTCGCTTTCCAATTAAATTTGATCTTTTTTTCCCAACTTCTTCACATTTTCCACGTAAGTTTGATTGTTTTTCCTAATTGTTTGCATATATCACCTAATTCTTCGCTTTCCTTATTGTTGAGTTGTATTCAATAGTCACTCGATTCTCTCAATAGTGAATCTTGTCGAGATTAAGGGAGCTTGATTTTTTATTCTTGCGAACTCCTAGCTGCTAAACTTCCTGCCCAAATGCATTTAAAATTAAGGTTAGTGTTAATGCATGGTTTGGTGAATGATGGGATCAGTATTTTCTTTCATTGAATATATGATAGGTGAATGTAGTAGAGAGAAATATAAATTTTAGTTGGACTAGTTTTTCATCTAGATTGCATTTCCAACGTATGAATTTTTATTTTTTATTTTATGTGTTTTTTTGAAAATTTGGGTAGGATTGTTTACATGTCACTCAAAAAAGGAATTTAAGTTATTAAATAAAAAAAGAAGTAATGGAGAACGAGCAAGTTCTCCATCATACATTCTTGATGAGCTTAGGGAGGGGCATTATTTTCCAACACTAGGTTTTCTTAATTGATTAGATTTTCAAAGAGAAAAGTTACCCATAGGACTAGTAGATGATGAGAATGAGGATGAAGATACATACCCAAACATTCAAAAATATTTTCTACATAATGCACATGCAAGTTTAGTTGTTTTATCATGTGATAATTTGTTATCGTTTCTTTTCACGTTTATATGAACTTATCTTTTGCAAGGAAGCCCCTAAATTTCCCATGGAATCCATGGTTATTTAAAAAAAAAAATGGAACTAAAGGAAAAGTTGTTGATGAAGTGGCCAAGATAGAAAAATAAGCCAATGAAAAAGATGAACAAGAAATATTAGTAACTTAAAAAATAGTTAAAAAAAATCTATTGTTGAAAAGAAATTGAAAGAAGAAAGGAATAAGTCCCAGGAAGATGAACATAAGAAAAAGGTTCAGGTAGGAATATCAACAAGAGATATTGCAATGCATCTTAGCATCATTAAGTTCTTACTCGATTGGTGAAGTATACATGCCTCAAAAAATTGCAACAGTAGGTTCAACAAAGGATGATTGCTAGTGTTGATGTACATGTACCCACACCTGCAGAGGTAGTTGATTTAGAAAATTTTACATCTTATCAAAAGATTGAGAAAATTGTGAGGCAATGCCATAAAAGAAGGAATATATTTATGTTGGCAAAGAGATTGTATTCACCACAAACATTTTTTTCAATGTTAACAATACTAGGCTAGAATCTCTTTCTTTTATAGGGATAGAATTTGGTGTGCATGTGTCTTACAACCACCCTCTCCCTTGGTTGTAATATACATGTGCATGTCATCTTAGCATCATTAATTTATAAGTCGATTGGTGAAGTATACATACCTCAAAAATTTTCCATAGTAGGTTCAACAAGGATGATTGGTAGTGGTGATGTACATGTACCCACACATGTAGAGATAGTTGATTTAAATTTTTTTACATTTTATCAAAAGGATGAGAAAATTGTCAGACAATTCCATAAAAGAAGGAATATATATGTTGGAAAAGAGATTGTATTCACCCCGAACAATATTTTTCAATGTTAACAATACCAGGCTAGAATCCCTTTCATTTATAGGGATAGGATTTGGTGTGCATGCGTCTTACACCACCCTCTCCCTTGGTGTGCATGTTGGAATATACAACAATACTGAGAGAGGGGGGGTGGGGTGAATTAGTATTGACAAGATTTAGATAAATTTTTACTTTTACAACTTTAAACAGGCACCATGCAAACAGTCATATCGACCATATGATATTATCAGCTATAAAACAATAATCAACATCAATGGACAGTACATAAAGATTTAAAGTGGAACCCAATTGGGAGAAAACCACTTATAAATGTTTACTAACACAAATTTGTCACAAATTTATTAGGTACACCAATCCCTTGTGCAAGCACCAACTTGCAATCCGTAGGCACCAACCTTCCAAGAACCAACATTGAGGACACCAATCCTTTGTAAGCACCAATTTACAATCTGCAAGCACCAACCTACCAAGCACCAACCTATTTGGATGAGGACACTAATCCTCCGTAAGCACCAACTTACAATATGTAGGCACCAACCTACTTTGATGAGGACACCAATTCTCTCCCCTGCACCACCCTGCCACCCTCAAATGAACACAAATATGTGTAGTACATTGACGCAAATATGTAGCCCTACTTCTTTATTGTTTATATAGTCAGTTCACCTTCTCAAACATGGAGTAACTCTCTAACCTTGATTCTCTATTGTAGCCCTGCTTTCTTGTTATAGCGTTTCTTCTCTATTATTTACACAGTATTCTAGCTTCTCTTCACTTGAATACAATAGCTCAAATATTCTCGTAGTTATCAAAATTTTATTTCTCTTTTAGCATACAAGTTAGCTTATTTGTTCGATTTGGACACCACCTGTATATAAATCCTTTTGCAATTCAAACCCTGTGATCAATTCTCCTTTCTCACTATCATTAGAGCTAGACTTGCATCAAACCCAAAATATATCTTTGACTGATTTCATACTCTATCTGCACTTTCTACCTCAAATCTCACTCCCCCTTTCTTACAAAAACTTCAAAACGATTATAGTTTTTATATGGTCTTTGTGAGGTCATGAGTGCACTTTTCGACCCATCATAATGAGGTCGACTTGTATATCAACGTAAGAACAAAGATCATCATTTTTAATTTATAGAGTCAACTTATAATTTGTGGTAGGAATTCCTAATATATCAGCTTAGTCACATAAACAATGATTTTGAGGCCGAGCCATGCTCAACAAAACTCTTTTTCCTTCCAATACAAAATTCAACACCACTTGTGGGCATTTTCTTAGCTTGGCGGGCATTTTCTTAGCATGCAGTCATTTCCCCATGTTTTGTGGGCATTTCTCATATCCTGCAGGCATTTCCTCATGGATTGTAAGAATTTTCCATGGCCTGCAGGAATTTCCTCATAGCTTATAGGTATTTCCCCATGGCCTACGGGAATTTATCATGGACTACGGGCATTTCATCATGGCCTACAGACATTTTATTATGGTCTCTGGGATTTTTACCATGGCCTATAGAGATTTTATCATGGCCTTAGTAGGCATTTAGGTGACTTGTCAAGCATTTAACTTAACTTGTTGGGCATTTAGGTGTTGGTACTGAAATCCTGTAGGTGCTAGTATCGAAATACTATGGGTGTTGGTACTAAAATCTTGTAGGTGCTAGTACCATAAATATTGTAGGTATTGGTGCCGAAGTTCCTATAGGTATTGCTACTAGAATTCCTGTAGGTGTTGGTACTAGAATTCTTGTAGTTCTTGGTACCAGAATTCCTATGGGTGTTGTTGGTTGTGGAGCCTGATCTCCAGATTTAGAGATATTATTATTCAGCCGTGTATGTACCGTAGGTTTGGTTATTATCCCGGCATGATCCCCAGGGGGTTCGAGGGCCAGTGGGCCCCTGAGAAAGGGGGTTTGGGGGCAGAGCCCTCGAGAAGGGGGTTTGGGGGAAATGCCCCCGAGAAAATGGGGGTTCGGAGGCATAGCCCCCGAGGAAAATTTTTGGGGCTGTTTCCGCCACCAGTTTTCGAGCCCATGGTTTTGGGTAACCCGTGGTATTTTCCCATTGTATTTCCCTTATAAAAGAAATACATTGTAACACGACTAGTGTTAATGATGTATTAGGTTTTATGCATTGTAAAGATCTCTGAGATCAGAAAGAGGACTGTGAAACAGTGAATAGGAAGTGCAGCGGTTGTGCTGTAGGTTGTATCCCTTCACTTTGCTGGACGGAATAATAATAATAAGGACTGGCAACTTCAGTCTGGACGTAGCCCAAGTTGGGTGAACCACGATATATCTGTGTCTCTCTTGTAATGTGTATGTGTGATTATATTTGCATTTCTGTTGATTGTTATTGCTCTGCGATCCTGTTTTTCTAACAATTGGTATTAGAGCCAAAGGTCTATTTGGCAGATAAACCCGTAGGAAGCTAGGGTTTCTGGTTCGAGTGGGAGCAATGGCAGAAGAAGGAAAGTTTAAGGTCGAGAAGTTTAATGGCCAAAACTTCCAGTTATGGAAGATGCAAATAGAGGACTATCTGTACCAGAAGGATCTATTCCTATTGTTGGGAGGAAGAGCAAAGCAGTCGGTGGCCATGAAGGACGAATAATGGGAGGTTCTTGACAAAAAGGCTTTGGGAACAATACGGCTGAGCCTAGCTTCATCGGTGGCTTTCAATATCTCAAAAGAAACAACAATGGAGGGTTTGATGAGCGCACCGAGTAATCTGTATGAAAAAACCTTGGCCTCCAACAAGGTATTCCTAATGAAGCGTTTATTTAATATGAAGATGTCTGAAGGTGGGTCTGTTACTAATCATTTAAATGAGTTTAATACGGTTACAAATCAACTAAGTTCTGTAAGTGTGAACTTTGATGATGAGGTTAGGGCTCTTCTAATCTTGTGTTTATTGCCAGAAAGCTAGAATAGCTTGGTCATGGCTGTAAGTAACTCGGTCTCTGATTCAAACACCTTGAAATTTGATGATGTTATTGGTGTTATTCTTAGCGAGGAAATGCGAAGAAAAAACACAGGTGAGACATCAGGTAATGCGTTGACCATGGAGAGCAGGGGAAGACAAAAGGAGAGAGAAAAGAGCCAAGGTAATTGTGGCAAGTCTAAAACGGGCAGATCCAAGTATAGACTGGGAAAAATACAGTGCTGGAACTGTGGAAAGAAAGGGCATCTGAAGAAAGACTGCAGATCTCTAAAGAAGAAAGGAAATGCACAGCAGGAAACTACCCAGGAAGCAAATGAAGCAGGTGATTTGTTACAAGATGCTTTGATTCTTGCATTAGATAATACTAGTGACTATTGGGTAGTAGATTCGGGGGCTTCATGTCATGCTACACCCCATAGGAAATACTTTCATGATTATGTTCCAGGCGATTTTGGACATGTTTTATTGGGTGATAATGAGCCATGTAAAATTGTTGGAATGGGTAAGGTATGGATAAAAATTAAGAGAAAAGTTACCCATAGGACTAGTAGATGATGAGAATGAGGATGAAGATACATACCCAAACATTCAAAAATATTTTCTACATAATGCACATGCAAGTTTAGTTGTTTTATCATGTGATAATTTGTTATCGTTTCTTTTCACGTTTATATGAACTTATCTTTTGCAAGGAAGCCCCTAAATTTCCCATGGAATCCATGGTTATTTAAAAAAAAAAATGGAACTAAAGGAAAAGTTGTTGATGAAGTAGCCAAGATAGAAAAATAAGCCAATGAAAAAGATGAACAAGAAATATTAGTAACTTAAAAAATAGTTAAAAAAAATCTATTGTTGAAAAGAAATTGAAAGAAGAAAGGAATAAGTCCCATGAAGATGAACATAAGAAAAAGGTTCAGGAAGGAATATCAACAAGAGATATTGCAATGCATCTTAACATCATTAAGTTCTTAGTCGATTGGTGAAGTATACATGCCTCAAAAAATTGCCACAGTAGGTTCAACAAAGGATGATTGCTAGTGTTGATGTACATGTACCCACACCTGTAGAGGTAGTTGATTTAGAAAATTTTACATCTTATCAAAAGACTGAGAAAATTGTGAGGCAATGCCATAAAAGAAGGAATATATTTATGTTGGCAAAGAGATTGTATTCACCACAAACATTTTTTTCAATGTTAACAATACTAGGCTAGAATCTCTTTCTTTTATAGGGATAGAATTTGGTGTGCATGTGTCTTACAACCACCCTCTCCCTTGGTTGTAATATACATGTGCATGTCATCTTAGCATCATTAATTTATAAGTCGATTGGTGAAGTATACATACCTCAAAAATTTTCCATAGTAGGTTCAACAAGGATGATTGGTAGTGGTGATGTACATGTACCCACACATGTAGAGATAGTTGATTTAAATTTTTTTACATTTTATCAAAAGGATGAGAAAATTGTCAGACAATTCCATAAAAGAAGGAATATATATGTTGGAAAAGAGATTGTATTCACCCCGAACAATATTTTTCAATGTTAACAATACTAGGCTAGAATCCCTTTCATTTATAGGGATAGGATTTGGTGTGCATGCGTCTTACACCACCCTCTCCCTTGGTGTGCATGTTGGAATATACAACAATACTGAGAGAGGGGGGGTGGGGTGAATTAGTATTGACAAGATTTAGAGAAATTTTTACTTTTACAACTTTAAATAGGCACCATGCAAACAGTCATATCGACCATATGATATTATCAGCTATAAAACAATAATCAACATCAATGGACAGTACATAAAGATTTAAAGTGGAACCCAATTGGGAGAAAACCACTTATAAATGTTTACTAACACAAATTTGTCACAAATTTATTAGGTACACCAATCCCTTGTGCAAGCACCAACTTGCAATCCGTAGGCACCAACCTTCCAAGAACCAACATTGAGGACACCAATCCTTTGTAAGCACCAACTTACAATCTGCAAGCACCAACCTACCAAGCACCAACCTATTTGGATGAGGACACTAATCCTCCGTAAGCACCAACTTACAATATGTAGGCACCAACCTACTTTGATGAGGACACCAATTCTCTCCCCTGCACCACCTTGCCACCCTCAAATGAACACAAATATGTGTAGTACATTGACGCAAATATGTAGCCCTACTTCTTTATTGTTTATATAGTCAGTTCACCTTCTCAAACATGGAGTAACTCTCTAACCTTGATTCTCTATTGTAGCCCTGCTTTCCTGTTATAGCGTTTCTTCTCTATTATTTACACAGTATTCTAGCTTCTCTTCACTTGAATACAATAGCTCAAATATTCTCGTAGTTATCAAAATTTTATTTCTCTTTTAGCATACAAGTTAGCTTATTTGTTCGATTTGGACACCACCTGTATATAAATCCTTTTGCAATTCAAACCCTGTGATCAATTCTCCTTTCTCACTATCATTAGAGCTAGACTTGCATCAAACCCAAAATATATCTTTGACTGATTTCATACTCTATCTGCACTTTCTACCTCAAATCTCACTCCCCCTTTCTTACAAAAACTTCAAAATGATTATAGTTTTTATATGGTCTTTGTGAGGTCATGAGTGCACTTTTGGACCCATCATAATGAGGTCGACTTGTATATCAACGTAAGAACAAAGATCATCATTTTTAATTTATAGAGTCAACTTATAATTTGTGGTAGGAATTCCTAATATATCGGCTTAGTCACATAAACAATGATTTTGAGGCCGAGCCATGCTCAACAAAACTCTTTTTCCTTCCAATACAAAATTCAACACCACTTGTGGGCATTTTCTTAGCTTGGCGGGCATTTTCTTAGCATGCAGTCATTTCCCCATGTTTTGTGGGCATTTCTCATATCCTGCAGGCATTTCCTCATGGCTTGTAAGAATTTTCCATGGCCTGCAGGAATTTCCTCATAGCTTATAGGTATTTCCCCATGGCCTACGGGAATTTATCATGGACTACGGGCATTTCATCATGGCCTACAGACATTTTATTATGGTCTCTGGGATTTTTACCATGGCCTATAGAGATTTTATCATGGCCTTAGTAGGCATTTAGGTGACTTATCAGGCATTTAACTTAACTTGTTGGGCATTTAGGTGTTGGTACTGAAATCCTGTAGGTGCTAGTATCGAAATACTATGGGTGTTGGTACTAAAATCTTGTAGGTGCTAGTACCATAAATATTGTAGGTATTGGTGCCGAAGTTCCTATAGGTATTGCTACTAGAATTCCTGTAGGTGTTGGTACTAGAATTCTTGTAGTTCTTGGTACCAGAATTCCTATAGGTGTTGTTGGTTGTGGAGCCTGATCTCCAGATTTAGAGATATTATTATTCAGCCGTGTATGTACCGTAGGTTTGGTTATTATCCCGGCATGATCCCCAAGGGGTTCGAGGGCCAGTGGGCCCCTGAGAAAGGGGGTTTGGGGGCAGAGCCCTCGAGAAGGGGGTTTGGGGGAAATGCCCCCGAGAAAATGGGGGTTCGAAGGCATAGCCCCCGAGGAAAATTTTTGGGGCTGTTTCCGCCACCAGTTTTCGAGCCCATGGTTTTGGGTAACCCGTGGTATTTTCCCATTGTATTTCCCTTATAAAAGAAATACATTGTAACACGACTAGTGTTAATGATGTATTAGGTTTTATGCATTGTAAAGATCTCTGAGATCAGAAAGAGGACTGTGAAACAGTGAATAGGAAGTGCAGTGGTTGTTATGTAGGTTGTATCCCTCCACTTTGTTGGATGGAATAATAATAATAAGGACTGGAAACTTCAGTCTGGACGTAGCCCAAGTTGGGTGAACCACGATATATCTGTGTCTCTCTTGTAATGTGTATGTGTGATTATATTTGCATTTCTGTTGATTGTTATTGCTCTGCGATCCTGTTTTTCTAACAATTGGTATTAGAGCCAAAGGTCTATTTGGCAGATAAACCCGTAGGAAGCTAGGGTTTCTGGTTCGAGTGGGAGCAATGGCAGAAGAAGGAAAGTTTAAGGTCGAGAAGTTTAATGGCCAAAAATTCCAGTTATGGAAGATGCAAATGGAGGACTATCTGTACCAGAAGGATCTATTCCTATTGTTGGGAGGAAGAGCAAAGCAGCCGGTGGCCATGAAGGACGAATAATGGGAGGTTCTTGACAAAAAGGCTTTGGGAACAATACGGCTGAGCCTAGCTTCATCGGTGGCTTTCAATATCTCAAAAGAAACGACAATGGAGGGTTTGATGAGCGCACCGAGTAATCTGTATGAAAAAACCTTGGCCTCCAACAAGGTATTCCTAATGAAGCGTTTATTTATTATGAAGATGTCTGAAGGTGGGTCTGTTACTGATCATTTAAATGAGTTTAATACGGTTACAAATCAACTAAGTTCTGTAAGTGTGAACTTTGATGATGAGGTTAGGGCTCTTCTAATCTTGTGTTTATTGCCAGAAAGATAGAATAGCTTGGTCATGGCTGTAAGTAACTCGGTCTCTGATTCAAACACCTTGAAATTTGATGATGTTATTGGTGTTATTCTTAGCGAGAAAATGCGAAGAAAAAACACAGGTGAGACATCAGGTAATGCGTTGACCATGGAGAGCAGGGGAAGACAAAAGGAGAGAGAAAAGAGCCAAGGTAATCGTGGCAAGTCTAAAACGGGCAGATCCAAGTATAGACTGGGAAAAATACAGTGCTAGAACTGTGGAAAGAAAGGGCATCTGAAGAAAGACTGCAGATCTCTAAAGAAGAAAGGAGATGCACAGCAGGAAACTACCCAGGAAGAAAATGAAGCAGGTGATTTGTTACAAGATGCTTTGATTCTTGCATTAGATAATACTAGTGACTATTGGGTAGTAGATTCGGGGGCTTCATGTCATGCTACACCCCATAGGAAATACTTTCATGATTATGTTCCAGGCGATTTTGGACATGTTTTATTGGGTGATAATGAGCCATGTAAAATTGTTGGAATGGGTAAGGTATGGATAAAAATTAAGAATGGAACTGATTGGTTGTTGAAAGATGTAAGGCATATTCCTGCTATGAAAAGAAATATGATATCAACAGGACAGTTGGGAGATGGCGGCTGTCTATCTACATTTGGAGAAAAGTGGTGGAAGATCACTAAAGGATCAATGGTGATAGCAAAAGGAGACACAGTAGGTACGTTGTATTCATGTCCTCATAATACTGACCATGCTATCTCTTTAGCTTCCATAGGAACATATACAACATTGTGGCATCATAGGATTGGCCACATGAGTGAGAAGAGGATGCAGATTCTCCACTCAAAGAAGTTGCTACCAGATTTGAAGCAGGTAAGTTTGGAATTCTGTGAGAACTGTGTTTATGGAAAATAGGAGAAAGTCAGATTTCTCCGGGTTGGGAAACAGAAGAAGAATGAAAAGTTAGAGCTTGTGCATATAGATGTATGGGGACCGGCTCAGGTACAATCTCTTGGTGTCTCTCATTATTATGTTACATTTACTGATGATACAGCTAGGAAAACTTGGGTTTATTGCATTAGACAGAAATCTGATGTGTTTTCTACTTTTAAGAAGTGGAAATCTTTGGTTGAGAATGAGATAGGAAAAAGGTTGAAGTGTCTCAGATCTGATAATGGAGGTGAGTACTATGGCAAGGAGTTTGATAGTTACTGTTCATACCATGGGATTCATAGAGAGAAGACAGTCCCGGGAACTGTGAAAATCCTCACAGCAGATCTAAGAGATGATGTATACCTCACAAGAGTAATTATGATTAAGCAGGAAAATAGAAGAAGAGTGAACAATACAATATAATGAGCAACAAAATAATATGGTACAGTAGAACTTAGATAGAAGCAATAATACTTCACACACACTAAGTTATTAATCACAAATGGACATATAAATAATACAATGCCTGAGGAATTCGAATGCCTAAGGTGGCAATTCAAATTAGCCTTCATGGAGTGATCAAAGGATCACTGGAGTGTCATTGGAACACAACTAGTATCATCGGAGCACAACTGGAAGTCTTCATCATCATCAGTGGAGTCATCAATGCTCAAGTAACTGTCAAACTGAGTCTGGTAGGTGTAACTAAGTGTAACTGACTGTAACTGACTGTAACTGAGTGGTAGGTGAAGAAGGGCGAGTTGCTCCCTAAAATCAAGGAAGAAGGGCGCATTAAGCATCTGGAGGGCTAAAACTGAATAGTGAGAAGCTCCTGGGGGCTGGCTAACTGAGGGCTAGGTGCTGGACTGATGACTGGGATGCATGCAAACCCTAAAAGTGCATGCATGACTGAAAATGTAAATGATCAAAATATTGGTGGGACTAAGATGGAGTATAGGAATATCCTAACACCCCCCCTTAATCCATCCTAGGCCCTGGTAACTAAGACCAAAGGTCACCCAATACAATGAATAATAACAATCAATAAACCAAGGAAGTGAGAAAATTTCATCGGAAACATACCCCCTCCTCAAAAAATAGACTGTAAGGCACACATAAAAATAAATGCTCCAAACTCAAGCAAGTGTGATGCTTGGTCATATGTCTGGAGGTATCTTCTTCTTGGGAAGAAGTGGATCATGCTCAAAAAGCATGTGCTTTTACTTGCTCTTTAGATCGAATGAGATGAGAACAAATCCGATAGTATGAGAATGATCCTTGAACCTGTGATTCGAATCAACTGAGGTAGGATCAAATCTGTGAAAGTGCATATAGTCTTTTCTCTTCTCCTTCGAACCACCATGGGTGAGATTATGCCAAAAAGAACTATTACATGTTTGCTTGAAATCAAAATCATATTTAAGACTTAAAAAACAGTTTCTTGAGATCTCCTTTGAACCAGCAGGGGTGAGATCAAAACTATCATATGCATGAGAAATTATCCCAAGCAGTAATTGCTTAGAACCCAAATTAGATACAAGACTTGAATCATGGTTTCTTGAGATCTCCTTTGAACCATGAGAGGTGAGATCAAACCAGTAATTGCATGAGAATTTATCCCAAGCGAATGGCCATAGTTTCTTGAGATCTCCTTTGAACCAATAGGGGTGAGATCAAAACCATGAGATGCATGAGAAATCTTCCCAAGCGAATGGAAATTGCCATATTCTTCAATGACCTTCTGAAAGCATGGAATTATGATCATATAGTAGTATAAAAGAGGAGATAGCTGGAGAGGAGCGAATGCATTACTTTCAATAGCTGTTTTGACCTCCGAAATAATCATGTGATCATGATGCAAACCAATAGACTCTAGTGCAAGAGAGGATTTAGGACCTTCTGCAATATCTAGAGTGTGAGCTGGCACAAAAAGAGAAGAAAGTTTGAGCATGAGTGGAGAATCTGCAAGTTCTTTGTCAACAACTTCAATATGAGATGATACTGGTTCATGATCTGAGAGACCATCAAGAGGAGCGAATGCATCACTTTGCTTGCTTTCGAATGGGTTAGGACCAAGTCCTTCATTCTTTCTGCCAAATTTTTCCTCCAGGTGAGCTCATAACTCTTTTGGAGTCCCAATATCAATAATGATTGGGAGCAATATGTAATTTGGCATAGTAAGCTTCATTCTTCCAATGTGCATGTCACCTTTATTCAACTAGTCAATCTTCTCTTCAGAGGATTCGAACTCTCTTTCAAAATAACAATCAAAGAGATCATGGCTCTTCAAATATGCTATTATTTTTGGTTTCCATTCATCATAGTTGAATAGAGAAAGAGGAGTGATTTCTTCTAATTTTGGATACATTGAAGCTGTAGAAGACCTGCAAAAGCAATAAAGAATACTACTGCAAAGATGCAGAAACTGCTGCAATTGCTGCACTCGAAATCTTGGTAATAACCTGCAAAAAACTCTCAAGAATGGAGATAAACAATTCTCTCAGCATGCTCTGATACCATGTGAAAATCCTCACAACAGATCTAAGAGATGATGTATACCTCACAAGAGTAATTATGATTAAGCAGAAAAATAGAAGAGGAGTGAACAATACAGTATAATGAGAAACAGAATAATATGGTACAGTAGAACTCAGATAGAAGCAATAATACTTCACACACACTAAGTTATTAATCACAAATGGACATATAAATAATACAATGCATGAGGAATTCGAATGCCTAAGGTGGCAATTCGAATTAGCCCTCATGGAATGATCAAAGGATCACTGGAGTGTCATTGGAGCACAACTAATATCATCGGAGCACAACTGGAAGTATTCATCATCATCAGTGGAGTCATCAATGCTCAAGTAACTGTCAACCATCAGTCAAACTGAGTCTGATAGGTGTAACTGAGTGTAACTGAGTGGTAGGTGAAGAAGGGCGAGTTGCTCCCTAAAATCAAGGAAAAAGGGCGCATTAAGCAACTGGAGGGATAAAACTGAATAGTGAGAAGCTCCTGGGGGCTGGCTAACTAAGGGCTAGGTGTTGAACAAATGACTGGGATGCATGCAAACCCTAGAATGCATGCAAACCCTAAAAGTGCATGCATGACTGAAAATGTAAATGATCAAAATACTGGTGGGACTAGGATGGAGTATAGGAATATCCTAACAGGAACACCACAATAAAATGGTGTGTCTAAAAGGATGAAAAGAACGATCATGGAGCGTGCAAGGTGTATGAGATTGCATGTAGGGTTGGCCTTACAGTTTTGGGCAGATGCTATAAATACTATTGTTTATTTAATAAACAAAGTGCCTTCAAGTACTTTGGATGGTGGTATTCTAGAGAAGGAATGGACAGATAAAAAGGTAAACTACTCATTTCTGAGAACGTTTGGTTGTGAAGCATTTGTCCATATTGATAAATAAAATAGAATAAAGCTTGAAGCTAAATCCAAGAAATATACCTTTATTGGATATGGGGTTGATAATTTTGGTTATCGTTTATGGGATTATGAAAATCACAAAATCATTAGAAGTAGAGATGTCATATTCAATGAAAAGGTCAAGTATAAAGATCAGTTGCAGGGAAAGAAACAGGAAAAGGAAAACGCAGAGTACATAGTACTTGATGAAATTCAAGAAAATGAAGTTCCAAAGGTGCCAGAAAATCAAGAACAACAGCAAGTACCTGAAACTCTTGCAACTACAAGAAGATCTACCAGGTTAAGCAGACTCCCTGAATGATACTCTCCTTCAATGTATTATTTATTGATGACTGATGCTGGTGAACTAGAGTGTTATGAAGAAGCAATGTAGGTGGAAACTAGAAAAAAGTGGGATCAAGGCATGAATGAGGAGATGACTCTTTGGTAGGAAACCAGACTTGGGATTTGGTTCAGTTTCCTGTTGGTAAAAGAACATTGCAGAACAAATGGATTTACAGGTTGAAGGAAGAAGAAGGAGGTAAGAAGCAGTACAAGTCCAGACTTGTTGTAAAGGGGTTTGCAAAGAAGAAAGGTATAGATTTTGATGAAATATTTTCTCCTGTTGTTAAGATGACTTCAATTAGGACTATTTTAAGTCTAGTGGCGGTAGAAGATTTGCATCTTGAATAGTTAAATGTAAAAACAACCTTTCTCCATGGGGATTTGGAGGAAGAGATATATATGCAGCAGCCACAAGGGTATGAGGTCAAAGGTAAGGAGAAATTGGTATGCAGGTTGAAAAAGAGTTTGTATGGCTTGAAGCAAGCTCCAAGGCAGTGGTATTTAAAATTTGACAGGTTTATGACAGAACAAGGTTATAGTAGATGTCATTCTGACCACTGTGTTTATTTCAAGAAGCTAGACACTGAAAGATATATTATCTTGTTATTGTATGTGGATGACATGCTTGTTGCAAGGTCTAACATGCAGGATATAAATGTACTCAAAATCAAGCTAGCTAATTCATTTGCGATGAAGGATTTGGATGCTGCAAAGCAAATCCTTGGTATGAGAATAACGAGAGACAAAAAAAATCGCAAATTGACATTGTCTCAGAGTGAGTATATACAAAAGGTGTTGGAGAGGTTTAGAATGCAGAATGCAAAACCAATTAGTACACCTTTGGCCAGCCACTTCAGTATAAGTAAGGAAATGTGTCCCAAGAAACAGGAAGAGACAGATTACATGTCCAATATTCCCTATCAATCAATAGTTGGCAGCTTGATGTATGCCATGGTGTGCACAAGACCAGATATTTGTAATGCCCCATATATTGACAGTCATCAATTAAAAACTCTAATGTGAATTAGCTTAGCATTGTATTTTCTTATTATCTGTTTGACGAAGATAGATTGATTAAGATGATTGTTATGTGCACATGTGGACTCCCTTGAGGTTGTATGGTAAATTGAATTTACTGTTTAATTTATTAATGGCAATGGATATGTCACTTCATATTGAACACACAAATCGAATATAGAATATCCATATGTGGAATACTAATTTAGTTGTTTGCAAAAGTACTTACATGATTATTAGTAAATGTTGTATTAGTGATATGGATTAACATTTGAAAGAGTTGGGTATGGCTATATATATGTTTCATGTTAATGATGAACTATTCCACATATTGATTGGCTATGAGATAGGCGGATTCCTATATTTCCAAGGGGCAGAAGATGTATTGAACATCATGAGTATAATGATGTTATATCAAATTTCATGTTATTTAATTGTGAATTCCAATATTTCTATGACTTGTGGGTGAGTGTAAGTTTTGATAGGAATTGTGACTTGCCCAAAGTGGTTTTTCAATGACGGGACCCCTTAGATTAGTGATGGCATAGTATGGTTGATGTAGGGTGTTGACCCTAGTACTATCAGGAGGGATGGAGGAATTTCCCACCGTCGAACCTCCGAAACCCAGAGTCGTGGGAAGGTTGTGCTGAGCATGCTCCCGTGGATGTGGGATGACAACTAGTGGGTGCCTGCTGGGGAAGCTTGGTCGATGTGGTCGATTGACACTTCCGCTTACGGGTTCTATACATGGTCATATGCATAGTCAAGATTCCATGGTATATTCCAGCAGAGGATGGGATGGTGAGGTCAGGAGTTGGAAGTAGTGGTGATTAGGTGGTTGGAGTACTAATAGGATGGATGGGACCAATGATGGATTGGATGATGTTCTTGATTTTTATTAACCATCGTGATTATATGTTGGATTTCATCATTATGTTTATTTAATTATGTCTTATTGCTTCTATATGAATGATTATGAATGATGAATGATTCGTTGTTTAATTGTTCTTCTATATGTTGTTTGCGAGCATGTAACAAAAATCTATTAGGAGCATTAAATGTGATTATTAATACCCATGCTTAAGACGTGTGCACTAGCCATGCATACACCAATTTGTGAGTACAATGCTATGATTGGTCTGCTGATGAATAAATTAATATGGTTATATTAGCTAATAATAACTTGGTTGATGAATTGTTGAAAGTATTACTTGTGTGTTGAAAGTATGAGTTTGTTGATTTGTTTAATATGTTTTAGATTTATATAAATTGATTGGATTATTGAATAACATATATAATTATATACAAATAATATAACTTATGTCATAGTATACTATAGTATATGAAAATATCTTATTTGACTTATGTATGAGAGGATAATATAAATAAAGGATAGATAGGATTGCACAATTTTTTAGAAAAGAGTTGTCATAGTTGCATTTAAGGTAGAAGCATGATAATTGAGACTTTGAAACCATGTGTATTAATATTTTATTAATTTAAATCAAATTGCTATTTTTTTAGAAAATGAATTTATTGATTGTTGACTATTATTTTTGGAATTTATTGATGGATGAGGAGGATGATGAGGAGTTTTGATATAAATAAGAGATTTGAGATTGGAAGAGAGAGGTTATTTTCTCTTGGAGATTATTTTGGTGAGAGTATTCTAGGAAGGATGATTTTGGATATTATGGGCATGAGGAGTTTGGAAGAGTTGGAAGAGTTTGAGAACTCTTGGAAGATTTGATACATAGCCTACTCGTACATCACTGTTCTGTTCTCTGGGTCTCGGGAACGGAGGGCCAGGAGGCCATTTGGATGGGACCGTTCAATGGCTTCCTGGGGCTAGGGAGCCGGCTAGGCCCCTAGTTGGCTGGGAGGTAAAAACCGTGGTCCCTCTTTGGGAAATGAAGATGGAATTAACTCGAGGAGAAGAAGGAAGCTTGCTCGGTTTGGACTCCGTCACCATTCTTATAACGAGGTATTTTTCTAGTGATTTTAAATTGTTTATATGTTGTTGTAAACCTCTCATATGATGCTATTGCTACATGATTTATGATGTTAATTTATGTTGTGTGAATCACCAATGAAGTTTTAAAAATTCTAAGTTATTTGATGCTATTGCAAAATGCTTATATGTTGTTTATATGTTGTTATGGTTATACTTGATTATATGCTGCTTAGTCACAAAATTTATGTTTAATTAGATTAAAAGTTATAATGCCAATGAAGGTATTACATATGGTATGAGAGCCCTAGGTTCAAAAACTAGGAACCTTAAGGGTCTACATGACGTTAGGAAATAATAACCAAGAATTCTGAGTTTTCAATAGCGATAGCGTTTAGCTGTAACTTTCATTATTCTTACTAGCAATGATATATTTTATTTTCCAATGGCTGTACATAAAAAAAAATGGAAAAAAAAATTTGGCACCCAAAGTCCGAAGTCTTATTCACTTACTGCGTATGCTTGAAGGAGTTTACCTTGAATAGAGCTTGGACTGATCCCAACGTGAAGGGGGATTCTTTTAGACTAGTTGTTTAATGACTATACTCTGTTGAAAGGATGAGAGCATGGTTCTTGTTTTGACTGAGTTTTGTTTGGCTTGCAAAATGGAGAAGGCGCAACCCTTTGGGGTATGATTTTCAGTATTCCCAATGTTCTCTTTTCTTTTGGAAGAGCTCGTGCTCCATCTTTATTTTCTTTACTGGTTTTATTGTTTATACAGTAATTGTTGTTAAACACCAATGAAAGGCATAGACATGGAGGCCTCTGTGTAGAGTATGTTGCACCATATTACATTGGATCAAAGAGGGGGTTGCCTTCTTGGTAGATTGGAATGCTTATACTTTATTGATGTTGGAAAAACGAACGAGTATCACTTTCTCTTGCTTACTGAATGTGTTTTATTGATATGCTTGAATGAGAGAGAGGGGCACGTCTCTCTCTTTTGATTTTGCTTGCAAGTCTTTATACTTGCATTGAAAGATGCATCCTTTTACTTGCTTGACTTTTAAATACATATCCACTGTCATGGAATAAAAGGGGTGGAGTCCCACTTGGGTAATTTGGGTTGTTATTTGATTACATACTTAAAGTGTGGGGAAAGGGCGTAGCCCTCACCTTGGTTTACTATATTTCTAATTACTTCTTCACCAAGTAATTTTATGTGAACTAGCCAGCTATTGTGCATACCCTGGTTTGACTTGAGCCATGGTTTGTATTATTTTCCATACAATATTTATGTTTGAGGATATCCAAGAAAAAATGCAGTCATTGGCTTAATTCTCTGTTCAATCCTCTTTAAATAAAATTTTATATGTTTGAAAACAGACATTAGGCTATGCAGATAATCGCCAGCCATGACAACCAACGACTATTTGCTGAGAGTCTTCTCTGCACGCAGACAACTACAAAAGAGTAGCTACCAGTAGTCACTACACTTGAAGGGTAGTCTTTACAAGTTACTATCCAAAGCAGCATGTAAGGTATGCCACTCAACCAATAGCATGAAATAGATAAGATTCATGGTAATAGGACAAGCTCAACTAAGGAGCTCATTGCCCATTCAGGTTCTCCCACCAGAAGAGAAGAGGAGACTGAACTGAAACATGTTGATGGTTTGGATGAGAAGGATAGCAATTTCATTGTGTCGCCGATGTCGACTAGAGTAGATAGAATGAGGCAGAAACTGGAGACATAATTGGATTCCATGGTGTTGGAGATTGATGATATTTCTCATCGGCATGCTGGTCATGCAGTCGTGCCTCATCAAGCCAGGGAGACCCATTTCAATATCAAGATTGTTTCCTCTAAGTTTGAAGGATGAAGTCTTATGAAGTGCCATAGGCTTGTATATGAGCTCTTGCAGGAAGAGATGCCAAGTGGATTGCATGCTCTATTCAGTGTAGAAAAAACACCAGCTGAAATCGAGACCACATGAGTTGGCATAAATGCCTAATGCACAAACTTGTCGGTTCTTGTTTTTCGCTGAAGAACGAGGTAAGTTGATGCCAATAAAGCATGTCTCTCAGTCTGTTTTGGGTGTCGAATGGAGGTTTGTATACCAACATCTTCTGCTTGGATTGAACTTGCGCGAGCTGATCCAAACCCACACTTTGCAAAACTTATTATGATCCAGAGCTTGGGATCTTGTATCTGGTTCCGTGTTAAATGAGATGAATTCGAGCCGTGGAAATGCTTTGCATATATCCCAGCATGTCGAGGCAAACAAATTTATATCTGATTAGCAGAAAACAGTGCACATTTTCCAAGTTTGCTAAAAATAGTTGAATCTCAAAAACCGGTCTAGGAAATCCGTGATTTTAATTGGATTTGCAATACGTTCACTTAAATTTGCGGTCACAGTGCATAATACAAATTTGCAGTCATTTAAGAATTTTTCTTTTTCTCTGTAAATCTGCCTGGGGATTTGCGTAGTCTTCTTAGCTGTAAATAATAATAATAAATAAATAAAAATATTGTTAATTCCTTCTCTGAATATGGCTGAAAGGGGTTTTCAGGATATGAATTACAGTTATGGTCTAGCAGCACTGTTATTAATGATAATCTCTTTGCAGATCACGGCTATGGCGAAATTTGTGGTGGAGAGGAACAACTTCAAAGTTCTCTCTCCAAAGGATATTAAGGGCACCTATGACAGTGCTATAGGCAATTTTGGGATCCCTCAATATGGCCGACACATCAACATCTTAAGGATAGTTTTCTGATAGGTAGAGCATTTCGTTATAGGTAAATGCATCTTAGGTTTCATTACTAAATAAATAAACAATAAAAATTTATAACAAGGTTATTGACTAGCATTTGCCCCTGGAGGGGCAAAGGGAACGTCGGTAGGAAAAGAGGAAAGGTAGAAGAAACAAAGATAGGGGTAAATCTATGCTCAAGTATCACGCCAATCAAAGATCCGACATATGACCTGTGCAGAAATAGAATCAAGCTCATCAAAGAACAAGATACATGGTGCGGATTGTCAAGATTTGTCAAAAATCTCTTGTACATAAACCTAAGTTTCTCCAAACCACATTGTTAATAATTTTAGGCCTTTACACTGATGAAATCAGCTTGACACTCATTAGCAATGGCTTTTGCAAGTATAGTCATCCTACAATGAGGTGATCCATAAAACAATAGCCTACAAAACAACATTGAATCATTGGTGATTTACCGTTTGAAGGTTCCTCTTGACAGTTTCCAAACATTGGGCACCTCAACAAACTATCAAACAATTTATACACATGTTGTTATTTATACACTATTTACTATAAATAAACAAATAAAGATAGAAAGACAACATTGCACCATATTGTTTATATACACAACTTAAACCTTCCAAGCCTTCTAAGGGATGGGTCAATACTATTTGGTGGTTTATTCCTCCAATCACAATAAAATAGACCCGAGTTTTTAGCTCATCCAAAGTAATGATCTCATGTGCAACTTGTTGGTTCACTAGATGAGCTATGAATTTTGTTGCTTCCAATAACAGAGGATGCATAATAGTTAAACAGAAAATAAGCATATCATGCAAAAGATAGTTTCAAAATAAAACAGGAATTGACAAGGCCAAAAATTAGCTAATAAGATAAAGGAAAAACAACCTTGTCATTGCGTTTGAATGCCCTTTTAAGATGGAAAATAATCCTTCTCAAAAGCATATTACTAACTTCTGGAACTTTGTATTCACCATAGCAACCAAGCAGTGAAAAACATCAGTAAATCCAGGTGATTCCATTTGGGATTTCATACATGACCTGCAACTCTCTTTTTTCGAGTTGAAACAACGGGGGGATTCACTTTTGGAAATTCTACAGTAGTGTTTCCTTCTCTTACCTCTACTGTTCCATTTCTAGGAGTTTCATCATCCCTCCTTTGTTCATGGTTACGTCTATCAACCCTCGCATCTGGCTCCATATGTGAAAGGCCCGACCTTGATCTCTTGTAATTGTCCGCAGTCGGCGTGATTCACTCATTTGCAACGAAATGTTTGGCAACCTTTGTTGTTTTATACCGACATTGGCATCATTTTACTTTTGCCGAAAACTTTCGTCGTTAGCCGATCTGCATGTCTCGTTCAAATGATGCGACATTGTCGGCGCAACTTGCACGACCGATGCAAAACTCTCGGCCTAGATTCGTCAAAATGATGCGAAAATTCACAAAACAACTACGACATGTTTCATTGTAAAAGCATGAGTTGTACTTAGTCGAAAACTCACCCTTTTCTTGAAACTCTTAGGCCAAAATCAAGATTACAATAAATTTCAAGGAACCACAGAAGTTCTTAATCGTGTTACCTCCACCTAAGGGAATTGTCAAATTCAGATTGTCCCCATTTGTTTCTGCATAAGTTCTCTCACCAACAACCACAATAGCCATGATAAACAATATTAGCAGCAAGGTCATTGATCACGGTACACCCTCACTTCAATTCATTCATCTTGAAAGTTCCTTGACGAGATCTTGCTCTGACAGTCCATTTGCTAATAATCGCTCTTAGATATGTGATCTTTTGAATATGAGAGTGTAGGAAAATCTCCATATGGACATTAAAAGGAAAACATATGTAATAAAATATTCCTTGATGTTTTGAACTGCATACCTAACCCTTGAATTTATTGAAATACATTATATCCTTGTGCTCATCTATGAGTGAAACCATGCATTCCAACAACAGAATAGTCATTGGGAACAAATGCAACTACAAATCCAGAATACTTTATATCCTTGTGCTCATCTATGAGTGGAACCATGCATGCCAACACCAGAATATTCATTGGGAACAAATGCAACCACAAATCCAGGCCTCTTGCATTATAATAAAAAGTCCAAATTAGTTGCGGTTCTTCTAGAAGATTGTTGTGATAGAGAACTTGAAGGGAAAAATCATTACAAAAGTGAGTATGAAAAATATTTTCAAGAAGATAAAAAGCAACAAACAGTTGAGGAAGTTACTGTCCCATATTATCATGAAGAAACCTTTATCTAAGAAGAATACCAAGAGACTCAAATGCCTTATAAGACAATACTAAATTTCTCGTCAAACTATACCACGAAATCTAATCCGCGATCAAGCCAAGACTTCATATACGTTGTAGTGTCGGAAACGACTATGAACACCATAGCACACCATAATGAACACCATTCTACTCATAACAATATGAAATTGAAACAAACCACTAAGCACGCTATGCTTTTGAAAGGAATGTTAATGCTCTTTTAGGAATAAATGAAAAAAAGTATAGGAAAAAAAGTTTATAATGAACACCATGTCACTCGTAACAATATGAAATTGAAACAAATCACTAAGCACGCTATTATTCTGAAAGGAATGGAAATGTTTCTCTAGGAATTTTTAAATTCAAATTCTTGGAAAATATATATTTGTCTTTTTCAATAATTTGAATTTTAAAAAATTGTCAATTAAATATATTTATATCCTTATATAAAAGGAAAAAAAAATATTTCAAAGGTCTTCCAAAAAAATAACAAAAAACATCTTCACGAAAAAAATAAAATAATAAAGAAACAAATAAAATTTTAAAAAATTGTCAAATAAATATATTGATATCTTTATAGAAAAGAAAATAAATCATATTTGAAAGGTGTTCCAAAAAATAAAAAATAAACATCTTTAGTAAAACAATAAAATAATTAAGAAAAAAATAAAAATTTTAAAAAATTGTTAACTAAATATATTTATATTTTTATAGAAAAGAATACAAAATTAAAAAAATTGTCAACTAAATATATTTATATCTTTATTGAAAATTAAAAAAAACTAAAAACCATTTTCAAGAAAAAAGATAAAAAAAATTAAAATTTCAAAATATCGTCAACTAAATATATTTCTATCTTTATAGAAAATGAAAAAAAGTATATATTTCTAAGGTATTCCAAGAAAAACATAAAAAACATCTTTCAAAGAAAAAAAGTGTTAAAAAAAACATTTTGAAGAAAATTAATAAAATAATTAAGAAAAAATAGAATGATTGTAAACATCAATGCAATTTATTTTTTTGCTTGTCCATTAAAATTTAAGGTAAGCTGTGTACAAGTTCAAAGTAGTGCAATAACCAGAAAGGCAATAAAGATTTTTTTTCTCCATTCAATTGTATTTTTCACATACAGTAAATGCATGTAGGTAGCTAATTAACCCTTTTGCCTTTAAAATAAAATTCACCTTATAAAATTCAATTATCAACCAATAAACTTGTTGTACGTTTTTTGTGACCCTCGTAATGTTATGAAGTATGATGCCCTTCGGTATCGGAAACCATTGCCATAAAGTCTAATGCAAAAGCCAGTAAATGAATACCACTAAGTTGTAAACAAGAAGACAGATTCAATTTTAAAAAGAGCAATCAGTTGGTTGAGCATTAAATCCTACAATAGCGATAACAATCTAGGGCTATTAGCATAGATAGAAGGCTCTATGCAAAGAAGAAAGGAAAAGGAAGTCTCTATGCAAAGCAGAAAGGTAAGTACGGTAACTACGGTATTTTTATTAATGTTACGCTGCCGAAGGAAATGTATACGACGAATACCATAGGGGCCGGGCATTTGCACTTCGCTCAAGGGTTTGCGCAGATACCACAGGGGCCGCAGTAGTTAGGAAGCTGACATATATCATTAAAGAAATCGACGAAGAAATCCCTCTCGAATTTCAACCTCGACAGCGGTTACAAGTACAACTATAAGTTCCCGTCGGCCTCCAGTCTGATATACCAGAATCCTTTGTTGGAATCATCGAAAACGCTAATGGAGAACCCATAAGTATTGCCTCTCGTCTCTCTCATGCACTCTTGTGTTGTATTCCCATATTGTCAGTAATCGAGCAACATTCTGTCGTCGGAGAAGGTGATAATGGTGTGATTATTTAAGAGGGAGGTTGAGTTCGACGCGTTGTGCATATCATGATCCATTGTGGGCTCTTAACTTGGGTTTGACGATACTTTCTCTCATCTCTTAGTCGATCGAAATGCAAGGAGGGACTACGCATGAAGACCACGTGGCCTCTTCGTATAGCCCACAACCATGTGGAGAGAAAACCCTAAATAGGGTCAACCTCAAGGGCGTGCGTCATTTCCCTTCCTTTTCCCAGAGGTTCTGCTCTACAACACTCGACAACAGTGGACGGCGAGCTTGGCTTTGACCCTTCCTCCTTCATCTTCCAATGCCCCAGCGTCTTCTTAGCTCTTTATACCAGTCGAATTTTCCTTCCTCTCAGAGAAAGTTCACGCCATGAGCAGTAGTAAAGTTGCAGACGACTTGATGGGCGCCACCTACGCAGCCTCCAAGAAGAAAGGCTTAGAGTGGCAGGATGAGGAAAGTAATTTGAAGGGAAGAATATATCACGAAAGGAGAAAAAAATAATTTCTTCTGTTCATAGACTCTGTAATTTTAGAACGGGAAGGAGCGGTATCCTACTATGCCCTAAATGCATCTTCAACGTTTTAGTCATTTTTATATATTCGTTGGCCATTTTAGAACATTTGCATCAAAATTCATCGTTATCTCTTTCATCATATACACTATATTCTCTTATGTTATCCACTTTATACTTTTTTTATTACTATTATATAGATACACACCGTAGGTATACCTTCCTCAATATACCAAACTTGGATCTAACACTGATATTAATAAAGCAATATTTAACTTTAATAATGATGTTAAATTAATTATTATTATTATTATTATTATTATTATTATTATTATTATATAAATAATAAATTTTACTTTCCATAGCTAGACTTAACACCAATTCTTAACTTCCAATAATTTAACTATTAATATTAGTTTTACATTTAAATAAATAATATATATATATATACATTTAAATTTTCCAATATTATTATTTGAAATTTATTTTAAAATTTTGGTTTTAAATTAACGTTTTAATTTAAAAATTACATGACATTAACCTAACCTACCCTAACCCTAGCCAACCCACCTTCCTTCCTCCACGTGCCCACCTCTCCTTCTACTGGCCAGGCCTTCCTAGCTCGACCTCCATGCAGCACCAACCCTAGCCTGTTGCTCTACCAAGATGGAGGCCTCTAGGCCACCCACTTGGCCTCCTCTCTCCAACGGCATGAAGCATGTATCTCTTCCTCCATGGATGCCTCTACCACTCGCCAGTCCAAACGGCTCAATGAAACCAGGAGGAGGCATGGACAACATGCTATCCACGTGGGATGCATGCATTCCCCTCCCCATCTACTACCGTAGGGTGCCTCCCTATTCAAAACGGGGCTCACTCTCCCACGCGCGAGCCTGGCCTCTTTCTATGGCGCGTAGGTGTTCTGGTCTTCACGGCGTTCTGCGAGCATGTACATGGCCCAGCTAGGAAGGTCAAGCACTCCCTGGTAACAATTCGATTTCATTTTCGGTAAATGATGTTGAAAATATGGTGTATTCTGATCCTTTTTTCTTCTTATACGCACTTACCGCTACAGTTTTTGAAAGCAAGTTTTTCTTTTGTGTGTGCTCACCTTCAGATCGGCCTTTGTAATTGATGGCTTGGGAATTGGAGGAAGCCTTGTTTATAAAATCGCTGAACGGATTGGTTCTCTGGAGAAATTAAATATATCCATCTCAATTCGAAAATGACGCGCCATTCTACAATTTTGCTTCTTAGAGGGGTAAAAGGAACACCGAGAGGAAAAGAGTACAAGGAAATAAAGTTAGTTTGAGCAGATTATGGGCAATAGGTCATACTGGCGTCATTGAAACAGAAAACAAAATGACAATTTAAGTATGAATCTTAGACTAACTAATAGAAGCACCTCCAAACATGATGTAAACAATTTCAAAGTAACCCTGAAAGCTAACAAGGTGAGGCAACTGAGAATCAAATACAAATAGGAGATATGTAACACTAGTTTTTGGAACACATTTGAATCTTGGAATGGCCTATAGCTATATTAGCTCTGGGTTCAGAAAACAATCAATTGGGAAACATACCCTAAATAAATTTGTCCCTAAAATGGATCTGGGATGGGTATGTAGAATGAATGTGTTTTTTGTGAACCTCATAATGTTGTGAAGTATGATTCCTTTCGGTATCAGAAACCATGGCTATAAAGGCTAATGCAAAAGCTAGGAAATGAATACCACTAAGTTATAAACAAGAAGACAAATTCAATTTTAAAAAGAGCAATTAGTTGGCTGAGCATAAGGGATTAGCCTTTCTAGGTCATCCTCATATTTAAGGAAGGGGTTAGAGCACATTAAGGCAAGTAATGGAAATACCAATGCTCTTAGTTCATGTTATCAAGCTGGGCTATGTTGTGCATAATGTTCGATAGCAAAAAATAAAAGGGACACATTAATGGGAATACACATTTGTAAGGAAGTGAAGGTGTTTATTTGTCACCCTTACATACCTTCTCCATCCACTGCTCTAGGGGTACAAGTGTGCATTTGTTACCTCAAATATACACCTTCAATCCCCCATCGCACAAATGTATATCCTCAATATTTATTTCTCATATTAGTTTATAAGAATCTAGAGAGATTCTCACAAAGTTTAGCTACAAGAGATACACCATAAAATGAGATTTTAAAATTGTAAATTCATTCATATCTCATTTTTTTCCAAATATATTGTCATGTTTTTTTAATTAATGAAAACAATTATTCTCATTATTTATTTGATCATGTTGTACACAAGGTAAACATATATTAGAAACTTTCTATTTTGTAAAAGCTTTGATAGTAGGTAGGTTTAAAATATTTTTTGAAATTGCTTATATATTCTAGATATAGTAGTAATCTATAGTGTTGAGATTACTACTACAGAGATTGTGAGAAAAGAAATTGTAGTTGGTTCACTGTGTTGATGAACTTAACATTAGTTTTTGTTATGAGTTAAGTGCCTATGTCTTTGTAATATGAGATTGTTACAAACTTTGCTCTTTTCCTACCAGTATCCTTTGTAAAGTTAGTCACAGCAGATCTAATGAACAAAATAACTCAGTCACAACAGATGAATAAGAAGATATGGTGCAAAACTGTGCAAAACATGCAGCAGTGCTCTCTATCCCAGAAAGGGTGAATGAATTACAATAGATTACAATACAATCCAAATCACTGTCAATGGCAATTCGAATTGACTAAGTAGACATTCGAATCACTGAAATGGAGTAGCTTGACTCAATCTAGGAGTCCTCATCAATCATCGGTGTTGCTCATCAATCACAACAAACAGTCATCCAGGTGTCAAGCTGAGTCTAACTGATTATAATAAATGTAACTGAAGTGTGTAGCACTGATATAGGATCTGGAGGCTCAGTGGGGGCGCATGGGAGGCTAACTGGAGTCAGAGCAAGTCACCTAATCGAACTGGAGGTCAATCGGAGGTGAAACAGTCAGTCAGGAGTGAAATCGGAGTGAAATCAATCAGAATCGGAGCTAACTGAATGTAACTGGAGTGAATCTGCAGTGGTAGGTGAACAAGTGCGCCCTTCTCAGTCAGTAGGTGAGAAGAGGGCGCCTTTCAGCTTAGGAGGGCTAAAACTCTGTGGAAAGTGGCTCCCGGGTGCTAGAAGAAGGTGGATAAGGTGCTGGAGGCATCAAACTGGTGACTGGACTACATATCCTGAAATAGATCATGCAAGATCCTGAAGTAGATATGTATCCCGAAATAGATGATCCTGAAATAGATATGTATCCCGAAATAGATGATGGATATCCGAACACCCCCCCTCAAGCTAGACTATGATGTGCCAACTAAAATAATGTGGGGCCCTGGTAACTAAGACCAAAGGTCACCCCAATACAATAATCCAAAAAATGCTGAAAAATAAACTAAGTGAGGAAAGAGGGAAAACCCAGTGGGAAGAAAGCCCCCCCTCAAGTCTAAAGCATAATAATGAATCAATCTGTCTCCACCATGATGGAACTCACCCCCAACAGTGAACGGAGGTAAGAGAACTTCTTCTCAGTGAAGCTCTTGGTGAAGATGTCTGCAATTTGCTCATCGGTAGGGCAATATTGCAGAATGATGGTGCGGTCATGCACCAACTGTCGAATGTAATGCATATGAATCTCAATGTGCTTGGTCCTCTGCCGCTGAACTGGATCTGTGGAGATCTTGATAGCACTTTGATTGTCACAAAATAGGACAGTCGAAGTAGTGCCACCAAAACCAAACTCGGAAAGAATACCCTGCAACCAAACTGCCTGAATGCAGGCATTGACTGCCCCTCGATACTCTGCCTCTGCTGAAGAAAGTGCAATGGCTGCTTGCTTTTTGCTGGACCAGCAAATAGCACCATGACCAATCATGAAAACATAACCGGAAGTGGACTTCCGATCAATGCTATCACCTGCCCAATCTGAATCAGTAAAACCAATGAAATCTAGCTCAGAATCTGCAGCATAATGTATGCCAAACTGTCTCGTACCTTGCACATACTGCAAGATCCGCTTGGCTGCTCGCCAATGAAGCTCATGTGGCTGCTGCATATATCTTGACACGGCACTCACGGCATATGAGATGTCAGGCCTAGAGTGTGTCAAATAAAGTAGTGAACCAATCAACTGTCGATACATACTGCAATCTGCAAGCGGTGTGGAATCTCCCTCCTCAAGACTGATTCCTGAGAGGAATGGGAACGGGGCTGCCTTACATTCAGCCATATTAAACTTCAATAACAGGTCGGAAGCATATTTTTGCTGAGATATAGTGATCCCATCGAAATTTTGAGCTATCTCCAAGCCCAAAAAGTGACTCAGCAAGCCCAAATCGCTCATGTCAAAAGCTAGATTTAAGGCAGTTTTTAGCTTGTTTATTGAAGTAAGTGTGCTACCAGTAATAAGCAGATCATCAACATAAAGTACAATAACCAACAAATTACCTTTAACTCGCTGAAGATAGACATTCGGATCAGATTTGCATCTTTGGAAATTCTGAGAAAGAAGGAAGGAGTCCATCTTTGCGTACCAAGCTCTTGGGGCCTGTTTTAACCCGTACAAAGACTTCTTCAATCTGCAAACCAATGATGGATCTGATGTATAACCCTCTGGCTGCTGCATATAGACCTCTTCAGCAAGGTCTCCATGTAAAAATGCACTCTTCACATCCATGTGATGCACCTCCCAGTGCTTGGATGCGGCAATAGCTAAAACAAGGCGGATGGAATCCATCTTTGCAACCGGTGCAAAGGTCTCTGTGTAGTCCACTCCTTGGACTTGGGAAAAACCTTTTGCCACCAACCTTGCTTTATATTTGCTGATAGTGCCATCAGCAGCAACTTTAGTACGGTAGACCCATTTACACTTCACTAATTTTCTTCCAGGTGGAAGAGAAACTAGCTCCCATGTATTGTTCTTTTGAAGAGAACTGTACTCTTCATCCATGGCATCTTTCCATCTCGGATCTCGATGGGCTGAATAATATGATTGGGGATCTGAACCAGCCATCAAATAACAAATCTCAGGAAGAAATGGATCAGCAATAGAAAGAGCCATACCTGCCCTTTGAAAGTCTCCTCTTGTTCGTCTCGGATCAGCAGGATTTCCAAGACTAGAACCAGCAGATTGTAGAGTATTTTGGGCCCACTTTGGTAACTGAGGGAGATCTGAATGGTCGGATTCCGAACCTGATATGTCATTATCATCATATGCTGCTACAATATCAGAAATATCAGAACTCATACCTTCATTATCGCTGCTCGAATCTTCTTCTGGTGAAGGCGGTGAATCGGCAGTTTTCTCCTCAACTAGTTGCAATTCTTGAAGCGGTTCTTCAAACTGCACACTGCGCTCTATGAATATCTTTTTAGATCTGATATCCATGAGTTTATATGCTTTTGATTCTTCCCCATATCCTATCAATATGCACTCGATACTTTGTGGATCCAAAGCTCGTCTCTTCTCAGAAGGAATTCTAGCCCATGCAGTAGAGCCAAAAACTCTCAAATTTGACACATCCGGTTTGTGACCAAAGAATGCTTCGAAAGGAGTCATACCTTTCACGGATGAATGTGGAACTCGGTTCTGTATATATGCAGCAACATTGATTGCTTCAGCCCAAAGATTTGCAGCCAAACCTTTTGATTCAATCATGCATGTAGCCATCTCTTTCAGTGACCGGTTTTTCCTTTCCGCTACACCGTTCTGCTGGGGTGTGTAGGGAACTGTATGTTGGATCTTGATTCCGCTTTGGGCACAAAGTTGCAGCAACTCGGACTTGATATATTCCCCACCATTATCAGATCTAAGAGCTTTGATCTTGCTCTCAGTGGTGGTCTCAACAGAAGCCTTAAAATCCTTGAACTTTCCAAGCACTTCTGACTTGTTTTTGAGAAAGAATACCCATGTAAAGCGAGAATAATCATCAATAAATGTCAAAACATACCTTGAACCATTTAATGACATATGGGGCAGCGGACCGCTGATATCAGAATGGATCAATCCCAAAATAGTAGAGGCTCTGCTAGCCTTGCCGCGGTCGAATCTGTGCTCGGGGTGCTTCCCAATAATGCAACCGGAGCATATTCCCTTCGAGGAACGGAGTTGTGGAAGCCCATCAACCATGGATTTATTTGATAGCAGCAGCAAATACTTATAATTTAGATGTCCAAATCTTTCATGCCAAAGCCTACTAACCTCATTACCATGTGTGCGAAGAGCAGTGGGCTTTGCAAGCGGAATAAAGTGCGAAAACTCATAACATTTTGCAGTGTGGTTTGCCTTTCCAACCGCAACTAGTCTTCCACTTTTGATATCAGAAATTTCAACTGTATTAGGGCTGAATGTGACTTTCTTTGGATCACCAGTATGTGTCATTTGATAAACAGAAAGGAGATTCGAAGCTAAGGAAGGCACATAGAGAACATTCTGAAAGCATCCATGATCTACATGAATCGTACCTTTGCCCTTTGAAGAAATTTTTGAGTCATCTCCCAAATGGATGGGGATGGAGCTGTTTGGATCGAATGAGGAAAAAGAATCAATATTTGCAGCCATATGATTTGATGCACCCGAATCTATCAAGAGAGTGGGCTTCGAAACCGTTGCCATGAGTGCTTGTCCTCTTTCATGATCGTCATTTCGATCCTTCTTCCTTGCACCGTCAGGAAGGGTTATGTTGTTCTTTTCCAAAAGGAGGGCCATTTGATCTATAGTCTTCTTCATACATGAACTTTCGGGATGAAAGCCACGGTTACAATAAGTACATTTAGATTTTTGGTTACCTTCTTTGCCCTTTTGCTTGGATTTCGAACTGGATGGTGCATCCATTTGCTTGCCTTTGTCTTTTTGCTTGTGAGGCTCGAATTTGGGCTTCTCCTTCTTTAGCTTTCCTTTACCATTCGAAATCTTGGGTCCTTGAACAAATAGGGCTGAATCTTTGGAGCTTATGGACCCCATTTGAATCAACTTGTCATGCTCTTTCGTAACGGACTCAATGAAGGCATTCAAGGTAGGCATCTTCCAATTCGGGGTAGTTAGCCGACCGGAATTGAAAGTGGAGACAAATACCGAATAATCTTTCCCAAGCTTGCTTAGAATGGAGAGGATCAACTGCTTATCCTCTTTGATAACACCACTGTTCTTCAATTGCAAGTTCAAGTTCTTGAATTTTGTGAAGAATTCATTGATGGTCTCGAAATTTTCAGGATTAAGGCCAATCAATTCATTCTCTAATTGAAAAGCCCTAAGCTCATCCTGCTTGCCGAATAGTGTCTCAAGTTGCTCCCATATGGCTTTTGGAGTCTTCAATCCGCTGAGATGGAAGTGAAGATCTTTGGAGATGGAGAGACAAAGAAGACCGTAAGCTTCATCAAGCTTATTGTAGTGTTTGGTTCTTTCTGCCACATTGTTTGGCTCCAATTCAAGACCAAGAGTGACTCGGTAGTATCCTTTTGAACGTAATATGATCTCCATATCATCTTTCCAATCAAAATAATTGAATGGGGTGAGGATAGGCTTTGAAGAAGAGTATTCCATTGCTAGGAGCGAGTCAAATGATGAAGAAGAAGCTTGCTTGCAAACTATAGCGAATGGAAATGCTGTAGGGAAGCTTGCATGCAGAATGTAGCGAGTGCACTTGGAGGAGATAATTAACCTGCAAATCACATAAGAACAATCACAATAAGGTCGAACAATCCACCCTTTGAGAGTTGCATCACACCTGGGATTGGATTTCAAGCAATGTTGAATGGGTCCAATGTATCAAATCCAGGAATTATGTGGTAACTCAAGCTTCTGGAGTGGTATTGGAATAATTTTCAAGCTTTGCATGCACAGGAGCGAATGCCCTTGAGATATCTCATGCCAAACTTATTGCAATTTTTAGCAATTCAGTCAAATCTTCTTGTATAAACACCTGTAGAAAAGAGATCTTGTCCCTGCAATGGCTCTGATACCATGTAAAGTTAGTCACAGCAGATCTAATGAACAAAATAACTCAGTCACAACAGATGAATAAGAAGATATGGTGCAAAACTGTGCAAAACATGCAGCAGTGCTCTCTATCCCAGAAAGGGTGAATGAATTACAATAGATTACAATACAATCCAAATCACTGTCAATGGCAATTCGAATTGACTAAGTAGACATTCGAATCACTGAAATGGAGTAGCTTGACTCAATCTAGGAGTCCTCATCAATCATCGGTGTTGCTCATCAATCACAACAAACAGTCATCCAGGTGTCAAGCTGAGTCTAACTGATTATAATAAATGTAACTGAAGTGTGTAGCACTGATATAGGATCTGGAGGCTCAGTGGGGGCGCATGGGAGGCTAACTGGAGTCAGAGCAAGTCACCTAATCGAACTGGAGGTCAATCGGAGGTGAAACAGTCAGTCAGGAGTGAAATCGGAGTGAAATCAATCAGAATCGGAGCTAACTGAATGTAACTGGAGTGAATCTGCAGTGGTAGGTGAACAAGTGCGCCCTTCTCAGTCAGTAGGTGAGAAGAGGGCGCCTTTCAGCTTAGGAGGGCTAAAACTCTGTGGAAAGTGGCTCCCGGGTGCTAGAAGAAGGTGGATAAGGTGCTGGAGGCATCAAACTGGTGACTGGACTACATATCCTGAAATAGATCATGCAAGATCCTGAAGTAGATATGTATCCCGAAATAGATGATCCTGAAATAGATATGTATCCCGAAATAGATGATGGATATCCGAACATCCTTCGCTGCTTGTGCCTATGTTTTTGTTCCTTCTAACTTTCCCCTTTTCCTACCAGCGTTCATTTTTGCCCCTCAAGGGGAAAAGGCTAGTTATAGTGCATTCAAATACGCCACAGCATGGTTCATGTTGCAACTTACACATGACAGACTTAGATAAGAGGAAAAATAAGTGAAATGAGTGTCCTCAATTTGATTTATTCCTATTTTGTTAGTGGGTTTGAAGGTAACAAAGTTAAATGTTTTTGTATGGTGCATGATGGTTCTGAAAGTGCATGTAAATTTTACCTAACAGGTCCATCGATTGTAAATTTTACAAGTGCGATGCAAACAAGTAGTTTAATTCTAAAAGCAGAGTTTACACATATATGTAAGTTTTCTTTTCTTTGTGAAATAAGAATATTATTTATATATCATCATTAATAGATAAAAACAATTTATTTAAGCAATAAATTTTTTAATAATTATTTAATTTCATTGAAAATTCAGACGTCTTATTTCTAAAAATACAGCCTAATAATTGAAGTATTTTTTGATTGGTAGTTGTGTTACCAAAAAAAATATTATAGCTTTGAAAGTTAGTTTAATTGGTAAATGCTTTTGTGTTAAGTTTTTAGAACTCTAGATATTCAATATAGTCTGATGCTTTAATGGCAATTTACAGTGACAATATTGATAATAATTGTTTATATGGCAAGCCAAACTTTTCAAAAATTTCCTGTGATTGCAATTGAGAATGGCAAGTATTGATCACTTATATTTAATTGTATTGATTATCTACCAAATGAATTCAAATGCCTATGCATGAGACTTGAGACTTATCACTCTCATTTAAAAATTAAAATAATTAAAGAAGATTCATGAATATTTCTCTCTCATGGAGAACTTCCTATACTAAGTAGATTCAATTTGTATTTATAATTTTTTTTCACAAACTTATAACCATGGATAAGAATATTACATTTTTTTTTTAACATCATAAGAGTAGGGACTTGCTGCATTAAAGCTATTTATTTGTTATGCTCCATATTTTTTATTATGTTTCCCGTGCAATATATAATATCGGTTATGTAGGGACTTGGTTTTGTAGGGATTTGTTTGTAGAAGCAAATACTAAAAGACAAGCTCATTATTCCAAGGATTCCATACATGCAATTTTTTGTTAATAGTTTACCTAGTTTTTTTAAGGAATTGCAATTAGAATACCTAGAGGATCAATAGCAACATATGGTAGTGAAACATATGGATATGATTAGGTGGTATGAAATCTTTTTTATAATTAGTAACAATAAACAAATTTCTTAGGGAGGAAAGTGGCAGTGTGACAGTTTCTTCATGCCCGGAGAATTTGATTTTAAATAAATATTCTCTAACATGTTTAGAGAGAAATTGATTTTAAATAAATATTTGGTCGTTCTTTGGATAACATTTATAAAGTTAAGTTTCAACATATAAAGCAAATGTCTTCCCTTTCTGCCCACATTTTTGAACTTTGTTTCAAAGCATTTGATATTAGTTTCAAATGGATTAAGAATATGTTATTTTCTCCTTTCAATGCAAGTTTTTGTCATTATGTAACATTATATCTTGTTATATAATCATGTGCATAGTTTAAAAATGGATGGAAATTGATCTTTTGTAAATTTGGAAATAAGTTTGATTCATTCTTACATACTCAAGTGAAGAATATATTTGAATATTACTTTGTTTTACTATACAATTATTTATCATATCAATAATATTTAATATGATTATTCAGTAAATCATGTCTAGGAAAAAAGCATGCTCATCGAAATTTTAATTTGAACCAATTTTACAATAATCTACTCAAACAATAAAAATATATACATGTTTATTAACATCAATCCAAAATGCATCTAGGTTGGATTTATGCTTCATCATTTCCTTATCTTTTCAATGCCATTCCACCTACCAATTGTAATATATATGTTCGAAATAAGCACACAAGATGAATCATTTGTCAAGTTATGAATCAACTCAGAAAAGCAATTTTCTACATAGTCTCCTAACTTTATATCATCACATACTTTATAGGCTCCCAACAAACATAACCACACATTAGGTATGTTAATAAAGTCTTGAGCTTTATACAAATGTCTAGCATGGAAAAGAAGGTAACTCGTGTCGTGATGGTGCTTGAAAACTAGCAGCCATACCAAGTCTTTAAGATTGTGGAATGCATTTCCAGAAGTTTTGAAAGATAACAGTTAGGAACAATCAAGTTTCAAGGTTCTTTCATATATTAATTTAAAATGTGAGCAATGGCTTTAAAGAATCTTCTAAAGTGTAATTAAGAGTTATGTCAACACTTTGATGCATTGATGCAGGAGCGTCAACCCACCTCCGAGAAATCATAAAAATGAGTTTTTGCAAGGCGCAACTATCAAAAGACGAGGCAATTTGTTATTTGTTGGTTCAAAACTGATTATTTGGAGCCTGAAATCAAGATCTTCATGAACACGAGCATCAACCCTACCCCAAATCAAACGAATTCCAGAAAAGAATCATTAACGAATTCAAGATAATGTTATCATGGCACGATCATAAATACATCTAAGAAGTAGTCTTAATGATCCATTATTACCTAAGAATCAATCAATATGGGGATCTGTATAATGTTACTTATTCCCGTCAGTGACACTCATAACAATAGGAAATTGAAACAAATCACTAAGCATAATATGCTTTTGAAGGGAATGGAAATGTTTCTTTGGGAATTTGAATTTTAAAAAATTGTGAATTAAAAATCTTTATATCTTTATAGGAAAGGAAAAAAAATTATTTCAAATGTGTTCCAAAAAGAAAAAGAAAATCATATTTCAAAGGTGTTCCAAAAAAATAAAAATAAAAACATCTTCAGTACAAAAGATAAAAGAATTAAGAAAAAAATAAAAAAATTTAAAAATTGTCAACTAAATATGTTTATATTTTTATAGAAAAGAATAAAAATTATCAACTAAATATATTTATATCTCTATTGAAAAGAAAGAAAAAAAAAATATTTCAAAGGTGTTAAAAAAAAAACATAAAAAACATCTTCATGAAAAAAGATCTAAAATAATTAAGAAGAAAAAAACAAATTTTAAAATATTGCCAACTAAATATATTTCTATCTTTATAGAAAAGAAAAATAAATTATATATTTCAAAGGTGTTAAAAAAAAAACATAAAAAAAACATCTTTTAAGAAAAAAAAGTGTTAAAAAAAACATAAAAAATTATTTTGAAGAAAAATAATAAAATAATTAAGGAAACAATAAAACTATTGTAAACATCAATGTAATTCAGTTTTTTTTGCCTAAAATAAAATTCAATTATCAACCAATAAACAAACCTTTTCTTGAGAAGTATTTTCCCAAACAGTCTTAATAATCTTATGATAAATTATGATAAATAATATAGTGCAGTCGTACCTCAACACCTTTATAGAGAAATTCACTAATGTGAATATTACAAGGTCATCATCATCCAGCTCTTCCAAATATCAAAAAGCCTTGCAGTTATACATTAAGTTCCAGAAAATATATAATTCGAAATTTTAAAAATATATATAATAAAATGCCATGTGCTTAGTAAACGTATATGATAAAAATTAAAATTGCATGCCCTCATTAAAGATACATTTCACAAAGATATGATATTGTTCAAAATTCTAAAAGCATGTCCAAACCACATTTTCTCAAGCAGCGAGCTCCACAATTTTCAGGCAAAGAGAATGATGCCTTTATTTCAAGCTCCAAGGTCCATGATTTTCAGGCAGAGAGAATGATGTTTTTAGCCTCCACAATTTTGCAGGCAAAGAGAATATTGTGTTTATTTCAAGTTCCAGGGTCCACGATTTTCAGTCAAAGAGAGAGCAATTTTAGGAGAATGGCAGCACGTGTGTTGGGAGAAAACAATTGCAGAAGAATGGTAGCATCGACGACATGAAAGATATAATGAGTCACAGACAAGAAACTAGGGTTAAGATTTAAGATATTTTCCTTTTATTTTTGTTTGTTAATTTAACTTTAAAAAAAATAAATTAAAGAAATTTTATTAAAAATCCAAATTTTATAGGAATTTGAAAGAATTTAGTCATTTCTGATTCAATTTGGTTCATACAAATAAATTCAGCGAACCTCAACAAATTTGTTCATAAAATTTTAGCAAACCCAGTGACTGAGAGTACAACTAATATTTTTCAAGCATCTTATTAGATTGTAGGTTCCTACAAACTCTGGTTGTATGGTGACCGAGGTATTTACTTTCAGTGATTAGTGAAGACAGTAATTGTGTTATGTTTCAAAGCCTTATTATCTAGTGCCAAACAGTTTCAAAGAGGCTCAAGAGTCAACATACAAATAATTTGTATGTTGATTTACAGCTTTCATAACAATGCACCGCTGCCCCTTGTATTCTCCCATCAATATTTTTTGCCAATGTAATGACTATATTGGACTCCAAAAGCACTGACAGCAATGGCTAAAACATTACATATTATATATCTCACCAAAATTGTTTATGTAATACGTAAGACACAAGGCTTCCAGCATGATCCAATTCGAATATGCAGCAAATAATAAATGCAGAAGGACTGAAGTTGATGCAGCAATGCAAGGACCTTAAACTCTTTTGCAAACAATAGCACGTGGGTCCACCCAAGTAGTTCTTACACCACTTAAAGAACAGATAATGAAGCAACATATATATATATATATATATATATTGTCCACCAAACAATACAATCCCAATGCATAGGGTCACACGAATATGGTAGCTATCACAACATTTTTATCCATGAATGCGAAAAGCGTAGGCATACAAGCTTCCAGCCAGCAAATAAAATAACGTATAACATTTTCATTCCACGGGCAGAGCCCCAAAACGCTTTCACCAACATACAGAGGTAAATCATTTTCCATCCATAAATACAAGCAAGTAAGCAACGAAAGACAGAGCCTGCAGCTCTTCCAACCGTCCACAGGTATTGTTTCTCATCCAAAGCACCAAAGTGTTTCCATTCAACAGAGGAAAGCAACATACAACATTTTTATTCTTCCCTGAGGAAACACAGAGCATAACGAAGCTTCCAGCCAGCGATGAATGCAGTATACAATGTTTTTATTCTTTCATGAGGAAAACGAAGACATAGCTCTGTCCAACCCAACATTTAAATTAACACACAAGATTTTAATGCAGCACAACCAAAGAAGCAGAGGATATGATACCAAGAACAATGTTTTGCTGCGCATTACCCTGAATAACACAAACTATGATAATATCTCCAGTTAGAGCAAGATGCAGCGTAGGTGCTTTCTTTGGGATTTCTCGCCAGAGCGCAGAGATGCCTTCTGCTTCTGCAGTCACTGGTCAGAGCTCGGCGATGGGTCGGAGGTCGGAGCTTGGCGGTCAGAGAGCGGTGGTCGAAGCTCGGCGATGGGTCGAGGGGAAGTGGGCTTGCAAAGTACAGTGTTTTGACTAGGTAAAACTCAAGGATCTAAGCCGCAACAGGCTATTATTTACAGTGTTTGGATCTTTATTATTATTTAAAAGATTTCATTTTTTTAATGCTTGAAAATTCATCGAAATTTTTCCTCTTAAAACTTAGTCTTATGCTCGTATAACATAATAGCGTGTAGGTTTGGCTTAAGAAGAGTGTTTCCCACTGAAGTTGATACGAGGCTGTGTACTAGGCCACAATAGAAGTTATGAATTAATTAAGTGAGCCAAGCAAAAAGATAAGGCCAAATGGTTCCGGCGTTGCGGAAAAGATAGGCGGACTTGCTCGCATTTGCAGAAAGATAACCCAAGTTTGCCCGCTGTGGAAAGGTGCGAAGCATAAGGCGGGAGATTTACCCGAGTTTTATCCGCCGTTGCGGAAAAGACAAGTGAATTTATCCGAGGCTGCCGGCGATTTTATGTAACTTAAGAGAAACAATTCATCGGAGAAGAAGGAAAGGTTCATCTGCCCTTTTGTGGAAGAGTTGGTTGGAAATGTCCGCTGTTGCGGAAAAAATAGGTGAGTTCCTGCGCTGTTTCAGAAAAAGAACCTTAACTCTTCCGTCGGGCTAGACTTGTTTGTCAAAAAGACCGTTGCAGTAGACTTATGCGAGTTTCTTCGCCGTTACGGATGACTTTAATTAAAACCTTCCGCGAATTCGGAGACATTTAATTTATTTCCTCCAACAAAGCAGACAGAATGACTCAAACCTTCCGCCGTTGTTGTATTTCTTGTTTTAGTTTATTGGCACTCTTCAGATGACATCATTAGACAGTACATTGCATCATTTTCCATGCTTTACTCCGTGTTGGACACGTCCTCCTCCAGGTCTTCTTTCTTTTTATCTAAACGAACCTATTACCCTGTTCGGTGAGAGTGAGAAATGATTTTGTTTCTTCTACTGATCTGCAGGACTATACTTGCAGAATACTCTGTTAGTAACTGACTGTGCAATTACATAAGAATCTTGCGATAGATGTAGACTCACGTCTCTATAAAAAGTTAGAACACATGATGCAATAAAATCATTTATTACCTGAATCTCTGCTCGTTGTTATAGGCTATAGTGACTTACTGTGTACCTATGTTAGGAACCCATGTCTTTACTTTGTTAGTATGTTGTTGTTGGACGCATATGCTTTGTAAGTCATCCCGTAGTATTTGTTGATCAATATTTTGTGTTATTGTTGTTGGCGCATATGCTTTGTAAGTCGCCCGTAGTATTGTTGATCCATAGTTTGTAGTGGCCCATGGTTTTGACCCATAGTATTGGTGCCTAGAATTAGTATATAAGTGTGTGTTGAGACCTATGAAGGCACTGTGAAGTTATTTGTATTGAGCTTGCTCATAGGAGGTTGCCCCCTCGAAGTGGCCTGTGATCAATATAAAAGTGATTCTGAGTTCTGTCATTTCTGCTATTTCGCATATTCGTATTAATTAATTGTTGCAGGTGCATCACATCTGGTATCAGAGCACTTTCTTGGGCTCGCTAGGTGAAATTTCCACCAATTTTTTTTCGCATCTGTTACAGGTTCGGATTTGGGAATAATCCCTATCCACTTAACTGTGGGAAGTACTTGGGCATAAGCCCTAAAACTCATTGTGAGGAGTACCACAGGAACCCCGAAGTAGCTGGCCCATTGAGAGGACTTGCCAGCGAAAAGGGCAACGACCCCTACCTGATTGACAAAGAGCTGTCGTTTGTGGAAAAGTGGTTATCAGTTTTACCTGAGCCGTGGAGTGAGGGGTACTGCCCCAATACGCAAGCTGTCAGACAGCATTGGTGGCCAAGTGAAACCCCTGAACTGTTAGGAAGCCGCACATACCTGGGGTCCATATCTACTTTCAGCTGAACTATTGTCGATCGCTATTGCGTCGTTTCAGATCCATTTTGCAAGCCGTTCCAGATCCATCCATTTTCAATCCATTCGGTGCTGTTCTAGATCCCTTCTGAGCTGTAGCCACTCGTCTGAAAAAAAAATTTCAGTTTTTTGTCCATATCTCCCTTGTTTTCACTCTGTTTCCCTTGAAATTTTCGGGGAACCCCTGTCATCCGATTCTGCATATTTCATTCCTGAGGACCCTATCCCCAATTCCCCTTCCCAAATCCCGAAAGCCTACATTTGTCTATTTTTAGGGTTTTCCATAACTTCCTCAGATTTCACCCAATCACCTTCAAATTTTACCACAGAGTTCCTTTCTGAATTCTGCCTCTTTGTACCCCTCTGCCAAATTTTCCCATTCTTTCACCCCGCTTCTGAAATCCTCATTTTTGCTTCCCTGTCTAGTCAACAGTGTCCAACACCTAGTCAAACCCCAATTACCCTTCATATTTTTTCCCAAGTCCAGATTTTCCCTTACTGAAGCAGTTTTTGTTTTTGTTTTCCTACCCAGTCAAAGAAAAAAAAAACTCCTGGTTATGGTTGTCACCCGTGTAGGAGCAAAAACCATTGAAGAAGCACTTGCAGCCATCCAATCCAAACTCCAGGATCTGGATGAAAAATTTCTCAGCCTCCATCTTGAACATTCAGCTATGAACAACAAACGGCAGTCCGAGTCTTCATCAAACAATGGGTTCTCTTCTTCCATCAATTTTCGTGGTCCGAAGCTTGATTTTCCTCGCTTCAATGGTACTGATCCAACTGGATGGATCTATCGTGCAGAACAATATTTTAGTATGCATAATACTTTTGATGTCAACAAAGTTTCATTGGTATCCTTTCACTTGGAATAGGAAGCTCTTCAATGGTGCTGTTGGTACATCAAGGCTCATCCAGAGCCCAAATGGTCAGACTTTTGCCAGCTCCTTTTGCAATGATTTGGTCCTGGTGCTTTTGATGACTTCACCGGAGTCCTCACTAAACATCGCCAAATTGGCACTGTGAGAGAGTATCAAACTGAATTTGAGAACCTAGCCAACCACACTGAAGGATTGTCTGATGACTTTTACCGGAGTTGTTTTATCAATGGTCTAAAGGATGCCATCCAATCTGAGGTCAAAATGTTATGTCCCACCACAATGATGGAAGCCCTAGGGTTGGCTAAGTTGGCAGAAGACAAGATTGCAGCCCAACAATGCTCCAAGCCCACTTTTGATCCCTTCTGAAATATGGGTTCTCATCGACCACCTATACCACAGGCTCCTCGACCGACTCCTATCAAGTGTTTGTCTGAAACAGAGATGCAAGCACGTAGAGAAAAGGGGCTTTGCTATAATTGTGATGAGAAATTCACTCGGGGACATAGATGTGTTCAGCAAAAGCTCTATCTCTTGGATGTGGAGTCTTCACCTGCCTCTGAGATTGGTGACAAAGATCCAGAAACACTGGATGCTCCAGTCGACATTTAGGAACCGCCTATTGACCCTCCGTCTCAGGATGACTAGCCAGAGATATCTCTCCATGCTTTAGCTGGAATCACCACCTCCCAAACAATGCGGGTCAGGGGTTACTTCAAGAAGCTTCCTCTTACAATACTCATTGATTCTGGTAGCACTCATAATTTCATTGACCCTCGGATCGCCAAACAAGCTGATTTTTTTATCCATCCTTGTTCCAACTTTGAAGTCATGGTTGCCAATGGAGGCACCTTACCTTGCAAAGGGAAGTATCGAAATGTGCGTATCTCTATGGGAGATTATACCTTGCGCTCTGACATGTTTGCCTTGCCCTTAGGTGGATGTGATGTGGTTTTGGCCGCTCAATGGATACGCACGCTTGGCCCTATCTTATGGGATTTTGCTGAACTTTGGATGCAGTTTTCCCTCAATGGAAAAAAACACACATTGACAGGATTACAACCAGGTTCTCTCAGCATCATCAGTTCACATCGCATGGAAAAACTCCTCAAGAAGAATTCACATGGTGTCATCGCTCAGATCCATTCCATTCAGATGCAACCATCAGCGGTCTCCACTACTCCTTTGGATCTACAACAAATTCTGGATCGATATACAGGTGTCTTTGTTGAACCAGTGGGATTGCCACCTTCCAGGCTAGAAGACCATCGTATTCAGCTCCTTCCTGGCAGCGTTCCTCCCAACATCAGGCCCTATCGCTACCCATTTCACCAAAAAACGGAGATTGAAATGCTCGTTCGGGACTTATTGAAGCAAGGTATTATTCGCCCAAGCACTAGTTCCTTTTCTTCTCCAGTTATTCTTGTTCGCAAAAAAGATGGGTCATGGCACCTCTGCATTGAATTCTGAGCACTTAATCACCTCACCATCAAGGATAAGTTTCCAATTCCTGTTGTTGATGAGCTTCTTGATGAGCTTCATGTGGCTCACTTTTTCTCCAATTTGGATATTCGTTCTGGGTATCATCAAATTCGGGTTCATGAGGATGATGTCCCTAAAACAGCTTTCCACACACATGATGGCCATTATGAGTTTTTGGTCATGCCCTTTGGCCTCACTAATGCTCCTTCCACATTCCAGACCTTAATGAATAAAATATTTCGACCCTACCTGCGGAAATTCATTCTGGCATTCTTTGATGATATCCTCATCTACAGTAAAACATGGGATGAACATCTCCAGCATCTGGATCTTGTCATGCAACTTTTCTCTGACCATCATCTCCATGCCAAGCAGTCTAAATGTGTTTTTGGACAGAAGGAAGTTGAGTATCTCGGGCACATTATCTCAGCAAAAGGGGTTCGCGTGGATCTTGCCAAAATCGATGCCATGAACAATTGGCCGCATCCTCAGACACTCAAGAGCCTTCGTGGTTTTTTGGGGTTGACTGGCTACTACCGCAAGTTTGTCAAGGATTATGGGAAGATTGCAGCTCCATTAACTGCTCTATTGAAAAAGGATGCTTTTACATGGACACCTGCTGCTCAGTGTGCATTTGACAAACTAAAACAAGCTATGTGTACTACACCTGTGCTAGCTATGCCCGATTTTTCCAAGCCCTTCACTATTGAGAGTGATGCTTGCGGCAATGGACTTGGTGCTGTTCTCCTTCAAGATGAACACCCCATTGCATTCACCAGCAAAGCCCTTTCAGGTAAGAATTTAGCTGCCTCTACTTATGAGAAGGAAATGATGGTTATTTTGCATGCAGTAAAGAAGTGGCACCCATACCTATTAGGGAATCATTTATGCATCAAGACTGATCACCAGAGTCTGAAATATTTCTTGGACCAGCGTGTCTCCTCCCCGGCACAACAGAAATGGGTTAGCAAACTCATGGGTTATTACTATGAGATCACTTACAAGAAGGGTAAAGACAATATTGTGGCAGATACTCTTTCTCGCACATTTGATGCCCAAGGTTCTCTTTTAGCTATTTCTATGCCTGTTCCAAATTGGTTGCAATCTGTTCAACAAGGTTATGTCAATGAATCTTCCTTATCTCAAATCATCCAACGCTTGACCAACAACCCTTCTGTTGTACCACATTACTCTTGGGATGGTGCTTCTCTGCGATACAAGGGTCGTCTAGTGCTTCCCCAGAGCACAGATCTTCAACAGGCTGTCTTCTATGAACTCCATGCTTCTCCATCGGCAGGGCACTCTAGGTTCCTCAAAACGTATGAATGAGCACGGCGTAACTTCTTTTGGCAGGGCATGAAAAGATCAATTCAACAGATGGTGGCTGAATGTCATACCTGCCAGCGCAATAAGGGTGAAACAACACTCCTTCCATGATTGCTTGAACCCTTTCCCATACCTACACGGATTTGGACAGATATTTCTATGGATTTCATTGAAGGGCTCCCTAAATCTGGCGGGAAGATAGTGATTCTCGTTGTGGTTGATCGCCTCTCCAAATATAGTCATTTTTGTGCTCTCAGCCATACCTATACAGCCTCCTCCGTCGCTCAAATTTTCCTGGACGAGATCTTTCGTCTTCATGGCATCCCTTCTTCCATTGTCTCGGATCGTGATGCGAATTTCACCAGTCATTTTTGGACAGAACTATTTTGCCACACTGGCACCAAACTGAAGATGAGTTCAGGGTATCACCCACAAACAGATGGTCAGACTGAAATTATCAATAAATGCTTGGAAACTTATCTTCGTTGCTTCACCTCGGAACAACAACATCAGTGGGCAAAGTGGCTTCCTCTCGCTGAATGGTGGTACAATACCTCTTACCACACCGCCTCTAAAATGACCCCATATGAAGCAGTCTATGGTCAGGCACCTCCAACTCTTCTTCCATACACCCCCACCAGTTCACCAGTTCAGGAAGTTGACACGGTCCTTCAAAACCGCGATCAGATTCTTCGCATTTTGCGGGACAATCTTCACATGGCAAGAAATCCCATGAAGCAACAAGCTGATCTGCACTGTTCTGAGCACACTTTTCAAGTCGGCGATATGGTTTTTCTTCGTCTCCAGCCATACAAACAATCCTCCTTGAAACTCAAAGGGCATCATAAGCTCACTCCAAAGTTCTATGGGCCATATCGGATTCTTCAGAAGATTGGGTCCGTTGCTTATAAATTGAAACTTCCTCCTTCTTCCCACATTCATCCAGTCTTTCATGTCTCTTGTCTGAAGAAAGTTCTTGGCACCAACATCAGTGGACAAACAATTTTACCTGAACTGGATAATGAAGGATCCATCATTTTGGAGCCAAAGGCCATCCTCAATCGGTGCACGCGTCAGCTTTGCTCTCGTTCTATCACAGAGGTCTTAATTCAGTGGCACGGCATGCAACCAGAGGATGCTACATGGGAACCACTCCTTCAGATTCAACAACAATTTCCACATCTAAAGCTTTGAGGACAAAGATTTTTTTAAGGGGGAGGGGATTTTAGGAACCCATGTCTTTACTTTGTTAGTATGTTGTTGTTGGACGCATATGCTTTGTAAGTCATCCTGTAGTATTTGTTGATCAATAGTTTGTGTTATTGTTGTTGGCGCATATGCTTTGTAAGTCGCCCGTAGTATTGTTGATCCATAGTTTGTAGTGGCCCATGGTTTTGACCCATAGTATTGGCGCCTAAAATTAGTATATAAGTGTGTGTTGAAACCTATGAAGGCACCGTGAAGTTATTTGTATTGAGCTTGCTCATAGGAGGTTGCCCCCTCGAAGTGGCCTGTGATCAATATAAAAGTGATTATGAGTTCTGTCATTTCTGCTATTTCGCATATTCGTATTAATTATTTGTTATAGGTGCATCACAACCTACGAATTAGTCAGAATTCGAATTCCAACCTCATTCACGAATCACATCACATAGCATATCAAGATTGTCCTATGATCAGTCAATGGCTATTTGAAAATGTGAATTCTCAACTGTGCCAATCATTCTCTAGGGACTCGTGGAATTTTGTATTAACAAAACAACCTAGTACAACTCATTTTGAAGAACTATCTGTGGATACATAGAACTACCTTAGTGAATAGTTTCTTACTCATGTGAAAATATATTAGTTAGTATATTTCAATAATATGTTGCAACTATTTCATAACATCTTTACCAAAATAGCACCAAAAATCGAAACAATGAAAGTTATTTAAAGAGAATGAAAAATAAATTCATGCATATAATTTAGAAAGTGAAATGATATAGAATATGAAACCAAATAAATCAGATAAAAAATATCCCCATATGGATTTAGAAATCTGCACTTACTACCCATGTACAATGAACTTGAAAATTAAAATATTAAAAACTTTGATACTAGTATCAGAGAGACACTGAGAATGAAGACGATGATACGTTTCAAAAATTTAAAGCAAGAGAGCGTAAGAAACCTCCGTTGCAAAGTCATCTATTGGACTGTATTGATATTCATTTGACAGACGCCATAGGAAAACAAAGTCTTCTAATGGTTAACTGGATTACGGAGGCAAGAATTTTGCATTGGATTATGGAGGCAAGAATTTTGCACGATTTAAATTGAATTGGAGGAGGTCGCGGGAGAGGAGGCTGAGGAGGCTTTAGGAGGGAGGAGGGAGGAGTGAGGAGGCTGCAGGTTGTGGCAGGAGAGTAGATGCATAAGCTCAGCTCAACAGAGAGGAGGCGGAGGAGGTCGCAGGTGGGTGGAGGAGGCTACTGTGAGCTGGCTGCGGCAGGAGATGCATAACCATCCACGTGGCAGGATTCCATTCGGTCCATGAGCAAGGAATCTAGCCGAAGTGGAGGTTATGGACCTCCATGGTGAAATGCCTACAACGTAAATATACACCATGACGTCAATGGGAAATTAAATAGGTTCCTTTCTACGTAAATAATGATAACTTTACTAATGAGAACTAGTATGTCCGTGATAGTTCCAATCTCAAGAATCTAGGAGATCTCAATATTGTCAATAACAACGGTGGGCACACTGCTGAATGTAGTAAATCTTATCTCGACAATCGGGTAGAGCATTAGTGTATAGTAAATCTTATCTCCATGATATTTGTATCCTATAAATCTATGTCCACTGTCTCTTAAAATCTATGTCCACAATCTCTTAAGGCACACTATAATCTTATCTCCATGATATTTGTATCCTATAAATCTATGTCCACAATCTCTTAAGGCATGCGGTGGTATGATCAGCATTAATTTTTCTAGATGGAGCCATTATTTTCTTCTAACAGAATTCAACTAGGTGGCGGATAAGGTCAATTGGGTGGCGAAAGAATTAATTAAAGTAAGGAGTAGAAGAAGGATAAGGTCTTAAGTGATATAAAATAATAAAATAATAATAATAATGAGAGGACTTAGCTGCAGCATGGCCCTTTCTCTATAGGCTTAGTTGTGGCCTGTCACCCTATGTATTTTAATATTTTTCTCTCACATAGTGTCATGAGTGTCATGGATATTATGGTAAATGAGGACATGAGGGCATGTGCAAGCTAATGAGGGTCACTTTTGGCGCGTTAGATACAATAGAAAGCTGAAAAATCAGGCATCCCTCAACTTACTTGGTTTTTTTGAGATGCTTACACAAGATATCTTGCATTGAGTAAAAAAGATGAAACATAGGAAATTGAGTCATGTTTCCGAATATATAACTTTTAAGTATTGAAAATTTTCATAACTATGTCAAATTTCATTTTTTCTAACAGTCACTTTTTATTTTTTTGGCAAATGATAAGGTATATGTTTTTGTGGGTACAGCCTTTCACTACCTAAATGACGGTTTCAGGCTACAAAATATGGTATACATGTATAGAACCCGTAGCACTAGTGCAGCACTATTTTTCCAAAATTAAATGTTTTTATTTATTTATTTATTTATGTAAGTGGGAAAACCTTGAGAATGGTACGTCAAATGTGGGTGCAACCTTTGAAAGTCTTAATGTAGTTATTTTGACTTGGATTTTTTACAGCATGTAGAGGTCGGTGTCCTCTAGTACAGCATACAAGTTTTTTTAAAAATGGTTGTCAAATGAAAAATTTACGGAATAAACACTAACAATATGTTTTTTGACCAACGAAGTGATGACACAAGAAAATTAGGAAATAAATAGAAAATCTCAATAGTTTTTAAAAAAAATTACATATTTGGAATCTGCATAAAAAAATCTATCTATCCCTAAACTTTCATCACTAATGGTCAGGTGTGTCATGCTGTAAAGAGCGGTGGAAAACATGCATACTCAGAAAAATACTGAAAATGTCAAATTAGCTATGGTCTAAAAATTCCTTAGCACAGGTTTGGTAAGTCCGAACCAGCCACATAGGATAGTGGCTGACACGCGGGCACGTGAAGAGCGGGTGATTAGGCGCTAAGGAACTCGCGCGCGTTATGTTTAAATTCAAATAACGAGTGCGCGTTATATTTAAATTCAAATTTTAGTGTTTTTGCGCTCAATGTTGTAAGCAACGCGCTCGCGTTATGGGATTCAATAATGCGCGCGCGTTAGAATCTTCCCAAATTTATGTTTTGAAGTGTTAGATTGGGTGAGATAAAGATAATGATAATGAGGATGATGAAGATGAAGATGATGATGGTGATGAAAATGAAGATGATGATGGTGATGAAGATGATGATGGTGATGATGATGATGATGATGATGATGATGATGATGCAGATGATGATGAAGATGATGATGATGATGATGCAGATGATGATGAAGATGATGATGATGATGATGCAGATGATGATGAAGATGATTATGATGATGAGGATGATGTAGATGATGATGATGATGATGACGTAGATGATGGTGATGATGACGATGAAGATGATGGTGATGATGACCACAACGATGATGATGAAGATGACGATGAGGATGATGATGATGATGAAGATGGAGATGACAATGATGATGAGGATGATGATGATGATGATGAATATGGATATGACGATGACGATGATGATGACATACTCTCTCTTCTATGGTTTTACAACTCTCTCTCTCTCTCTCTCTCTCTCTCTCTCTCTCTCTGTAAACCCCCTCTCCCTCTCCCTAACCTCTCCCCCATCCCTAACCATCTTACTCTTTCTATCTCCCTGTTACTCCCCCTAGCCCAAAACCCCCTCCTCCCCCTATCCCTTACTAACCCGGTCTCTCTCAGTCTCTCTCTCTTCCATACACCTCCACCTACCTCTAACCACACCTTCCATCTCTCTTTCATAGTCCCTACAACCAACACCCTCTCCTCTCTTGCTCGCTCTCCCTCCTCCCCCCCCCCCAACCATTACTAATGCCCTCTCATTCTCTCTCTCTCTCCCTCCCCCTCGCTAACCCCCCGTCCTAGCCCCTTACCCCTAACTAACCCCCCCTCTCTCACTCTCTCTTCCTTGCTTCTACACCTCTCTCTCTGCCCCTCTCTCTCTCTCTCTCTCCCTCCTCTCTCTCTCTCGTAATCCCCCTTCCCCTACCACTACATGATGATAATGATGATGATGATGATGAAGATGATGATGATGATGATGGTCATCATCGTCCTTGTCATCTCCATCATCGTCATCAGCATACTCATCATATTCATCAACATCCTCATCATCCTCGTCATCATCATCATCATCATCATCATCATCCTAATCATCATCCTCATCACCCTCATCACCAACTTCATCTTCATCATTATTGATGATTGATCATCATCATCATCATCGCCATTCTCTTCTTTATCATCACCATCATCATCCTCATCACCATCTTCATCATGATTGATTCATCATCATCATCATCATCATCAGCAACAGCAACATCATCATCCTCTTCTTCATCATCACCATCATCATCACCATCATCATCCTCATCATCATCGTCATCATAATCATCATCATCTTCATCATCATCATCATCATCATCATCCTCATCACGATCTTCATCTTCATCATGATTGATGATTGATCATCATCATCATCATCGCCATCCTCTTCTTTATCATCACCATCATCATCCTCGTCACCATCATCACCATCATCATCCTCGTCACCATCATCACCATCATCTTCATCATCCTCATCATCATATTCATCATCATCTTCATCATCACCATCCTCTTCTCTATCATCACCATCATCATCGTTGTCTTCATCATCATCATCATCATCATCATCCTCATCATCCTCATCATCGTCGTCGTCGTCATCTCCATCATCATCTTCATCATAATCATCATCATCCTCATCATCGTTGTCATCTCCATCATCATCTTCATCATCATCATCATCCTCACCACCATCTTCATCATGATTGATGATTGATCATCATCATCATCCTCTTCTTTATGATTGTCATCATCATCATCATCATCCTCTTTTTTATGATTGTCATCATCATCATCATCATCATCCTCATAACCATCTTCATCTTCATCATGATTGATGATTGATCATCATCATCATCGTCATCATCATCATCCTCTTCTTTATCATCACCACCATCATCATCATCATCATCATCATCATCATCATCATCGTCATCGTCGTTGTCATCTCCATCTTCATCATCATCATCATCATCCTCATCGTCGTCGTCATCTCCATCTTCATCATCATCATCATCATCCTCATCATCGTCATCATCTCCATCTTCATCATCATCATCATCATCATCATCCTCATCACCGTCTTCAACATCATCATCGTCGCCATCATCATCATCATCATCATCTTTATCAGCATCATCATCATCCTCATCATCCTCGTCGTCATCTTCATCATCATCATCCTCATCATCCTCATCATCCTCACCATCCTCATCACCAACTTCATCTTCACCAACTTCATCTTCATCATCATCTTCATCATCATCATCATCATCGTCATCGTCATCGTCATCGTCATCGTCGTCATCTCCATCAGCATCATCATCCTCACCACCATCTTCATCATGATTCATGATTGATAATCATCACCATCATCATCATCATCATCATCATCATCCTCTTCTTTATGATCACCATCATCATCGTCATCATCATCATCATCCTCTTCTTTATGATCACCATCATCACCGTCATCATCATCATCATCATCGCCATTCTCTTATTTATCATGACCATCATCATCCTCATCACCATCTTCATCATGATTGGGTATTGATCATCATCATCATCATCCTGATATTCATCATCATCCTCATCATCGTCTTCATCTTCGTCATCGTCGTCTTTATCATCTGCTACTCCCCCTAGCCAAAACCCCCTCCTCTCCGTAGCCCTTACTAACCCGGTCTCTCTCAATCTCTCTCTCTTCCCTATACCTCCACCTACCTCAAACCACACCTTCCATCTCTCTTTCATAGTCCCTACAACCAACACCCTCTCCTCTCTCGCTTTCTCTCTCCCTCCTTCCCCCCCCAACCATTACTAACCCCCTCTCTCAGTATCTCTCTCTCTCTCTCTCTCTCCCCCTTGCTAACCCCCCTCCCAGCCCCTTACCCCTAACTAACCCCCCCTCCCAGCCCCTTGGCCCTACCTAACTACCTCCCATCTCTAATCCCTAAACCCCTAACACTAAATCCCTATTTAAACTCCTAACCCATAGAAACTATTAAATAAACTATTGAATAATGTTTTTTTTATTATTTGAATAACGCTAGCGTGTTTATGAATACAAAAACGCGTGTGCATTTTGGATGTGAATAACGCTAGCACGTTATGTCTGTGCAAAAATAAATTAGCAAAATGCTCTTATCCTCCCGCGTTATTTCTGTGCAAAAATATTATCAAAATGCTTTTATCCTCCCGTGTTCTGCGTTTTCTCCCCCCGCCTTCCCTATTTTTATGTTTACCAGATATTTTACACAAACAAAATTATGAAGCAAACAAATTAATAGGAACAGTATTCGAAATGGCTTGATGAATCGTTTCAATAGACACGTATTATCTAAATATAATAGCCATAGACAACAACTAATTCAAACAGTCAATTCGCTACAACTAAGATCAAACTTTAGATAACATAGTTTCTATAGTGGTAAGCGGTGCTATTGCAATCTAGGTAAATATATACAAATATTGCAATCTGAGTGTAAATGCAAATGCAGCAGCCCCTCTGGGAAGCCTTCTTCTTCACCGACCTTCTCTTGGACTCAAGTGGCCTCAATGCCCAACCACCGAACAGTTGCATGAGTTGTAGTTAAGAAACAATGGTCAAAATATAGCAATTATAAATGATTTGATCAACAAAGCAAGTCGCCCAATTCATAGAGTTGTTAATTTGAAGAAACAAGCAGGCGCAGAACAAGCATGAAGGAGTTTATTAACTAGTAGTGGTCGCTGATTGGATGAAGAAGGATTTTGATCAATGGACAATGAATAACTCCGATTCGTGAGAGACCAGGCCACTGTGCAATGGTGATAACATGTTTACTGTCTGTTGAGTCTGATACTACATCTAGGAGCCACTCAACAAACTTTGAGATAGAAAGATCTGTAATTTTAGGATACTGATTCAACCACTCAACAAAGGAGTGTTTTGTAGGTGACTTGGAAATCCCTTCCAATTTTCAGCAATAAAACAAAGAAGTTCAACATACAGATTTTCTGTAAAGCTTGTCAACCAATCAGATAACCGAATATAGGGAGATAACCACGCCCAAAAAATTCAAGCTATTATAAAACTCTTGTTTATCAACATAAGGATGGACTATGTGTACATTATGAGAATATAGATGAATGAAGTCGCTTTGATGAACTTGTCCTCTTGCTTTCTCCAGAATGTGTTTAAAAGAAGGGAGTATTGTTCGAGCTTCTGTTGGTTTACATAAATGTTTCGATGATATAGGTGAATTACCACTTATCAGAGCACAAAATGCTGAACAAAAGGATAATGGAACACAACGAAGGATTCCCTAGTTCCACTTGTTATTGAAAATGATACTTTCTGTTGACGAAACCAGTAAAAATTATGCCTGTATTATAAATGGAAATCCTGTTACAATTTCTATCGGAAGAAAAGCATAGATACCTACAACTGCCATATTTCCTTTTGTAAGCAGCTCAAATGAAGGATTCATTGTCATTGCTATGAGAAGTTCTAAGGTCAGTTTCTTGTAAAACAGAGATTTTATAAATCCTGTTAAGATCGATATGTTCCAGCTCATGAACTGAGATCTTCTTTATCTTAGACATAAACAAAAGAGCTTCAGGATGAATACTAGAGAGTTGTTGCTTTATAGATTCAACCTTCTCAAGACATAGGGGTATAGAACGAGCCATAGAATGCGACTGTGGCTCCGATCGACCAATTAAAATTCAATTGGACGTGACATGAATGATTAAAATTAAACTCTAGATGCATACGCAAGCCACTTGGATGATGGCTGAACATCCGGTACGTTGATGCTTTAAATGATGAACTCTTTCCTTTATGGCATTATAGGGATGCTTACCCTACATTTAACGCCGGCATTAATTATTTAATGGCTTCCATGTTCGGAGCATAGAGGAAAACCTTGTCACATTACAAAATCCTTGTAACATCATACAAATACAGCATTTATTGCCCTCAACCTAGCTCATTTTACCTCTTCCTAGTTCAAATACGCTCATGATCCCCTCTTTAAAATCACATAAATTTTGGACCGAGATATCGATGATGTGCAAGCAGGCTCGACCAACTGGCTGGCCATGGGACCGACGGAGAGGGGCACTCCTAGCACTACCCCGATGTCAGCTTGAATCCAACGGAGTTGACAGGTTTTGTCGATCCAAGCCACGGTCATCATTCTATGGTTCGTTCCGTCTATTGTTTTTTATATTAACAAAAACGTGCGCACGTTATGGATCACCATAACGTGCGCGCGTTTTGTAATCCTATCCTACATGTTAAATGACATGGCAGGTTCGGAGCCCCGCCATTCCTAGTTTTACATAACGCGTTAGCGTTATTGATTTACACAATTCTTGCGTGTTTCGCATTTACCCATTGCATCTAAAAGGTCCCTCAACTTCGTGCGAGGGCCCATGACACCGTTATGAACCCACCAACTTCCTTAATTATTTTACCAAATGGCCCTAAGACTAATGCATAATAATCTCTGTAGTATTATATAGCTCTTGAGACTTGGAGGCATTTTGTCTGATCAATTGTTCCTCTATTTTAGCCTTAGTTCTCAATTACCTAGAAAGGAAAGTATGTGAAGACGTCAAATGATCGCAGATTCACATGAATGGAGAGGCGTGCCTTTGGTGTTCAAGGATTCTTTCAGATATTTATGGAACAATATTAAAGTAGACAATTGAAAGATGTTAAGTTGAGATTTGGTGCCAATAATTCAATTGCCCATGTTGAAAATGGAATGGTAAAACTGAAACAAATATTTTGAGGCTAGATTAGTGACAGATATTTTTGCATAGGGTGTTTGATCAAATTTACATTGTTTAGTTCCTTCCTATGGTGAAGCTCATTGTCTTGGGAAGAGCCATAGACGTTGTAGCAGATAGAACGCCCTTCCTTATGATGGCTATCTATGTAAGGGAAACTATCCCAATCGTACCCTAAGTCCTCTTCCATGATTCTGTCAACTCAGGAGCTCCTTCACCACAAGAATTTGTTGTTGAGCATAGTAAAATGCGCTGCTAACTTTGAAGCCTCGTGGGAATTAATTTCAATAACACAAGATCTGTACATTCATCATCCTTACTGAGCTCCATATGTTTCCAAGAAAGAAGAAAAGGTTGCCTCAGTAGTCTATATTTCAGTCTTGACGGTAGCACGAGGATCTTATTACCTTTAGTGTTATAGCATTTAGCTATTATGAATTGGGTGAAGCAGGATGACGCTAAGTGAATTAATTATTTTGATCTCATATCACACTGACTCTCGTTAATCACACAATTTAGGGCATCCATCAGCGTAGGTAATGTTTAAAGTTGCAGCCACCTGGAAACTGGAAACTCTCCATCGATGTAGTTGTTAAAACCCTACTGACATTGTGTTTATGGGTTGAAGGTTTCCATTCAGAATAGATGAAAAGTTGCTTCATGGTTTTAGGCATACTCATAAGCATTGAGTTAGTAGCATTTTAAATATATATATATATATATATATATATATATAATATAAAAATAAAATAAAATAAGAGTCCAATCGGTTATCTTCGATAGACTTCATGCCTCTGGATTCTAGAATTTTAAGGTGTAATTTGGTCTTTGGTGATTATGAGCTTGTCAAATTGAGGAGTCAACAAGATGGTAGAATTCGAAGGAAAACACTGGCCATTAATTTCTTAAATATTGGTGAAGCATTAATGCCCAGGAAGGTGGCAGCAATGAGAGAAGGAAGAGGGAAGGTTCCTTAAAAAAATTGCAAGGCTCTTCCTCCACCCTGGTCAACATATAAATTCAAATGGATATGTTGAGTTATTTAGGGTGGCTTGGGTTTTTCATGTATTTCGTTTTTGTTCTTACTGAGAAGAAATTGTTTAAATTTCTATTTATTTTATTATTTAATACACTTTTGTCATCCATTGAATGAATCCAATAACAACTTATTAATGAATTAGGGTTTATGAAAGAATCGAATAACAACTTATTAATAAATTAGGGTTTGAAGCATGAGAGTGTGCGTCGATTTGAAGAGAATATTATGATTAGTTTGGTCACTAAACTGGACTTTAATAAATATCTTTCACGAACTTTAAGTCACCCAAAATGAATAGATATTTACACAAAGTAAATTTTTTGTAATAATAATGAAAAAACATATAATATATATATATATATATATATTTACGTGGGACCTTAGTGACTGGTAAATAGTATTAAATGATTTAACATATATCTTGAAGATCATGGAGTAGATTTATTGATGTCAATCTACCTTAATGAAAGTGATTTCAGATTTCCTTTATACTTGGATAGAGTTATATTGGAAGTAAACATTCTTTATAAACATTAGGTGGACAATTTTGGAAATGTGAATTTGTTCCATTTTCATTTAAAAATAAATAAGTAACTCTCTTATTATATTTTTATACTATTAGTTATGTGCTTGTAAATATTAGGATATTAAATATAAAGAATAATATTATTAGGATATTAAATAGAAAGAACAATAATCAGAATATATGATTTATAATTAATGATTGGGAAGTAATAATTATATAATGTGAATAATAACTAATGGTTAATAAGCAATAATTAGATAATATGAATAAATTTTAAATAGAGAATTGTGTATATATAAAGAGAAATACATATAAAAGTAGGAATTAAAACAAGTATTTTCGTATTTATTATTATTATCATTATTGTATAAAACAATTTGTTGTATTTGATAATCATATTACAGATGGATTATTTATATTTATTATAAATAATATTGAGGAATCTTAAAAGAGAAAAAGAAAAAAAAATGGAATAATGAGTATATATATATAAAAGAAGTGGAAACTATTGTTATTCAAAGAAAATTTAATATAAGAACATTAGTGACTTGTTTAAAAAAGTATATGATATGAAAAATATATTAACTTTAAAAGTTGATTGCATTTTGATATTGAAATGTTATATTTGACATCAATAATAGTAGCATAAGTGGCTTCTCTTGATTGCAATTCTAAGTAATATTGTATGAATGATTAACTTAAATGATTAACTTAAATGATTAAGTTAATAATCTTGTTAATATATATGAACAAATATATGACTTTGATTTCAAAATTTAATTATGACTAGTAAAGATACACATGGGAAAGGGATTATAAATATAAAGTGGAATTCCATTCGAGCTATACTCATACACCATGATAGGCTATATATTATTTAATGTTTAGGAGGAAATGTGATGATAGCTCAAACTTTATTCATTTTAGTCATTTTCTAATAACAAGTTTTATTAGAGAGAGAGAGGAGAGAGAGAGAGAGAGAGAGAGTGTTTAGCAAAGTGGCTGCTACATATGGAATTAGCTAAATGTAACTCTTTCCTTACCCATAAAAGAAGGATATAGTCATTTTCTAATAACAAGTTTTATTTGAGAGAGAGAGAGAGAGAGAGAGAGAGAGAGAGAATTTAGCAAAGTGGCTGCTACATATGGAATTAGCTAAATGTAACTCTTTCCTTACCCATAAAAGAAGGATATAGTGACCTTAGGAGAGAGAGAGAGAGAGAGAGAGAGAGAGAGAGAGAGAGAATGAATTTAGCAAAGTGGCTGCTACATATGGAATTACCCATAAAAGAAGGATATAGTCATTTTCTAATAACAAGTTTTATTTAATAGAGAGAGAGAGAGAGAGAGAGAGAGAGTGAGTTAGTTTAGCAAAGTGGCTGCTACATATGGAATTAGCTAAATGTAACTCTTTCCTTACCCATAAAAGAAGGATATAGTGACCTTAGGGAGAGAGAGAGAGAGAGAGAGAGAGAGAGAGAGAGAGAGAGAGAGAATTTAGCAAAGTGGCTGCTACATATGGAATTAGCTAAATGTAACTCTTTCCTTACCCATAAAAGAAGGATATAGTGACCTTAGGAGAGAGAGAGAGAGAGAGAGAGAGAGAGAGAGAATTTAGCAAAGTGGCTGCTACATATGGAATTAGCTAAATGTAACTCTTTCCTTACCCATAAAAGAAGGATATAGTGACCTTGAGAGAGAGAGAGAGAGAGAGAGAGAGAGAGAGAGAATTTAGCAAAGTGGCTGCTACATATGGAATTAGCTAAATGTAACTCTTTCCTTACCAATAAAAGAAGGATATAGTGACCTTAGGAGAGAGAGAGAGAGAGAGAGAGAGAGAGAGAGAGAGAGAGAGAGAATTTAGCAAAGTGGCTGCTACATATGGAATTAGCTAAATGTAACTCTTTCCTTACCAATAAAAGAAGGATATAGTGACCTTAGGAAAGAAGGGAAGGTTTGAAGATTTATAAAATTTGTTCTTTGTAAGGGGTGTGGAGTTACAAAAAAAAATTGTAGTTAATATTGCAAACTTTTTAGACATCAAAACTCGGAAAGGAAGGAAAACTATTACATAAATCTAAACTAGTACATAAGTTTAATTTGTCAATGGAGAAGGTGAAAACTATTATATGAAAGCACATTGAGCTTGATATTAAATGATTTACCATCTATGGGATAGATCTTACCTGAGAGTGCCATATGGAATGTACCTCTTTCCTAATGATATTCCAATCCTTATTTTTATTATATATACATGACATGAGGATATTATAGAAATTTTGGTTGGGTCATTAGCATGGGAGTCACAAGTAATAGCTTTACCTTGACAATTATTGACCACCGAAGAATACTAGGTTTATGGGATTGGTACTATTCAAGTTATTATGTGGTAGAACATTTAAGACGCTATCGATTTTTGGGTCTAATTAATGCCTTGCGAATATTTATGCATGTATGTATATAAAGTAAGTTGTGTATGCTAGAATAAGATTCAAGAAAGCTAGTTATCGATAAATGAGTCATAACAATAGATTTGAAACTTAAGGAAATGTTATATGGGGACCAAGGTATTCAATTGAGTTGTGATATAGGAGGGATCTATAAAGTTTGACAATATGTTAACTAACTAGGACTAAATGAATTGATAAACCTTGATGAAGTTAGATCAATTGTGTGTATAACATGCAAAGCGTAACTTGAGAACACATCCTATGTGATGGAATAAGTAAAATTATATAATAAAGACATGTTGATCATGTGAAGGTCTCATGGGACTAGTATGTGTAAGGTATTTAGTCGGAAAGAATAGAGATATGGCGTCGATATTTTCTTAAAATTCTGAATGACCATAACTTTGGGACGAAGTTTCTTGAAGGGTGGGTGTATGTAATGCCCCATATATTGACAGTCATCAATTAAAAAATCTAATGTGAATTAGCTTAGCATTGTATTTGCTTATTATCTGTTTGACGAAGATAGATTGATTAAGATAATTGTTATGTGCACATGTGGACTCCCTTGAGGTTGTATGGTAAATTGAATTTACTATTTAATTTATTAACGGCAATGGATATGTCACTTCATATTGAACACACAAATCGAATATAGAATATCCATATGTGGAATACTAATTTAGTAGTTTGCAAAAGTACTTACATGATTATTAGTAAATGTTGTATTAGTGATATGGATTAACACTTGAAAGAGTTGGGTATGGCTATATATATGTTTCATGTTAATGATGAACTATTCCACATGTTGATTGGCTACGAGATAGGCAGATTCCTATATTGCCAAGGGGCACGAGATGTATTGAACATCACGAGTATAATGATGTTATATCAAATTTCATGTTATTTAATTGTGAATTCCAATATTTCTATGACTTGTGGGTGAGTGTGAGTTTTGATAGGAATTGTGACTTGCCCAAAGTGGTTTTTCAATGACGGGACCCCTTAGATCAGTGATGGCATAGTATGGTTGATGTAGGGCATTGACCCTAGTACTATCAGGAGGGGTGGAGGCATTTCCCACCGTCGAACCTCCGAACCCAGAGTCGTGGGAGGGCTATGTTGAGCACACTCCCGTGGATGTGGGATGACGACTAGTGGGTGCCTGCTAGGGAAGCTTGGTCGATGTGGTCGATCGACACTTCCTCTTACGGGTTCTATACATGGTCATATGCATAGTCGAGATTCCATGGTATATTGTAGCAGAGGATGCGATGGTGAGGTCAGGAGTTGGAAGTAGTGGTGATTAGGTGGTTGGAGTACTAATGGGATGGATGGGACCAATGATGGATTGGATGGTGTTCTTGATTGTTATTAACCATCGTGATTATATGTTGGATTTCATCATTATGTTTATTTAATTATGTCTTATTGCTTCTGTATGAATGATTATGAATGATGAATGATCCATTGTTTAATTGTTCTTCTATATGTTGTTTGCGAGCATGTAACAATGATCTATTAGGAGCATTAAATGTGATTATTAGTACCCATGCTTAAGACGTGTGCACTGGCCATGCATACGCCAATTCGTGAGTACAATACTATGATTGGTCTATTGATGAATAAATTAATATGGTTATATTAGCTAATAATAACTTGGTTGATGAATTGTTGAAAGTATTACTTGTGTGTTGAAAGTATGAGTTTGTTGATTTGTTTAATATGTTTTAGATTTATATAAATTGATTGGATTATTGAATAACATATATAACTATATACAAATAATATAACTTATGTCATAGTATAATATAGTATATGAAAATATCTTATTTGACTTCTGTATGAGAGGATAATATAAATAAAGAATAGATAGGATTGCACAATTTTTTAGAAAAGAGTTGTCATAGTTGCATTTAAGGTAGAAGCATGACAATTGAGACTTTGAAACCATGTGTATTAATATTTTATTAATTTAAATCAAATTGCTATTTTTTTTAGAAAATGAATTTATTGATTGTTGATTATTATTTTTGGAATTTATTGATGGATGAGGAGGATGATGAGGAGTTTTGATATAAATAAGAGATTTGAGATTGGAAGAGAGGGGTTATTTTCTCTTGGAGATTATTTTGGTGAGAGTATTCTAGGAAGGATGATTTTGGATATTTTGGGCATGAGGAGTTTGGAAGAGTTGGAAGAGTTTGAGAACTCTTGGAAGATTTGATACATAGCCTACTAGTGCATCACTATTCTGTTCTCTGGGTCTCGGGCACAGAGCGCCAGGAGGCCATTTGGATGGGACCGTTCAATGGCTTCCTGGGGCTAGGGAGCCGGATAGGCCCCTAGTTGGTTGGGAGGTAAAAACCGTGGTCCCTCTTTGGGAAATGAAGATGGAATTAACTCGAGGAGAAGAAGGAAGCTTGCTCAGTTTGGACTCCGTCACCATTCTTATAATGAGGTATTTTTCTAGTGATTTTAAATTGTTTATATGTTGTTGTAAACCTCTCATATGATGTTATTGCTACATGATTTATGATGCTAATTTATGTTGTGTGAATCACCAATGAAGTTTCAAAAATTCTAAGTTGTTTGATGCTATTGCAAAATGCTTATATGTTGTTTATATGTTGTTATGGTTATACTTGATTATATGCTGCTTAGTCACAATATCTACGTTTAATTAGATTAAAAATTATAATGCCAATGAAGGTATTACAATATTGCACAAGCAGTGGGAGTTGTGAGCCGATATATGAACAATCCAGGTAAAGAACATTGGAAGGCAGTACAGTGGATTCTCAGGTATTGGAGAGGTACTACCACTCAGGCATTATGTTTTGGAGGTTTAGACACGGTTCTACAGGGATATGTTGATGCAGATATGGCAGGTGATAAGGATAGTAGGAGGAGCACCACAGGGTATGTGTTTACTGTAGGTGGAACAATAGTAAGTTGGATTTTGAAACTGCAGAAGGTTGTTGCACTTTCAACAGCGGAAGCAGGGTATGTTGCTGTTATAGAGGCTAGTAAAGAGATGATTTGGTTGCATATGTTTATGGAGGAATTGGGTAATAAGAAGAAGGATAATAGGTTGTATAGTGACAGCCAGAGTGCCATTCATCTTGCAAAGAACTCAACATTCCATTCCAAGACTAAACATATACAGCTCAAGTACCATTTCATATGCTCTGTTCTGGAAGATGAACTGTTGAAGCTGGAAAAGATACATACTAGCCAGAATCCTGTAGACATGTTCACAAAGGTAGTGACCAGAGCGAAACTGAGTTCCTGCTCGGTTTCAGTTGGCCTTCTAGCATGAAGGTGAAGATGAGAAATTTTCCAAGTCCAAGGTCCAGCAAGTACAACAACGGTGGAGTTGTTGTGGTCAGTCTCCAAGTGGGAGATTGTTGGTTGTGGAGCCCGATCTCCATATTCATAGATATTTTTATTCAGTCGTGTCCGTACCCCAGGTTTGGTTATGATCCCGGCACGATCCCAGGGGGTCCGGGGGGCCAGTGCCCTCGAGAAAGGGGGTTTGGGGGCAGAGCCCCCAAGAAAATCGGGGATCGAGGGCGTAGCCCCTGAGGAAAATTTTTGGGGCTGTTTTCGCCACCAGTTTTTGGGCCCATGGTTTTGGGTAACCCGTGGTATTTTCCCATTGTATTTCCCTTATAAAAGAAAGACATTGTAAAACGGCTAGTGTTAATGATGTATTAGGTTTTATGCATTGTAAAGATCTCTGAGATCAGAAAGAGAGACTGTGAGACAGTGAAGAGGAAGTGCAGCGGTTGTGTTGTAGGCTGTATCCCTTCACTTTGTTGGACAGAATAATAATAATAAGGACTGGAAACTTTAGTGTGGACATAGCCCAAGTTGGGTGAACCACGATATATCTATGTCTCTCTTGTAATGTGTATGTGTAATTATATTTGCATTTATGTTTATTGTTATTGCTCTGCGATCCTGTTTTTCTAACAGGTGCACCTTGCTTTCTTGATGTCACTTAAATTCCACATCATCATTAATGACACATCTTCATCATCATTTTCTAAACTTGACATCAATGGAAACATTTTTCTCAACAAACTCCTTCTTTGTTATTGATGGAAACACTTCAAATTTTTGTAGTGATGCATTCTCCCCCTATCATCAACACTTTGTTTCTCTCCCCCTTTGACATCAAGGACAAATACATGCTCTCCTTGATTGTAAATTCCTTTGGTGAACATATTTTCTTTCTAAAAATACTCCCCCTTCTATGCTAACTCCCCTTGTCTGTATGCCTCATGATTCTCCTTATGTTGCTCCCCCTATCTAAATTCGTATCTTCTTTTTCCAATCACTTTGACTATTCTTCCTTAGATTTGCTCTATTCATAGATCTTCCAAATTTGAGGTGGTTTGATCAAATTAATAAGGAGTGGGAACTACTCCCAATTTTTGTTTGAGATAATCAAAAGTATCCCTAAGAAGAGGCTTTGTGAAAATATCTACAATTTGTTCTTTGGTGACAACATATTCCAACTTGACATCGATCTCTATAACTTGTTCTCTCAAGAAATGATATCTGATATGGATATGATTTGTCTTGGAGTGCATTACAAGATTCTTGGAAATACTAATTTCACTTGTGTTATCACATAAGATTGGAATAGGCTGATTGAACTCTACATGGATTTCCTTCAAAGTTTGCTTCATCCAAAGAACTTGAGCACAACATGCTGCTATTGCAATATATTATTCTGTTGTTGTGGATAGGTACACTGAATATTGTTGCTTGCTCAACCAAGACACTAAGAATTTACCCAAATAAAAAGTTTCTCCACTTGTACTTCTTATGTCATCAATACTTCTTGTTGAATGTGCATATGTATAGGATTTCATAGTCAATACATTTCCTTTTGGATACCATAACCCAAAATTTGTTGTTCCTTCAAGATACCTAAATATTCTCTTTACTACTAGAACATGAATCTCCTTAGGTGTAGCTTGAAATATTAAAATCTGTCCAATTGCTTGCATTACATCTAGTCTTTAGGCTATCACATAGAGTAGCCTTCCAAATATTAACCTATATATAGAGTCTTTGATCCACGTTTTTAGATTCATCCTCTTTATTCAAATTGCAACCAATGATCATAGGATTACTTACATGTTTGAACTCCTCCATTTTGAACTTCTTCAACATTTATGTTATACAAATGGTTTGGGAAATGAAATACCTTCATATAGTTGAGATATTTGAAGTCCTAGGAAGAAAGTCAATTCTCCAAGCATAGACATTTTGAATTCCTTCTATGTTTTCTTGGAAATTTTTTGGCTTCATCTATCATAATTACTTCCAAAAATTATGTCATCAACATATACTTCGATGATAAACATATTTCCGTGTTCAATTTTTATGTCGAGATTGTTGTCTGCATTACCCTTCCTGAATCGTTGTAGCTGCAAGTACTTGTCTATTCTTAAGTACCAAACTCTTGACTAGCTTGCTTTAGTTCATACAGTGGTTTCTACAATTTATAGACATAGTCTTTATTTTTTGACAATAGGAACCCTTATGGTCATTCTATGTAAACTTATTCTTCTAATTATCCATTTAGAAAGGCTGCTTTTACATCCATTTGATATACTTGATATTTTTGGAGCATTCATAAGCCATGAACATTCTAATTGCTTATATTATGGCAACATGAGAGAAATTTTCTTCATAGTCTATTCCTTCACTTGAGCATACCCTTTGCACACCATACTTTCTTTGTTTCTGATTACCTTCCCATATTCATTCAATTTGTTCATGAAAACCCACTTAGTGACAATTTTTTGTTTATCTTTGAGTCTTGGAACAAGTTCCCAAGTTTGTTTTTTCTCAATTTGATTCAGTTCTTCTTCCATAGTTTTAACCGTGTGTTCATCAACCCTTGATTCCTCAAAACAACTTGGCTCTATTTTGGACAACGGAGAGAGGTGTACCTCTTCATAAGTGCTTTAAAATTTCCTCTTTCTTATTTGTATACCTACACTTTTATCACCAATGATTAAATCCTTAGAGTGATTCTTTTGAACATACCTAGAAGGAGCCTTTGTATCTAATCTTCCAGTTTCTTCGTGTCATTCTTGTTTTAATTCTTCTTGTTCTTGTCTTTGTTTCTCTTCCTCTTGTAGTTATTCTTCTTGATGTTCAATTGTTGGCTGAGCATCTCCATCCATGTCCACTGGTATTCTTTATTTGTGAGTAATTACTTCATCTATTTTCACATCTGCACTTTCCACCATCTTGTTTAGCCTCAAATTGTAGCACTTATAGGCCTTTCTTCTTGATGAGTATCGAAGGAAGATGCCTTCATTATACCTCGAGTCAAACTTTCCAAAAATTTTGTCATTTCTTTTGATGTAACATTTTCTCCCAAACACCCTAAAGTGCCTAACTATTGTTGGTATGCCTTTTCATAGTTCATAGGGAGTCTTGTTGCTATCAACACTGATTTGTCCCCTCTTTAAAATATGGACAAAATTATGAATTGCTTGGGTCCAAAAAATATCAGACAGTTTGGCGTCATTGGACATTGTTATAACCATCTCCTGCATAGTCCCATTCTTCCTCTCTGCTACTCCATTTTACTATGGAGTCCTGGAAACGAAGAACTATCTCCTAATTCCATGTTTATCACATCATTCCTCGAATTCATTTGAGGTGTACTCACCCCATTATCTAATCTCAAGCACTTAATTTTTAAGTCAGTTTCAATCTCAACTGCTTCTTTAAAAACTTGGAACATCAGAAAAGCTTTTTATTTTCTTTTGAGAAAAGGGACCCAAGTCATTCTAGTATAGTCATCAATGAAGAGAATCAAGTAAGATCACCATTTAGAATTTTTGTTCTCATTAGACCACAAAAATCAATATGCATCGGTTCCAAAGGTTTTGTTGTATTTTCAGAAAGAAAATATGATCATGAAAGGAATTTACAATTAAGGAGAGAATATATTTTTCCTTGATGTCAAAGGGGGGGAGAAACAAGTGTTGATGATAGGGGGACAATGCATTACTGCAAAATGTTGAAGTGTTTCTACAAAGGAGGAGTTTGTTGAGAAAAATGTTTTAATTGATGTCAAATCGCAGTAATGATGATGAATATTTGTCATTAATGATGATATGGAATTTAAGTGACATCAATAAAGCAAGGTCCACCTATGGGAATCCCGGTACTAGGACCTACAGGAATTCAGATACTAGGACCTACAGGAATTCAGATACTAGGACCTACTAGAATTCTGGTACTAGTACCTACAGGAATTCCGGTACCAATACCTACGATATTTATGGTACTAGCACCTACAATATTTAGGTACCAACACCTACAGGATATTGATACCATCACCTATAGGATTCAAGTAATAGCACCTAAATGTCTGGCAAGTTAAGCTAAATGCCTACCAAGCCACCTAAATACCCACCAAGGCCATGAGAAAATGTCTGTAGGCCATGGGAAAATACCTAGAGACCATAAGAAACTGTCTACATGCCATGATGAAATGCCCATAGGCCATAAGAAATGTCCGTGGGGCATGGGGAAATTCCTACAGGCTATGAGGAAATTCTCACAGGCCATGGAAAATGCTTACAATCCATGAGGAAATTCCCACGAGATATGAGAAATTCCCACATAACATGGGGAAATTCCCACCAAGCTAAGAAAATGCCCACAAATGGTGTCAAGTTTTGTGTTGGAAGGAAAAAGTGTTTTGTTGAGCATGGCTTGGCCTCAAGATCATTTTTTGTGTGACTAAACTAATATATTAGGAACTCCTGCCACAAATTATAAGTCGACTCTATAAATTAAAATTGATGATATTTGTTTTTATGTTGATAAATAATTCATCCTCATTAGGATGGGTCCACAAGTGCGCTCATGATCTCACAAAGACCATATAAAAACTACAATCAATTTGAAGTTTTTGTAAGAAAGAGGGAGTGATCTTTGAGGCACAAAGTGCAGATAGAAGATGAAATTAGTCAAACATATATTTTGGGTTTGATGCAAGTCTAGCTCGAATGATAGTGAGAAAGGAGAATTGATCACAAGGTTTGAATTGTAGAAGGATTTATATACAGGTGGTGTCCAAATTGAACAAAGAAGCTGACTTATATGCTAAAAGAGAAAAAAAATTGTGGTAACTACAAGAATAAAGGAGCTATTGTATTCAAGTGAAGAGAAGCTAGAATATTGTATAAACAACAGAGTAGCGGGGCTACAGCCGGAAAGCAAGGCTACAATAGAGAAGTAGGGTTAGAGAGTTACTCCATGTTTGAGAAGGTGAACTGACTATGTAAACAACAGAGAAGCAGGACTACATATTTCTGTCAATGTACTACCAATATTTATGTTCATTTGAGGGTGGCAGGGTGGTGCAGGGGAGAGGGTTGGTGTCCTCATCAATGCAGGTTGGTGCCTACATATTGCAAGTTGGTGCTTACAGAGGATTGGTGTCCTCATCCAAATAGGTTGGTGCCTCCAGATTGTAAGTTGGTGCTTATAGAGGATTAGTGTCCTCAGAGGTTGGTGCTTGGCAGGTTGGTTCCTGCAGATTGCAAGTTGGTGCTTGCACAAGGGATTGGTATACCTCATAAAGTTGTAACAAAATTGTGTTACTAAACATTTATAAGTGGTTTTCCCCCAATTGGGTTTCCACTTTAAATATTTATGTACTATCCATTGATTTTGATTACTATATAGTAGATAATATCATATGGTGGATATGATTGTTTGCATAATGACTGTTTAAAGTTGTAAAAGTAAAAAGTGCTCTAAATCTTGTCAATATTGATATACCCCCCCCGCCTCTCTGAGTATTGTTGTATCTTCCAACATGCACACCAAGGGAGAGGGTGGTTAAGACACATGCACACCAAATTCTATTGCAATAAATGAAATGGATTCTATCCAAGTATTGTTAACATTGAAACAAATTGTTTGGGGTGAATACAATCTCTTTGCCAACATATATATTCCTTCTTTTATGGAATTGTCTCACAATTTTCTCAATCTTTTGATAAAATGTAACTTTTTTTAAATCAACTACCGCTATAGGTGTGGGTACATGTACATCACTGCTACCAATCATCCTTGTTGAACCTACTATGGAAAAGTTCCGAGGCATGTATACTTCACCAATCAACTTAGAAATTAATGATGTTAATATGACATGCACATGTATATTCCAACCAAGGGAGAGGGTGGTTGTAAGACACGTGCACACCAAATTCTATCCCTATAAAACAAAGAGATTCTAGCCTAGCATTGTTAACATTGAAAAAAATTGTTCGGGTTGAATACAATCTCTTTGCCAACATAAATATATTATTTCTTTTATGGCATTGTCTCACAATTTTCTCAGTCTTTTGATAAGATGTAAAATTGTCTAAATCAACTACCTATATAGGTGTGGTACATGTACATCAATACTAGCAATCATGTCCTTTTGTTGAACCTACTATGGAAAAGTTTTGAGGCATGTACACTTCACTTATCGACTAAGAACTTAATGATGCTAAGATGCATTACAGTCTCTCTTGTTGTTTTTTCTTTCTTTTTTTGACTTTAGCATCTGGCTGAACCTTTTTCTTATGTTCATCTTCTTGGGACTTATTCCTTTCTTCTTTCAATTTCTTGTAAACAATAGTTTTTTTAACTAAGTTACTAATATTTCTTGTTCATCTTTTTCATTGGCTTATTTTTCTATCTTGGCTACTTCATCAACAACTTTTCCTTTAGTTTCCATTTTTTTTAAATAACCATGGATTCCATGGGGAATTTAGGTGCTTCCTTGCAAAAGATAAGTTCATATAAATGTGAAAAGAAATGATAACAAATTTGAGTAAAGTTTCTCATATATTTTTGTGCTTCCATAGGAGTTAACAATAAACTTGTACTGTGGAGTCGACTTGACTAGAGTCCAACACCAAGTCATTCCTCTAAATTCATTATCGGCACAAATGATATTTACCAGCATAGATCCATCTTAAACCCGTATCTATCAAGCACTAAGAGGGATCTAATTTCTTGAGGTGTAATTTTTTTAAATCTTAAATTGTTTACACATCGAGAAAAAATTTACATCTCGAGAAGTTTGTTCCCTCTCACTGCTTGATAGATATGGGTTTAAGATGGATCTATGTTTGTCTTTATTTTTTTATTTTATTAGCCAACAAGGATTTTTTTAACAACTTTTTATTTTATGAACCAACATGGATTTTTTTAATTACTTTTTATTTGGTTTTAATTTTTTATTTTATGAGTCGACATGAAATTTTTTATTTACTTTTTATTTTGGGTACATAATGCTACATTATGTGAGAGCATATCCCCCATACTGCGCTGTAGAGCACCTTGCTACTCTCGGTGCAATCAAGTAAGAAGACATGTAAAACTTAGGGCGAGAATCAAATTTATAAAACTTGACCTTCAACAAAATTTTATCAAATTATGGGATATGTTGTAAGTTCAATTGAATATCATTCATTTTCTAACAACAACATGCATGAAACTTGAAATGCTGCGAATTTTTTTTCCCATGCAATTTATTGATAAAGGACATGACATAAATATAATACTCCGTCAACCTTAGTAAATGGGTAGATGCTAGTACCTCTTGATTTGAACTATTTACCTTCGATCTATAATTTCTCCAATATTTTGTTGTAGTATTTAACAAACCTTGCCACCTATTTCGATATCATCTAGACGTATATGCCTCAACCAATTTATAGTATGTATGTAGGTTTTTTTATTAGACTAAAATGAGGTTATGCATTTACTCATGTTATTCACCCTATCATTTCCTCTAACTTACATGTTTAATGGTCCATCAAATTATTTCTACACATGGTAAAACAACTAAACTTGAATGTGCATTATGTAGAAAATATTTTTGAATGTTTGGGTATATATCTTCATCCTTAATCTCATCATCTACTAGGCTTATGAGTAACTTTTCTCTTTGCAAATCTAACCAATTAGGAAAAACTAGTGTTGAAAAATAATGCTCCTTTATAAACTCATCATCAAAAATTTATTATGGAGAATTTGCTCCTTCTGCATTACTTCCCTTTTTTTTCTTATTTAGTGACTTAAATTCCCTTTTTGAGTGATATGTAAACTATCCTAACCAAATTTTCAAAAAACACATTAAAAAATCATTCATACCTTGTATTTACAAGGTGAAAAAGAACACATTAAAAGATCATTCATACCTTGTATTTGCAAGGTGAAAATTAGTCAAACTAAGATTTCTATTTCCCCCTACTACATTTACTACATTCACCTGAAAGAAAATAGTGATCCCATCATTCATCAAACCATGCATTAACATTAACCTTAAATTCAAATGCATTTGGATAGGCTAAGAGTTCGCAAGAATAAAAAATCAAGCTCCGTTAATCCCGACAAGATTCACAATTGAGAGAATCGAGTGAGTATTGAATACAACTCAACAATAAGGAAAGCGAAGAATTAGGTGATATATGCAAACAATTAGGAAAAACAATCAAACTTACGTGGAAAATGTGAAGAAGTTGCGAAAAAAGATACTCACAAGGAACGACGACGACTTAGGGGGAGAAAAATATTAATTGGAAAATGCGAAGAAATTATGATACTCACAAGGAACGACGACTTAGGGGGAGAAAAATAGTCTTAAAACAATACAACCAATTTTATCGTTAAAAAGGCATGCACCACAACACAACACAAAAGGTCAAGTGTATGATAATCCCCTGTAGGCATCATAACGAAAAGGAAAAGTGTATGATGACCTTTGCGTGTCCTTGGGGTCAATGAAAGATTCTTGACTTTAAGAGATCATATAGTATTTATGAAAATTTAGTTGTATACATGAAAGTGGTATTATGTGTAGTTGTACCTTTTACATATAAAACACTTTCTTAAAACCTATTAACTTATGTATCATTGTAAATAATTTTTTTTAACATTTAGGTAATTTTGGTAGTTTTTTTTGATAGGGAGGTTTTTTTATATGGAGGTTTGTTTAGATATTATTTCAGATTTTGGGTTTTTTGAGCGGATCAACAAGATTAATCTAAGTGTAACAAGTGTATAGTAGAGATTCATTTCATGGTTGTCATATCTTGTTATACTTAAATGCATCTTAATTAAAATTTAAATAAGCTTCCACAAAACTAAGTAGTTGGCTATTGTGTATTCACCAACCACTTTACTTGTAAGTGTGCTAGTTTACTGAGATTTCATTGGTTAATGAACAAAATAAAGTTGGTCATGGAATACAAAACTATTTTACAAACAAAATTGTGAAGATGAATTAAAATTAATGAATATAGATTAATTTAATTTATTGGTTATTTAATTAAGCTCTTAGTTATTAAAATTTCATTAAATGAACTTTGTATGGAATAGAAGTAGATTATTTTGAGTTAAAAGAAATAGCGAAGTTAAATATATTAGTCACGAGATATGGTTTTATTATCTTTTTTATATTTTATCATTATATAGTAAAAATATAATTATAAAACATTGGCATTATATGTCAATGTATCAATATGCATGGATTTATATTCAATTATTCATTAAATTAAAGATTTAATTAAATGAGAAACACTTTTAAAAAATGATAACAACTTTTTATCATATTGTATGAAACTAGAAAATCTACTATATAGAGTCCTTTTGCTACAACACCACTTTTCCTTTAAAGCTTTTGGTGTGCAAGAGCTCTATCAACTCTTGCTTGAGATAGTGTAGTATCTTCAATAATGGGATTCTCCTCTAAGCAATGGTAGGCTCAAACAATGGCCTTTAGTACACCCTTAGGCTAGGTACACCCCAAAGGTTCTCTTATGCACTCAAAAAAATGATGTGAAGAGACTTTAAGTGCTATAATCAGTTCGTTACAGCACAACTTTTCCACTTAAGGTTTTGGTGTGCAAGATCTTTACTCACTTTCCACTTAAGGTTTTGGTGTGCAAGATCTCTACTCCCTCTTGCTTTACATAGCATAGCACTTTTCTACTTAAGGTTTTGGTGAGCAAGAGCTCTACTCCCTCTTGCTTTAGATACATAGTACCTCTAATAATGGGGTTCTTTTCCCAAATAACCCATATTGTTACCATGGAAAACATGAGGTGTTGAAGGGAAATATGCCCTCACACAAAATTGAACCCAAGCCTCGAGCCAACCATAAAACCCATCCACTAACTCCTACCCTCAAACCCTCTCCTCATATCAACTTATCTACTTAAATAATATTGTGAACTAATCTTCAATTGTTTCAATCAGTTCCACAAACTCTAAAATCCTAACATTACTTTTATTTCCATTTAATAACCAAAACAAGATGACCTACTTTTCTTTCATGCTAATAAGAGGAGGCATTCTTTAACTTTTCCTTGACATTAATATTTAAAAACAACTAGAACTCATAGTTAAGTTTTAAGGTGAAATTAAAATTAGAGCAATTAAAAAAAGTTACATGATATATCATTACTAAATTAATCTCGATCCCTTTGGACCTTAAACTTTATTCAAATATTAAAATTAATATTTTCCAAAATAAATTATCATTACATTTAAAAGTCTTTTTTCATAACATAAATGTTCTTTTAACACTTTTTTTAATTATTCCCAACATCTAACATCACTCGATAAAAACCAAAAACATAATAATAACAATATTATGTATTTCGTATTTTTACTCATAAATGAGAAAGGTCATGAACTTACTTTTTGACTATGGGATTTTCCAATTATTGGAATCTTCAACCAACTTACTTTTTAGGTCAGAAATTTCCCGACCATATAAGAAAAAACTTTAACTTACTTTTAAACTTAAAAATTCACGAATTCAGTTTTTTTATTTTACAATTAACTTACTTTTTTACTTTGGAATTTTCCAATCATTTAAGAAAGACCTTGGACTTTTTAAACTTAAAAATTCACTAATTCAGCTTACCTTTTGACCATAAATTTACTTTTTGATTAATTTCTTTTAAATCGGCCGAATTTGTTACATTTCTACATTGAACCGACGAGGATCGGTTCGTTGTCGATAGCCTGCAGCCACAGTTGGTCGTCTTCTCCTCCGATTCATGTTTTGCTGTCAGCGCGCCTCTGGTTCAGATTGGCTGTTTCTGCAATGACAGAGACCACAAGGAGTTGTGATGTTTCTGCATTTTTTTTGGCAACTGCTGGGTAAGCTTGTTTCTCTGCGCAACGGGGTCTGCACCATCTTTGTTTTTAACTGCTTGTAGATTGTTCTGGTTGGATCTCTTAATTCCTGTGGCACTGACAAAAACAGTACTGTCAATATCGTAGCTTTCAATACAAGATGAAGAGCCTGCAGATATTTGTTTTCCTCTGCGCATCTACCTTTTTATCATACCCATCCTCTGTTCTCCCCAACTCCTCATTCCATGGAGATGCCGCACTCCTGATTTCAATGAAAGCTGCAATGGTTGATCCTCATCATCTGCTAGACAGCTGGACACCCTCCAATTACACCACCCACTGCTCATGGGCTGGCGTCCAATGTGACCATATGGGTCGAGTAGTGGCTCTTAATCTCTGCAACATGGATATTTCAGGCCCATTCCCCGTCCAGGTCGTAAATCTGCCAGTCCTTCGTGTGCTCAATGTCTCCGACAACATCTTCAATGGAAGCCTCCCCTCCAACATATCAAAGTTGAAGAACCTAGAGGTCCTCGATGTCTGTAACAACAATTTGTCAGGGGTATTACTACTGGATTTGAGCTATCTCGTGAAGCTCAGGCATCTTGATCTCGGAGGAAATTACTTCTCGGGCAGCATTCCCCGTGAGTATGGGAAGTTGAAAAATTTGGAATATCTCCGCTTGGCTGAAAACTGTTTGGTCGGAAGAATTCCCCCAGTGCTTGGCAATCTGGGGAACTTGACAATGCTATATTTAGGCTACAGTAATGTATTCGATGGAGGGATTCCTCCCGAGATAGGGAATTTGAGCAAGCTTGTACTTCTCGATATGGCCCATTGTGGCCTTACTGGTGCAATTCCTTCTGAGCTTGGTGCTCTGAAATATATGGATACAATGTTTTTGTTTTCCAACGCCCTCACTGGCTCTATTCCTCCTCAACTGGGTCATCTTGGGAGATTAAAAAATATGGATCTATCCGAAAACAATCTCTCTGGTGAGATACCCATGGAACTCTCGAAGCTAAAAGAGTTGAAACTGCTGCATCTATTTGAAAACAGACTACATGGCTCGATTCCGTCTTTCATTGGGGACTTGCCGAATTTGGAGGATTTGTTTCTTGCAGGGAACAGTTTCACAGGTCTGATGCCTCAGCAACTCGGCATTAGTGGAAAGCTACTGCAAGTGAATGTTTCTTACAACGAACTCACTGGTTCCATCCCTCCGAATCTTTGCAACGGTGCAAGGCTCAAGTATTTATATATGCAAAACAATTTATTCTCGGGCCCTATTCCTGACTCTTTGGGCACATGCTATTCTCTGAAAGGAGTCTCCTTGAGGAGAAACATGTTGAATGGTTCAATTCCTGCAGGCTTGCTATACTTACCGATGCCGAAATGGATCGATTTGCAGAACAATAATCTCAGTGGGAGCATACCGGAGGGAATTAGTAATGTATCCACCATGCTATGGTGGATAGATATTTCCAATAATCGTCTTAGTGGCTCTATTCCTTCATCCATAGGTAACTTATTGGCCTTGAAGTTTCTTGTGATCGATGGAAATCAATTAACTGGTAATGTTCCGCCAGAGCTTGGCCGACTGGAGAAGATTGAAAAGATCGATCTCAGCAGAAACAGGCTTTCTGGTATGATTCCTAGGGAGATTAGTAAGTTGTCTGCTTTGAACACTCTTCTGATCTCTGAAAATCAATTAACAGGCAAAGTTCCGCCGGAGGTTGGTCGACTGAGGAAGATTGAAAAGATTGATTTCAGCAAAAACAGGCTTTCTGGTATGATTCCTAGGGAAATTGGCAACTGTATTTCTCTGACATACATTGATATTAGCCAGAACGAGTTCAGTGGTCCCATCCCACTGGAAATCGTCAGGATTCCTGTTCTCAGCTATCTGAACGTATCCAGAAATCAGTTGAACGAGAGCATTCCCAGAGAATTGCAAGATATGCGTAGTTTGACCTCTCCGGATTTCTCTTATAATAATTTTTCCGGCAGTGTTCTGAAAGGTAGTCGGTTTTCACATCTCAATGCAAGCTTGTTTGCAGGGAATCTCTACTTATGCGGACCACAGTTAGGCAGTTGTGGGTCACCACATAGCAAGCTTGGATTTTTCTTAGGTCTCTCAGCACTGGGACTTCTACTCATCTGCTCGCTGGTGTTGGCAATTGGGGCTATCAAATTTAAGGCGAAAACCATCAAGAAAGTAGAAGACGGGAGGTCCTGGAATATGACGGCATTCAAGAATCTCGAATTTGGGAGCGACGAGGTGTTGGAATGCTTAAAAGAAGAGAACATCATTGGCAGAGGAGGAGCCGGAGTTGTGTATAGAGGTCTCATGCCCAGTGGTGAACAAGTTGCAGTGAAAAAACTAATGGCAACAGGCTCTTCAAATGATCGTGGTTTCTCCGCGGAGATCAAGACTCTGGGGGAAATCCGCCATCGGCACATAGTCAGATTGCTGGCGATTCTGTCCAACTACGACACTAATTTACTGGTGTACGAATACATGACTAATGGAAGCCTCGGGGAGCTGCTTCATGGAAACAACGGCGGGAATCTCTTCTGGGAAACGAGATACAAAATCGCAGTGGAGGCTGCCAAGGGATTGTGCTATCTTCACCATGATTGCCGCCCGCTTATCCTTCATCGCGACGTGACGTCGAACAATATTCTTCTGGACTGCGACTTTGAAGCCCATGTTGCAGATTTCGGCCTCGCCAAGTTGTTGCATCATTCTGGTGCCCCGGAATATTGCATGTCTTCAATGGCAGGCACATTTGGCTACATAGCTCCAGGTAACTTGGTGTTTTATATTTGTCTGGGTTTTTAATTTCTGGGTTCATATGCATTCGTCCATAGCCAATTTTAGTACAGGATCGTCTACAAGTTTTGCTGTCAGTAACAAAATTTTAACCATTGAATTTACAGAGTACTCGTACACACTGAAAGTGAACGAGAAGAGCGATGTATACAGCTTCGGAGTGGTTCTGCTTGAGTTGATTACTGGGAAAAAGTCGGTGGATGAAGGCGAATATGAAGAGGGGATGAAAATTATAGATCCCAGACTGAACAGCGTGCCCGAGGATGAGGCGAAGCATGTATTGTTGGTGGCTCTACGATGCATAGAAGAGCAGCCTGTCCACAGACCGAGCATGCGCGAGATAGTGTACATGCTCACATACTTTAAACCGAGATAGTGTACATGCTCACATACTTTAAACCCAGTCAGTAAGTCTCACGTTCCCATATGACCAAAGAAAATAAATCTCCAATAATATGACAAAGGAAAAGAAATCTCAGAGGCCATTGTCCCCACAAGTTAAGTGTTAAGTTTTACTGTGTTTAGTTGTAATTATATCATATCTATTAATTTTTTATTTCTAACCATCCTTTTACTGAGTCTCTATTTAATAATTGCACTAAATCTTCTAACCATCATTTCATGAGTCTTTCTTCTAACCATCCTTTCACCGAGTCTTTATTTAATAATTGCACTAAATTGTGAAATAAGTATGATGTTTTATTTTTAATTATATAGCTATCATTCACAATAGTTGACTATTGGTGTTAAATGATAGTTGTAATGTTTGAGTGTGTTATTATATTTGATTATGGTTGATTATTGTTGATCATGGTGGAGAAAGTTAGATCTTATCATACTTGAATATGATTTCACCATTAGTGATGAAGGTTGACTTTGTTTACCATGGTTAATAAAGTTTGACCATAGTTAGCCATGGTTGACTATTATTTGACTATAGTTGATTTTATTGAACCATGTTTGACTTTGGTTAATGATAGTTGAATTTAATGAACCATGGTTGACTACAGGTTAACTAAGGTTAACCACAATTGAGCATCGTTTACCGGTTGACGATGGGTCAAATGATGGTTGATAATATTTTACCACGGTTAACCATCAATTACCATTGTATGACAATGGTAGTAGAATTTTCTTAACCATGGGTGATTATGGTTGATTTTAGTGAAGGTTGACCATGTTTGACCATCATTAACCATAATTGAGGATGGGTGACAAAATATCATTGAATAACTTGTCTAACCATAGTTTAACATGTATGAATATTATTTGATCATAATTTACTTTAATGAATTGGTTGACTTTGGATAACGATGGTTGACTTTAGTTAACCATTATTGACTTTTGTGAATTGTGTTTAGTATGGTTGACTTTGGTTAAGTAAGGTTGATCATGGTCAATCATCATTGACCAATTTTAACCATGGTTAATCATATTTGACTATGGGTGTCCCTATTTTGAAAATAGTTGAGTATGATTGATTATGTTTGATCATGCTTGACAATGCTTAACTATGGTAGAGTATGGTATAAATGATTGACCATGCTTTACAATGATTAACCATGTTTAATTATATGTGACCATGTTTAAAAATTATTCATCATATTTAATTATGGTTAACTATTCTTAACTATATTTAAACATGATATTTTTCATGTATTTCATGTATTTAAAGATATTTTGTTGCAAAGACATCATATATTAATATCTTTGAAACAAAATGCCTATGATGAATTTATATATATTAATATCTTTGAAACAAAATGTCTATGATGAATTTATATAGTAATAATTTTGATTTATCTTGGTTTTTATCAAAGAACGCTTTATTAAGAATTTATACATTCATAGGTATATGACTAAGATGCAATATGTTGGTGCTTTAATATTTTATTGTGTAAAAGAATACAAACATTAATATTTTATTTGTATATAAGAATAAAAGCATTTTGGTTTATAATTATATATATATATATATATATATATATATATATATTTTGACCTAAAAGTATTATATAAGTAACATAAGTAATATTAATGTGGTTGTTTGCAAATTTTTAAGATATTATAATTAAAGTTAAGCATGGTTGACTTGGATTAATTGTGGTTGATTTTAATGAACCATAGTTAATTATGGTTAATAATGATTGATTTTAGTGAACCGTAGTTAATTATGGTTGACATTGGTTAGCTAAGGTTAAGTCACATTTGAATTAAGTTATTGACATTTATAGACATTAGGATTAATTGTAAATTGAATTAAGTTATTGTTAGGACCAGTATGATTAATTGAGTTAATTAAGTTAAATTGAGTTACTGTCAGTTAATTTTGAGTTAAATTGAGTTATTGTCAGATAATTTGAGTTAGTTTGAGTTTAATTGAGCTGTCCTCAATTAAAGTGAGTCAATATCTAGTTGCTTTAGTTAACTAAAGTGACTATCAGTTAGTTAGAGTCAGTTGTCCTCAGTTAATTAATGTATTTTTTTATTTAAAGTAGGTAATCTTCAGTTAATCAGATGAATTTGAGTAATCCTCTGTTAATTTGAGTATTTGTTGGTCAATTTGAATGATCCTAGGTCTATGGAAGTGTTTTCAAGGAAATTCGAGTCGGTATGTGTAATTCGAGTTGCCTTCATGCATGGGGAGTAATTAAAGGGTAATTTACAGTTAGTTATGGCGAGTTTGAGCAGTTGTTGATAAATTCGAGTTAGCTAGTGACTAGGATTGTTTTTGCCAGTGGTTTAGAGTTAGACTCAGTGGATTCAAGTTACTATGTTGAGAACTTGAATGTGTCATTCAGTGGTCTTGAGGAGCACTCCGTGATTGAGAGTTGTTTCTTAGTAGTATGTAGTCAATCTCTTGGAGGAAATTCGAATTGGTCTAGAGGGATTCAAATTGATCAGAAGGTCATTCATTCTTTCATGGTTGGGTTTGTTGGTCAGTGCAGGGGTTTCTTTGACAAGATTTATGAATGCCAAAGAGGGATTTGGCATAGGATTGTGCACACAATTACACTATTGTCTTGCAAGATAATGACGATCCTGCAAGGAGGATTATAGAGAGTCTGGGTTAATGTGATGAACCTGCAATAATTAATTAATGCAAATACATGAGATATCAGAAATAATAGAACTCATAATCACTTTTATACTGATCACGGGCCACTTCGAGGGGGCAACCTCCTTTGAGCAAGCTCAATACAATTAACTTCACGGTGCCTTCAATGACCTCAACACACACTTATATACTAAGTCTATGCCCAATACTATGAGTCAAAACCATGGGACATATAATACTACGGGACGACTTACAAAGCATATACGTCCAATACTATGCGTCAATACTATGGGCTAATATAAACTACGGATCAACAAATACTACGGGACGACTTACAAAGCATATGCGTCCAACAACAATATACTAACATAGTAAAGAGAAGGGTTGACATAGGTTCCTAATAGTTAACTATTCTCCATTGAATTCGAATGCTCTAGTAGGGTTTCAAATGGTACATTTTGCACCAGAAGGTCAAGAAGTGTTGTGACAGGGTGAAGTGGTGAATATTCACCCTAAATTTGTGTGGCATGAGAGGGGGATAATCCTGAGCAGAGACTCCATTGTTGCACTTTCCTTCTAGGAGAGGGGGATAATCCTAAGCAAGTATTGTTCTTGTTGATGCACTAGGACTTTTAGTAGAGGGGGATAATCCTAAGCAAGTAATCTAGTTATTGTGCTCATCTTGCAGGAGAGGGGGAGAATCCTATACAAGAGAGTTTTAATTGTGGTGAGTGGTGCTCTGGGAGAGGGGGTAAAATCCTGTGAAGGATACCACATTGTCCATATCTTATCTTTCGGGAGAGGGGGTATAATCCTGAGAAAGAGAGCGTAGTGATCATAAACTTGTCTTTTAGGAGAGGGTGTATAATCCTGAGAAAGAGGGATTGGTGATCATGTTTTGTCTTGAAGAAGGAGGGAACTCCCGTTTTACAAGTCTTATCAATAGAGATCGAGTTAGAGGAGCCCTAACCATGTGAATTCCAATACCTCAGCTTAGGGGTGACCTGCACAAGGAGTTTTGGCTTGACAATGTCTAAGGATGGGATGAAAGTTTTCCGATTGATGTCAGTTACACCCTTATTACAGATAAGTATTTATGCCATTTAAACTTGATCAAATCCGAGCTGGGTTTGAAGTATGAATTTTATTTCTATAATTCTTCTATAGTTAGATGCCTAAATTCTGCGTCCATAGAACGATGAAATGTTGATTGTTTACTGTCACAAATGAAGTCTTGTGAATATAATGTAAATATGATTTATTAGTAGGTTATATGGAGACGGGAAACTTCCCATAGTTGTGATGACAGTTAGTAAACATGTGAAGATATTGTGGTCTAAATGTATTCATGTGTCATTACACTACATTGCATGTAGAATGGGGAGCTAGGTTGCATTGGAAGAGCAGTCTTCCTTAATGGTTGAATGTTTTTAAAAATTTTGATTTGACTAGCATGTTAGCCTAAACCTTACAGAGTATTATTATGTTCAGTATTACAAAATGAGAAATTAGTGACTAAAAAAATGACTAAAATTCACATATAAACGACTATTTTTGAGTCGACGACTAATAGTAGTTAATTTGCAGTATATTATAGCTCGACTAAATTAGTCATATTTATTTTAGTCATTAATAGTTGTCTTTTTTAGCCATATATTTGGTCATTGATTTAGTCATTAATTATCACAATTAATGACCAAATATACGACTAAATAAGACAATAATTATTAATTACTAAAATAAATACGACTAAGTTAGTCGAGCTATAACATATTGCAAATTAGCTACTAATAGTTGTGTATATGCGAATTTTAGTCATTTTTTTAGTCACAAATTTATCATTTGTAGTAGTCATTTTTTTAGTCACAAATTTATCATTTGTAGTAGTCATTTATCTCTATTTAGTAGTTTCATATTTATTATGTAAAGACTAATTTAGTACTTTTAGATTATTTAATTTTGTTTCATTATTAATTAATATAAGTGACTAATTTAGTCCTTTATTCATTTTATTTGTGTTCATCATTAATCAATATAAATTAATTAGTATGACAGTGTGACTAAATTAAAAAAATGTCATACAATATCCATGCTCATGTAATATGAAAACACATGTGAATCATACAAATTCAAATTAGTTAATTACAATACTAAATAATATCAAGTACAAACATATATAATTTCAACCATATCAATCATATTATATGAAATGTCAAGTATTACAATATATATGAGTTTCCAACTGAATATCCACTGATGGACTAGTACTGGTCCATGAAAAAAATTGTTTCCATACTTTACATGAAAATCATCTACATCGATGACTTTTCAAAATATTACAATGGCCATTGAGTGAAACCTTGGCAATGCCAATAGAAATCCATTGATTCCCTTTTTTTCATTTAACCAACACCCACTATGGTTTCTCACATATTTCTTCCCAACATGTGTCCTCTATTTTCCTTGAAGTCCTTGACTCTTCCTATGTAGAAGCTCTCTTTTGACTTTATGATTTGAGACTTGATATTTTCCATCCTCTGGAAATTCGACATTGTAAAGGTGAAGAGACAAGGTATCAATTAATATTGAATTAAAGAATGTTGCAAAACGCACTACTAAAAGTACCAAAACTGTGTCATGAAGGACTTGCACGAAAATTGTTCATTCCCAATACAAAAATAATAAAAAAATACTATCAAAAAATTATCATTCCCAATACTAACAAAATTACGCATTATTTCCCATATAAAGTGGTAATCTTGAATAAAATACTAATGTGCTAAAACACATCACAAATTCCAATTCTCCATATGTTTTAAGGAGTTTTTAACATATAAATAAAATAAAATATTAAATAGCTACTCTAATATTTGTGCAGTTGTTGGTAATATTGGTCACTATTAGTAGATAACATATACTAGCTTACAAATCCTACACTTTGTTGTAATTTGCACAATGAATAGAGGACACCTATAGCTTCCCTTTTGCATAGTGGAAGTGCTTTAGATTGATTTACTTGTTGTCGATCATTTCCATATGCATAAGGAGCATAAATGTACATATTTGTATCTTGAGGTTGTGGTGCATAGCCATAAACTACATCATATTCTTGTCCATACCATAATAAACCCCATTCAAACCCATTCCATTGATTTGGATCCAGTTGTTGGGGTTGAACCCAACCTGCAATCTGCACCTACAACAAAATAGATACTTAATATGAATTCACATCATGATTAAGATTTCCCTTTACAACAACTACACCACTAAAAACACTTACTTGTTTGTTTGTAGGAATTCATCCCCAAGGAAGACGAATTGCTTGTTGAACAAGTACTGTACCATGTAGCATTTGCAATCCTTCCTCTACAGAAGCCCTATAGATAGAATTATTGTCAAAAACATTAAATGAAAGATAAATTCAAAATATAAGAAATTTCCAACTTTTTTGTATACATTTAATTCAATACACATAATCAACTTGAAATTTGAACACTGCCTTCAAAAATTCCAGATGCTACATGAAGGTTGTTGTGGCAAGCTTATGCATGTTTAGAAAAGGAAGAGTGAAAATCTACATTCAAATGCTTTGCATTGTAGCCCGAGATACCAAAATTGACCAAAATATACTAAATAAGAAAGCTTGCAATAGAGACTCAAATCTTAATAATCGATGTTTGTTACAAAACTGGACAAATCCACATCGTTTTCCCACTAGTATTTTGGCATTTACAAGTTCTCCAAACAGGAAAAATACTTGTCTCAGCATGTCATCCGTCACAATGGGATCCAATCCACCAACAAATATATGCACCTAAAACCCATCTAGAATAAAAATATAAGAAACATATTGTTTGAAGAAATGAGAGCATGCAAAAAGACAAACAAAATAGAAGCACACATAATTGTATTATTTGGATCATTATCTGAGGAAACTACTAGAGGAGGAATTGCCTCTGCTACAAACAAAGCACTTGTAAGCAGTCCAGAACGTAAAAATAGAGAACATAATAAATACTAAACAAATGATAAATCTCAATAAATTATCACATAGAAATCCCTACATTAATAAATAATGACAAAACAGTTCATAAAAAATAAACATAACCGAAATTGATGACAAATGCAATAAGCTGAAAGGAGCAATCATGCCTGATCTGATGAACTAGTAACCAGGATGCTACATAATAACCGTCAGTGTCATCGTTGATAAAAAAACAAGACTTCAAACTAGCTAAGGAATAGAATAAACAACCAATGAAAAGTAACTTGTGAAAATATTCTACAAATTGCGAGTAAATGATGCATGACAAGAATATTAGGCATGCATAGGAAATGGGGAAGCAAAGCGTAAAATAGGATAAACAATACCAACATATGGGCATCCATCTTTTAGTTTCACAAAACCAAATGCAACATGGTACAAAAGGATTTTTTCCAGAACTGATCTTACATTAAATTTTAACCTATAAATTTTGCAGTCGTTGCTCTACCCAACGAAGAATGGAAAAAATAAACAATTAACATCACAAGGTTTAACAAATAATCTAAGTTACTGGATACTCCATGGTAACTTATTTTTTGGATTTATTTCAAAATTTTAAATACATGAATGGTATCTTGATTTTGTATGTCTCTTGGTGTCTTTTGTGTGTATATATATGTGTGTGAGTATGTGTGTAGTCTGTTGGGTTGTGAACTAGAAGCAACTTGATGTAGTTGTTGTAGAAATGACCCAGGTTCAAATAAAGGCAGGCTCACAACTTCGCTTCACAAATTACACCTCCCCAAGTTGACCTTCCTCTAAACTTAATTCTTGAAAGTAGGCCAAAATCAACACCACCACCACATGGCACAAATGAACAGAGGCAAATTTTATGCAGAGGCATTGAATAGATGGATTTTGAAGGTTGAAGTATACTTTAGTCTTAAGAAATGATGAAATTTGCACAAGCCACACTATACTAGTGGGAGTCACACAATAGATTATGTGATATAAAGAAGAGCATTTAAGAACATGGCACAAGTTCATATTGGCCATGCATAATGAGTTCCATCACTTAAAGCACTATGACAACTAGTACACTAGGTGACAACAACTGCACCTATGCAGAGTTCAAACTACTGAATATTACACAAAAAATCCATAACTTGATGACACATATTAACATTCAAGAGCCATCATGACAATTTCTTCAGCTACTATACTAGACATAAAAAATATATACAAATTTGAAGCTTAAAGAGTAAAAAGGATTAACATTGTCAGATAGTTGTCGGAAGTTCCTGTTATTAAGAAAATAAGTAATTGAGCATTCCTCCAGAATGTAAGGGAAGAATCATTGTAAAGTTAGTGCATGTACATCAAAAATATGGACATGATATATGGGATTACTTATTCTACTACCAAATGATATATGTCCATGCCTAATAAATAATAATAAAATGATCAATTAAGACATAACTTTACAACATGTATTTACCTCTCTCTTTCTTCAATTAAATAATTCAGTTGATGTCTTAGCTTCTGCACTTCATGTTCTACATCATAATCAAGTAAATGTATTCAGAAGGTTTCCCACTGCGTTCCTTTGACAACTATTATAGAGCATCTTCCAAATTACAAACCTTTTCTAGTGACTCTTCATTCTGACACCAAGCTTTTTCTGCTATCTTTTGTACTTGTTGATTATCTAATACAAACTAGTATGAAAACATAGAAGCAGATGAAAAAATATTAGAGGAACTTCTGTTATATTTTGTACATTGTAGCTTGCTTACTAACAAGCAACTTCTCCATAGAAACAGGTAACAACACAAATATACAGATCAAGTATGAAGAAAACATGCAAATATAGGCTATATCTTAAACATGGTTGCTAAGCAACCGATGCATGGAAGAATAAATCCCATATTAAGATCTCGTCTCACTTGACCTAATGAATGGGAATACAATGGGACAAACAAAAAAACAATATATTTTAACATTTTTCTAGTTCTTATTTATCAAAATAAGCAGTTGAGAAAACAATTACTAAATGAAAGTACTTAGAAGGATAAGAGAGTAGAAGCAAGCTAATTGTACATATTGAACCTACAATAAGCATCAAGCACAAACAATAGGCTTAAAATTTGAAATTTGTTACCCCCATTTTCACATGGGTGACCTGTAGGTGTTTTCATCAAGGTGAATGGGTTGTTCTGGGCATTTTTGCAACATTAAGGAATATTAAATTTCAATTTTGGGCACTGAAAGGCTCTATAAAATCAATTTTAAGAATGTCTTTGAGCATTTTTTTGCAATTTTCAGCAGACCATGGGCACTATACATCCTCATGCAGCATGGAGAGAAGACAGAAATCAGTTTTGGATGGCAGTGCCATCATCTACAACAGTATGCATTCAACCTTGTAGTAGAAACATCAATGGGAAATGGTTGCAAATAGTATTTGTAATCCTTTTCAGGGAAATATTAGGTACCTAAGGAAGCATAATAGTCTTTGATATTTGTAACTCCTACATGCTTCCATATCAAGGAAAGCAATTGTGTTAGGGGAGGATATGCTTCAATGGGTTGTGGCATATCGACACTCATGGAAACTAATCAGAGTGGAAATTCTCTTTTTCATTTAAATGAAAAATAATGATGCCTTAATTAACACACAACATGCTAGATCCCTCTTGGTATGACAACTCTCTAATTTGTTACAAAGACTTCAATTCTCCAGCTACAACTGGAAGGAGGCTACAACCCCCTACTTTATAGGCTACAACCTGAAGGAATCCTTAGCTCCCTAGATTTCCTTGCCCCGTCCTGCCACCCTGATATGAAGATAGTAACTGAAACTACTGAACCACAAACTTCACTGATCCTGCGGACTTGCTATCCAACACTTGTACCCAATCTGTACCACACTGCACAACCACTGTCACTACTCATCAACTGACCACTACTCATCAACTGTTCACTGCTCATCAACTGTCCACTGACCACTGCACCACAACTGCTCCACACTACTCATCAACGGACCAATCAATCTGTCTGCACCAATCAATCTGTTGTTCACATCATCCGGCTCAGTCAATCTGATTCTAACCAACTGCACACCAAACCCTGAATCTGCTGCTGATAACCTCTGCACTCTTATCACTGCCAAATCATCCATGTATACCAACAAGTCATTTTACTGCCATACACTGCTCATGTACATCCTTGTACACCTCGTCATACACAGTCACTGAAAAAATAATCCTTCTCTACTTCCATTGAACATAAGGCATGCATCGTCATGCATCATCATCATAGGTATGCATCATCGTCATAGGGTATGCATCATCATCATAGGTATACATCATCGTCATAGGGTATGCATCATCATCATAAAATATGCATAATTGTCACTTCAGTGTGCACCGTGTATTCATCATCAACATCAAGTATACATCATAATGCATAGGAGAGCATCATCACACTATGGTATGCATGTACATCATATTGTATAGGAGTGCATCAAATTCATAGAGTGTACATCATTATCACATGCATTATCATCATAAAGTGTATAATATCATAGCATAAAGGTATGCAACATCATCATCATATCCTCCATAATGACTTCAAATATATATACCAATATATAGGCTCACATACTAATATCAAAGATGAACTCTATCCATGAGAGACATGTGCCATTACAAGAGAAACCCAGAAGCATGAGCCATACCTTTTTGAAGATCATAAGGTCAAGAAACAATATACAAACCAAAATAAACTCTATATCATGTCATCACATAGCCCTCGTAACAAGCTTTCGAACGAGCCAAGAAGTTTGTAATTCCGATTCTGTATGAGAAAGTTATGCCAATTTTAGTAAAGATGCCCAAAAATTTCTCCTCCACAAAATTTCGCACTTTTCTCCAAGAGTTGCGAAATTCCAATTGATGAGCAAATGAAATGTTTGATATTCTATTTATATAGGTCATGGAAGAAATTTATTACCTCAAACAGGGCCGACATGTAATTCAAAATTACAAATAATTAAATTTTCTTTTGTTAGGTCGGCTCACCCAAAAGGTGGGGTACACCAACTTAAAAAATTCATATCTCTTCAACCATAAGGAGTTAGAAGATGCTCCACATATCAATGGAAATGGCTCGACGAGAACTATCTCCCTATGATGGGTTTATTTGCAAATTCTTGGTCTAATACCCTTAAATTATTCAATGTGTCCAGGACGTCAAAGACCCCACACATGAGGGTGCCAAAGACCATACCACTAACTACAAGAGTTTCAAAGTCTTCTTCAACATATCAAGGCACGTCCATGGGATCTACCTCCATCTACATCCCAATAGCCATATAACCACAAATAGGACCATACATCACCATGGTTCAAGACCCAAGGCACCACATGCAAGGGTTTCAAGGACTCTTTCAAGGATATCATATAATATTTAAACAAGATACTTTCCATGGACTTCAAGCCCATCACATAGGACTCCATTGCCAAGTGATGAGGGAATCATGACCAAGGATTCTATCATATCAAAGGCTCTAACAATCATGGGCTTACAAACCACCATATGTATGGATTCCAAGACCCAAATCATTTCCAAATGCACCATCAATGATCATATAGTGTCCAAGGGTCATCATGCCGCCATTTATGTGGGTGCCAGACCTTCTCATGCATAATGACCATCTCCAAGGGTTCCATGACCCCAACAAGGGATACATGGGCATCAAGATATTCATCAAGGGTTCCAAGTCTTCATCAAGTCATTAATGACCACATCATCACCTTTAAGGGGACAAGGACCATTAAGCCATCAAATGTGGGTCCAAGGACTTCTTCAGGGCTTCTTCATCAAGCAAGGGGCTTCATAGGCTTCTTCAACCACCTCAACCACACCAGGAGATATACAAGGGTCAAGATCCATCATGACATCACCTGTGGGGTTGCTAGACCTTCTCTTGGGGTACCATGACCTCAATAAACACAAATGACCACTGAAAGGTTCATTTGGACTCTTGCAACTTATTCAACCCACCAAGGACACTTTCTAGAATATTAGGGCATAGGTTGTGGTACTGGAAAACAACTAGGGAACCAGAGAAACACCTTAGGGGTACTTAAACACTCTAAAGGGTGTTCAGGGCTTTTTCCATTTTCCCAAGGCCTCCAGGGCTTCAAGCTTGGGCTTGGACAAAGTCAAAAGGTCTCCTCTTGACACAAACAACCACAAACCAAACACTAACCCTCAGGGGCTCCACAAGGGGCACCAAGACTCAACTGTTGGCATCAATGACCAAGCACTGTTGGCATCAATGACAACTTAATCAACAATCTCCCCCTTTGTCATTGATGACAACACTCAAACTCCTTTTCATAACAATCTCTCCTTGTCACAGTTTCTCTCCCCCTTTGGCATCAATGGAAAAGGGAACATCCTTTGAAAATACAGCTCCCCCTCAAGGCATGCTCCCCCTGTCAACAACTTCTCTTCCTTTTTGCATCAATGGCAACGAGAACTTTCTTTAGCAATATTGCTCCCCCTATCACTGGGCACTATTGCTGCTTGTATGTTGGAATCAACTGTGATCTTTGATCTCAATCCATGATAATCAGGTACATAGTTCCTTTTACACTTCATAACATTGATCGATAGTCTTCAAAATGGTATTGGATTTTTCCCAAAAATTTCATCATTTATGTTTTGATCAATGGAGTAATCTATTGAGTTTCTTCTCCATACTGTGGTAGATTGATTGTTGTTCATGACATTCGATTGAACTTGCTTTCTTCTCCAAACTTTAACTTCTCCCTGCATCCTGCAATGTTTTGCAAAATGACCATAACGATAACAATTATAACATTGAACGAAAAACATACCTTGATTTCTTTCTGGAGTGATTTTTTCATGAGCTCTGCAATGGATGGCTTTGTGACCATAATTGTTACATTTGTAGCAGTGACCACTGAATAATATAGGATATCTCTGAGCAAAGGATCTTTCTTCTGTATAACTGTTAGTCTTTTCTTCTTTTTCCCTGAAACTCTTGCTTTCTTCAATGTTCTTTTCGATCTTAGAATTTGTTTCTAGCTGAGCAGCTGTCTTGTCCAAATCTTCCTTCAGAGAGAGGATCTTCAATTCTTGCCTTTGACAAATTTCTATCTTTTCTTGGAGTTGTATTGATAGGTCTTCTTCTATTTTCTTGACTTCTTCTACCTGTCTTTTCAGATCAATAATATTGTCTTCCATGTGTCCTTTTGAGTTATGTTTTTCCTCATGAGGTTTTTGCAATTGTCCTTTTAGTACTTGATTTTCTTTTCTGATCTCTGAGAGTTCCTTTTCAAATTCAAAATTCGTCAGACATACCTTTCGTAATTCTATCTTCAAGGATTTGATTTCAACTTCTTGTTTTCTTCTTAGTTTCTGTTCAATCTCATGACTGAACTGAATTTCCTTTTTGTCACTTGAATATCCTTTCTCACTGGTGGTACTTTCCTTCTGCAATTTTTCAAGTAAGGTATTGATCTCATTATCTTTGTCTTGAAGTTTGCGAGTCAATTCTTTCTCCTTATCTTCTAGTTGTATTTTGAGCCTGTCAATTTCTTCTGATTGTCTTTTATTTTCAGCAGCTGACTTCTCAAGTTGATCCTTCAAAGAGTTAGATATGGATTCTTTGATTCTGGTAGCTTCTTCAACTTGGAGGTTTAGATCAACTATAGTCTGTGTGGCCTTCTCACAATCTTCTTGATTCCTCTTCTCAGATTTGTCCAATTGCTCTTGCAATACCTGGTTCTGTTCACAAAGTTTCTCAACCTTTTGCAAAGCATTAGTAATATCATTGTTTAAACATTCATTTCCATCATTTATCAAGAAACAATGAGATTCATCACATTTTGATGTATTACAATCTATGAATTTTGAATAGCACTTATCCTCTATACCCGCTAGACATATTTCTTCAAAAACATTACAAACAGGGTGTTCAATAGACTTACCTTCATACTTACCTGGATCTTGTACTGACCTTTCTATGGAGTTGTCTTCTGCTTTCTGTTCTTCAATGGAGTAGAGTTGATCTAACTTCAGTGACAATTCTTCAATTGAGTTGCACTTTCCTATTTTTTTTCTTTTGGAGATCTATCAGATCTGCAGTCGTGAGTTTCATAACTTCTTCTTCATGTTCCTTAGAGGAGTAGAGATGTTCTATTTTGAGCCATAGTTCCTTAGCAGTGTTGCACTTTCCAATATTCTCTTTTACGGAATTTGATAAGCCTTCAAGAATGGATTCCATAGCCATTGAATTATTTTTCTTTGCTTCCTTCTGAGATGATGTTTTCACTTTCTTCGGATGATTGTACCCAGTAAGCACTGACTGCCATACCCCACTGCCTTCTGCTTTGAGATAAGCCTGCATTCTTATTTTCCAAATCAAGTAATTTGTCCCACAAGACAATCCATTCACTGAGAACCCCATGGTGTGTCAATGATCTCCTTCAAGTTGGTAAGGCTTTCTGTGAAGGACCCGCTCTGATACCAATTGTTGGACACACCGAGCACACTGAGAGGGGGGCACACTTTTGGTTGTTTCTCTATTTCTAAGGAGGTGTCCCATGCACTATGAGCATAAATCCACCTAGAACCTCTCCAATGCACTCTATTTAGTGATGACAATAATAGAGGCAATCATGATAAAAATCAGGATGAACAATGAGAGAGAAGAGAGAGTGTTGGCATAGCTGGCCACCCCAACCTGTGCAATAGGATGATAAGTTCCCTATGTTTCTGCTTCCCATTTCTAAGGGTGAGACACTACCTAAACGTGACAATGATGGTTGGAAACTGATTATTACCAATCTGTTTCCCAATGTTGGGCTCATTTACTAATGTTGCTCAATGGATATCTGGTTATTTTGGGGAACTCAACCAGTTAGATATTGTCATTCAGATACTTTAAGAACATGATATATATATTTTCCCTAAAGGCCAATATTAGCATTATGGGTGCTTGGTATGATACCAGCTTCATTTTGAGCTTAGCTAGTGTGGCCGTTGCAATGGCAGTTCACTTTTTGTTTTTGCATGAAGTGAGTACATGCATGTCTTTTTTATATTAATAGCTACAGGAATCATTTTATCAAAAGAAAAAAAAAATCCCGACATTGATAAAATTGAAGAACAAGCAATGCTGTGTTGAAAACTAAAGACCGATTTCCTTTATGTAGTCAATATTTCTTAATACTTTCACGTGTCTGGAAAATCTTATACTAGTTTGATATACAACATATAAAGGTTCAAAACATCAATTGGGAAGAGCTCAGGTGGTTAGGGAAAAATTGCTATCCTCTCCACCTCTGTTCAAATCTTGTGATATGTTCACTCTTTGTGAGAAATTGTTGATTGAGATTCTTTATGAACCACAAGCTTTGAAATTTTTTTCCTATACTTAAATTTTTTGGAGAAAAGCTTTTCTATCTCATTATATTATTTCAGTATATGAAGCCGAATTATTTTCCATATTAAATACATATTTTTCCAAAGAAATGCGATTGAAATTATCTAACTCTTTGTTTTATACTTTTTTCTATGACTCAAGAGTGAATATTCACTCTTGCAATTCAAATTCATTTTATCCTCTAAATAGTGTTTTCTTTATAAATTTTCCTTCCTATGAATAGTGAATTGCTTCAAGTATAAACCCACCCATCACTTAGGGCTAAACAACAACATAAAATCTCATAACTTTATCCATGGAAAATCAGGCCGACTATTTATTACCAAATGGGCATTATTTGAGCAAATCATTGAAAATTCATATGCACCAAAGAACAAAATTCTTATAAAATAATTTAAAAGTCTAAGCATAAATGGTTAAAATAGCATATTGGTTACTCTGAGTCTTTTAGATAATATTTTCTCCAACATGTGTTGTTAACACATTTTCTTAATTTGTATATTCAACACAATCAAATAGCCAACACATATATAAAATATATAGTTCCTTATGAATTCATTTATCATCCTAATCCTATTCTTAAAGAAAAAGAACAAACAGTAAAAAAAAATTACACATCTGCAAGACATTTAAGTAGCTCAGGAAAAACAAAAAAACCAAGAGCTGCAAATTTCCAATACACCCTACACTAAGGGAAGGGCCACTCAGCCACATGTATTAAGGATGAATTCAAGTTAAAACACATAGTCCAAAAATATAATAATAAAAATATTTATGTGAGGACCCAAACTTGTATCAAAACTAACGTCACATGGCAAGACTGTAAGCTATTTGTTTCCTTTCGAAACAAAGGTGCAAGACAACCTTTTAAGGAGACAATTCCCCTATAGCTCAGAGAATTGAGCTTTTAAGGAGACAATTCCCCTATAGCTCAGAGAATTGAGAACATTTAATAATGATCCTGCAATTCGCGTCAGAGCTAGAATTGATATGTTTTGAAAGGATGTAGACTCCTTTCCCTTTAGGGCACAAGCCCATATGCTATCAATCTTCGCTTTCATAGGAAGAGGATCTCCATGTAACTCTTAAGCCCATATGCTAAGTTGCATTTTACAAAGAAAATAAAAACTTGTGACAAAACATATGTATCTAAAGAAACACTCATAATTAATAATGAAAATCCTTTCTTCTGAGTCCAAAAGGTCACTCATCAACAACTAGAAGAGCAGCTTGCAAAAATAGGAAGGTCACTTGTTATTGTTTTAGTCAGCTGCTATACTTATTAGTTAATGATTACGTAAGATAGCTAACAGTTAAGCCCATAATCCGTAATGTTGTAGCTGTCTGAGGGAACAACCTAACCTACAAGATCTAGGGTAGATATATTAAAAATATACTAGACCAATGCCCTATGACTAATTTATGTAGATAGTCAACAAGAAGTGACTGCCCACTTTATATGCGTTATCGAGTATTCTCGTGATGATTAAGTAAAAGCAACAATACTTGTTATCAAAAGGAAGTGATAGGAAAGAACTAACTAGATAATGAGGTGATAAAATATGTAGCCTATAGGTGAACCAATATTTTCACTTGTTGAGCTTCTTGATTGGCCTTAGTAAGAGCCTGCAAAATGAGGAATTAGATTATCTACAACAATGCAATTTTTACGAAGAGATATAAGACAAACAACTAATGTTTGAAAATAAAATTCATACAAAGAACTACTCAGACATAATGTATGCTGAGAACCATGAGACTTGGCGTAGGCCAAGAATTGTGAGACATATTCTTTACTGATTTGCAAAGATATTATCGTAAAATTAGTGTTGTAGAAATATATTTTTAGACTCTAGCCACAAAAGGTGCTTTTAAAGGTGTTAGGAATAATCATCACAAGAATATTAATTTTAGTTGCATACCACTAAAGCATGCGTGGGATGGCCAAACCGAGAATGCATGGTTCCCATGCTAAGAAGCACAGCCTGGAACCTTGCAGCTGAAAAATCTCCACTGTTCTCGAGTCCTTCCTTCCTTACATCGAAATGAAAAGAGACAATATTGCTTAGGATGTGCATTTCACATAAGTTTAATAGCTCGACTAGCAAATGGGATTCAAAAAGGCATTAAAAGCTATTCATTTAATCAAAAACAAACCCCAAAACTGAAATGCAACAATTGTCATTTATAAAAGTCATCAGTTTTCATTTATAAAAATATCTATGAATATATGTTAAGCAGACTAACAAAATTCATCATAGGACCACCAACAAATAATTCTCAAAAGAAGCAATATATATTCATAATGTTTTTCATTTCAAAGTATTGACGAACCAAATTCATCATACAGAGTGGAACGAATAATTATTAAAATAAATATTATATATTCATGTCTTTTTTCTCAATGTGTTTGTATATATTATATATTATTTTATAATGCCAATTTCATTAAATTTGGACATATTAGGCAATTTTGGACTAAGAAAGTGTGAATTTCGACGTTGAAAGTGTCAATATCATTTTTTCTAAAGTGCAAAATCAGGTTCTGAAAGTGGCAATATTGGCTTTGAAAAAGTGTGTTTTTCTATTTGAATAGTGTGTTTTTTGACTACTTATGAACCTTAAAAGTGTGAATTTCAAATAAAAAAATACAAATTTTGATTTGAAAAGTGTGAATTTCAAATAAAAAAATGCAAATTTTGATTTGAAAAGTGTAAATTTCAAATAAAAAAATGCAAATTTTGATTTGAAAAGTGTGAAATTCAAATGAAAAAATGCAAACTTTCATTTGAAAAGTGTGAATTTCAAATAAAAAATGCAATTTCTAATTTGAAAAGTGTGAATTTCAAATAAAAAAATGCAAATTTTTATTTGAAAAGTGCAATTTTCATTTTAAATGTTCAAAATTTTAAGGTCAAAAGTTCAATGTCTAAAATATTCTGTCATTGTTTGAATAGCCATTCAATCGGCTAAGTTATAACATATAAAAATGGTCTGTCCCAACTTCCGTTTTCCGACAAGAAGGATCGGTCACCCCTTCTTTTTGTAGTTACTTGTGAAAACCTTTATCCAACAATTCAGTTATATCTATAATGGAGAACACAGAAAGGATTGGCCGACCCTTCTTGCAGTATCAAACTATTATGAAAATAATATTGGGAATATGAAGAGTCGGCCGACCCTTCAATTACGAGGGAATTATAAAAATAGAACACCTTGGAAGTTATAACATATAAAAATGGTTTGTCCCGACTTCCGTTTTCCAACAAGAAGAATCGCTCACCCCTTCTTTTCATAGTTAATTGTGAAAACCTTTATTGAGCAATTCAGCTATATCCATAATGAAGAACACAAGAAGGACCAGCCGACCCTTCTTGTAGTGTCGAACTATTATGAAAAGAATATTGGGAATAAGAAGGGTCGACCGAACCTTCTTGCAGTGTCGAACTATTATGAAAATAATATTGGGAATACGAAGGGTCGTTCGACCCTTCAATTACGAGGGAATTGTAAAAATAGAACACCTTGGAAGTTATAACCTATAAAAATAGTTTGTCTCGACTTTCGTTTTTCGACAAGAAGGATCGGCTGCCCATTCTTTTCGTAGTTAATTGTGAAAACCTTTATCTACCAATTCAACTATATCCATAATGGAGAACACAAGAAGGATCGACCAACCCTTCTTGTAGTGTCAAACTATTATGAAAAGAATATTGGGAAAAAGAAGGGTCGGCCGACCCTTCATTTACAAGGGAATTGTAATAACAGAACACCTTGGAGAAAGAGCGGCCACTCTTTCTCTTAGAGTATTACCACTTGCCAGCAAAGTCTTTGAAGCAAAACGTCTATAAATGTTGTTGTTAAAATGTTGATATCTAGTATCCCAGGGTGACACGTGGAACAATCATATTGTAACACGTGGCATATTTGATATCTAGTATCCACGGTGACATGTGGCACATTGCGTATAGCGAGGTTACTAATTTTTTATTATGGATTTAAAACTTATACATATTTATTTTTCCAAAATTAGTAATGAAGACGGATGGGACGGATTGGGAACGGTAATTATCATAGTATGGGATGATATCATCTCTGTAGATTTTGCTAGAGTAAGATATCATATCTGTAGATTTTGCTGGAGTGATTGTACAATTATCCAATAGTTTGTGAGACTTCAGGCCTGGAAATTGACGGCGTGTAGAATGTATTTGCTTCACTGGAACATATTTGACATGTCTGCTTGGAATTTACCCGTGTGTCTACAAGCATGCATAATTTAAACCCATCAAATCGGCGTCCACCAAATTTATTTATCCATCATAAACAAATACTAGTAAAATTACTAATTTGGTACTTGTTGCAATTCAACCATTTAGTAATTAAGATTGGGAAGATTTACATGACTTTAATGAATTGAAAATTTTCATCAGATTTATGCTTGTTTGATGCGCTTGTGACATGAGTGTAATGTGCTTCTTAGATGCACTTGTGACCTAAGTGTATTGTGGCATTTTTTAGAGGGAGACGAAATGGATTTCTGTACCAACTTTGATGTAAAAAAAAAATACCGGCTTGCTTGAGGTATGTCATTTTTTTTCAAGTTCCATATGGCTTAGGGGTTCTATTTTGATGATTTTGAAATGTAGTAATTGGCAGTATTTCGATGGAATTCCTGCTTTTTAAAAACTTTTTCGATGGGATTCCTTCTTTTTTAAATTTTTTTATGGCAACTATGTTTTGTGGTTGGTTTTTAGGTTTTTTTTGCATCCTTTTGAATTTTAATTTTGTGTAATATTTCATGAATAAACAAGATATTGAATAAGAGAACAACAATATGATTACTGGCAATTGTAAATATTATAAACAAATTGATGTCTTTAAATAAAGAGATTGTGGCCCTCATATTTGTTTTGGATTTTGATTTTTTTTGCTTTTGGAATGGGGTGGAAAGCCACTGTATATTTTATTTATTTACCAAGGAAAGTAGGGGATCATTGCTTGTTACCATAGATGCACTTTCTTTTAGCGTGGATTGGAAATCCTCCATTTATTTTATTTATTTACCCAGAAAAGTATGGGATCATTGCTTATTACTGTACATCAATTTTACTTTTGGCTTGAACTGAAATTACCATGACAACGCCACAGACAGAGGCTCTCGAGGCTGATATACCCATTTTTATCACTGTTTTCTTATATATATATATGGTGAGCACCTGTGGGATCGACCTTTCTGTTTAACTGCTGCAATATTATATAACTTTGCATGTTTCATTCAATAGGGATAGGATGAACTCTATTTTTCATATTGTTTATTTATTATTGTGCCTTCATTGATTTTGGAAAGGAAGGCTTGTTTTCATGAGAATGCTCCATACATTAATTTATGTAATTTCATTGCTTTTAGAAAGAAGAGATCTCTGCCAACGCATGCTCAAATTGCTAGTTATTGCTTATTGTATTTTCTTGTTTGCTGGGAATTAGAGGGAATGATCGGGTGACCTTCCTATTAATGCCATTCCTTGTTGCTACATATTTATTATGATGTCAAGGATCTTGGCGATCCCACCATGGTTCCATCCCAAGCCCCAAATTATTCGACTATTGTGTCATTATCGTGATATTAAAGATTCAGCATTTCCCGGAATGATGATTTGCATACACAAATTGTTTGACTATTGCTACATAAAACGTAAAATGTCAGGCACTAAAAACATGTTACCGTCATCAAATTTTTAATTGACAGGTACATAAAATTTGAAATTCCAGGCCTTTTCGTGACATTGATGAGGAACTAGAACATAATTGTACTAGTAAACTTCAATTCGACGAGCATTATGGATGACCATCATTAGGAGGAAGAGGTGAAGAGGAAGATGCTCAACAGGGAACATATCCTTTTGGAGGATAGTCGCAGAGTCTCTTCTGCTCATAGGATAGTTTGGAGGCAATGTAGGATTTTTGAACTGGACCTATCGTTTGAAGTGCAAAAGGAAATCCAAGGTGTGGAGCAGGATCTCTAGAAAAATCTTGGTAAAGATACCCCGCAGGAGGAAAGCCATAAGCTGGAAAATTGGGTCATGGACCCCGGGAACATTGCTGGCCGTTTAACCCTGTACGAGCGAACTATTTCCCATTACTGGGTAATGAAAAACTTAGTGGGGTATGCTCTTACGGACCGTATGCAAAAAGAGGATCCGGTGCAGAAAAAGCTTCAAGATGAAACCAAGGAGATGAACCAGAAGATGGAATTCTTGCTGCAATACATGGGCCTCCGTATTCCTGATGCTACCACGATTGCGCTGGAAGAAAATATTGGTAAAGATACCCTGCAGAAGGAAAGTCGAGAGTTGGAAAATCCAACCATGGACCTAGGGAACATTGCTGGCCGTTTAACCCTGTATGAGCGAACTGTTGCCCTTTACTTGTTAGTTTTTCAGAGCTTAATTCAATCTAATCTAGGATCTTAACTGAAGCAACAACATGTACAGTATATCAAGCATCAAATACAAGAGACAAGAGACACAAAACATTTCACCGGGGAAAACCAAGAAGGTGAAAAACCCCGCAACTTCCTCAGAGATAGAATAAGCATCAATACAATGATCAACATGATCAAACCCAAGAGATAGATATCTACACTAGCATGCTCCTCCTCCACTTGTGCACACCCTTCTCTTCTCTCACTAATGCGAAGTGAGATAATGGGACAATGTGTGAAATGAGAGAGACACACTCTCTATTTATACACTAACTTCACTTGACCTTTACTCAACTAGGTTGGCCCCAAATTAACCACATAACATAATGCTGACTGGGTCAACCCCCAATAGGTTGGTCTAATAACCCTTTGACCCACATGACTCATACAGGGCTGACCCCATCAAGGTGGTCTAATAACCCATCAGATATAAGCTGCGACACTTACAATATAACTTGCGACACTTGCAAGTACACATGACAACACTTCCAATCGGAGGAATAATACATCTCCGTTGGGGATACAATAAAGTACAAATACAATATACAAGTGAATATATTCTGAAGTTACAAATACATCAACACTCCCTTTTAACTAGGAAGGTATTCTCTTGACACAAGTCATCAATACATATAGGCACAAGTCTTCAATTCTGGAGCTGGATCGTCATCACTAGATCACGAAGCATCATCATCATCACTGCTGCTGTACTTGACATAGATCGATCACTGGAATATCTCCGAATTCTTCCCGTCATAGGAAGTTCTACAGAGCTAGCCCTTTTTCATGCTGGATGTAGGCCCACCACCTGTAGGTCTTCATCAACACTGGCCATACTGTGGAATCCTTAAGACTTATTACGTGCGTCATAAACCCTCGCAAGAGCATCCCCAGACTTATTATGGGCACACAGACCAACCTATCGGATCTCCCAGGTATTACATGTGACCTCCATCACAAACTCTCGTAAGAGAATCCCAGGACTTATTACGGGCACACAGCCCAACCTATCGGATCTCCCAGGTCATATATGTGATCTCCACCACAAACCCTCGTAAGAGAATCCTAGGACTTATTACGGGCACACATCCCAACCTATCGGATCTCCCAGGTCTTACATGTGGTCCACCACAAACCATCGAAAGAGCATCCCAGGACTTATTGCGAGCACACAGCTCAACCTTTCGGATCTCCCAGGTCTTACATGTGGTCCACCACAAACCCTCGAAAGAGCATCCCATGACTTATTACGAGCACACAGCTCAAGCTATCAGATCTCCCATGTCTTACATGTGGTTATGGCATAACCTCGAAAGAGCATCCCAAGACTTATTACGAGCACACAGCTCAACCTATCGGATCTCCTAGGTCACATTACATGCCATAAGACAAACCCTCGAAAGAGCATCCCAGGACTTATTATAAGCACACAACTCAACCTATCAGATCTCCCAGGTCACATTACATGCCATAAGACAAAGCCTCGAAAGAGCATCCCAGGACTTATTACAAGCACAGAGCTCAACCTATCGGATCTCCCAAGTCTTACATGTCCTCCCAAGCACAACCTGTCCACGGCCACAGAGTATCAACCTGATACTCACCATACATCATCCTGATGTACATGATCATCCTGATCATCATAACTACATCGTCCTGATGCATCTCATCCAGAGCATCGTCCTGATACTCATCACTGCATCATCCTGATGCATATCATCCAGATCATCATCTTGATACTCATCACTGCATCGTACTAATGCATATAATCCAGAGCATCGTCCTGATACTCATCACTGCATTGTCCTGATGCATATCATCCAGAGCAACATCCTGAAGCTCATCATCCATGATCATCTTGATCATACAATGTATCCACCTGATACATATCACACATGATCCTCCCAATCACATAATGCATCTAACTGATACATATACAAATACATGATCCAACTGATCATACCAAGCATCCAACTGATGCATATACATATACATGATCCAACTCATCATACCAAGCATCCAACTGATGCATATACATATACATGATCCAACTGATCATACCAAGCATCCAACTGATGCATATACAAGCAGTAACTGGAGCATCATCCTAATGCTCATCACACAACACTTACATCCACAGCCATGGGAAGGATACCCCTCTCACCATGCTTGGAATGGCTCCTGCAAATGTGTCCATCACTTCTTTCTCGAAGTGTCGTCAATCTGAAGAACACCAAGCCTCTCTCTGAAGTACTCAAACTTCACTTTGGCTAGTGGTTTCGTCAACACATCTGCAACTTGCCCATCTGTTGCAACATACAGGAGATTCACTGCTACTCTCTGCACCATATCCCTGATATAGTGATATTTGATCTCAATTTGCTTCGACCTGTCGTGGTACACTGGGATCTCAGACAGCTTCACACAAGTCTGGTTGTCACAAAATATACTAGTAGCCTCCAGCAGGAGATCAAATAACTCAGATAGTAGCTTCCTAATCCATACTGCCTCACAACTAGCCGAACAAGCTGCAACATACTCTACTTCGGCTGTACTTAGTGCTACGCAGGACTGCTTTCTGCTAAACCAAGATATCACACCTGATCCCATACTGAAGCAACACCCAGAAGTGCTCTTCCTATCTACAACACTGCCTGCCCAATCTGAATCAACATAACCCTCTAGGTTGATTCGCATCATACCTGAGCCCATAATCAACCGTACCCTTCAGGTACCTCATAATATGCTTTATAGCAACCAGATGAACACTTCTCGGATCCATCAGGAACTGGCTCAATGTGTTCACCGCAAAGCAAATATCTGGTCTTGTGTTCATCAGGTACATCAAGGACCCAATCATTTGACGATACACAGTGACATCAACCTGATCAGATGAATCATCACATAGAAGCTTCAGGTTTGATGCCATAGGTGTGGCCATGGCCTTGCAGTCCATCATCCCAAACCTCTTCAGGATCTCTACTGCATACTTCCCTTGTCCAAGGAAGATTCCATTTGTACTCTGCCACACCTCCATGCCTAAAAAATAGTGCATCATCCCCAAGTCCTTCATCTCGAACTCGGCAGGAAGCTTCATCTTCGTGTTGGCAATCAATCTATCCTCTCCATACCAAGTCCTAGGAGCTTGCTTCAAGCCATACAAGGCTTTCTTCAACTTGCACACATATGACTTCCTGTCATGTGTCTCAAAACCAAGTGGCTGCTCCACATACACTTCCTTTTCGACTACACCATTCAAGAAGGCTGTCTTGAAATCCATCTAGTGTATCTTCCACTTCATCACTGCAGCCAGAGCAAGTACTAATCTGATGGAAGTGTATCTGGCTACACCTGCAAAGGTTTCTTCATAATCAATACCTTCTTTTTGGGAGAAGCCATGAGCTACAAACCTCGCTTTGTATTTTTCTATGCTTCCATCTGCCGCATGCTTGATCTTATAGATCCACTTGGAAGTCATTACAGACTTCCCTTCAGGTCTTGGGACTGCATCCTAAACATCTTCATGATCGACTAGTAGTCCTCGATCATGGCATTCTTCCTAGATCCTGAGAACTTCAATATCTTCAATAGATAACTTTGTTGCTGAACAAATGTTGTAGTTCTTCTTTTGTAGGTGATGGTATATGATCTTTCCTACAAAATAAGTTAAATTGCATGATTAGAAACATCTCATAGTTTTCAGAACAAATTCTCACACATAAAGAAATATGTCATACAGTCATGCAATTATCTTAGCCAATGCTTCAATACAACATTTATCCATATACCGTAACTTTCTAGATGCCTTCCAATCTCTACTAGAACATTTTTAAGAGTGTGTACAACTCCCAACATGTCAGCAAAGAGGTTTCATTCTAGATAAGTAGCAATGGAATGTTGTACAATGCCATAGGCCACTTACCCATCACATGCATATTAGTAGTATATTGTTCATTAATGCAATTATTCTAATATGCATAATACACACCCTAAGTCTAGGAACATTAGAATATACACCATTGAACAATATTATTTAAACAAACAAATACGCAAGAAATGACAATTAAAATACTTATCTTTGTTTGGTTGTAGGGTTGACTCCCTCTCGGTCTTTGCTTCCTTTCTGCAACTCCATTCTGATGTGGATTGTGAGAAGTGGTCAACTCCCTCTGAATATCTGCATCCTTGCAGAAACTACTGGAGTGTGCTCCCTCTTGATATTTGCTTCCTGGATTACCTGTCCTTGAACTTATATCCATCCTCGATCACTATGCATACTTACTAGTATCATCATTGTGTTATCCTCAAGATCTCATACATAATCATACATTCATTAGTATAATGTCAATACTACCAAAACACAATAATCTTAAACATGTATAGTCATGATCATTTTACACACAGATAATATATCACAATTCTTTTACTCATACATATTCCTATTTGACCATAGAACTTTTCTGGTTAGTCATATCATCAAAGTAAGAAGCATAATATGCCTAAACCCATGATTACTTCAACCTATAACTTCATGAATAATCATAATCAATCATGCCAAGTATACTTATATAAGAGATCCTAACACAATGTAGGATTCTAACTTGATATATGAAAAACATACCTGGATTAACATGTTAGCTAGTTATGTCTAACATACCCATATGATGTCTTCTTGTTCTCTTCAATGACTTGTGCTAGTAACCTGCATATCTCATAAGTTAACCATTATAGAACCAAGTTATACATACCTCATAAGTAGATCTTCTATGTGATCCATGACAATGGATGAATCTTTGTCTTTATGTCACCATGGTCATATGTTCTTGAACTAGAACATGATTTGTCTTTCTTGATGTATCTTTCATGTTAGTGGACAACATCAACCTCATACAACATCACAATGCATTAGTACAATCATAAGTGTCAAAACCCTAATCAATGAATATCTTCTATCATGCATTCATAATTTTATTAAGCTGATACGACAAGTCTAAAATTAATCAAGATAGTACTAACCTTAATGAAGACAAACATACCATAAACTTAATCATGAACAGATTTCGAAACATACCTGTCGAGATTGCTTGTAATCTTCTTATGTAAAGCCTTAGCCTCACCTTCATCTGAAACAGGAACTTCTTCACTTATGCAGGTGATCAATCCATTCTCTTCTAGGATTAACCCAATCCACTTGTATTGCAGAAACTGGATCTCGAGCTGGATTAGGGTTTGTCAGAGAAACCCTAAAAATTCAAACTTTGAATTTCAAACTTCTGAAGGGATAGAAAGATGCGCATTGATGAGCTGATCAACCTGGTATACTCAGAATTTGAAAACCGCAAAGTTTCACTCCTCAAATTTATTTTTCAATCTTTTGGATTCACTAGGGAGGACCCTGAATTAGGGTTTGAGTTTCTCAGAGCTTCACCCAACCAAATAGTTTGATCCAAAGCTCTAAAATTCGATTTTTCCAAGGAGCTTACAGCTATGGTCATAGATTTCAAAAATTTCCATTTTTGCAAAAGCCCTAATTTTCCACCTTTCCGATCAAAGTCCTGAACTAGGGTTTGATCAAGCCCGACTTTCTGCCGAACCAAAAAATTCAATCTTGGTCTCTAAAATTCGATTTTGATGAGGAGCATCTAGCTGTGGTCTCTGATTACAAAAATTCCAACTTTCTCTGAAACCCTAAATTCCCAAAGCCATGAATGAAGGTGCTCAAAATCCAATTCTATTTTGACAGAAATATGCACCTGATTGTTTCTGGTGTAACTCTGAAATTTCAGATCTACAGGGTCTGAAAATTCTTCTTGTTGTATCCCAACCTGTTATCTTTCCAACCCCATAGGGCTGACCTCAAATGGATTCTCTGAGAGAGAGTTATGCCAAGTGTCGCAACGTGACCTATTTATGGGATAAAACAGGAGAGTGAACTTGTATGGAGTGCCACGTGTCATTGGTTCAATTTTGGCCTCTGAACATCGTACCTATGAAATTAAGGTCCATGCCCTACCTGCAACTTTTTACTAAATTTCATTTGGAGATTCCTATCCCAAGTTGTGACCTTTTTTCCCAGGTCACCTGCTTATGACTGAGATCTGAAAGAGGCAGAAACCCTAGATTGTATTGATCATAAAACACAAAGTACAATGAATCAGATGCTTTGCTTTGGACACAAGGTACATAGGGATGTTATCTACGACCTGTAAATTTTTTAGATCCTGAAACTTCTCCAAAATGGATTGATAGCGAAAGTGCTACGATGATTGGTTTTTTCTATATTAAGCCCTAACTTCCAATTTGTCGCAAGTGCAACAAGTCTCATAAATGCCATACCATGCATTCCTTCAGGCTATATCTGATACCATGTTAGTTTTTCAGATCTTAATTCAATCTAATCTAGGATCTTAATTGAAGCAACAACATATACAACATATCAAGCATAAAAGACAGGAGACAAGAGACACAAAACATTTCACCGGGGAAAACCAAGAAGGTGAAAAACCTTGTAACTTCCTTAGAGATAGAATAAGCATCAATACAATGATCACCATGATCAAACCCAAGAGATAGATAACTACAGCAGCATGCTCCTCCTCCACTTGTGCGTACCCTTCTCTTCTCTCACTAATGTGAAGTGAGATAATGGGACAATGTGTGAAATGAGAGAGACACACTCTCTATTTATACACTAACTTCACTTGACCTTTACTGAACTAGGTCGGCCCCAACTTAACCACATAACATAATGTTGACTGGGATGACCCCTAGTAGGGTGGTATAATAACCCTTTGACCCACATGACTCATATAGGGCCGACCCCATTAAGGTGGTCTAATAACCCATCACATATAAGTTGCGACACCTACAATATAACTTGCGACAGTTGTTAACACCCAAAAAGTGCTCACTAGCTCATTTCCCTATTCACATGACCCATTTATCCACTTTTTCACCATCAGAGCCTCTGAAACCAACAAAAGGTCACCAAAAGACCTTAGTACACCCCTTTTTTCCATTAAAAAAGATTATTTTTCCCAAAAAAGCATAAAAAACCCTCAAAAAGGGTCCAAATTCCCAAAAATATTAAAAAGGGAATTAAAATATTATTTTTATTCAAAAAAGGAAAAAGGAGGGAAAAGTACCTAAACCATGTTGGTCAATACCATTTGGTTTCCACAAAACCACAAATGGTATTTCCCACCACCAAAACCTATAAAAAGGTGGTAGGGGCTCCTCATTTCCCATCCATCCATTATCTCATCCTTATGCTGCTGAAATCTCCCTTGAGCATTTTAGCCATTGCAAACCACATTGGAGAAGAGACCATTGGAGATTGGAAGTTGCTCATCCTTGGAGCTACTCAACCTCACCATTAGAGGTATTGATTCCGCAAGCACTTGCTTGCCCCATCCTTTCAATACAAATTCTTTATTTTATATGTTCTTGTTCTTGATCTTAAATTATTTTTGTTATTTGCTTAATATCTTTGCTTAGATCCATGAATAGTCTTGTTTAATTAGTTTATTGTTATTTATTTCCATTGAAACTGCTGCTACTAGTTAGCAGGTGCCCATAGCACTAAGCCTGGTTGCAAAACCGGGCCAACAGTTTTTGGCGACTCCGCTTTGGTTTGAACTATAGATCTCTAGTTTTGCCTTTAATCTTAGTTTTTTATGAGTTTTTAACCTATAGATCCATAGATCTGCCATCTTAGACAGCAGATCCATTGCTGCTCTGAGATTTGGCCCCACAAACAGCCCGAAATTTTCAATTTTCGGGTTCGTTTCTCGGTTTCCGTGCACGGCTTCCGCCTCACGGCTTTTTCCCAGATAGTCGCGCGGTCCATCGCGACTTTTCTGTGTTTTTCCACGCGGTCCATCGCGGCCTTTTTCCAGACAGTCGCGCGGTCCATCGTGACTTTTCTGCGTTTTTCCGCGCTGCACACCGCGGCTTCGCGGCCAATTTCCGCACTGCCCATCGCGCCTGTGTGGCTAAAACCCGCGCGGTCCATCGCGACTATGTGTCCAAAACCCGCGCTGTCCATCGCGACTGTGCGTCCAAAACCCGCGCGGCCCATCGCGGCTGTACGTCCAAAACCCGCACGGCTGAATTTTTCATTCGGCCATCCCGATTTTGAAAAAAAATTTTACTGTACTTTCTGCCCATAGCACATTTTTTACAGTATTAAATCCTGCATATTTTACAGCTTTGAAATTTTTTTTTACTATTTAAAAGTGCATATCTAGAAATCTTTTTAAAAATTTTCAAGAAAGTGAAAGAAAGACTCATTTTGCATTTTCATCTAGATTCAAATTTTTTCTTGTTTACTTCTTTAAAATCTTGCCCTTAGCAATTTTTCTTGAAACGAAGAAATCCATTTATTTCTTTTAAAAAGAAGTCTATTATTTGCTTTCATAGATCCAAAAAATCCATTATTTTTTGAGTTATTTTTTGAAAAGCATCTAAATTCTTTTTAGTGAAAAGTCATAAATATTTGCTTTTTTATTTTCGAAAAATCCTTTATTTTTTGAAAGTTTCCTGTAAAAGCATTTAATTCTTTTCAAGTTCAGTTTACAACACCTCACGTGCACTCACACGATCACTTAATTGAACTAAGCCTTAAAACGTACCTTAATTTGAACACACTTTTAACCCCACTTGGGGAACACTAAAAGAATTCTTGTAGCTAGGTAGTATTGGGGGGATAGGTGTTCCAATAACACCCCTCAGTTCTTACATCTGAAACATAGAAGTTGTCCAATTAGGGAGCTAAAATCTCTTAGTACTTTTTGGCGCGGTCACAACCGGTTTGTGGGAAGGCCTCTCCCTTAGGAGGGTTGAAGTCGCGAGGATGGTTCCGGAAGCCTGAGTGGGATACCGAAACCCATTCAGTAACCGAAGGGCTACCATTCGCAGTTCTCGGGATATCCCTGTATTGGGATATTGCGATCAAAGGACCAAACGGCAGATTTACCTTTTCTCGACGCGTCATGAACGGAGTATCCTAGTAGCCTATCTTTATGATTGATTACCCGGTGTCCCTCCCGGTAGGGGGATATCTAGCCGTTGTCTCAACATTCATATTGTCCGACTTGGATTTTATCACCTTGCAGAGGATATCGTCTGTTTGAGTCACAATACTTTTAGATTAGGTGTTTGCATGATTTCAACCTACCTGTGGTCTAGTTACACCTATTTTTTCTAGGAGCCGCTTGCGTGTTGGTATTCTGACCAGTTGTTGCATTCCTCCACTTATTGTAGCATAGCTGCTAGAATAAGTGCCTTTTTTGAGGATTGATTTTTTGGCCTGAGAGCCTTCTTTTTTCACTCCCCTTCTTGCACCCTTGGTTGCATAAGGGTTTTGAGTCTTTTATATATATATCACCACCTGATACTTAGACAAATTTTTATACAACAACATATTCTCACCATTGAGAATTTTAGATGCTCTCGTCGTCTACACGGCGAACTCCCAGAGTTTAGTCCACTTGGCTCTCCACGTCACGGACGCAGAGCCTCATCCCTTGATTCGACACATCGTCAATCAATTAGACAGTCATCCGATTCTGACATACCCCACTTCACCTTTGATTTGGAGGTAGAATCCGAAAATCCCACAGGGTTACCACCAACCACAATTATGTCTGGAACACCATTTGATCCACTATTTACAACTACCATAGGTCAGACATCTGCAGACCTTTCTGCTGTAGTACCATCCACGGCAACAACCACCCCCCTGGGTATGCCCAATATGGGTAACACTCCACATTTAGGAATGCCTAACACAGGGCCACCACCTGTCATGGGTACACCCAACATGGGGGTCATACCCCCTTTGGTTTCCACAAACCTTATCCCAGGAATCCCTAGTACGATTCCCAACCCAAGTGCAACCCATGTTGCACTTGGGAGTGCTATCCCAGGAATCCCTAGTGCGATTCCTAACCCAAGTGTAACCCAAGTTGCACTTGGAGGCGCTGGCCCATACCAGACTACACCTATCGGAGGGCATATACCCTCCATACCTAGCATACCTTTAGGCGCTACTGGACCCCTTCACCATACCACCATGGCCAGGCATGTCCCAGTTCCAGTCACCACATCTGCTAGTCTACCATATATGGCGAGTCTGAACCTGCAAGATTTAGCTAGGCTCACAAATGACCCCATTAGACATGATCCGGCGTGGCCTCAAATGCCCACCAAACTCCCCTCTGACATCCCTAAATTTGAGGGTAAGGCAGGAGAAGACCCACAAAACCATATCATGTCCTTCCATCTATGGTGTTCCTCGAACTCCATAGTGGACGACTCTGTCCGCCTCCGTTTATCACAGCGCACCTTCACTAGCTCTGCAGCCAAATGGTACATCGAGCAACCCCATGGGACGCATTCCACATTTACCTCCCTTGCCTCGACCTTCCTGCAGTTCTTTCAGCTACCTGTCCGCTATGATGCGGGCGTCGAAATCCTACTGTCTTGCAGACAGAACACGGCCACGCATATCACTGACCATATTCATGATTGGCGACGGCGCCGAAGCCTATGCAAGATCAAATTAGACGATCGAATCTTTTTAGACTGGTTCCTTAAATCCCTCCTTCCTCTCATTGCGAAGGATGTAGCGTCTGAAAGACCCCAGTCCGAGGAAGAGGCCATCCTCAAGGCCCAACAGTTTGATCTCATCTACGCCCAGTCGGGTTACTTATACACGATCATACCGGACGCCCCACGAGGCGACTCTGCACGCGGTGACGCACCGGGGGCATCACATGCCGCTGATGGCATTATTGGCCAAATTACACCGCAAGCAAAACCTTTCAGTATGGTGAGCACCATGCCCGCCCCAGACCTTTCTAGGGCCACATCGAGTTCCGGAGCGACAACTTCTTATGCTCCAACAAACCAGACCCATCACGTTCATGGACCCTCTTGTCCACAACATTGTTATGGCCAAGCGCCATCAGCATATGTACCTCCCACATACTATGCTCAACCTACGGTACAGACCCCCATGCAGTTCCCACAACAGCCCATGCATTACCCACAACCGGTTGCACCAGCTAACCTCACACTTCCACCAGCTCAGGGGTACCAACAACCCCAACAGGCAACTGGACCACCTCCAGCTCCACCTGCATACTATCCACCGCAACCTGCTCCCGCACCTGCGGCTCCTCAGAATTCCCCCAATGCTCAAGGGCATGTGTACGCACAACAACAGCAGCCCCAATACCAAAATAACCAACGCAACCAGGGTGGGAAACCAAACCGCGGAAGAGGACGCAACCGTGGAAACAATCAAAACCGTAACCAAGCTCCACAACCTACCCATCCTCCGCAAAACAATAACGCGACGCCTGCTCATCAGAATCCTGATCGACCACCTAAGCAAGCCAAAAATGCTAATTTACGAACAAACCATCCTTGTTCCATTTGCGGTGTTTATGGCCACTATACCCATGCTTGCCCACATCTGGAGCGAGCTCGACAACTATGGACAAATGACGCCCATCGTCAAGGGCAGGCGGCTCCTCAGCCGCCACCCAACCCTCCACCACCTCCACAACAACCTTTGGTACTACAAAACCCTTTTCCAACACAAGGAGTGGTGAACACTCAGCCGTTAGCCCCCCCACAGGGCAACGTGCAACCACAACAAATCACTTACGCCGCCCCTGATCAACCCATGTTTGATTCAGGCACTCACCACTTATTGATGATGTCCACAGCAGACATCAATATCCAAACCCGACGGAACCAGTATGGTCCTACCTCCGAGGCTACCCCCGCCGATAAGGATGCTAACGCTAATCCCTCCGATCAGACGTTACGGATACCACCCCTTCCACTCGATGGTGCCTCTAAAGCACCTCGTTTCCCTCTCCGTCGTATAAATAACAACCCCAATGCACGGGCTGCGTCAAATTACAACATCGTAGATGACTTAGCTCAATCTCCCGCAGCCATGTCTGCGTTAGAAGTCTTGAAAAACTGTCCTACGCAGCGCAAGACTTTACTTTCCGCCATTCTGGCGATCGACCCAAATGATTCGAAATTGATGACCTTTGATTTGGACCAGTCCGAACCACGTCTGCCTTCCACCATAGCAGTCCAAGTTTCTGTTTCTATTCGGAATCTTGTCATCCATCGATGTATCATCGACGAGGGTGCTTCCACATGCGTCATGTCCACATTTGTTTGGCAGAAGTTGGGATCCCCTCCTCTCCAGCAATCCACCACTGCATTGCGGGCCTATGACGGCCGGTCAGCTCAGCCTCAAGGTCTACTACCCAAGGTCCCCGTCCAGTTGGGTGGGAAAACTGTGCTCATCGACATAGAGGTCATTAACGCCCAGCTTGATTATAACCTTTTACTGGGTTGTAGTTACATGTACGCCATGAAAGCGGTCGCCTCCTCCGTTTTTCGTACCATGATGTTCCCCCATGAGGGACGCGTGGTCAAAATCGACCAACTCACCTACTATGATCCCAATGCCCCTGCAGCCCCCGAAAATGTTCTCCCCATGATTGAACAACCCGCTTCGAGTGCAGTTACCTCCTTTGTGTCTTCTGTGGGACCCGGACTCTACTCAGATACACCCATGACCTCTACATTCCAGGCCATTCCACCACTGTCACCAGAGACCCAGGTCGCAAACCTCTGTACTCTTTCACAGAATACACCAACACCCGGTAGTCAACCACCATTGGTACCAAGTCACATCGGTGTTACACCCATCCACACCATCCCCTTTCTATTTCCTCCTTCAGGTGTAGTAAGCGCCCCGGTTATGGCTACCCTTAGTCTACCCGGGTTAACATTGGGATTACCCGTGTGGTATATTTCACCTCCCGTTCCACCGCCGACACCAAACGTCATCCTCCAACCGGTACAACCTATTGTTACCACAAATCAACCTCCTCCTGGTGTCGCAATCCCTTCGTCGTCAATGAAACCTCCTCCTGGTCTCACGATTGCTTCGACGTCAACGAATCCCCCTCTTCTTGCTAAGCCCACTGGGGGCAGAGGCCCACAACCGTACACTGCGATACCACCTCCTAAGGCAGTTAAACCCCCACCAGTGTTTCGAGCCCCACCCAAGTGCTCATTATGCGATGAGATAGGACACCCAACTCATCAATGCCCACACTTATCGGCACTCCAAGAGCATATGAATATGTTGGACGATGACATCAGCATCCCAGTAGTCAGGTTAGAGCCACCTCTACAGCCTCACAACAAATCACTGCGCACTAACCATCCTTGTGCTATATGCAGTGTTTACGGCCACTACTCTCACCATTGTCCTGATCTACCTGACTATAGAGCAGCGTTGTACGAGTTGAACAACGTCGACTTAGAGATATCTCCTCCCCTTATCGAAGAGATCCACCCCCCGCCATCATCCTCGTCGGAAGAAGTCAATACAATTTATATGATTTCAACAACTTTCAAACCAGAACCCCTTGATTTATGGTCTTACTACTTCAATACTGATGAGCAAATTTTGGAGACACTCACTGCACCCGACTACCCTTGGGATGATATGCATCATCGTTCGTACTTCCTCCCGGAAGCATCTACATCCACCGCATCCAACCAGCTATCGGTCGAGTCGAAAGACTTCATACCCACTAAGGTCGATTGGTTAAAAGACCCCATCCCAGCACCGGATGCCTTTGAAGAAGGGAACATGTCAAACATTTCCCCCACTATACAGATAGACATTTCCACAACACCAGGAAAACCTGAGCTCATCTCGCTGGGCGCATCTTGCACTCAAGCAGAAACTCAGGCATACAAAAAGCTCTTTCAAGAGTTTCGAGACGTCTTTTCCTGGTCCTATACCGAGATGCCTGGTCTCGACCCCACCATTATTGAACACCACATTGATACATGGCCTGAAGTACCCCCTGTTCGTCAGAAACAGCGACCCATTCACCCTTCCAAGCTCCCCGCTGTTAAGGCTGAGGTCGAGAAACTTCGAAAAGCAGGGTTCATTTACCCTATTCCGTACACCACCTGGGTGTCAAACCCCGTTCCCGTCAACAAAAAGCAGGGCACCCTTAGAGTATGCACTGACTTCCGCGATTTAAACCACGCTTGTCCAAAAGACAATTTCCCCACGCCATTCATTGACCAACTCATTGATGAGTGTGCGGGCCATGAGGTCCTATCCTTCATGGACGGGTTTTCCGGATATAACCAGATCCACATCCGCAAGGAGGATCAGTACAAGACTGCCTTCACCACCCCATGGGGCACCTTTGCCTATCGCGTCATGCCATTTGGCCTTAAAAATGCTGGTGCCACTTTCCAGCGAGCCATGACCTATTGCTTTCATGACTTGGTCCATATCCTGCGAGTCTACCTTGACGACCTCACAGCTCGTTCCCGAAAACGATCAGACCACCTTAGCGACCTCCGGCAAGTTTTCCTGCGTTGTCGCAAATATAAAATCCGCTTGAACCCACACAAGTGTGTCTTTTGCGTCCCAGCGGGCCGGTTGTTAGGTTTCATTGTTTCCCAAGACGGAATCACTGTCGATCCCCTGAAAGTCAAAGCCATCTTAGAACTTCCCCCTCCTCGCATGCTTCGGCAGCTTCAGAGCTTGCAAGGGCGGTCCAATTTTCTTAGGCGCTTCGTTCCTGATTATGCCACCAAAGTCCATGGCTTCTTACGCTTGCTTCGCACCCACATACCCTTTGTTTGGGATGAGCAAGCAGACACGGCCTTCGAAGCCCTCAAGAAAGCTCTCGCACAAGCCCCTTTGATATCCCCACCGGATTTCTCTCAAGACTTCACCCTTTATGTCTCGGCATCTGAACATGCTGTGTCCGGAGTTTTGGTCCAAGAAGATGCCTCCCACAAAGAGCATGTGATTTATTACCTCAGCCAAACCTTGTCTGGCCCACCTCTACGTTACCCATACGAGGAAAGATTAGCCCTAGCTGTAGTCTTTTCCGTACAAAAATTGCGACACTACATCCTACTCAGTCATACCATGGTCGTGGCCGACTCCAACCCCATGGTCTACCTCCTCACCCGGCGGGTCCTACAAGGTCGTGTTGCTAAATGGGTCATTATCCTCCAGGAATATGACCTAACTTTCAAAACTCCCAAAAGCACTAAAGCCCTTGCGCTTGCTCACCTCATCACGGACCTCCCATCCTCTTCAACATCACCCGTTATCCAAACGGACCTGATTGACGAGCAGATCTTCATCATTTCGTCTGACGACCCTTGGTACGGCGACATTTTGACTTACCTTCGTACGCAAAAATTTCGACCAAACATCGATCGTGATGGGCGCCGCCGCATACGACACCACGCCCCCCGATATCTCCTGATAGGAGATGTACTTTACCGACGCGGCATTGATACCATCTTACGCCGCTGCCTATCCCATAGTGAGGCAGAACAAGTCCTCAATGATTGTCATAGCGACGCCTGCGGAGGCCATTTCTCCGGTATGGCAACCGCCCAGAAAATCATTCGGGCCGGTTATTATTGGCCATCATTGTTTACTGATTGCATCACCGCAGTCAAGCATTGCCAGAACTACCAACTATTTGCCCCAAAAGCAAGAACCCCCCCTGCCCCCCTTCATCCAGTCATCACTGTTGGACCATTCTGCAAATGGGCCATCGACTTCCTCGACTGTAACCCCCCGTCAGCCGGCGGTCACAAACACATCATTGTGGCTGTAGATTATTTCACCAAGTGGGCAGAAGCCATGCCGACCTACAATTGCAAAGCCGACACTGCAGCACGATTTTTCTTCAACCATGTTATCACTCGTTTCGGAGTGCCTAAGCAACTAGTCTCTGACCACGGCTCTCACTTCGAAGATGCCGTTTGGAAGGAATTATCAACCATGTTGAAATTTGAACACCATTTCTCTTCTGCTTACTATCCCCAAGGAAACGGCCAATTCGAAGCGATCAATAAAATTTTGAAGACCATTCTCCAACGTACTGTAGACAAGCACAAATCCAATTGGCACCACATGCTTTTCTCGGCACTATGGGCCTACCGCACCTCAACCAAAACCGCCACCGGTTTTACCCCTTTCCATTTAGTTCACAGTGTCGAATCTGTCCTCCCCATTGAGTGTCAGATCCCAGCCTTACATATCGCCGTTGAGCTCCTACCGGACACTTCCCCGATCGAGCAACGTTTACTGCTCCTAGAGCAGGCCGATGAAGATCGGCGCACAGCCATTCAAAACATGGAAGCTGCTAAACAACGATCGAAACTAAGTTACGACAAACGCGTCCTCCCAAGAACCTTTTCGGAGGGAGACCTTGTCCTCGCTTACGATCAAGCTCATGATAAAACCGGGAAGGGAAAGTTCGTGTCCATGTGGCAAGGCCCCTACATCATACACACCTGCCTCGGGCAGGGGGCATACATTCTGACCGATTCAGAAGGCAACACCCTACGCAACCCCCGCAACGGGTTGTACCTTAAACGATTTTACCCATAGATAATCTGATGGACACCATCGTCCATTTTAGTATAGGCATACATTTTTCGTTCACAAAATTTTTTCAAAAAACCTAAATATTTGTTTTTCTCTGCATGACCACAGATGGAACCTCTTCCACTCTGCCATGTCAGTTTCGCTGATGGTGCAAGCCGTTGGTCTCCCAATCTCGCCTCCGCAGCTTGGGTAATATACTCCCCTTCACATGAGTTAATTCACATTGACGGAGTATGTTTAGGTGCCGCTACCAATAATCAAGCTGAATACGATGCCGTGATCGGTCTCCTGGCCGCTGCTCTCCAGATGAGCATACGTCACCTCAATGTTTTCTTGGACTCACAGCTCCTAGTTTCCCAGCTCAACAATGATTACCAGGTACGCGATCCCTGTCTCTTCAGAAAATTCCTCTGCACTAAACAAATGGTTAGACAGTTTGAATCCATTACATTCACACATGTCCCAAGACACCTCAATAGTGTAGCAGATAATATGGCAAACAGTGTCCTCGACTGGCACACCAATCACATCATGTCATATCCATAAACAAAAAATGAATCCATGTGCAAAACATGTGCCTCCACGGGCATATACAAAAACCAATATTACATCCACGTGCATAACATGTGCCTCCACGGGCATAAAACAAACAAACCAAATAAGGCATCCATGTGCATAACAGGTGCCTCCACGGGCATACATAAATCAACAAATATACTGCATCCACGTGCATAACATGTGCCTCCACGGGCATATACAAAAGACAAATGTGCATCCACGTGCATACAAAACAATATATCTCAAATATATATCCACATATATATATAAATCAAATAGTCAAATGTCATAAGTGCCCTCAGCACCCAATATCCTCAGAACACAGGCACCAACAGCCCGCATATCCCACTCACGTAGGAACTTCAGACTAATAGAGCTGTTTACCAAAACAACATCATCCACACAGAAAGTCTGTAAGAGGTCCTCCATATCTACACCCGGAGGCAACCTCGGCGACATATCACCAACCTCACCCAAGCGAGGCAACCCAGTCAAAAAGTATACATCTGTGAGAGTGATCTCTAATCTCTCACCACCAATAATGAAGGCACCCTCTGCCGGCACCCACCACTGCACGAGCTTGTTCAGGAGACATCTCACTGAACGTATAGGAGGGATCTGAGCGAACTTCAGGAGTCCTCTCATAGCCAGGGTCTGTCTAACCCCTCCATCAGTCTCAATCCTCAGCATGAGATCAGCATCGATCTCCCTCTCCCGCCACACAGACTGAGGTCTCTGCAACATCCTGCCAAAAAACAGAAGAAATTTTTAGCCCCAGCATAAAAATTTTAGAAAAATCCCATCGCGGCTTTTACACAAAAACCCGCGATGCCCATCGCGGCTTTCCCACAAAAAGCCGCGATGACCATCGTGGGATCCATGCCAAAACCCGCGATGAACATCGCGGGTTTTGTCCAGACAGTCGCGATGAACATCGCGACTATCCCCCATGAACTCACGATGAACATCGTGGGTTCCGACCTCACAGTCGCGATGAACATCGCGACTGTGAGCCTAGAACCCGCGCGGTTCATCGTGGGTTCAGCCCCGAAACCCGCTCGGTTCCACGTTGGAGAGTCAACGTGGAGTTTCGCGGCCTTCGGGGAGCCGCCGCCAAACAAAAAATACATAATTGAAAAGGTTAAGGCGAATAGAGTTACCTGCAACTCACTAAATCGAAAACCAACGGTGAAATCTCCCAGAAATCGAGAAATAGCTCTGACAGCTCTATCAAACTCACACGTAACAATGAAATGTCATTTTGGGCCCCATGCCCTATTTATAGAAATTCCACAAATTTCAAACAACCATTGCGGTAGCATACGAAGTCCATTTCTCAAACCGTTGGTACCGTTGGGATCAGCACAGCCAGAACTTCATACAGGTTCCTTCCGTTTCCCGTTTTCACGAAGTCCATTTTTTCACCATTTTTTGGCCTCTCTCGTGGCCTCGGTTTGCGTGCCACATCGGCCGTTCTCCGTTTTCGACATGCCTTATATAGCTGGATTCAGTTTTCCGCGCTCGTGATGATGCTTGAGATCATTTCTCGCTCTCACCTTTAGATTTTTCGGGCATTTTTTCCATGCCCACTCGTCACCTCGGTTTGCGTGCCACATCGGCCGTTCTCCGTTTTCGATGTGTCTTATATCGTCGGATTCAGTTTTCCGCGCTCGTAATGATGCTTGAGATCATTTCTCGCTCTCACCTTTAGATTTTTCGGGCATTTTTTCCACGCCCCCTCGTCACCTCGGTTTGCGTGCCACATCGGCCGTTCTCCGTTTTCGATGTGTCTTATATCGCCGGATTCAGTTTTCCGCACAGATGACGATGCTTGAGACCTTTTCTCACCCTCATCAATCCATTTTTGTTCGGTATAATTTTATCCCTTTTTCGGGCCGAGCAACCACTTTTTACGAAAAAGGCACTTAGGGAGTTTCTGTTAAGCTCTTTTCTGACTCCTAAAAATATTGAAAAGATCGCCGAGCAATCTTGCTTCCTTTCATGCTCGCTAAACGTATCCGAAAGGGCGTCTACCCGGTATAAGTTTACCCCTTTTCCGGACCTCGTAGACTAATTACGAAAAAGGTATACTCTAGTCACATCGGCTAGAAGAGTTCTCCATCCGCAACATTTTATCCTTTTTCGGGCCTTGGAGACTAAACTTACGAAAAAGAAACAACAATAGAGTCCACTTACCGTTTTCAGACTCTCTAAACATGAAAGCAACCATGAGCATGCGCCGTCCTGGGCTCACTAAATCCACAGGACCGTACCATTTTAGAGCACACTTTTATCCCTTCTTGGAGCTCATTAAAACTAAGAAGAAGGAATCAATGGTGCCTCTTGGCGCCACGACAGATCACATCTACTCATATGGCAGCTGCCCCATTTTGGTCGCCTTTGTTCAGAGTATTCTGCAGTATGTCACCTTGATAATCCCTCGACAGCACCTATCAGCTCGTCCTCCCCCCCAGAGTCAATATATACCATTCAGTCAAAGCAATGATCCCCACACGTACAAGTCAGTTCCCTACGCTGCCAGGTCAAACATGTCATCATGCTCTGAACAAAGGAAGTTTGAGTCTACCCATTTTTTGACCCAGTTATTTCCCTTCCCCACAAGTATGTCAGTCCTACCATCAGTACTACATCACTTCAGTTCTACACCTCGTGCTCCTATCAAGGAAACATCATTGCCTTGTTAGTTGCTGGTCTCCCTCTGTCGACGACAACTACATTGATTCCAGAGGATAGACCTAGAGGTCCCTGTGTCTTGGAATCATTACCATTGATGATGAGTTCCTACGAATCATTTCGAGAGGAATCCTCAGTGCCTCTCCGAATGGTTGTTTCTCACATGCTCGACTTCAACACCTTGATCGCATCGTTGAGACTCGCAAAGGGGATTGGTCCGTTCAGTTATTAGTCGAAGACCCCGGATGCCACCTGACTCCTCCACATTTGAGAGTCTACCTATGGATAACACCAGTTACACTTTTTCTATAGAGATCCGGGTTGCGCATGGCGACAGTATTCAGATTTACCCCAGGTTTCATACTCCCTTGAGTATACAGTTACATTATTGCTCAGAGATGACTCATAGTCTTTGAGTCCCTACAGATGTTGGACACCTTCAGTTTCAGCAATTCAATAGTTATTCCAGTGTATCAGTTATTGAGATCAGCCATGATCATGAGTATATCCCACAATAATGTCCCCTCTGGACCATTATGATGTACCAGTATGTTTCTTTACGTATTAGATCCCCCTTCTTGGGACTAATTGTTTTGTATATGTCTTGATACGAGCATGGGAATGCCCGCCTCGTCCTTTATCAGAGATTATACCTCATTCATATTGAGGCCATGTAATATTTTTTGTTTTTGTAGCTTCCAAGGGCCGTGGCTCCAGTCTCCAAACGGTCTCTTCTCTCCCCTAAAAACACCAGAAAAAGACAAATGAACTATGATGTCTATCGGCCATACGATGAGCTCCTTCCCTCACACATCAGGGGGCAATCTGTTAACACCCAAAAAGTGCTCACTAGCTCATTTCCCTATTCACATGACCCATTTATCCACTTTTTCACCATCAGAGCCTCTGAAACCAACAAAAGGTCACCAAAAGACCTTAGTACACCCCTTTTTCCATTAAAAAAGATTATTTTTCCCAAAAAAGCATAAAAAACCCTCAAAAAGGGTCCAAATTCCCAAAAATATTAAAAAGGGAATTAAAATATTATTTTTATTCAAAAAAGGAAAAAGGAGGGAAAAGTACCTAAACCATGTTGGTCAATACCATTTGGTTTCCACAAAACCACAAATGGTATTTCCCACCACCAAAACCTATAAAAAGGTGGTAGGGGCTCCTCATTTCCCATCCATCCATTATCTCATCCTTATGATGCCGAAATCTCCCTTGAGCATTTTAGCCATTGCAAACCACATTGGAGAAGAGACCATTGGAGATTGGAAGTTGCTCATCCTTGGAGCTACTCAACCTCACCATTAGAGGTATTGATTCCGCAAGCACTTGCTTGCCCCATCCTTTCAATACAAATTCTTTATTTTATATGTTCTTGTTCTTGATCTTAAATTATTTTTGTTATTTGCTTAATATCTTTGCTTAGATCCATGAATAGTCTTGTTTAATTAGTTTATTGTTATTTATTTCCATTGAAACTGCTGCTACTAGTTAGCAGGTGCCCATAGCACTAAGCCTGGTTGCAAAACCGGGCCAACAACAGTTGCAAGTACACATGACGACACTTCCAATCGGAGGAATAATACATCTCCGTTGGGGATACAATAAAGTACAAATACAATATACAAGTGAATATATTTCGAAGTTACAAATACATCAACATTACTGGGTAATGCAAAACTTGGTGGGGTATGCTCTGGCGGACCGTATGCAAAAAGAGGATCCGGTGCAGAACTCGCTTCAAGATGAAACCAGGGAGCTGAACCAGAAGATGAACTTGTTGATACAATCCATGGGCCTCCATATTCCTGATGCTACCATGACTGCGCCATAAGAAAATCCTCAAGGCCGTTTTCCGGACTTGCGTTATATTTTACCGTAATGTTGTTATGCTCTTTAGTGATCGAGGGTTGTTTCTCCCATGTAGTTGATGTGTTTTTTTGGTTTATATCATAGTAGAAAAATACGGCCATATTAGCAGTTGTTGCACATAAATTTGAACAAAGTTAAAAATACCACGAACATTCAAGATGATACGAGTTCGGTAGAGTTCATTTGTTCTTCATTTTTTAAGTCATTTGTATAAAAGTAGATTTATGTATATTTTTAACTTTTATTTTTAAAGTTTCAAGTCATTTTATATTTACTATGTAGTTATCATTTTAAATTTAAATTTAATGATTTTACTATTTATTTAGTAATTCTATTAGGATTGGTGAGGGAATGGGGATGATTACATCATAAACATTGTTATATTATATGATATGCCATGTATCGACTTTGAATTTGAGATATGTTTCAAATTGTTTTCAATGAATAATGAATGATATTTGAGATATGTTTCAAATTGTTTTCAATGATCAATGAATGAAATGTTAAAATTTGGAATGATTTATGTATAATATTTTTTTTTTAAAATTAAAATTGCATGTTTTTTGTATTCATAAGATGTTTACTACCGTATTTTAGCCGTACTTGATTTTTTCTGTATCGTATTCATACTCGACAAGATTTATGTCTAACTATGGTAGTAGACATCTACATTAGTATCATTATAGTAGCATTATACAAATACTATTCTATTTTTTTAAAATAGAATCATTCTATCATTATAGTAGCATTATACAAATACTATTCTATTTTTTTAAAATAGAATCATTCTTTCTTTTTGTTTTTTTTTTTTAAAATAGAAACATTTTTTTTTTGTAATGTTGCAAATTCTATTAAACTAGGAGAAGTAAAGATACATAAAAAGTTACAGTTTGAGGTGGTCTTAGCCAACCTTGAAGATCAACAGAGTCTTGGAGGTGTTGTTCAAAATATATAAAAAAAACCCTTCCCAGTAAAGGGAGACCAGGGTAACCAGGTAGTGGAGGCATCGCCATTAAGGCCTGAAGTAAACTAGCAATCTGATGATTTATACCAAAAAACAGGAAAAAAGCTGCTAAAAAACCTTCTTAACAGTGTGATGAGGGGGCCTTTGCATCTGAAGGATTTTCCTCCAAGATGGGTCAGCTGTAGCATGTGTTTTCCTCCAGGTCCTTCGCAGGTTGCAGAGTATCTTTCACAGGTGGCAGAATGTCTTTCCCTGGACGCCGTGTGTCTCTCGCAGGGAGCTTTACAGGAAGGGGCGCAGTCTTCCTGGTGACGGGATAACTGCCATTCAACTCAGTGCGACTACGTTTGGCGAGAATCGAGACCAGGGTGGAGGGGATGGGGAAGAAGGGTTGGACCTGCTCCTTCCCTTTCTTAGAGTTTAGCTCCTAGCTGCGTGGCGGAACCAGAGACTGGAATGTCTGGATGTTCAAGTCCCTGCCATGTGGAGAAACCACGTTGCTTCTAACAAGCGAGGGTGTGGCACCAGGAGCACTGCTTCCAGGATGAAGGTTGTGACAGAGATGATGGGTGGGGGTGTAGGAGTCCCAGCTAAGGGTGTTCTCCAGGTTGCTGAGAGTGGATACCATGTTTGGAAGGGTTGCAATCAGGGTCTGTGTAGTGTGTCTAGTCATGGCCCTATTGGTCAGCATGTCATCCATTAGCTCACCCAACATGTTTTTCACCAGCTATTATGGATCCCAGGGTTGTTCTTGACTCCCCTCGGAGAGAGTGTCTGCAATGATCCATGCCTCCCAATTGTTGATGAGTAAGCAAATTGGTATGGAGACCTCTGCACTGTAACCTTTCTTGGTTTTCCCAGTTTCTTGGGCCTCATTCTTAATTTTTCTCTTGGATCCTTTCGGTCGGCCCATGAAGTATGTCCAGAGGATGGCGCAGAGGTTGGAAAACAGGAGCTTGTGGAGTGTAGGAGAAGAGGGATCCTGATGCAGAATTTCAGGAATGCAAAAGAGCATGGCAAGGGGACAAAATAAGATGTTGTTGAAAGGACGGAGTTTCCTATTAGATGGTGGACTGAACCTCACATGCCTGAGAGCCAAGGGGATAGTGCACGATAGACCATCCCATGCTGGTTGAGGATATATCGTATGCAGGGTGATTAATGAGGCCGATGACTTGACATCACTTCTATAGGAAACCTGACCTCAGCACTGCCACTTGGATGACGCTCCTACCCAGGTGTCTCGATTGGCTTAGTATTCGTGGCATAGCTCTTGTTTTTACCCACATCCGGGGAAATAGAAACATTCTTTCTTTTTCTTTTTTTTTTAAATAGAAACATTCTTTCTTTTTGTATTTTTTTAAATATAAACATTCTTTCCTTTTGTTTTTTTTTAAATAGAATGAAATCTCATAAAAATAATGAAAAGTGTTTTTAGTTATTATCTTTTTTAATTAAATCCCTTCATGCTAGAAGGGTGGCATGAATATACAACCTTCAACCTGAAATTAAGTTCAGCGCTTCAAATTTGATCCTAGTGCCACTAGTTTTCTTGTTTATTGAAAGGATTGTTTTTTTTAAGGAAAAAAAGAGAAACCTTGTATTATATATTGGTAAACAAGATTACATCCGTCTTCTTTTCACATTGCACTTCTGAGACAAAAACTTCCATACAGAGAAATTCCCATGTCAATATCAGCCTTTGAAAGTGTGAATTTAGACTTTGAAAGTGTCAATATCAACCTTTCTAAAGTGCAAAAACAGGTTCTGAAAGTGGCAATATTGGCTTTGAAAAGTGTGTTTTTCTATTCGAATAGTGTGTTTTTTTACTACTTATGAACCTTAAATTGTATTCTTTGTTATAAAACTATGAATTTCAATTCAAAAAGTGTGAATTTCAAATTAAAAAATTCAAATTTTGATTTGAAAAGTATGAATTTCAAATCAAAAATGCAAATTTTGATTTTAAAAGTGTGAATTTCACATTAAAAAAATGCAAATTTTCATTTGAAAAGTGTGAATTTCAAATAAAAAAATGCAATTTATGATTTGAAAAGTGTGAATTTCAAATAAAAAAATGAAATTTTTTATTTGAAAAGTGCAATTTTCGTTTGTACATGTTCAACATTTTAAGGTGAAAAGTTCAATGTCTAAAAGATTCAGTCATTGTTTGAATAACAAGTCAATCGACTAAGTTATAACATATAAAAATGGCTTTTCCCGACTTCCGTTTTCCGACAAGAAGGATCGGTTGCCCCTTCTTTTCGTAGTTAATTGTGAAAACCTTTATCCAGCAATTCAGCTATATCCATAATGGAGAACATAAGAAGGATCGACCGACCCTTCTTGCAGTGTCGAACTATTATGAAAATAATATTGGGAATAAGAAGGGTCGGCTGAACCTTCAATTACAAGGGAATTGTAAAACTAGAACACCTTGCAAGTTATAACATATAAAAATGGTTTGTCCAGTCTTCCGTTTTTCGACAAGAAGGATCGGCCGCCACTTCTTTTTGTAGTTAATTGTGAAAACCTTTATCCATCAATTCAACTATATCCTTAATGGAGAACACAAGAAGGATCGGCCGACCCTTCTTGCCGTGTTGAACTATTATGAAAAGAATATTGGGAATAAGAAGGGTCGACCGACCCTTCTTGTAGTGTCGAACTATTATGAAAATAATATTGGGAATAAGAAGGGTCGATCGACCCTTCAATTATGAGGGAATTGTAAAAATAGAACACCTTGGAAGTTATAACATATAAAAATGGTTAGTCCTGACTTCTATTTTCCGAAAAGAAGTATCAACCGCCCATTCTTTTCATAGTTAATTGTGAAAGCCTTTATCCAACAATTCAGCTATATCCATAATGGAAAACACAAGAAGGATATATTGACCCTTCTTGCAGTAACTATTATGAAAAGAATATTGGGAATAAGAAGGGTCGGCCGACTCTTCATTTATGAGGGAATTGTAAAAATAGAAGATGTTGGAGAAAGAGCGTCCACTCTTTCTATGAGAATATTTCCACTTGCCAGCAAAGTCTTTGAAGCAAAATGTCCATAATTTTTGTTGCTAAAATGTTGATATCTAGTATCCCAAGGTGACACGTGAAACGCTCATATTGTGACACATGGCATATTTGATTTGGCACAAGATTTTCTTTGTATCATATTTGAATTCCTACTCGACAAGATTTCATATCTAGATTAACTCTTTAGAATTATATTGAGGAACTGGTCTTCTGCCATTGACAAGATTTATGTCTACAATGAGTTATATTTAGAAGTATATATTCAACAATCTTCTTCCATTGTCCCTATTTCCATCTATATTATTTTTCTGTAATTATGTTGAGGAAGTTTCCTTCTGCCATTGACAAGATGTTTGTCTACAATGAGTTATATTCAGAAATATATATTAATCATTTGACCATATTTCTCTATAAAATACTTCTCTGTAATTATATTGGAGCATATAGATGGATTTATTCAAAAGGCTGTGCACAACCATTCATTACAAAAAGGAGAGCCTGGGAGCATAAATAGATTTCCCAGTATGGCTCTGTAAATTTAACAAGATGCAAAAAACACATTCAAATTTTCCAAAATGGAGGTAACAACTCATCCAAGTAGGGATCTCTTCTACAAAATGAGGTATTACTGACAGATATACCTCATGTCGTCGGCTGACTCTCTGTACACTTTGATGCCCAAGCAAACTGCCTCATAAACCTTTCGTAGGTGTTGTTTGATGTCTTCCACACTGGATGTTAGGAACGTCATTCCGTCTGCAAGGCCCACCATTGAACTGAGAGAAGAGGTCGGAGAAGGGTCTGAATCAATGAGATCTGCTCACAGTTTGAATTAAATCGGGGATCTGCTCAGAGTTTGAAATAAAACTTTGATCCGCCAACAATTTCAATTGCAGCTTGCGATCTCAAAAGAGTCTTTGGGTAAATGAAATAGTTGTTTAATCCACCAATCGTATGATCCCTAGATTGCCTCCAAACTATCTTATGAGCACAAGAGAGTCTGCGACGACCATCAGTTATATTCTCCTCTTCCTCCTGACAATGGTGGTCCATAATGCTCGTCAAATTGAAGTTTACTTGTCGAAGTAGATTATTGTAAACAAGTAACTTTACACATTTACACTAGTATCATTATAGTATCATTATATGAATACTATTCTATTTTTTTTAAATAGAATCATTCTTTCGTTTTTTTTTTTAAATAGAAACATTATTTTCTTTTTTTTTAAAATAGAAGCATTTTTTTTTATTGTTTATTTTAAATAGAATGAAATCTCATTAAAAGAATGAAAAGTGTTTTTAGTTATTATCTTTTTTTAATTAAACCCCTTCATGCTAGAAGGGCGGTATGAATATATAACCTTCAACCTGAAATTAAGTTCATCCCTTCAAATTTGATCCCTACAACGCCACTAGTTTTCTTGTTTATGGAAAGGATTTTTTTTTAAGCAAAAAAAGAGAAACTTTTTGTTATATACTGGTAAAAAAGATTACATCCGTCTTCTTTTCACATTGCACTTCTGAGACAAAAACTGCCATATAGAGAAATTCCCATGTCTACTATCAACCTTGGAGACTGAACATAAAACCTTACTGTTTGACATCAAAATGGTCGGCACAAAAAAGAACCAGCTAGGTTGATAGACAAACTAGAAGGATTGCAAAAAAATATAAATTGTTTGGGATAAGATCACATCAAACGATATCCAAAGGAACATCCATCCCACTCTGAACACTATGCCCCATATTTTCTCGTTGTTCCTTGACTACTGCAAGGCCCTTCTCGTTTATTCTAATTTTTTCTCTTGTCCATCCTTGCCTTGGGGACCATGCCCATATGATGCTATTTACATCGATCATCATATTTTCTTATGCACCAACAACCCATTGTTTCTTTCTATCTAAGCAGTTTTTGTACAAGACCTTCAGATCCTTCGATGCTCCTATTGGATTCCACCATTGCACATCTACTTTGTAAGACCCAACAATACTAGAATCTGAATCCTGATAAATATCACCAATCACCCTACCCAACCAGATTGCACAATCTGGCTCCGGTGATTGCACAATGACCATTTGTCCCTTTACAACATCAACTGTTGGAATGAATTCATCTCTAGGCTTGTTGCATATTGGTCCAACATAGAAATCCTGCAAAGCAGGAACATTTTCCTTCAAATAGGCATCCATAATTTCATGTTCAGATCTTGTAAGTTCACTACTATGAATATCATGGCTTGTCGATGGCCAAAATTTAGTTAATGACTGATCAACACTCTTGAAGGGACTGTCCAAAGATTTATATACAGCCTCCCAATAATTTATCTTGGGATGCCAAAATTGTTCACCTCCCTTCTCAATCCCTCGATTCCAGAATGAAATATATGTTTCTAATCCTTTTTTTATTTCGTTAACGTTTGAAGGTATTTTTGATTGCAGATTTAATAATCTAGGCTTTCCCACCGGCAAGTCTGCTCTACCATCTGGCAATGACCACCAGAGATGAATAGGAGACAACCAAGATTCATCCCGAAGTGATGCCTTCCTTTGCATGACTGGAATGTCATCTATGAATTGAAATTTAAAAAACTAGAATTTTTTGATACCGATGATCTTGGCATTTCCATCCAAAAGCTGGGGTTTCACAAAACTCTTAAAATCGTCAAGTTCATCAATTAGATAAGGGACATACAAATTTTGATCTTCACATGTCCTATAAGTATCCATAATTTTCAAGAGTGAAATATATCCTTGCGCATTAGCTTTACTGATAACCTGCCATAAGTTCCATCTATGTCTTCATGGGTGTGTCCGACCGGTAGGAATCCAACTTCTACTATATCGAACACTCTCCTTGCTGTTAAAAGAGATAAAAACGCAAGTACAGAGTGGTTTTTGTTATCGCCTGAACAATTATCCATTTACAACAACAATATGGGTGGAAGTTTTCTATTTGGCATGCATTGATTATTACCATCAACACACAATACATCATATTGCATTACATCTTCTCTATATATCAAACACTTTTCATATGAGTCTGATTGCAATAGAGCATCATGCAATTGGTGCTTAGATGTTCAGCCTTTGTAGAGAAAATCACCATATTGATCAACCACTAGTTCTTCAAGATACTTCAAGCATTTAGCCAGGGATGTCATAGTGAAATTCGATCCCATCTCTAAAAATGAGAAGTTGAAATGGCCAAAAACCCCAGTCCTGTGCCCATGATTCAACATTCCAATCAATGATATGGGAAGATTCATAACATTACTAAAATATTTTTCCCTCTTACCCATCCTTGGAATGGAAGTCTTTGACTTATCTATTTTGTCATGAACAATACTCAGAAAAGTATTTGTATTTTTTTGTGAAGCTAATCTGTGAGAATAATATACTTGGCAACAACTTACGATATATTTATTATGAGATGCTTGATTTCCTCGCAACCTTTCCACCTCAGTTGGATCAGTGGGCCCCTTAAGCCTATCCTGTATTGTAATGCACTCATTACACCTTGAAAAGGAGTTTGATTTAGAAATTTTAACATCTCGAAAATCTTCTCTCATCATGCTAAAGGAGGATTCTGATACTGTAGGAAAACCGATTCTTTCGATTTCATCATTAGCCATTTTTCACAGCAAACCATGGGACATATTAGATTGCAATAATTTCAAGGTTGTCCTTGTTCCATCTTCACTGATTAATCATGTAAGATGTGGAGACTTGTCTGAATTCCCTTCTACAAGTTTATTAATAGTAGCTACTAGTGCAGCAATGTTCACCCTCGATTTTTCCAAGCCATTGTTTCCATGCACAGGTCTCACATCACCATTCAAGAACATTCTTTTATAATTGAATAAAGTGCTCATTTTTATCCCATGGAATTTATACCATGCATTTTGACAGATGTCTATTGTGTCTAACCTCATTGTAAACATGCTTATTTTTCTGTCATCTCCTTCTTTGGCCACAGGAGCATTTGATCCCATAGAATTTATAACATACTGTCTTCTTGAATTTCCATTCATACTATCAAATTTATTCACACATTCAACTATAGATTGAAGTGAAATTTTTGATATACAAATATTTGAGCAACAATGTTCTGTGACAATTTTTGAAAGGAATGCACCCCGATCAATTCGAAGCATGTAAGGTACCAATCTTGAATTTCTTTTGGATATTTTAGTTCCAGCTTTCCACTTTACGAAATTGTATGGCCTTGTTCCATTACCTTTAACATATGTATATTCACAATGGGGAGTACCTGGAATAACAATCTGTAAAGGACATTCTTCAAAAATATGCCAAAAGTTGACCATATCTTTGTCTGTTTTTTTTTTAGTATAACATCCAAAGGAACATCATCGAGGTCAAGCAAATTGTTTGCAGGCCATCTTATAAGAGAGCCTTCAAATACACCACAATCCTCGCAATTGCAGAAGACTTTGTGAACTAAAATACCAAACTCACCAGCATCTAGTGCTTTGAATTGTACAATGTCTCCCTAAAACATAGTTGACACTATTCCCTGAGCAACATACTGTGGCTTTAAATAACATTGATGTATCAAATTAACTTTCTCTCCCACAAACCTGACATTGTTATTTTATCTTGAAACTTTCAAAGTAGATTCAAATTGATTATTGTTGAAATTGCTTTCAATAGAAAACAATGCTTATGTATTAAAATCTATGATTCTTTTAATAAACCATACAACAAAACCTCCACTGCTCAACCCTGGACAAAATGCCATACAAGAAAACACCACTTCATCCACCAGAATACCAAAGGAGAAGTCATCCAAAAATGTTCCCCCAACAAAATCACTCCCACTGACATTTGTTACAAAACCTATGGAAATGCAATCCTTGCTTTCTGAACACTTATGTAACAACTTAAATTTTCTCATAATAAAAAAAGATTTATTATCAGTTGTTATGATATGTGCTACACTCAGCGAATTAGAAGATGCTATATCATTCACCTCATTTTCGCAAAGAGAAGACCCGATGTGGTTAATGATCTCAGATACATGTCATTGAATATAACCACCAATAGCCTTTGCCAATGTATCTGCACCTTCTGATGGATAGGGCAATGGAAGACTTGCACTTAATGTCTTGGTAAGATTTACGATGATACATCCATCATGAATGTTGATATTATGCAATATTTTTCTTTCTAGAAAAGAGATTCCTTCAGCAACTTTCAATCCATTCAAAAGCAGGTCCACGCATTGTTGAGTACCAAAATCCATTTCATAAACGATATCTGAAATATAAAATAAGAGGACACATTATTCAGAACTAAAATCCAGTTCAGAAGCGATTTATGAAATATAAAGTAACAGAAGCACATTAAAATCATATTTATTTTAAACAAAGAATACTTTTTCCAGTAGTATATATTATCAAATAATTCAATTAGAAGGGTCATTTCGATCCGATGCAAGGAAGGGAACATGGTCCAATTATTGCAGTTTTTATGTTTAATATTTTTAAAACAAAGAAGTTTAACTGTTAAATCTTATATCATGCAATATGAGAGGTGCGGGGTCTGGTCGTGCCTGAATGATTTCTTCTTTCCATATTGGTCCAACCAAGTCACCTCTGTTGTTCCTTAATGAGTGATCGCTGCTAGATTGGGTAGGATTAACCGCTGTCGACTGACCCTTCATTTACGAAAACATTTAAAAATATTTAATCTACAAAGGCTATGTCAACAATTCCTGACTTCCGACTTCTGTTGTAAATAGTAGGGACTCGGACATTATCTAAGTTTTAACATATAAAAATGTTTGTCCCGAATTCCATTTCCGACGAGAAGGATTGGATGCCCCTTCGTTTAGTAGATAATTGTGAACAGCTATATATAACAATTCACCTGTATCCAGAATGAGGAAAGAAAGAAGGATCGATCGACTCTTCTTGTATTCTAGAACTATTATGAATAGAATACTGGGCAAAAGAAGGGTCAGCCACCCCTTCATTTATTAGGGAATTGTAAAAATATTCAACCTATGAAGGCTAAGACATCAATTCATCTATATCTAAATTGGTGAACACCAGAAGAATGCTGGGCACAAGAAGGGTCAGCCAACCCTTCATTTACTAGAGAAGTGTAAAAACCAGATATCAACTAAGTTATAACATATACAAATTGTTTGTCTTGACTTCCGTTTTTCGACAAGAAGGATCGGACACCCCTTCATTTAGTAGATAATTGTGAAAACATTTATCTAGCAATTGAACGATATCCAAAATGGATAACACAAGAAGGATCGACCAACCCTTCTTGCAGTCTCGAACTATAACAAAAAAAATATTGGGAACAAGAAGGGTCAACCTCCCCTTCTTTTACGAGGGAATTGTAAAACTAGAATTTGGAGAAAGAGCGCCTGCTCTTTCTCTGTGGATATTTCCACTTTCTAACGGTCTGGATCGTGCCAGGGCAGATTGATGGGTGGAATACTCTTCCACTAGGAAAAATCACAGGAGATAGCCGAGATTCCATGGGCAGCGTAAAAAGCGAAAAGGTTAAAAAGTGGGAAAGTATGACCATTGATTAAACATGAATGATGGATCGACGACTCGGAGACATTTCGCGTTGTGGAGATGCGTGGTAAATTGAAAGGATAAGCGGTTGCGAAATCTGAAACCGCTATCCACATGTCGATAAATCGGAATTTCACAAATTCAAAGAGTGGTAAGGAAAACTGCCCGGATGCCGTGCGAAACCACCTTCGAGGGTTATAAAAGGGGAAGACGTGACGTGAGGGTTGACATTTGACATTTGTGTCGTCGAGTGGACCGAGAAAGTGTCAGAGCATGCCTTGTTTACACACTCTTTAGTGTCAAGTAGGTTTCAAAACTCGTGCTCTCATTCAGTTAAGTTTGAAGGTAAGAAAAAATCATGAAAAGTTTGAAGGTTTAACTCATGTTTTTACAGGGAAAATTTTATTGGAAAAGATTTTAGATGATTTCGAGATATGAAGGTTTTGGTCAAAGAGATGAAGAGTTATGAAATACCCACTTTATATCAATGGAAGATGGTAGAAAAGTATGGAAAGTTGAAGTATAGCTTGCACTCCTGAAGGCTTATGTTCGAATTTTCCAAACAGCCGTCAGCCAATAAAAAGACATCAAGAGTCTATGTTTTGAGAAATTTTGACGTATGTTATTTTATATTTTTTCATTTGAAAGGAAAGGAAATTTACTATATTATATAACACTTTTCATTCTTTTTATAAAAATTTTTATCTACACCATTGCAATAAAAAGTAAAATGTTTCTATTTAAAAAAAAACAAAAAGAAAGAATGTTTCTCTTTAAGAAGTAAAATGTTTCTATTTAAAAAAAAAAAAAAAAAGTATGTTTCTCTTGAAAAGTAAAATGTTTCTATTTTAAAAAAAGTAAAATGTTTCTATTTAAAAAAAAACAAAAAGAAAGAATGTTTCTCTTTAAAAAGTAAAATGTTTCTATTTAAACAAAAACAAAAAAAAAAGAATGTTTCTCCTTAAAAACTAAAATAGTGAGGTTACTAAATTTTTATTACGGATTTAAAACTTATAAATATTTATTTATGGGGAACGGTAATTATCATAGTATGGTGGCACAGTTATGATAATTATCACAGTACTAGAGTAATTGTACAATTATATGGAAGTTCCTGACATTATGTCTGGTCACGAAATGGAGTAATTGTACAATCATATAGAAGTTCATAACAATATGTCTTGTCACGAACTTTTACATCACCAAGGACCTCACTTCGACGTGCATTTAGTTCGCGGAGTAAAATTTACTTCTACGACATTTTTATCATGGTGTATATTTTGTTCATGACAAGACATAATGTTGATTGAAGCATGATGAGATTATTTTATTCACACGAGTGATATCTACTATTAGTCCAGCAAAATCTGTTGTCGCTGCAGATGATATATATGACCACCATCCCTCCATACTATGATAATCATCATTCCCCATCCGTCCCATCCCGTTCAATCCATCAACTCACTAGCCGCTCACTATATATAGGCTAACCATGCCCCATATCACAGCAAACTGAAATATTCGGGAAAGCCATGGCATTTTTCTTTACTGCCTCTGTTCTCTGTCATTTGTTGTTTTATGAGAAATGCTTGAGTGTTATGATCGCTCCCCATTTCCCATGATATATGAGCATTTCAAAATCATCTCCCTTGAAAATCCTTACTACAACATGATATATGGGAATTTGGGGCACTCTCGAAGTCCCAATACATGGATTTGTCATTATGTTCCTTGGCACCGATCACGTTTTCGTCAATCTTCTTTCCATCACTCTTCTTTCAATAACCGATTGGTATGCAAGCCACTGTCTTGGAATATTTCTTTACTAAGACAACATGCGTTGCTATGGTTTTCAATGTTAGACTTGCAGCAGTCGTCGAATGTTGTTTTAGTACCAGACCATGTTGTCAGCTTCTTCTTCAGGATACACCCATTTCCAGCTAAGGGAGTATCCAGTACCAGCTCATGGTCATCAACGTTCTGTTAATCCAACTACAGTTATTTTCTGATTTCTTCGGGACAAATAAAGGTATTGTTCATGGGGGATATGTTGGAGGAGCTTAGGTCAGCTGCTCGACTAGGTCCTCTGTTCGACCATTTCAGAGAACATGTTGAACCATCATGTTGATCACCACATGTCGAGTCAATTAGCCTCGTAAATTAGTGAACCTATGCGTCGTTATGTAACCATCTATAAAATATATATATAGGCTGAAGAGATGGATATAGGCGACATTGAGACATTGTATTGTATTGTACCAGACCATGCTGTCAGCTTCTTGTTCCGAAGACACCCATTTCCAGCCATGGGAGTATTCGACACCAGCTCATAGTCATCAACGTTCTGTTCATTCAACTCCAGTTATTTTCTGATTTCTTCGGGACGTAGAAAGGTATTGTTAATGGGGGAGAGTTTGGAGGAGCTTAGTTTGGTCGCCCGAGTAGGTCCTCCATTCGACCACTTCATAGGACATGTCAAACTGTCGTTTCGATCACCACATGTTGAGTTAGTTAGTCTTGTAAGTTAGTGAACCTACGAGTCGTTATGTAACCGTCTGTAAACTATATATATATATATATATAAGTTGGAGAGCCAGATAAAGGAGGCACTTAGACATTGTATTGTATTGTACTTGTTCATGAGTAATAGAAGACTTATTGACTCTGCTACCATTACTTATCTTGGGTTCCTATCGCAGCAAACTGAAATCTTTGGGAAAGCCATGGCAATTTTTTTACTGCCTCTGTTCTCTGTCTTTTGTTGTTGTATGAGAAATTCTTGGCTTTGTAATTAGTTGATGGATAAATGTTGTTATAGGACTATGTAATCAATGAGATCCCTTTTAGGGGCTTTAAAATATTCAAATTTGATGTGTTCTTTCTTTTCAAAAAGTTCTCAGAATTTTTTGTGTTCTCTTTTCAAACATCCATATTATATAATCAAATAACAGAAAAATCACAACATTACAAGTAACGGAAATATAAAATAATATTGCACTACATTTAGGAAACCAAATCAAAAGATAAGTTAGAACCTAAACAAATTTTTGTCCCCACTTCTGTTTTCCGAAAAGAAGGATCGGTCGCCCCTTCGTTTAGTAGATAATTGTGAAAACCTATATCCAGCAATTCCCTAAATCCAGAATGGCGAATCGAAGAAGGATCGACTGACCCTTCTTGCAGTCTAGAACTATTATCAAAAGAATACTGGGCAGAAGAAGTGTCGGCCGCCCCTTCATTTATGAGGGAATTGTAAAATTATTCAACCTACGAGGGCTAGGCTATCAATTCATGTATATCCAAAATGGTGAAAACAGGTCGACCAAACCTTCATTTACGAGATAAATGTAACAATATTTAATCTACAAAGTCTATGTCGACAATTCCCGAATTCCAATTTTCATTGTAAATAGTAGGGTCTCGGACATCGTCTAAGTTCTAACATATAAAAATGGTTGTCCCGACTTCCATTTTTCGACGAGAAGGATCGAACGCCCTTCGTTTAGTAGATAATTGTAAACAGCTATATCCAGTGCAATTAAAATATATCCATAATGGCGAAAGAAAGAAGCATTGATCGAACCTCTTGCATTCTAGAACTATTATGAAGAGAATAGTGGCAGAAGAAGGGTCGGCTAACTGTTCATTTATGAGGGAATTGTAAAAATATTCAACCTACAAAGGCTAAGACATCAATTCATATATATTTAAAATGATGAACACTGGAAGAATATAGAGCACATGAAGGGTCGACGAACCCTTCATTTACTAGAGAAATGTAAAATTATTTGATCTTCGAAGGCTATGTCAACAATTCCCGACTTATGACTTCCATAGTAAATAGTAGGGACCAGACACCAGCTAAGTTATAACATATGCAAATTGTTTGTCCTGACTTCCGTTTTACGAAAAGAAGGGTCGGCCACCCCTTCGTTTAGTAGATAATTGTGAAAACCTATATCCAGAATGGCGAACACAAGAAGGATCGATCGACCCTTTTTGTAGTCTCGAACTATAACGAAAAAGAATATTGCGAAGAAGAAGGGCTGGCTGCCCCTTCATTTACAAGGGAATTGTAAAAATAGAAATTGGAGAAAGAGCAGCCGCTCTTTCTCTGTGGATATTTCCACTTGCCAACAAAATGTGTGAAGCAATGCTCCTATGAAATTTGTGTTCAGACTTCCGATATCTACTTTTGCCACTCCTAAAAAATCATCCTTGGAGGAAGGAGTGGATGCTCTTTCTCCCCAGCATCTACTTCCAATGCCCTAAAATAGAACAACCTAACGAAAGAGAGACCTCTCTTTCTCTGACAAAATTTTGACTTAGCAGAAAACTCTTTGTATCAAAACTTCTATAAACTTTGTTGTTAAACTATTGCTATCTAGTTTCCTAGGGTGACACGTGGAATCCCCAGATTGTGCCACGTGGCATATTTGATTTTTAGAATTAGTCCAAATATTGTATAAATGAATATTACGGATATTAATGGTACCATTTCAATATAAACATATGGATTTAAGAAATATAAATATTTGGAATAGGTATCAGGGATCAAATTTGAAAGAATGAACTTAATTTCAGGTTGAAGGTTATATATTCATACCACCCTTCTATCATGAAGGGCTTTAATTAATATGGTCTTATTACTCTTGATAAAATTAAAAATATCAAGGATAAATTTTCTCAATCTTGATACTTACTTGTTCAGTGCAAAAGATTTGGGATTCGGCGAGCGGTTTTTCATATGAATGGGACAACTATATAAGGTTCTTGAACCGAGCGTGCGACTAGAGTGTGGCAGCATGCGACTGGAGTTTGAACTGAGCATGGAACCTACGTGGGGATTCAGCTGTGACCACCGTAGATGGGACTGCGCATAAAACAGAGCCCGCTGTGTGGAACTGTTAACCGAGCTTCGACTGCTGCACCAGATATTTCTTGCTGTTGTAGGGGAATAGGAACCCAAACGAGGGGTCAGGTAAATATGATGGCTACAAGACAATGCCCGCGAAAACTTGTTGTGTTAGATGAAGTAATTTAAGACAAAAGTCACCTTTCTTACACACTGACGAGATCAAAATGGTTAATTTATATGAAATCAACGGTTTAGATTCAAGGAGGTTTGATCTCTATGGAAGATAGGGAATCCGCTAGGAAAAGGTGAATGTTCTATAACATTGGAAAATTTGGCAAAATGACCTTTGGTACATGCTAAAGTCAGGAGCAAATCTACGGTGGGTGAGCACCGGATCCTCCACTGTCCCATCGCTGCATATCCGCCACCACCTCCTATCCACGCTTCTTGATCTCATTAACACCACCTAGCATGCATTGAATGCATGGATGCGACGTTGAGTACGGTAGAGCATAGGGGCGTGGACCAGGCTGATGAATCTGTGGCGACAGGACAGTGGACGATCTGACAGGGCCATAGATCAAATTTGAAGGGCAGGGTCCTCTTTCATCTTGAAGGGCTGTGAAATATTAAACCCTTCAATGTTGACATGTAAAAAAAAATATTGTTTTCATTTGAAAATGTAATAGTATACAGAAATTTCAACATATATTAAAACAAATAGCAATGTAAATTAATTTCAAGAAATTTCAAAAACAAAAAAAAAACCAAAAATATGAAAAAATGAGTTGTTTTATAACCAACGAATCTTGAATGGACAAGTAATGAAACTTGTTCATCGAAAAATAAAATGTAACTATGTTTGTTTTATATTGAAATACATTGCTTTAGATACTTGTGTTTATAGAACAAAAAAGTTATCTTGAAAAAAAATCTAAGAAAAAAGAATTTATATCGAGGGATAGATCACCATATGTTCGGACATCATTATGCTTGTTAAACAACCACACAACAACTCAATTTCTTTATTGCCTACAATTATTTGTCTTTGATTACATTTGTTGATAACTCTATGAGCATAGTAAGAGTTGAGAACTATCTTTATATTGGGATTGTGGCTGCCATTAACCTGAAAAATCAGTAATTCCAATTAAACTCGTATTAAAATGAAAATGATAGTTTGCAAATTAAAATAAATTCCACCTCTCTACAATAAAATCTATCAAATGACAAAATGTTGAAACCAAACATGCAAACCTAAAAAACATTGTTTCAGATACACATGTACATAGAACCAAAAACTTATCTTGAACCAAAATATTAAAAAAAAAGCATACCAAGGGCTAGATAACCATCATTGAGCTTGTTAAAATGGTACAAAACAACTCAATTGTTCCAATACGCCTAATTCTTTGTCTTTGAAGAAAGTTGTTGTTAACTCTATGAAACAATTGAGCACATCGTAAACACCTTTTTTATAATGAGGTTGTGGATTCCATTGACCTGAAAAAATTAGTATTGCTAAGTAAACTCACATATTAAAATGAAAATAATAATGTGCAAAATAAATGTCATATACTACAACAAAATCCCAAATGACTAAGTGCTCCTTTTCATACCGTTTTTACAACCTGATGGATGCCAAAATCCTTGTCAATATGTTGAAAGTTGCAAGCAAACATCCAAACCTGAAAAAAAAATAGTTTAGCTACATATGTACACAGAACCAAATAATGATCTTGAAACAAAATATGAAAAAAAAGGAGAAAGACTCTAGAATAACTGCTAGATCACCATATGTTTGCACGTCATTGAACTTGTTAAAAAACTGTAAAGCAACTCAATTGTTAAAATGCCCCTAATTCTGTCTTTGGCTACATTTGCTTCCAATTCTATGAGCATAGAAATAGTTGGGCACATGGTAGCCACCTCATTTATATTGGGACTGTGTATGCCATTAACCTGAAAAAATCAATAATGTTAAGTAAACTCACATATTAAAATTAAAACAATATTATAATGAAAATAGAAATGTCACAACAAAATTCCATATGACAAAGTGCTACATTTCATACCTTTATTAGAATTTAATAGATTCCAAACTTCCCGTGAGTATATTGAAAATTGAAACCAAAACCTCAAATACATTGGTTTAGATATATATGTACATAAAACAAACTACTGATCTTGAAAAAAAATCTAGGAAGAAGAACATACTGAGTATCATTCAGCAATCTGGCTTCATGAAGATGCTGAGCGAGAGTTGTGTCCTTTTCTTGCAATTCTTTAAGCCGACTATCATATTCAACCCTTATTTCTTGAATTTGGAATTTATGTTCTTCTTCAGCCTATGTCAGCTTCTGTTTAAGATCTTGTAACTCCTTCTTCTTTACCCTGATCTCCTCATTCAACGAGAACTGTAACCGAGTCATAGTTGCTCCAGCAAATGCCCCCATTGCTGCTGCAGTATCTAATGCCTCCTGCTGGATGTCAGTAGACTGTTTTGTCCAAATTACCCGATTGGGAATAGGCCCTTGTACCACAGTTCTTTCTCTGCTTATCTTATTACCTCTTTTCACCACTGCTTTGGATGACCTACTATAAAATTACTCTCCAAGGGAAACTACAGCATCATCTCCATGATCAGTCACCAATTCTGTTGAGGATGTGGACACATTACATGTTGCAATGAATGGGGTTGTTTGGGTGACAGTAGAGTTAGGAATGGGAAATGTGATCTGGGAGGTAGGTATAGAAGGGGTAGTGGTCATGGAAACTGAAGGTAGAGAGGCAGGACGAGTGTCCAAGGTGACATGCATAGGGAGAGAAGTAGAAGCAATAGCAACTGATGGTTGTAGAGAAACAGTTGAGACTTGCACCTCAGTAACTTGTGGCAGTAAGGTGACAGGTGGAGTTAACATGGTTGGTTGAGAGGTGAAGATCGAAGTAGCAAGTAGTTGAGCTAGGGTGGATAGTGGAAGAGTAATATCAACATAAGAGGTGCAAGGAAGTTAAATATAAGTGGGAGAGGATGTGGAGGTCAAGGAAGCAATAGTGATAGTGATTTCGGGAAAATTAACATCTGGAGTGGGATCATCAAACACAATGTTATCAAGTAAATCAACAATAGCCTGAGAAACTTCGGTGATTTCTTGCAACACAGGCACAATGGGGAAAAGAGACCTGACTGGAAGCATTTCTTCTTCCGCATCACTATCTTCAATGTTTAATGTAGGTATTTGAGACACTGGGACTTCAATCTTTTCCTTTTCACCGGGGTACTTGTAGCCACCATCTAAGTGTCAACCACTGAGGTCATATGTGCTAATTGCTTCTTTAGCTCTGTAGCTAATTGAAACAAGGTCTTGTATTCAAAGGAAGACTTAACTTATTGAGCATCCTCAACAAGGGCTTGTTGAACCCCGGTTATGTAAGTGTTGGAAAGTTGTCCAAGGATAGAAACAGAGGGTGAGAACCCAATCTGAAAGGCTTCAAACAACTCTACGCAAGAGTAGTTTGATCCCCAGACTATTTGGTATAGTTGACTCCCATAGATATAAGGCCTTCGCTGGCACTTAAGTGATTTGATCCTAATGGATCTGTCTTTCTATGAGGGAAGATTAAAAGAGTTATATGTCTAAAGGTGATTATTTTTGCTTAAACAAAACCTAAGTAGGTTAGATCTAGTTCAAGGAATGTGTTTTGGTATGCATGATAACTTGATCTAAAAATTAATAAGTGTTTCTCCAATTGACAAACATGTGAAATGGAGCATTACTTATTAGCTTAAGACACAGTCAGAAAATGAAAATTGAATGATTGTAGCTTAAGGGTTGAAGCACATATACGATTATACTGTTAGAACATGCTAATTAAAAAATTGGCATTAATTTTATAATATTTGTTTATCATTTGCAGAAATAGATAAATGTTTTAAATAAATAAATTCATTTAACATATAAGACAAATCTAAACTTACAGATTGATGTATTAATTGTGATTGCAAAAGAAAATAGTGTTCATTCACGAGCTGAAGTGAAAATCAAAACCCATCAAACACATTTGATAAATTAATACATAAGAGATAGCAAGTGAAAACTAACTGTATTTCAATTGGCTTGCAAAAAATTACAAAGTCTTGAATGACACAGAGTCTCTCCAATACTCCTCTGGTGATTTTCCTCCCTCCCCCTCTTATGAGATTTCTACTCCTTAAATAACAATTACAATAATGATATAGAGGATCGACTTCCCATAAAATAGAGATTACAAAATCAATCTAATCTAAGAATAGCCAAGGGCGCCTCGCCACTTGGCCAAAAATTCTAACAACTCATCCACATTAGGATACTTAGCCAACTCGAGTCCTAACTCAGCATCACATGTGAAAGATTCACTCTTATTTTTGCTTAGCTTATGCCAAGTACGCAGAAAAAATGTGGATATTGTTCTCCAGACTGATAGGTTGCTTGATGAATTTATCAACTTCAGAAATCTATATGTGCTTGAGCTGCTGAATCTGTTCTTTGACATGCGCACACCTACTATCCACCTACTCAATCATCAAATTTGGAGGACAAGCCTTCTCAATAAGGTCCATAGTGGGAAACTGTAAGATGACCATGATGTTGTCTGCAGCATACCATCTCCTCCCACAAATTGCTTGTGCCTTATTAATTATTTCTTCATCCATTTCACAAGCATTCTGCCAGGAATTCAAAGATTTTCTTATTCTTCTAAACTTGAAGCTATCCAAGACTGGGATATCCTCAGGCTTATCCTTAATATACCCTTTCCAATCAATAATATCATCAATGGCCTTGGAAGCCTGTTGCCTTTTCTCAATATGCTGCTCCAGAATAATAGAAAGTTTCTAAAAAACATTATAAGTTTCCTGAATATCATTTATGGAACTAAATAAATCAGGCAAAAGTTTGTGATGATCCTCATTAACCTCAAGGGCTAAATCCTTGAACTCTTTCTCAGAGAATCCGAGAAAAGATGAAGTGGCTGCATTGGCAACTGCATCCTTCAGCTGTTGTTCCAGTACTACTATCTTCTCAATATTTCCAGTATTTTGGACTTGTATATCCTGCAGTTGATCCTGGAGAGAAATGTTATGTTCTTGTAGATCCTTGAGCTGACTTTCATACTCATTCCTTAATGCATGAAGCTTGGATTCATGTTCTTCATTAATTTTGATCTGCTGCTCCTGGAGCTTCTTCAATTCTTCCTTCTTGATGTCAATATCATTGTTCAGTGAAGTCACTAAATCATAATTGGCTCTAACAAATGCTCACATTGATGCAGCAGTGTCTAATGCCTCCTGCTAAATGTCAGTAGACTGTTTTCTCCCCAATTATTTGATTGGGGACAGGTGATTGCAGCATAGTTGATTCCCTGCTTTTTTTTAACCTCTTTTCACCACTGCTTTAGCTGACCAACTGTAAAAATATTCCCTAAGGGAATGTTAGGATATTACTATACTCCATCCTAGTCCTACTAGCATTTTCATTCTTTGCATTCTCAGTCTTGCATGCATTCCTGCATGCAGCATGCATTCTGCATGCATCCGCATGCTTCCCATTCATCAGGTTGAGACCTCTAGCACCTAGTCCCTAGTATTCCAGCACTCGGGAGATTATTTCCACTCAGATTGATCCCTCCTAGCCAGTGATGCACCCACTTCTCACCTTCCACTTGAGAAGGGTGCCTTTTCTCACCTACCACTCCAGTTCACTTCAGTTAGCCACCTGTCTTGCCTTGATTTAAGGCTAGACTGACTCCTAACTGCTGTTATCACTCCGATAGACCGCCAGTGAGACTAGACTTCCCATTCTGACTCAAGTTAGCTCCTCATGTGCCCTCCACTGAGCCTCCTTCATTCAGTTACACTCAATTACACCTACCACACTCAGTTAGACTCAGTTTGACTTATAGTTGACAGTTACTTGTGCATTGATGACTCCATTGATGATGATGAAGACTTCTAGTTGTGCTTCGATGACACTCCAGTGATCTTTTGATCTCTCCATGAAGGCTAATTCGAACTGCCACCTTGGCATTCGAATCCTCATGCATTGTACTACTTATTTATCCATATTGTGATTAATGAATTAGTGTGTGTGAAGTTATTTTGCTTCTATCCGAGTTCTATTGTATTATTATTATGTTGCTCATTTACACTGCATTGACCACTCTTCTTCTATCTTCCTGCTTAATCATAATCTTTCTTGTGAGGTATACATCAACTCTTAGATATGCTGTGAGGATTTTCACATGGTATTAGAGCATGTTGAGAGTATTGTTTGTCTCCATTCCAGAGAGTTTTTTGCAGGTTATTATAAATATTTCGAGTGCAGCAGTTGCAACAGTTTTTGCATTTTTGCAGCAGTAGCAGTTGCAGATATTTTCTATTGTTTTTGCAGGTCTTCAAACAGCTTCTATGTATTCATCAGGAATTACTCCTCTTTCTCCATTCAACTATGATGAATGGAAACCACAAATGATAGCACATTTGAAGAGACATGGTCTCTTTGATTATTGTTTTGAAAGAGAGTTCGAATCCTCTGAAGAAGAGTATGCCTGGTTAAATGAAGGTGAAATAGTTGGTGCAGCCATGATGTATGCTATGTCTCAATGCATGTTATATGATCTCCCTGATGTTGGATCTCCAAAAGTGCTATGGGCCCATTTGGATGAAAGATTTGGCAAGCAGAATGAAGGGATTGGTCCAAACCCTTTCGAGAGCAAGCAAAGTGTTGCATTCACCCTCCTTGATGATCTCATTGATCATGAATTAGTATAAAACATCTCATATTGAAGTTGTCCACAAAGAAGAAGAACTTGCAGATTCTACACCTATGCTCCAAATTTCTTCTATTTCGAATTTTGTGCCAGCTCACACTCTAGAAATTACAGAAGTTCCTAAATCCTCTCTTGCACTAGAGTCTTTTGGTTTGCATCATGATCTATTGAATGTTTCGGAGGTCAAATCAACGATTGGAGGTAATGCATTCACTCTCCTTGATCAATCATCTCTTATGTACTACTATATGATCATTATTTCATGATTTCAGAAGGTTATTGAAGGTTATGGCCATTTCCATTCGCTTGGGATAATTTCTCATGCACTTAATAGTTTTGATCTCACCTCTAATGGTTCAAAGGAGATCTCAAGAAAGCATGATTCAAGTCTTGGATCTAATTTGGATTCTAAGCAATCACTACATAGGATAATTTCTCATGCATATGATGGTTTTGATCTCACCCCTGTTGGTTCAAAGCAAATCTCAAGAAAATATTCTTCAAGTCTTAAATCTGATTTGGATTTCAAGCAATCATGTGATGGTTCTTTTTGGCATAATCTCACCCATGATGGTTCAAAGGAGAAGACAAAAGACTATCTGCACATTCATATATTTGATCCTACCTCAGCTAATTCGAATCACAGGTTCAAGGATCATCCTCATACTTTTGGATTTGTTCTCATTACATTCAATCTGAAGAGCAAGTACAAGCACATGCCGTTTGAGCATGATCCACTTCTTTCCAAGAAGAAGATACCTCCAGACATATGACCAAGCATCACACCTACTTGAGTTTGGAGAATTTATTTTTGTGTGTGCCTTTTAGTCTATTTTGAGGGGGGGTATTTTTCCCATGAGGTTTTCCCCATTTCCTCGGTTTATTAATTGCTAGTATTCATTTGTATTGGGTGACCTTTGGTCTCATTTACCAGGGCCCATGATGGATTAAGGGGGGGTGTTAGGATATTCCTATACTCCATCCTAGTCCTACCAACATTTTCATCCTTTGAATTTTCAGTCTTGCATGCATTCCTACATGTAGGATGCATTCTATATGCATTCGCATGCTTCCCAGTCATCATGTTGACACCTACAGCACCTATTCCCTAGTCTTCCAGCACTCGGGAGCTTATTTCCACTCAAATTGATCCCTCCTAGCCGATGATGCGCCCACTTCTCACCTTCCACTTGAGAAGGGCGCCTTTTCTCACCTACCACTCCAGTTCACTTCAGTTAGCCACCTGTCTTGCTTTGATTTAAGGCTAGACTGACTCCTAACTGTTGATATCACTCCGATAGACCTCCAGTGAGACTAGACTGCCCATTCTAACTCCAGTTAGCTTCTCATGCGCCCTCCACTGAGCCTCCTTCACTCAGTTACACCTACCACACTCAATTAGAATCAGTTTGACTGTTGGTTGACAGTTACTTATGCATTGATGACTCCACTGATGATGATGAAGACTTCTAGCTATGCTCTGATGACACTCCAGTGATCTTTCGATCTCTCCATCAAGGCTAATTCGAACTGCCACCTTGGCATTCGAATCCTCATGCATTGTACTACTTATTTGTCCATATTGTGATTAATGAATTAGTGTGTATGAAGTTATTTTGCTTCTATCCAAGTTCTACTGTATTATTATTCTGTTGCTCATTTACACTGCATTGACCACTCTTCTTCTATCTTCCTGCTTAATCATAATCTTTCTTGTGAGGTATACATCAGCTCTTAGATTTGTTGTGCAGATTTTCACAGGGAAACCACAACATCATCTCTAGAATCAGCTGTCAACTTAGTTGAAGATGTGGCAACATTGCATGTTGCAACTAATGGAGTTGTTTTAGTGGAATTAGGGATGGACATAGTGATTTGGGAGGTAGATAGAGAAGAGGGAATGGTTGTAGAAACTGGTGGTACATAATTTGGAGAAGTAGTCGATAGATCTCTAAACATATGAAGGCATATGAATCCAAAGGCTTCATCCATTTTATTTAGATGCTTGGTTCTCTCTACAGCTGCATGTGGTATGGGATCTTTTTCAAATACCAATCTAGATAACTGTCTATTACACAAGTGTAATTTCATCTCACTCTTCCATTCAAAGTAATTGAAGGGAGTGAGGATTATAGGAGAGGAAGGAGCATTCAAATTTCTCATCTTGACTGCTGGAACGAGTGCAAAAGTGAAATTGTTGATACTACTGTTGCAACTGCTCGAACTTCGAAATACCTGCAAAAAACTCTCAAGAATGGAGGTATAATATACTCTCAAATGGCTCTGATACCATGTGAAAATGCTCACAATAGATCCAAGAGATGAAGTAAACCTCACAATGAAATAATTTAGGAATAATAAAAGAAGAATAGAGCACTAGAACATAGATCCAAAGGAGCTCAGATAGAGGCAGAATAATTACACTTGTTACATTAATCTGAATAGTAAAACAGTAATTATACAATGCTCAGGATTCGAATACACTAGGTGTGATTCGAATTAACCTGCATGGATAGATCCAAAATCAGTGGAGTGTCATCAAAGCATAACTAGGAGTCCACCTTATCATCAGTGAAGTCATCAATGCACAAGTAATGATCAACCAGGAGTCAAACTGAGTTTAACTGAGTGTGGTAGATGTAATTGGCACATGGAAGCACTAATGTAGTGAAGGAGGCTCAGTGGAGGGCGCATATGGAGCTAACTGGAGTCAGAATAGGCTATCTAGTCACACTGGAGGTCCATCGAAGTGATAAGGTCAATTAATAGTGAGTCAAGCCTAAAATAAAGGAGAGAACTCAGTTAACCAAAGATAACTGGAATGGTAGGTGAAGAAGTGCGCCTATCTCATGTAGTAGGTGAAAGGAGGGCGTAATAAGCTCTAGGAGGGCTAAAACCGATTAGTGAGAAGCTCCTGGGGGCTGGCCAACTGAGGGCTAGGTGTGGGACTGATGACTGGGATGCATGCAATTGCATGCATGCATGCAGAATGCATGCTGCATGCAAAGATGCATGCATGCATGCAGAATGTATGCTGCATGCAAGAATGAAAATGAAAATAACTGAAAAGATGGTAGGACTAGGATGGAGTATAGGAATATCCTAACAACCCCCCTTAATCCATCCTGAGCCCTGGTAACTAGGACCAAAGGTCACCCATACAATCAAGTAAATGATAGAAAAATAAAGAACTGTCCATAAACCAAGGAAATGGGGAAAACCTCATGGGAAAAATACACCCCCTCAAAAGAACAGTAAATAACTCAAAGAACCATCATACTAAGCAGAAAGGAAAGAAGCTTTCATTCGTGAAAACTTTTGCAAAAAACTTGGCAAGCTGATCCCCTGTAGGATGCCAAAACAGGTGCTAGATTTGGATCTGGTCTTCTGATGTGCCTTCAACTATGTAGAGGATGTATTGGATGAAGCAAGTCTCTCTGGAATTCTTTTTGCAACTGGAGCGAATGGAACATGAAGAGTCTTCCCAAGGGATGGAAGAGAGAACCCCATTATCATGCTGCATCTCTCATGGAGAGGTAGATGGAATAAGGCAAGGTTGGCATGATGTTGAAGTCTTGTAGTTCTGTGATCAAACGAATCCTCAATTGTGTTCTCAATAGTTGCAAGGAGTGTGTGAGTCCATAATGGCCTTGGCTCTGGATCAAGAACATGTGTTGGTTCTGGATATGAATCTTCTTGAACTTTGATCTCAACATCAAGATCTTGTTCTATATCTTCATCAGAAGGAGAGTGACTCGAATCTTCATCAGATTCTGAGGAAGTAGGAAGAGAGAAAAGCAGAAAATGAGAGAACTCATATGCCTTGGAGGCATCATTTGCAAACCCTTTTGCTATAGTCTTCCCAGTGGAGATCTCTGTATTCTAACCTATGTCGGGGCCAAAAGTCACCTCCTTAGGTGATCCGGTGTGAGTCATCTGATATACATATAACAAGTTTGTTGTCAAGGAGGGAACGAATAGAACATTCTTGAGCTTGCCATGCTCCATATGTACTATACCCAATCCTTTGGAATAAATCTGAGAGTTGTCTCCCATGTGAATAGTAGGCCCATCTATGAGATCTAAAGAAGAAAATGATTATTCAGAGGCAACCATGTGGTTGGAGGCTCTAGAATCTATGAGGAGGGCCTTTGATTTTGAAAAACTAGCCATCAATGCATGGCAATCCTCATGACCATCAAATCCACTTCCAGAATCATCCATCTTTGCATCTTTTGGAATAGCAATTTTGTTTTGTTCAAGAAGCTTGGTAAGAGGTCTATTTTCTTGTGCATGCAAGCTTTCTCAGGATGGTTTCCTCTCTTGCAGTAGGGACATTCAGATCTCTTATGTTTTTCCTTCTTGGAGCTGGAGGCTCCTTTTGATGGACTTGACTTATCATTCAGTTTGGAATGAGATGGCTTCTTATCCTTTCCTTTTTTCCTCCTTTTCACATTCGTCTTATTTGCTTCTCCAGCTAGAAGAGCTAGATATTTGGAGGCCTTGATGGAACCCATTTGAATCAATTTGTCCTCTTCTTGAATGAGAGCTTTAGTAAAGACTGCTAAGGTGGGAAACTTCCATCCAGGGATTGACATTCACCCAAAATGAAAGGTAGATACAAAGACAGAAAATTGAGATCCAAGTTTGCTCAAAATGGAGAGCACAGATTGCTCATCACTTTTAGTGATGCCACAATGCTTGCGTTGTAAAACCAATTTCTGAAATTTTGAGAAGAAATCTTGAATGCTCTCGAAATTGTTGGGTTGTAGGGAAACCAATTCATTTTCGAGAATATGGCCTCTTAGCCCATCTTGTTTTCCAAAGAGACTCTCCAATTTTTTCCATAACTCATTTGGAGGCTTCAATCCTTCAACATGAAACAATAGATCTCTAGACATATGAAGGCATATGAATCCAAAGGCTTCATCCATTTTATTTAGATGCTTGGTTCTCTCTACAGCTGCATATGGTATGGGATCTTTTTCAAATACCAATCTAGATAGCTGTCTATTACACAAGTGTAATTTCATCTCACTCTTCCATTCAAAGTTATTGAAGGGAGTGAGGATTATAGGAGAGGAAGGAGCATTCAAATTTCTCTTCTTGACTGCTGGAACAAGTGCAAAAGTGAAACTACTGATACTGTTGCTGCAACTGCTGGAACTTCGAAATACTTGCAAAAAATTCTCAAGAATGGAGGTAGAATATACTCTCAAATGGCTCTGATTTCATGTGAAAATGCTCACAGTAGATCCAAGAGATGATGTAAACCTCACAATGAATGAATTTAGGAATAATAGAAGAAGAATAGAGTAGTAGAACATAGATCCAAAGGAGCTCAGATAGAGGCAGAATAATTACACTTGTTACATTAATCTGAATAGTAAAACAGTAATTATACAATGCTTAGGATTCGAATACACTAGGTGTGATTCGAATTAGCCTGCATGCATAGATCCAAAATCAGTGGAGTGTCATCAAAGCATAACTAGGAGTCCACCTTATCATCAGTGAAGTCATCTATGCACAAGTAATGATCAACCAGGAGTAAAACTGAGTTTAACTGAGTGTGGTAGATGTAATTGGAATATGGAAGCACTAATGTAGTGAAGGAGGCTCAGTGGAGGGCACAGATGGAGCTAACTGGAGTCAAAATAGGCCATCTAGTCACACTGGAGGTCCATCGGAGTGATAAGGTCAGTTAATAGTGAGTCAAGCCTAAAATCAAGGAGAGAACTCAGTTAACTGAAGATAACTGGACTGGTAGGTGAAGAAGTATGCCCATCTCATGCAGTAGGTGAAAGGAGGGCGAACTAAGCTCTATGAGGGCTAAAACTGATCAGTGAGAAGCTCCTGGGGGATGTCCAACTGAGGGCTAGGTGTGGGACTGATGACTGGGATGCATGCAAGACTCAAAATGAAAATAACCGAAAAGCTGGTAGGACTAGGATGGAGTATAGGAATATCCTAACACCCCCATTTAATCCATTCCTGGCACTGGTAACTAGGACCAAAGGTCACCCATACAGTCAAGTAAATGATAGAAAAATAAAGAACTGTCCATAAACCGAGGAAATGGGGAAAACCTCATGGGAAAAATACCCCCCCTCAAAAGAATAGTAAATAACTCAAATAAACATCATACTAAGTAGAAAAGAAAGAAGCTTTCATCAGTGAAAACTTTTCCAAAAAACTTGGCAAGTTGATTCCCTGTAGGATGCCAAAACAGGTGCTAGATCTGGATCTGGTCTTTTGATGTGCCTTCCACTATGTAGAGGATGTACTGGACAAAGCAAGTCTCTCGGGAATTCTTTGTGCAACTGGAGCGAACAGAACATGAGGAGTCTTCCCAAGGGATGGAAGAGAGAACCCCATCATCATGCTGCATCTCATGGAGAGGAAGATGGAATAATGCAAGGTTGGCATGATGTTGAAGTCTTGTAGTTCTGTGATCAAACGAATCCTCAACTGTGTTCTCAGTAGCTAGAAGGAGTGTGTGAGTCCATAATGGCCCTTGCTCTAGATTGAGAACATGTTTTGGTTCTGGATCTGAATCTTCTTGAACTTTGATCTCAACATCAAGATCTTGTTCTATATCTTCATTAGAAGAAGAGTCACTCGAATCCTCATCAGATTCTGAGGAAGTAGGAAGAGAGAAGGGCAGAAAATGAGAGAAATCATATGCCTTGGAGGCATGATTTGAAAACCCTTTTTCTATAGTCTTCCCAGTGGAGATCTCTATAATCTCAATTGTGTTGGGGCCAAAAGTCACCTTCTTAGGTGATCCAGTATGAGTCATATGATATACAGATAACAAGTTTGTTGTCAAGGAGGGAACGGATAGAACATTCTTGAACTTGCCATGCTCCATATGTACTGTACCCAATCCTTTGGCAGAAATCTGAGAGTTGTCTCCCATGTGAATAGTAGGCCCATCTATGAGATCTAAAGAAGAAAATGATTCTTTAGAGGAAACCATGTGGTTGGAGGCTCCTAAATCTATGAGGAAGGCCTTTGATTTTGAAAAACCAACCATCAATGCATGGCAATCCTCATGACCATCATATCCACTTCCAGAATCATACATCTTTGCATCTTTTGGAATAGCAATTTTGTTGTGTTCAAGAAGCTTGGTAAGTAGGTCTATTTTCTTCTGCATGCAATCTTTCTCAAGATGGTTTCCTCTCTTACAGTAGGGACATTTAGATCTCTTATGTTTGTCCTTCTTGGAGCTGGAGGATCCTTTTGATGGACTTGACTTATCATTTAGCTTGGATTGAGATGGCTTCTTATCCTTTCCTTTTTGCCTTCCTTTCACATTCGTCTTACCTGCTTCTCCAGCTAGAAGAGCTAGATCTTTGGAGGCCTTGATGGAACCCATTTGAATCAATTTGTCCTCTTCTTGAATGAGAGCTTCAGTAAAGACTACTAAGGTGGGAAACTTCCATCCAGGGATTGACATTCGCCCAGAATCGAAGGTAGATACAAAGAAAGAAAATTGAGATCCAAGTTTGCTCAAAATGGAGAGCACCAATTGCTCATCACTTTTAGTGATGCCACAATGCTTGCATTGTAAAACCAATTTCTGAAATTTTGAGAAGAATTCTTGAATGCTCTCAAAATTGTTGGGTTGTAGGGCAACCAATTTATTTTTGAGAATATGGCCTCTTAGCCCATCTTGTTTGCCAACGAGACTCTCCAATTTTGTCCATAACTCATTTGGAGACTTCAATCCTTCAACATGAAACAATAGATCTCTAGACATATGAAGGCATATGAATCCAAAGGCTTCATCCATTTTATTTAGATGCTTGGTTCTCTCTACAGTTGCATGTTTTATGGGATCTTTTTCAAATACCAATCTAGATAGTTGTCTATTGCACAAGTGTAATTTCATCTCACTCTTCCATTCAAAGTAATTGAAGGGAGTGAGGATTATAGGAGAGGAAGGAGCATTTGAATTGCTCATCTTGACTGCTAGAATGAGTGCAAAAGTGAAACTGCTGATACTACTGCTGCAACTGCTGGAACTTCGAAATACCTGCAAAAAACTCTCAAGAATAGAGGTAGAATATACTCTCAAATGGCTTTGATACCATGTGAAAATGCTCACAGTAGATCCAAGAGATGATGTAAACCTCACAATGAAATAATTTAGGAATAATAGAATAAGAATAGAGCTGTAGAACATAGATCCAAAGGAGCTTAGATAGAGGCAGAATAATTACACTTGTTATATTAATCTGAATAGTAAAACAATAATTATACAATGCTCAGGATTCGAATACACTAGGTGTGATTCGAATTAGCCTGCATGGATAGATCCAAAATCAGTGGAGTGACATTAAAGCATAACTAGGAGTCCACCTTATCATTAGTGAAGTCACCAATGCACAAGTAATGATCAACCAGGAGTCAAACTGAGTTTAACTGAGTGTGGTAGATGTAATTGGCACATGGAATCACTAATGTAGTGAAGGAGGCTTAGTGGAGGGAACAAATGGAGCTAACTGGAGTCAGAATAGGCTATCTAGTCACATTGGAGGTCCATTGGAGTGATAAGGTCAGTTAAGAGCAAGTCAAGCCTAAAATCAAGGAGAGAACTTAGTTAACTGAAGATAACTGGACTGGTAGGTGAAGAAGTGCACCTATCTCATGTAGTAGGTTAAAGGAGGGCTCACTAAGCTCTAGGAGGGATAAAACTGATCAGTGAGAAGCTCCCGGGGGCTGGACAACTGAGGGCCAGGTGTGGGACTGATGACTAGGATGCATGCAATTGCATGCATGCAAGAAAGAAAATGCAAATAACTGAAAAGTTGGTAGGACTAGGATGGATTATAGGAATATCCTAACACCCGCCCTTAATCCATCCTGGGCCCTGGTAACTAGGACCAAAGATCACCCATACAATCAAGTAAATGATAGAAAAAGAAAGAACTGTCCATAAACCGAGGAAATGGGGAAAACCTCATGGGAAAAATGCCCCCCTCAAAAGAACAGGAAACAACTCAAAGAACCATCATACTAAGAAGAAAAGAAAGAAGCTTTCATTAGTGAAAATTTTTGCAAAACACTTGGCAAGTTGATCCCCTGTAGGATTCCAAAACAGGTGCTAGATCTGGATCTGGTCTTTTGATGTGCCTTCCACTGTGTAGAGGATGTATTGGACGAAGCAAGTCTCTAAGGAATTCTTCCTGCAACTGGAGCGAATGGAACATGAGGAGTCTTCCCAAGGGATGGAAGAGAGAACCCCATCATCATGATGCATCTCTCATGGAGAGGTAGATGGCATAATGCAAGGTTGGATTGATGTTGAAGTCTTATAGTTCTGTGATCAAACGAATCCTCAACTGTGTTCTCAGTAGTAGCAAGGAGTGTGTGAGTCCATAATGGCCTTGGCTCCGGATTGAGAACATGTGTTGGTTCTGGATCTGAATCTTCTTGAACTTTGATCTGAACATCAAGATCTTGTTCTATATCTTCATCAGAAGAAGAGTCACTTGAATCTTCATCAGATTCTGAGGAAGTAGGAAGAGAGAAGGGCAAAAAATGAGAGAACTCATATGCCTTGGAGGCATCATTTGCAAACCCTTTTGCTATAGTCTTCCCAGTGGAGATCTCTATAATATCAACTATGTCGGGGACAAAATTCACCTCCTTAGGTGATCTGGTGTGAGTCATCTGATATACAGATAACATGTTTGCTATCAAGGAAGGAACGAATAGAACATTCTTGAACTTGCCATGCTCCATATGTACTGTACCCAATCCTTTGGTAGAAATATGAGAGTTGTCTCCCATGTGAATAGTAGGCCCATCTATGATATCTAAAGAAGAAAATGATTCTTCAGAGGCAACCATGTGGTTGGAGGCTCCAGAATCTATGAGGAGGGCCTTTGATTTTGAAAAAACAGCCATCAATGCATGGCAATCCTCATGACCATCAGATCCACTTCCAGAATGATACATCTTTGCATCTTTTGGAATAGCAATTTTGTTATGTTCAAGAAGCTTGGTAGGTAGGTCTATTTTCTTGTGCATGCAATCTTTCTTAGGATGGTTTCCTCTCTTGCAGTAGGGACATTCAGATCTCTTATGTTTGTCCTTCTTGGAGCCGGAGGCTCCTTTTGATGGACTTGACTTATCATTCATCTTGGATTTTGATGGCTTCTTATCCTTGCATTTTTTCCTCCCTTTCACATTCGTCGTACTTGCTTCTCCAGCTAGAAGAGCTAGATCTTTGGAGGACTTGATGGCACCCATTTGAATCAATTTATTCTCTTCTTGAATGAGAGCTTCAGTAAAGACTGCTAAGGTGGGAAAATTCCATCTATGGATTGAAATTCACCCAGAATGGAAGGTACATACAAAGACAGAAAATTGAGATCCAAGTTTGCTCAAAATGGAGAGCACCAATTGCTCATCACTTTTAGTGATGCCACAATGCTTGCATTGTAAAACCAATTTCTGAAATTTTTAGAAGAACTATGGAATCTTCTCGAAATTGCTGGGTTGTAGGGAAACCAATTCATTTTCGAGAATATGGTCTCTTAGCCCATCGTTTTTGCCAAAGAGATTCTCCAATTTTGTCCATAACTCATTTGGAGACTTCAATCCTTCAACATGAAAGAATAGATCTCTAGACATATGAAGGCATATGAATCCAAAGGCTTCATCCATTTTATTTAGATGCTTGGTTCTCTCTACAGCTGCATGTTGTATGGGATATTTTTCAAATACCAATCTAGATAGTTGTCTATTACACAAGTGTAATTTCATCTCACTCTTCCATTCAAAGTAATTGAAGGGAGTGAGGATTATAGGAGAGGAAGGAGCATTCGAATTGCTCATCTTGATTGTCGAAACGAGTGCAAAAGTGAAAATGTTGATATTGCTGCTGCAATTGCTGGAACTTCGAAATACCTGCAAAAAACTCTCAAGAATGGAGGTAGAATATACTCTCAAATGGCTTTGATACCATGTGAAAATGCTCACAGTAGATACAAGAGATGATGTAAACCTCACAATGAAATAATTTAGGAATAATAGAAGAAGAATAGAGCTATAGAACATAGATCCAAAGGAGCTCAGATAGAGGCAAAATAATTACACTTGTTACATTAATCTGAATAGTAAAACTGTAATTATACAATGCTCAGGATTCGAATACACTGGGTGTGATTCGAATTAGCCTGCATGGATAGATCCAAAATCAGTGGAGTGTCATCAAAGCATAACTAGGAGTCCACCTTATCATCAATGAAGTTATCAATGCACAAGTGATGATCAACCAGGAGTCAAACTGAGTTTAACTGAGTGTGGTAGATGTAACTGGCACATGGAAGCACTAATGTAGTGAAGGAGGCTCAATGGAGGGCACAAATGGAGATAACTAGAGTCAGAATAGGCTATCTAGTCACACTGGAGGTCCATCGAAGTGATAAGGTCAGTTAAGAGTGAGTCAAGCCTAAAATCAAGGAGAGAACTCAGTTAACTGAAGATAACTGGACTGGTAGGTGAAGAAGTGCGCCTGTCTCATGCAGTAGGTGAAAGGAGGGCGCACTAAGCTCTAGGAGGGATAAAACGTATCAGTGAGAAGCTCCTGGGGGATGGCCAATTGAGGGCGAGGTTTGGGACTGATGACTGGGATGCATGCATGCAGAATGCATGCTGCATGTAAAGATGCATGCAAGACTGAAAATGAAAATAACTGAAAAGCTTTGTCGACTAGGATGGAGTATAGGAATATCCTAACAATAACCATACAAGCCAAATGTTTTTTAGAGGACCACAAGTGTCTCTGAAGCTTTGGTAATTGCATATTAGAAGCATTAAAGAGGCCAGTGAGATAGATGAAGCATCATAAAAGTTTGAGATGCCACTAAAGATCTGGGAAACTGAAGCTAAAAATATTATAAATTAGAGGGTTGTTGGGTGGTGCTTGGGGCAGGTTGAGTCCTTCTAAGGGAATTGTTTCCTCCTTCTAGTTGTGGATGGAGAATTAGGGTGGTGTAGCATCCTTGTTTGTTGAGCATGTATAAAACTAGGGTTGTAGATGCATCCTTTCTGTAGTGGCAAAAGAATCTAGGAGATTAAGTTCTGTGGACTCCAAATCTCATGAAAACACCTATAGGCTTCTACCTCTCATCCCACAACCCAATTATGCTCTCTATGTTCAGTCAAATGCTCATATAAAGATCTAAAAGGGTCTCACTCATCCCTCATAGCCTTGGCTTCCACAATACCTGCCCCACACAACACCCTTCTAGCTCAGGCATCCCCTTCGACGATCCATGGTTCTCTTGGGCGATCCATCTTGCTAGGTGCTTCCAGTGTGTGCATAGAAGAAGTCCAATCTGATATGGATGCTATATAACTTCCTATAGCCTTGGTTTGTTACTTCACAAACACCTACAAGCAACAGAATTCCATGGGTAAGGTTCCTAGCTTGCCCCCAACCTCTCTTCTCACCTACCGCCAACTGTTTTTCCTTCCAAAAATACAACTTTGCCCTCTAATCCGAAATTATGGGTTTAACACACAGTCTACTAATTGACATGAAAAATAATGGAGAAAACTCTACGTGGAGTAGCAGCTTGCATGAGAGAATGAGAATGGAATCATGATCAAAAGAGTGTTGACTCCAAGGATATGAGGTGAGGGTGAAAAGTAGCTGACATGGATTCTGACTTGAGAAGAAATAGGACTGTTAACAACTGACATAACTGTCACAATACCCATGTTCAATAACCGCATGAAGTGACTTTCCCCACCAACCTCACATGTGCAATAAATGATTGGAAAATGGTAAAAAAGGGAGATAATTGGCTTATTCCCATCACATGACATAATTTAGGGTGAGTTCTAAGGTCGACACATGGAAACATAGGATTGGGTTTCCCATAAGACCCCTTCCTCTTCCCCTCTGGTGGAATGTGTTGGTTGGACATGTATTAAGTGAGATTTTATCCCAAAGGGTTAGCTCAATCTATTGAATCATCCACATAAGTCATGTCGGTGAAAAAAGGCCATAGGTCATAGGTTCAAATATGACCATCTCCCTTGCAGTTATCACTGGAAGTTGAGCTGCATTCCATTTGGATATCCCATTAGGTTTTCCTTGGAAAGAAAGGTATTAAGAAAGAGAAAAAAAATTCATACCGAAATGGAAACAACTTCATATCACTTACCGCCAAGTAAATACCAAGTACTAGACCATAAACATAAGATTGCACAAATAGTGGAGAAGCCTTTAAATTCTATGTATGGATGGCATAAAAAAATAAACAATTCAATTAAAATGATACAAAAATGGATCAATGACAAATAAATGGTTAGTTCCAATGGCTTATTATGTTCAGGTTTAGTTCTTGAGTTGTAGGTATGACAACCTTAAATCCTTCATCAAAACTTTGACCAAAGCCCTGTTTTCATGCTGGAAATTTTTATGCCTACAGATGTGTGGACAAGGCATAGTTGATCTTAGCTCCTCACGCCACACATTGTATAGTAAAGATAAGGCAGGTAATGCCTCCATTCAACTTCACTACAACTTTGCATTTGAAATCTCTACACATCGATCTCCGCGCCCACACAAAACAAATACATGCAGAATGGATACACATGACAAAGATCATGTGGAGGATGAGGTATGTGACACCTCTGTGTTCATCCCTCGATACTACACAGAAAACAGAATCCTTCCTCTCTTAGAAACCCACAGACTGAAGAATGAAGAAGTGCCCAAGACATAATACCCCGTCCTACCTCACAAAGGATGTGGCCACACAAAATTGTGAAAGGTGTACATTGCAACTAGCATAGAAAATAGATGAATCAAAGAATACAACATGACATCCATGTGGGTGAAATATCCCTAAAAGAGAATAATTTTGGTGTACTCTAATCAAGGAGGAAATAGTCATGATCATGGGAAAAAACTGGCAATAATGGATGAAAAATAGTCTGGCAACATATTCTTGGGGGGATCTCTTGGCCTTCATGGACATAAATCAACACTAGAGAAGATAATAGAGATGTAGATCAATCGCTAGTGGGAGGGTGATGGATGGAAATATGGAAAGCTTGGGAGGTGAGGGGAACAACAATAAAAAGACTGCAGAGTCAAAAGAAGAAAACTGCTCCTAGATGTAAAGGACAAAGAGGGTTTTGATCCTTTCCATAAAATGAGATGCTCAAGGTACTTTGGAACACCCCTACCCTCATGAAAACATAAAAAAATAAAAACAAAACAAATCACTTGAAATCACTTGAGAGCACTTGAAACCACTACAAAACTGGGATTTAGGTAATGTATTGAATGTAAGGACCACCATTTCCTTGGCCCTTCTTAAAAATAAATCCAAAATTTTCTTTACAAAATATTAATGAAATCAATCTTATAATCGATAGAAAAATGAATTAGTTAAAAATATAAACTAGCAAATGCAAAATGAAACCATAACTTGTCAAACGTAGGTTGATTCCGTTTTCGAAGGAGGAGTCATTGTCGTCGCTCGATCCAGTTTTCCCATTCACCGTGTAGCTTCAAATGTAGTTTTCGCAGTAGCTCCAGATGCAGTTTTCGCAGTTCAGTTCAATTAAGTTTAGTAAATTTGTGCTACTAGGGTTGATGGGTGCCAGTTAGGTGCATTTTTCTTAGGATTACTACTTTATGCAACAGATTTATATGCAGTTTGGTTAGTATTTGGTTTTAATGCAACTGAGGTAGGGATAGCTCTGGAGACGGGGACCGACTCCTACGCCATTTCTATTAGTCATCGGGTATAGTTTCTTGTATATATATATGTATATGTTCCCAATCCCATAATATATATATATATATATGTTCCCAATCCCATAAGTTCTATACTTATGCTTATCGATGGCGATTATTCCGTAAATAACTAAATTCTTAACTGAAAATGGCATTATACAAAAATGGACAAAGATCTAGTCTCTCTACAATAAAATCCTATGAATATTTAATCTCTGTGTAAATGACAAAGATCGATTGTTGACCCATAAATCCACATTGTAAAAACAATTTTAACAAGATCTCAGCTCTGAAAAGTTAGTTGTTTGCATAAATGGGAACGCTCCACTTAGTAAAACAAAGGTCTATACCCAGTGTTTATCAACGATAAACCCTGGAAGAAATTTTATGTCATCATTATATAGGATCAACTTTTAAATAATACACACAGAATCCTTGTATCAATAAATAATTTTCAAAACTATTTTATATTATTTTGTAAATTATTTATCTAGTCTTTTCGGAGGGCCCCGTAAATGGGGGTCCCTACATTGAAGGTCTTGGTAGCAATATTGAATTCTCTTTATTTCTTGTTTTGGCAAGATATGCATTTGCAGGAGGATTCATTATTCATTGTTTTGCAGTTAGCAAATGAAAATCTACGAGGAGGAATCTTTGGTGGTGAATTTTGTCCTTCGACGTTTCAAACCCTAAAGCAGGTCCACCATCTGCAGAGGCTTCTGAAAGCTTCACCCAATGATGGACCTTTCAGAATCCTCTCTTTATGATGTACCTTCCTTAGGGTTTAAAACATCGAAGGACAAAATTCACCACCATAGATTCCTCCTCATAGAATGTTAACTTTGTTATATATAGAAAGCTAGTAGAATAATTTAGGGTACTCACTGGTGACAAAATTGTAGTCGAACTCAACATATTGAAGTGTTTGGCAGCCAATGCCAGAGCAATTATGCAACCCATTTAATGGGAGATTAATGGAATGAATTAACTTTGTATGGTTGAATCACTGACTGCTTTATCATATCTACATGTTGTGTGATTGTATATGAGCAATATGATGACTTGTGAATTTTTCCAAATCTAGGAAGACCAACTTCAAAGAACCTGTAAGCTAGTTTTGTGGATTTTGATAAAGAGGGATAGATGGTCTCAATCCACAAAGATGGGGAAGAAATAAACCCATGTATCAATATAACATTTTATTCTGAATCAATCAAATTGCCACTAGAAGCACAAGTAATGGAAGTTCCAATCACAAGGAAAGCGATAAGAACCAGTAGAGAATACACTGAAAAAATTAGTGAAGGATAAATAATAGCTGATATCCATGAAAATTTCAAAAAATGACTTTTGCATAAATCAATTAATTTCATAAAGAAGTAGATATAGGGTAGGAGATTCTATCAGAAAAAAATACATATTCCTATTTTTTTTGGCATGTAGCAAAAGTCAAATATGGATAGAGAATGTTGAGTAGTCCACTAGAGAGTTTTGGACAATCCTACCAAAGGCTAGACCTATACACATAAAATTTTGAACAAGCATGCAAAAGGCTATTAAATAGTCATCTGGAAAGTTTGGGACAAGCCAACCCAAGGCTACTGAGTACTCAACCAGAGTGTTCGAGGGTAAGCCAACCAAAGGCTGTTGAGTAGTCCACCAGAGAGTCTGGAATAAGTCGTGTTACCATATCCACCATACCTGTATGTAGGACCTGTCCAGGTTCCATTATGGAAGTGGATTTGTTGAAGAAGGAAGCAGATCCTGAGACCATGAAACGGATCCTAAAATTTTGAAATGGATCTTGAAACATCGAGTGTTCTTTTGACCCATGGATCCCCCCCAAAAAGTAAATTTTTAATGAAAAAATCCCAAAATCCTAAATGCCTAACATGATAAAACCCTAAACCCCATTCCTGGTCAAGCTCTGATCGATCCTTGTGTCAAAGCATGCTCTCATGGTCTGATCTCTGATCTATCCTTATGTGTTACACTTTTGTTCACTTCTCCCACACTGTTATTTAGTTTTTCCACAACCTTCGATAAAAAACACTTTCTTCACTACTGATATGGACATGTGGATGTGGCTCACAAAATGTTGTTATGTCCTACTTCATGCTCATGATGAAATGGTCTTCAAAATGATCAATGATCGATGATGGTTATAATTGATCAAATTATCAGTTATGGTACACAGATGGCTAATAGTAATATGTATGAGAGTTGTCTTTTGTGTTATAACTTATATTTCTAATGTTGTGATTCCTTAATGGTTTTGATTCTAAACTTTGATTTATTTTTTTAATGATAAAAATATTTTTTTTTGTATTTGACATTTCCGTGCCATATCCAGATCCTAGCTTTTTGAAAATCTAGCCAACTAATAACTTAGGGAATAAGCCAACTAAAGACAACAAATTTGTCCACCACAAAGAAAAACTTTGGTATGCTAACTCGTTGTAATAAATTTAGGTCACTATATAATAAATAATGGTTGGTAAATGTTTAACAGCATAAAGATATAAATAAGATAGGTGGTTAGATGATGAGGGGACAATAATATTATTAACTAGAATGAGATTTTCTTTGTAAGGTCCCTCTGCCATGGATTCTCTATGTTTTACAAGTTGTTGTTAATTTATTTTTCTCTATTGTTATTTGATTTCAATGTTTCCTCTTCTTTAGTTAGTTTTCTCACATGGTATCGAATCCAAGCTCTAGTTTGAGAATAAGGTATTAGTGAAGCATATAAGTGAATTTACAGCTGTGTGCAAATGTTTGAGAACAATAAATCTGCAGTGAATTGGAAACAAGAAGCAGTGACTGCAATTGTTGAACATTGGATTATTGAGAAATTTAAGATATAAGATAAGATAATTTTATTAATGTCCAACAAATGACCAATAAATGGACAACGAGAAGAGAATATACAACTAGGAATCAATAGACTATGGGAATTTTCATAACTTTCATATATATGCTAAAAACTAGCAAAAAAGGAAAGATACAATTGGAAATAAAAGAAAAAGAGAATATCAAGATCTAGTTAAAGTAGAGAAGGAAAACTCTAAGAGTTTGAGGCCCTATCACAACATCAAGATCATTATTGGAAATAGAAGTACAAGTAGAGGTATCCTTGTCTCTATCTATCACTGTGAAAAGACCAATGAAAAACCTAATGATGTCCTTTGTAGAGTGCTGAGAGTTGGGAGGGATAGATTGTGCAATCTTGGGAAGAGTCATAGGGAAAATTAATTGTCTCTCCTAGCAATAGAGGCTCGAGAGAAGAACCTTCTAATTTTAAACATAGATCACAATTCCTGGTTTTGTCTTAAATGGTGGAATTTTATTAGAAAAGGAGAAATTATATCATCACACAACCTAGTCCTAGATTTAGTTTCTAGGGATCATCAAAATTTAGTTGATGCCCATCCAATAGGGCTTACCTTTTCGTCAAGGAACACATAAGTAAACTAGTGGGATTTTTCCGTTCACCCCAAACTAGTGCATGGGGATTTGGATAGTGATACGAATTGTGATGACTAGAAATTCACAAGTTCCTAAGGCAGACCTCCCAATCCACGATGCAAACATGGATTCCTAATAAGCCCAAATATAGTTTGGATCCCTAAACTTTGCGAGCTAAAAATTAATCATAACATTATACAAACTATGGGGACACCTAAAACACTTCTTCTTTAATCGAGGCTAGCAAAGTCTGAAAACCCGAGATGCAATGAAAACATGCAGAATTTCAATAATGAATCTGTATGTAATCTAAAATTTACTTCAACAACATACAAAATGAGTAGAAAACAGAATTGACACGGCGAGAAGTGGCTATAGGCTAGAGAACATAGTAACATACCTCCTAGTGGAACTTCCAGATGAAAGCAATTGTTCTTTGGTGATATTGACATTGTTGATCAATATGACATCCATACCAGTAGGCCACCTAAGGGGAATCTTGTATTCCTTGGGAGGGAGCACCAAGCAAGGTTGTTGCATTGATCTTGAAAACCCACAATGTTGATCGTATTCCTCTCCATTCGTAAAACCAAGAATTTGATTCATAGACACATTATAGAAGGGAATGATGTCCTCCACACCTCTTCCATAAAGACCTGATTATTCCTTGGCTCGGAAAGAAAACAGGCCTATGTCCAAGAACTCTGCCATGACTTGCTCCATCAAATTACTGTAACCTCTGTAAACATTGGGCGAAGGGACTGAGAATGGGAAGCTGAAACCGAGAGCGGAAATAAATATGAGGATATTGATAAAGAACATAAAAATACACTTGAGGAATGATAGAGGGCCACATTTAGAAGAATTTGGTCCTATATTGATTTTCTCCACTAGATGCTTCATTGCCTAATCATTTTCAGAGGGCTTATTGGGGATCCTTTTGCAGAGCATAGGACTAGTTTGAGCTCGGATCCCCCAAATTGACTTTCTTCAGCCACAACTTGAGCCAATGGGACCACAAAATGGATCTCGAATGAATTCGAACATGTGACCTCATTGAAGAATAATAAAAATGACAACACAACATAGGTGCATATCTCATGGTGGTGGATTCTCTACCTTGTTTGGTGGATTCTCTAGTTTGAGAGATAACGCACCATACACTAGAAAATTTCTTCCTTGACTAGTGAATTGTTCATGTACACTTTGAATTAGGAAATATCAAAGATTGATATGTAGTGCAGTAGTGTCAAACCATATGATGCAAACATTTTTTAACAAATTATATAAAGCTCACTCCCAAATTATACAAAACATGCACATTTAGGTTATAACTGGTCCCACCTAATGCCCATTGGTTGTGAGACTAACATAAATTGAAGACATCAAATAAATGGTGTATATTTAACATTTTCACTATTTTGTAGGATATTTATGGTGATAATAATGATGATGTGCCAAATGAAGGACGAACCCAAAAATTAATGTGTTCATTATCTAAAATTATAAAAAAAATTGAGGTTAGCATTTACAACTTCATGTTCATAAAATTTCATAAAATGATAATGTTTATACATGTCAAATGAAGGAAGCACTTTTCGTGACTAACCTTTTTGGTCGTGTAGTCATTAATTACCCATATTTCTACTATTATATATAACATTAATTAGTATTTACAAATGCAAATATAAGTAACTATATTATATTTTGTTTTTAAATGTTGATATTAATATAATATAATATAATTATATTAATATTACATATACTATATTATAACTACAATTATATTATATTAAAATAACTGTATTACATATTAATAATTATATTATATTAATACGCTGCAAATTAGTTGTCGGAATCCGGTAATGAAAAATTGCAATTTTGATAAATTGTTTTTACAATTTGTTAAATTTTAACACTGTAAAGGGATTCGGAGACCTCATTTTAATAAATTGGGGTCTCTGAATCCGTCTGCAGTGTTAAAATTTAATAAATTGTATCAATTCATTGTCAAAATTGCAATTTTCCATTGCCGAGTGACACAATTAACATTACCTAGGTCTCTAAATACATCTACAATGTTACAATTTACTAAATTTTAACACTACAGATGGATTCAAAGACCTCCTTTAAAGGGGTCGAGATATTTGAATCCATCTACATTGTTAAAATTTAGTAAATTGTATAAATTCATTATCAAAATTGTAACTTTCCATTATTGGTGTGACACAACTAAAAATGACTAACACAAACGACTAATTAATATTCTGAATTGTTGTTAGCTAGTCATATTTATATTCTCGTGACTAAATTAGTCATTTACGTTAGTCATTTTTATTTTAGTCACTTGTTATCTAGTCATATATTTTATCGCGTGACTAAATTAGTCGTTTTTAGTTGGCTTACTTAAAATTGCTCAGTTTTAGTAATTTATTCCTTGAAAAAACTGTGGTGACTAAAGTTTTTAGCTATCTAGTCCCTTATCTCTCATTTTGTACTAGTGGTTGTTCTTAGCTTAGATTCAACCATCCCCTTTGTTAAAGAGCCCATGTACCTGAAATTTGTGTGTGTTCCAGGGTTGGGTATGTTACACATTGACTGAGCTATCATAATTCTTATCAAGATTTGGATCTTCAACAACCTTTCTAGGAGGAGGGATTTGTCTTGGATTTGTTGAATTATTTCTTGGAACCAAATTATATCTTCTTTGTACTTCTTTGTCATTCTAATATAACTCTTTCATAGATCTCTCACAGTCTTCCTGCATCAGATGAATCATATCACATTCATCCTACATCCATAATATATCTTCAGGTGTTTGTATTTATTCCTCATCTAGAGTTACATCTGTAAAATAATTGTTATTATTTTCTCTACCAAGAGTCTGTATAGGTGGATCTCCATTCCTCCTTTATATATTAATGATATTAGGGTTGAAAGGATTCTTGTACTAATTAGGAATCCTTTGACCTCTTCCCTAGGTATTTTTGTTGTAATTGTTTCCCTCCATCTCTAATCTAGTAAGCTTGTTCAGAAGACCTCTCAGTAATCTTGACATCTCTTCTATATTCTCATCTTGAGACTCTTTATTCTTACTAGAGGTGACAACCTTTTCTTTAGGATTATTCTTATCAAATTCATTTATGTATCATAGATTCATGAGGCTATTGTGTTTCCTTCTACATCTACTGCATCATCTTGTGTATTCAATATGGTTGCAAACCTCCTTTGTCTAAGAATAATTTAAAATAAAGGCTCAAATGCACATGCATAAGTGATTTTAGAATCTGCTTGTGAATGATTTATGCCCTGAGGAATATTATTATATATTTTGTTAATTTCCCTAGTTGTTTCCTTATTATTTCATCTTAATGCAGCAAATTATGTGAGATAATAGAGGTGATATCTCTTCTCTCCCCACTATTTCATGAAAGAAGTATCTAAATCATGCCAGGATTTTATAGAAGCCACAGGGAGGGATGTAAACCACTTCTCGACTTCTCTTTCCAAATTTTGAATAGAGAGTCTCATGAATACATCAGCATGCTCAATGTAGAGGTTATCAGTGAAGTCTTGGAAAATTGCCATATGTTATTCAGTTGAAGTAGCCTTTTCTCCATCATATTCGGGAAATATTTCCAAATAACTATCACGAAGGTCATGGAGGTTACTAGGAATATTTAATGGACCATACTTGGAATCTACCCAAGGATTTACAGGCGGTGATGGAGGTCCCTATGGTCCTAACTTGGGCTATACAAGTCTAGAAGTACTAGAAGAAGGTGATAGGAAAGGATTATGAGGCTCTGAGACGTGAGTCAACCATCCGCAATATTGTCAAGCCTCCACTTTTGAGTCAGTCCATACTCTTTTTTCGTTGCTCCACACCTCTTTCCTATATCAGTTTTGTGTCGATGGCGTGGGATTCATTATGGCCCTCCTTCGACGAGTCTATTCTTGTCAACATCAACTTACTATCCAGGAATTCGTATTAGAAACCAACCGTAGTACCTTGGTGCCTGCATGCCTCAATGGCAAGTTTCCTCGTATTCGATAGTAGGTTTTCATTATTGACCTCTGATCGGATAATCCCTCGAATGTTAAACTTCAGGAACTTTATTCACATTCGTTGGACTGTATTAGAGATACCTTGGGTATCATTGTCATCATTGGTGATTACCCTCGTGCTTGTTTACAACTTATGTCACTGGCTGGAAATCAAGTAGTCTCTGCCATGTTCGAATTCAACACCTTGTAATCACATGGTGAGATTCATATCATTCCATATTTAGGTAGAAGACCCTGGATGGTCCTGATGTTCCTCTCACGTCCAAGCTGAGATAGAGATTATTGAGTAGGTCCCCACATCGACATCATGTTGGTGACCTCGTTGATGTACTGTCACATAGATCCCCTATTGTATTGGTCGTGGCTGTGTCATTATCTTGTCATGGATCTACGTTTTTTCTTAGTAGCCATGATTTGTCTCCAATCTATATCATGTCAATTCTGTCATGGATCTGCAATGTATTAGTCGAAAGCCATGCTTTGAGTCAGTTGTTCTGAGCATGGGTATGCCTGACTCAGCATTATTTGACATATTGTTTATGTTTCCTTGCAGCTCCCCTCCAACCTCCCTCCTACTATCTCTGCGGACTCATTTATTGGTAAAGTGTATCGACCATCAGTTTCTTCTGACCTCACACTTTAGGGGGCATCTGTTATACCTCAAAGTCCCACTTTGACTGCCTTTTCACATATTCGTGTCGTAACACCATGCAGAACCTAATGGTGTCAGACCTTACTCCTACCTAGTTGGTCCCCTTATAGGTATTCATTAAAGTTATTAGAGATAAATCTAACTAACCTTAGCCGAATTCCAACTCATGAAGCCCACATGCCACATTATTGAGCATCTTTTATTAGGATTTTTGCACCCTGCTAGTGCTGCAGCATGCGGAAATTCCTCATTTTCACATTTTGCATACCTACAGGGGCGCGAAAATTACATCATTTTCACACTCTGCTCAGTGTCTGGGGCGTGAAAATTGCCTTAACCATATCTTAGCTTGGAAAGTCCAGATCTTACCTCTGGGAGATTTTATTGGGATTGAAACTCCTTTTGATCCTAACTTACCCTCCCTCTTTGGTTTGGTTCAACCTCTTGATCCACCATTCACTCATCTAGATCCACCTTCCTCTCTTAGTGGTTGGTCTCCCTAACCCTATAAGAAGGAGGCCATCCATGAGCTAAGGGGAGAACATTGGAGGTATCAAACCTATGGTATTGGAGCTTTTGCAGAGATATCAAGGAGGAAGGCTTGGAAGGAGACGCTACTGCTTGGTCATCAAGGGTAATATTGTACTATTCTTCTTTAAGCTACCTTAATATAACTTGGCTTATTCTCCCATATGATGATTCTCATTAGCTTATATTCATGTTATGTTTTCACTAGAAGTTAGATCTTAATCTTTGTACTTGGTACTTGGAGATATTTTGCTTGTCTTGCTCTCATAGGTTCACAACTTGGACATCAAGCTTGGAGTTGGAGCTTGGACAATCGACCAGAATGAAGTAAGTTATACTTTCTTCTCTATTTCTCAACGTCCTGATCTTCATACATTGAACTAGATCTAGGAGTTTAAGGTTCCATTTTTTATTTAGCTTTCTTAGATTAGGCTTGCTTGAATCTTGTCTAGTCTATGAGTAAATTTAACTATCCGTAGGATGGATTTACTTAAACATCTACGTTTCATATTTTTATGACGTCTTCTAAAATGTTTTGCAGGCACCTCTAATATTTATTTTTAGTGATCTAATTTATGTTTTTCCAGGTTTCCATTCCAACTAAGATGTCATAATTGGGTAGCATTACCTTGCATCGGCCCCTTCATTAGATTGAAATTACCTATAACTTATTTTTATTAATTCCCCATTTATACCAATTAGATGCCTCTTATCCTCACTACTTTACCATTTCTCTATGTTTTCAACACACTTTCAAAATACTTAGGTTTTCAATTTCCAAAATTTTCTAAAGAATGATGTCTTGGTTAGAACAAGTTCACCATTTGTCTTATCTAGTGTAACTGTGATAAGGTTTAGAGTTTGTTTGTTGCATTTGTGCTCAAATTTGAGATCCTTTCTCATTTTCTTCCTTATTGGTCTAATGTCAATGTTACACTTTGACATTGGTGCTGAAAAATTGTCTCCTCAAGCCCTTTAAGTTTGAGGTCAACGCTGGTTTTATCATGACTAGAGTTAGAAGATTGTTTTTTTGTTTCTTTGAATCATTTCTCTTTTTTTTGCACCCTATTTTCATTTTCTTCTTGTTTATTCATTTGTTGAACTGAACTCATGCTTTTGAAACTTATTATGATTTTCTTTCATCATTCTTTCTATGTTTATGGTTTTGTTCATTTTTTAATCTAGATAGTCACAAGTACTACTAGGGTTAGTTTGCAAGGCCTTCCCTCAAGTTCTATTCCTTTATTGTTGTAAATTCTATCCATGTTGATAAAACTTGATAACAAGAAAAAAGGAAAGAAAAAAATAGTAAGAAGAGGAAAAGAAAGCTAGAAAAGAATTGTGCCCTTATGCAGAGGGAGCCTTGAGAAGCTCAACAATTGGTGAAATCTTAGTTAGATGAAGCCATGATCATCAGTGATAGATTTTCTCAATATCATATTGCAATAGATAGTTCCACTTTGATAGTTTCATAGTAGATAGGTAGCTTTGTTCTAATAGATAGATTTGTTATGGTTTAATATCTCTTTGTTTTAATAGATATGTCATGAATGGATTGCAAAACAGATCTAACTTTATTATCTAAGTATCAATAGATCTATTTCACAATAAAAAGATTTGACTTAAATATGAACAAGTCATAGACCTAGTATGAATAGATTGTTTTCATAAATAAGCAAATCCTATAAACTGTTTTAGTTAAGTTGATCTAATTTCAATGAAATCTCCATAGTGTATGACCATATCTATTTTAGAACATGAGTGAAAAAACCTCTTCCAAATTAGTACAAATGTTTATTCTTTCAAATACATGATTTGTTAAGTTTAACACTTCTCTATAATATTCCACAAGCAATATACACAAAAAAAACTCTTTTATAAACTACTCAAATCCAACCACAACCAATATACACATTCAACAAACTCTTTAATAAACTATTCAAATCCAACCCATCTCTCCTTGTGACAATGTCTATGCACTCAAGAGTTTAATAATTGAAGAGAAAGACTACATTGTCTAGATATTCATTTCTTCTCTAGTCCATTATGAATTAATTAAAAAAATTCAATGTTCACATTAAATTACCTTTTATATTCTTATTCAAATTAAAATGTAAAACAAAAATAGAAAAATAATAAAATTAATATAGAGTCAAAGTCTGAAAGACTACATTGTCAAGAAATTCATGTCTTCTTTAGTAAACCATAAATTAATTAAAAAAATTCAATTTTCATCATTGAATTTCCTTTTATGTTCTTATCCAAATTAAAATCTAAATTTTTTTAGAAAAATAATAGAATCAAAATACTTTGACTCAAAGCCATTGATTTCTTGTTTCTATGATCTCAAAATTGAACACATCTTCATAGAAAACAATGCTACAGCTGATGCATTATCCAAAGAAGCTCTAGATGGTGACCCCAGTGTTCTCCTTTGGGAAGAATGGGTTGATGGGCACCTTAATTTTTTTGGTTCCTTATGTTCCTTTTTTATGAAGTTTAATTGTGTCCTTCTCTGTTTTGAGGACAATTTTGTAGTTTTTTGGATGTAAGGGGGCTGTTTTAGATTTTTTTCTTGAATGATCTATGTACTTATGAAATAAACGGTATGTAATAGGTCAGTTTTTTTTTCAAGACTGAGTCATATCTCGGTTAGTTGCTATGTACTTTTTGATTTCAACTGAAATAACAAAAGTGCTTTTTTTTTTTCCTTCTGAAAAAGCAATTGCTATATACCTGCCCTTATTGGGTGGCTCTGTATTTTGTACTGGATTATTAAAAATATTCTCTGTCGAAACCACCCTTTTATGATGCAACCCATGAATGGCATCACATCATCATGAGTAAATCAAATCGTCACTCATGCTTTCTAGAAAACATATTCTCTGTTGGAACCACCCTTTTAGGATGCCAGCCATGCATGGTATCACATGATAATGACTAAAGCAAATCGTCACTCGACTCACATTTATTTTTATAATTTGAAAGAACTTAATAGTTTTCAAACTCCATGTTGAATTTTAGAAACGGCTCCACTTTCAAGTTTTATGTGGGTGTAGTTTTGTGTATAGATTTCATAGTAAGAACTTGTAATTCACTATATTGAAGTTTATGGGTTTATAAAAGAATTTGGATTCCTTGATGAGGGATGAGTGAAGATCTCCTATTCAAAATTTTATACATATTTTATTGTAATATAATTTAAATAAAATTAATAACATGTTTTTTTTATTATTACAAAAGATTTAATTTTACTGTTACAATATTTTTGGATCATCAATATTTTTGATGTTTTTTAAACATCATTGTAGGGAAGACATTGATATGTTGATCTCCAAATAACTAAAAACAGGAATCAGAGGTCGGGAAATTGCAGCAGGAAAACATTACCATGAAAAAAAAGATCAAGCTGCTGGTACATACTGGATTCTGCATGAACAAACTCTGCTCAAGGTATTTCCTTAACAAAATGAATAAATTATTCTTGTGTTGTTTCTCATTCTAAGTTCTTAATTCGTCCCATCAAGCTAACTTATTACTGAACTATCAGGATAAAGGTTATCAAGGACGTGCTACTGTGGGCCAAAATGAAAGCAGAAATGGAGGATCAAGAATATTAGCGGATCAATAATATTAGCATCAATAGAAAGAGCGATGGAACCTAAAATATTCTACTCCAAACGACGGGTTCCTGGGGTGGCAGATATTCCTGGGGCCAAATGCTCCACATCAAAGCAGTAAAATAATCTATTCCAAATGACTGAATCCTAGGGTACCAGAAGCTCAACATCACCGCCACTGCGAAAAGAAAATTAAGAAGAAATTATGTGGGCAATGATAGAATAAATCATTCTATTCAGGAAGTGGGAGGAGGTCATTTCAGTATGAGAAATGATTTGATGATATTTGGATTCCTGGATTCAACTAATTTTCTCTTTTCTACGTACTATACATACCATATAGCTATAACCATAAATAATACATGCACAGTTTGCACTTTTCTTACCACCAGTGTGTTGTTTGCAAATAAAATTATGCAGAATGGCAGTTTTAAAAATCCAAATTAACAATGATCCATATTAACATCGAAAATGCTAGTTGTAAAACAGCTTAATCCCTGTTTTTCACATATATAGTTATTAAGGAAATAATGGATCCCATAATAAATTTATGAACGTCATAGTGCGCCATTCTTGTTAACTTTCATAAATTTCATTCTTTGTCGTTAATTACCTTTGAAGATTATATTCTCGCGACTGACCCCACCTGCATGCGTCTTTTGGAAATGAGGACTAAGATACTCAAACCCTAAGGAAGGCGAGAGAAAAAATAGTAACGAAACAAAGAAATCTCGCAAATCAAGTTGAACGAAATTTTGAAATTCAATTTTGTTTGAAGGGTAGAACTTAAACCAGCTCTGAAACCTTTATGAGGGGATGGAGGAGAGTGGACACACTCATCAAAGACTAACATATACAGAGACACATAGCTACAACTCTAAACCTATTAAAGATAATTTTGATATAAATATCACTATAGCGGATAGAAATATCTAAATAGCACAAACATCATTGATGCTTCCAGATTTCACCAACGCTAAATTCACCTTCACAGACTTGAAGGAACTTTCCATAACTGATGTAAACACTATAAAAAGAAGTTTGGTTAATAGAAATCGTATGGCAGTAGTGTATGTGATTTGTGTTCTCAGTGTATGAAGTGTTCTATGATCTTTGTGTATTCATTCAATGTATCAGAACAATATCGATGCTAGGTTGAATGCTAAGCAGTGTGTGAGACTTATTATGCTTTTCTTTCATTGTTCTTTCTGTGTTTATGGTTGTGTTCATCTTCGAATCTAGATAATCACAAGTACCACTAGGGTTAGTTTGCATGGCCTTCCCTCAAGTTCTAGTCCTTTATTGTTGTAAATTCTATCTATGTTGATAAAACTTGATAAAGAGAAAAAAGGAAAGAAAACAATAGTAAGAATTGTTAAGAGTTGTAATCTCAATGGTCCTAAGTTGGTCAGTTGAGTTAATGGTCCTAAGTTAGTTGAGTTAGGTCATTTGTTGACCCATGGTTTAGACTGGCCCATAGTATTAGCCAGTGGTGTTGGTCCTATGTGAAACTATATATATGTGTTCTTAATAATGAGAAGGCAATCAATATGCTCGTTGTGTTTCTACTCTTTATGTTCTGTGTATTGCAAACTTTAACATGGTATCAGAGCGTATGGCGTGATCCATACATGTTGTTGTTGGGTAAGCCTTTTCACATAGTGGAAAGCAAACATGATCTTGTTTTTGGGTAATCCTTTTCAGAAGTTGGAGGGCACATGGCTGGAAGTTGCAGCATAGGATGGAGATGGAAAACTCGGGCCACAACAAAAAAAAAAAAAAAAAAAAAAAAATTTGGAAGAAAAAAAACAAAAAATCGGCCATGAAGGGAGGATGTTGCACCCTTCCTGAAGGAAAAGTGCGACGTCTCACCCTACCTGAAGGAAAAGTGAAATGGTGTCTCACCCTGATTGGAGACATAAAAGTGCGACGGAGTCACACCCTGCTTGAAGACAGACTGCGACAGTGTCGCACCTTGGCCGACGACAACCTGCGATGACCGTCGCAAGCTTGCTTAGTGGAAAAGTGTGATGATTAGCCTTGGACTTATAGGATTTTGTCCGTCGCACCCCATCAACGCACTGTGTAAGTCAGTAGACTACGACGATTCATTTAACAGCTGCCATACTCCATGGAAATCCTGAACATGAAGCCGATCTCAGATCCAATGCTGAACGGCCCGATCTCGGAGCAGATCTAGTTTTTGAAGAGAAATATTGGTGACGTTGAGCCAAAATATTGGACAATGTTCCAGCATTGATTGAAGAAGATCGAGTCTTGCAGAGATCGATCCAAGAAGACCCTCTGTAGAAAAAGGGTAGATAAGATCTGAAGATTGAAGGACCACTGATCTTGAAGAAAACCAAGAAGCGTGAAGATGGTGCTAGAAGAGCTACCAGAAGAAATCGAAGAGGTAAGAAATCTGTTAACTTCAATAGGTTCATGGAAAACCTTTGATGGAGACAATTATGATTTATGGTCATTAAAAATTAGGGATCTGTTAAGGTCACAAGATCTGTGGCATTTTGTAGCTGATGAGGATAGTAGTGATCTAGAATCATTTCAAAATTTGATAGAGTGTCAAAAGGAAAGAAGGCAAGTTGTTTCCTTAAGTATCATACAAAATGGTATAGATTATTCCATCTTTCATTACATTTCAGTAGCTTCTACTCCTAAAGAAGCTTGGGATATATTGAAAGCAGAGTTCAGTGAAGAAGAACCTGAAATAGAAGAAGATGAAGTAGAGTTCAGTGAAGAGGAACCTGAAGAAGATGAAGCAGAGTTCTCTGAAGAGGAACCTGAAGAAAATGAAGCAGAGTTCAGTGAAGAGGAACCAGTTGACTTTGCAAGCCATGCAAAGCACCAGGAACCCACAGTGAAGTGGAAGACAACCAAGAAGACTGTGTTTATGTAAACTCAACAAAGCTTGTTACTTTAGATCTGTTTGTTGATGACAGTGAAATCAAACCTGTCAATGCAGTCGTTCTTAGTGACGTGAGTGATGGTCTCTCAGAAAAGGAGATAGTTGATAATAACACAGAAGTTGCACCAGAAGGAAGTTCATCACAGAACTAGAAAACCATAAGTTTGAAGGAGCTATATGAGCAAACTCCCATTATTGAGGAGCAGTATGAGTATGCTCTATTTCCCAGTCAACCCACAGTTTTTGAGGAAGCAGTGAAGGATGCACATTGTGCACAAGCTACAACATTTAATGAGAATTATGATGTAGCTTCCATTGAAACAAGAGAAGAGTAAGATGTGAATGCTCTCCAAGAAGAGCTGAGATATAGTAATCTTTTTTCTGACAAATATTTTAAGTGTGTAGGTAAAATGGACAGCAACATACAATATGTTGAAATAGAAGAAGAAGACTTGCACTATGTTCTAGGACCAATGAAAAGCAATAACACTGTTTATTGTGCAAAAAACAAAGAAGATGTTGAAGAACACCTACTTAGCATCAAGTTCAAGAAGACAAAGAAGAAGCAGTCCAAGTACACATCAAGGAAGAAAGTAAAGCTTAAGTTTATTTGAATGAAATGTATGCCTAGCTGAGACATAGACCAACAGGCACAACACTTAGTCATTGATAGTGCTAACCACACCATCCCACTTGAGATTAAGGGGGTGTGTTAAGAGTTGTAATCTCAATGGTCCTAAGTTGGTTAGTTAGTTGAGTCAATGGTCCTAAGTTAGTTGAGTTAGGTCATTTGTTGACCCATGGTTGACACTGACCCATAGTATTAGACAGTGGTTTTGGTCCTATGTGAAACTATATATATGTGTGCTTAACAATGAGAAGGCAATCAATATGCCCGTTGTGTTTCTGCTCTTTATGTTCTGTGTATTGCAAACTTTAACAAGAATTGGAAAAGAAAGCTAGAAAGGAATTGTAGCCTTATGCACAGAGAGCCTTGAGAAGCTCAACACTTGGTGAAATCTTAGTTGCGATGAAGCCATGATCATCGGTGATAGATTTTCTCAATATCATATTGCAATACATAGTTCCACTTTGATAGTTTCATAGTAGATAAGTAGCTTTGTTCTAATAGTTGATAGATAAATTTGTTATAGTTTAATATCTCATTGTTTTAATAGATATTTCATGAATGGATTCCAAATCAAATCTGACTTTATTATCTAAGTATCAATAGATATGTTTCACATTGAAAAGCTTTGACTTAAATATGATCATAGACCTAGTATGAATAGATTGTTTTCATAAATAAGCAAATCCTATAAACTATTTTAGTTCAGTTGATCTAATTTCAATGAAATCTCCATAGTGTATGACTATATCCATTTTAGAACATGAGTGAAAAAACCTCTTCCAAATTAGTACAAATATTTATTCTTTCAAATACACGATTTGTTTTTTCTACAACCAATCCACATCCATAAGTTTAACACTTCTCTATAATATTCCACAAGCAATATACACATACAACAAACTCTTTTATAAACTACTCAAATCCAATCACAAATCAACACTCTTTTATAAAAGTAGTCAAATCCAATCCATCTCTCCTTGTGATAATGACTTTGCAATCAAAAGTTTAATAATTGAAAAGAAAGACTGTATTGTCTAGAAATTCATTTCTTCTTTAGTTAAACATGAATCAATTAAAAAAAATCAATGCTCAACTTTAAATTGCCATTTATATCTTTATCCAAACATTAAAAAATTCAATACTTAACATTAAATATTGCCATTTATATCTTTATTCAAATTAAAATATAAATAGACTTTTTATATTTATATCAAATTAAATTTTTTGAAAAATACTAAAACTCAAATCTTAAAATACAATCCATCTTTTCACATGGAATTTCATTTTGTTATACCGCATTCACATGCAAAGATGCGCAACAAAAGCTAATGCTTAGGTTGACATCTTTTAATGATTATAAAAGCTAAGACTTTTGCAATGGATATTTTAAGACATAGACCCGTCACCCAACAAAAGTTAATTTGTGCACTTTCGAACATCTTTTAATGATTGCGAAAGTTAATTAGGGAAAAACACAAAAAAATATACTTTAAACAAGCGCTGCATGCAGCTTAGTCCCTGCCTTAAATAAATATATATAAAAATAAAAAACAATTTTTTAGATAAATAAAATCTTAAATATAAATTAACTAATTAATATATAGAATCCCATTTTTACATTATAATAAATAGAAAAAATCAAAATTTGTTTATTAATCATTCAAAAACGTGGTTCATTGCCATAATATTTTATGGCATACATTTTCATTATAATCATAGTATTATTATTTACATATTTACATATAATTTTCCATTATGATATTATAATTATTTTTTACATATCGACATATAATTATATATAAGTGTTAGCAATTTGACAACATCTATTTTTTTTTAAATATTTTTGTTAATGAATTTCTAATTAGTAGTATTTTGTAACTTTTTTATGCATTTATTAGTAAACCAAAATGATTCGAGTTAATAATAGTTTTTAAAATTAAAAACAAATATGAATTCAAAATTTTAATCAATATTTTTAAATTAAAATGGATTTATAATTATATAAAGCCAAGTCTCAAAAATACTAACTCAAAGCATTTTCATTATGTAAATATTCTAAGAAAAATGGCCACCTCCTTTGGTGCAGGAGGGTTAAAAAACAATCTATTTTACAACTTTTTTTAAGCTATTCAAAAGGGAAGCTGATTTAAATAGTCTCTGTTATACTATGTAAACACACGCTAAATCGCACTAGAAATGCAGAACGGTAGTTAGATAAATGATTAAATCTATTTTATTCAAAAGGGTAGCAGCCCTCTTCTGAAACAATCCAATACAGGGCTGAGAGGGGTCAAACAAAACACAAAAGAAAAAATGGTAAGAATCCTTAGTTCATACTCCATAACCACAAGATTACCATATAAAAACCTGCAATAGTGTTGCACTTAAGTGTTGTGAACCATGTAATCAAGAGACATTCCTCCCATCATTCTTTCTTCCAGGCACTTGGTACTATCACCCATAAGGTAGCTTGAAGTCATCATTCCCTTCAACATTTGAGAACCAGGACTGGTATGGTTATTGACAACATTTTTTTCTCTATGGTCTGAGATTCATGAACAACTTTTCATCAGATTTGATGAATCAGAAACATGATCAGGCTTTTGTTCTATCATCTATGGGGATGAATTGTGCTCAAGCTTGCCAAACTACTACTGTTGCAAGTCAAATGATCATGTTGTGGATGCTGCTACTTCTTTCTGCATTTTTTGTTGCTGCTGCTCCTGATATAGTTGTCTTAGCCTCTGAAATTCCTTTTGCAATGCTTCGCAGTGAGTTGCACCATCATTTATTTGTTCCATTACTTTGAGCTAACAGATAGGCATTGCCTATTGGCAAATGCTATTAATATAAGTAAATAGTGAACTCACAAGAATGTGTCTAAGCCATCTATGAGCAATAGTAAATTCATTTTGTTATGATGCAACTGGGATTGAATACTTACCATCCTTGAAAAGTTTGTCTTGTGCAAGGGCAACAATTCTTTGTTTTAAGCCACCGTTGTCTACATTCAACAGGACTCGTTGATGATCCAGATAGGCCACTTGAGGAGAAAGTGTCGATACTTCTGTCTGTATTCAAATTAAAAGTTAATGAGTATTTGTAAGGAGCAATATGCTTTTAATGTGCAGCAAATGCACTGGGAACATCATGTTGACCAAATCATCTCCTAGTTCCAAATAATCACTCAAATATACAGAAAATTTAAGACACTGTTGTTCTCATCAGTAACCATTACCAAAATTAAAATATCAATTTATTGGCCATTACACTCCATGTTCTCTCTGCCCACAATTCCATCATCCATGTGTATATGATGGGTCCGAGATATTTATCAGTGGTTTAGTTTTGCATAAAGGTAATCAAGGTAATCATACAAATTGGATTCCGCTATTCTTAACTACATTGATGATTAACATTGGACTTAAATATAATGGTTTGTTAGGGAAAATCTTTGTATTAGCAATATTTTACTAAATTGTGTTAATGAATACCGCAGATATAGACTTTCTATAGAAAACAGTTCTTTTAGTTCTATAATTTGATGATGAAAATTTGCATTTCTCCCCATTTTTTATTTTGTATATGGAATTTATAATCCCAAGAGGCACTCACCACAACAATTTTAATTTCAATAAGTTGTAAAGTGAATCTCTACCATAAAAACAAATTATGCAATTTTCAAATTTTCACTAGCACATAATGTCGTAGATATGAACTTACATAAACATGGAAAAGAGAGAGAAATGTCGAATCCCATACATCACAGACAACAAATGAGATGACTGGACATCAAATTGGATATATAATGGCCATGCCCCTTGCATGTATTGCCTCAATTGATTATTCATAGAAAAAATCAAATTTACAACTCATAAGCCAACCACAATGCCAATGAACATCAACACGGGAGAAACTAGATATCAGCTAGATTGTCCCACAAAATGGGGACCATGTACCTAGCATGCGCTACTCAAGATAAGCGATTATAAAAATGAAGCTTGGCTCTAAAATTCATTCATAAATCCTAGTCCTATCTTCCTCTTTTTTTCTCACTGCGTTTTCAATTCTATCAATGGAAAAACTGAATGCATAGATAAATCTATGCTGCCTTTTGATTTCTATCGGTGGTGTAACTAAATATGTCAAAGAAAAACATTTTTTTACCATTAATGATGTCAAGCTGACATTCAAATAGAATGTAATGTTCATAAAAAATATCTCAGATTTAAGACAACTTCTTTAGGAACAAAAATCTGATAATGATTTAAAGAAAATATGATAATACCATTAAATTATCGATGCAGAATACCATTTCACATTGCATAATTTAGACTCATTCCTGGACATTATTTTTGACAAAAGAAAGGCAAATTTCTATTGAAAACTTCAGCAAGTACTGAACCAGATCAAAATCCGATGATGGGAAAAATATGATATTATTCTGTAATGAAAATCCATTTCCCATATTGGAAAAGCAACACCCAGCTGCATATTGATAAACGAAAGCAATGTAACAGTCCAACCACCAGAAAAACACATAGCATCATGCATTTTTATTATTAGCATAATCATCCACATCTGTAGATCCAATCGAAACCGACACAACAACAGCAAAAACAAAACAAAAATAGAGTTGTTTCATGGGCATTACACATAAACAGAAAAACAAATAGATAGATCCCTCCAACTCGCTCGCTCCTTCTCCGCGACCTGCAGATCAAATCTCCACTACTCTATATCCCCAAATAACAAGAAGCATTCAGCACTTAGTAGAACTTGAAAAGGAAATCCAGAAAAAAAAGGAAAGAGAGCCACCCACCCACATGCTTTTTTTATTTATCTCATCTGTCCATCAAATCAAATCTAAAGCAGAGATTCCTGGAGCACAATGACCCTTCTACAGACATATAATCTTTTGGGTTTGTAAATCACTGTGAAGATCAATATAATTCCAATCCATTGCTAGTCATAACACTGTCTCACATCGCCATTGCCATTGCCAGCTTCAACCCGCCATTGCCATTTCCTGCAGGTTGATGCTATAAGGATAAGCATCAACCTGCACACAGGAATTAGGGTTTCTAGGTACCGAGGTTTGAGAATGGGGAAGTGCATGACTACAAGTTTGGGATTGAATCGAAAAGGAGGAGGAGGAGGAGTGCATACTTGAATTTGAATCGTTGTCGACGTTAATGTGACCAGTGAGGCGTTGTACGAGTGACATGAATTCCTGAGCTTCGGTGTGTATGACCTCAGGAGAGTATATGTATATAATCACCGGTTGTCTGTTTTGCATGGCTGGCAAAGGTAGCTGCGGATTCTGGATGTTGTGAGAGTTCCTCAATATCTTGAGTGGTGCAGGGCATGGATCCTGCAATTTCGGTCCTTTCCCTTGCTTCTGTGAAGAACTCATCCCTCTATTACGTTTTGTTGATTCAATTCCAACTGCACAACCCATCCAACAAAGAGCTTTGTAGAACAGAGCCATGTGATGGAAATTTGTTTATCCTACAGGTGGAGGACATGCATTCAATTGCATGCAGACATAAATCCATGCATGGAATCATATGATCTGAAGTTGCAGGTGATTTCAGAAATTGCAGGTGATTGCTTGCATGACAAGTAAGTTAGAGCGTGAAGTTTCAGGTAAAGTTTTAAGGTAAGGTTTTATTTTTTATCTATTTTTTTATTTATTTTAATGTCCGACAATGAGAAAAAATAGTCAATTCAAGGTTATTGCCCAATTATAAAATTGTAATTTCTTTTTTCTAACTAATTATAAATACAAATTTTATGTTAACATTAATCTAACTTTAGAAAAAAATTATATTGATTGTAATTAATAGAAACAACCCAAACATATAGTCTGCCTAATGTAGGGACTAATAAAAAACTTATGACGATGGCAAAAGATAAGACTTCTATAAATTGATCAAATTTGTGCACTTTCGAACCTCTTTTGATGGTTGCAAAAGCTAATTAGGGAAAAAGAGAGACGAAGATACTTTAAATAAAAAAACACTTATAATTATGTCAAAAGATAAGACTTTTGCACAAGGTTAAATTTAAAAAATTGTGATGGTTGAACTAGTCGGATATTTTATGTAAATAGATAAAAAATATTAGATTATTATTATTAATTTTATTAAATGATTGCAAAAAGTTAAATTCGGAATTTGATTTTAATATAAAATAAAATTAAAATTTACCATTTATACTTTTCTTAGATCCAAGGAGAATGAAACAAACGTACTATCCAAATTGATCTAAAATTCATTAATGTGGAGTCAAAAGATTGCCGTAATGAAAGCCTTCCATCAAAAGAAACATTCATTAGTGGTGCGGTTTAGGTTAAAGCAAATCGTCACCCATGCTATCTTCAAAAAAATATTCTAGCTAGCTTTAGGTTTTGTCTACTAAAGGAAGGCAATTGCATTGAGCCAATGCGATAAAGTTGAAGACGACAAAGAATGTATAGACACGCCATCGCTCAACGACCTACGCAAATTTTGACAGCGAAAGGACGTCGATGGAGTACTATTTAAATTGACCTTTTGCCATGGCTATTGACCACATTCATGCAGCAGTTCTTTGCTCAATCTATTTTCGATTTTGATTTTGAAAATGGCTTATCCGCTTACAACATTATATTATATTTATAGGTGTTTATATTTTTTAGATTGAAAGAAGATAAGACAAGTATATTATTAAAATTGATCTAAAATTCATCATTGGTGATGTAGGGTCGCAAAATAACCCTTACTGAGGACTAAACTTCCATGAAAAAACATTTACTAGTGGTGCGCTTTAGGTTAAAGCAAATCGTCGCTGGTGCTATCTGGAAAAAAATATTCTCTGCTGGAAGGCGCAGAAGACGACAATGGAACAAGAATGAGAACAAAACTTGACTCATGTTTGTATAGCCACGCCACCGCTCAACGATGGACGCAAATTTTGACAGCGAAAGGACATCCATGGAGTATTTTGACAGCGAAAGGACGTCCATGGAGTACTATTCGAGCGATTGTCTATTTAAATGGCCTTCTGCCATGGGTATTGACCACATTCATGCAACAGTTCTTTGCTCAATCTAATTTCGACTTTGAAAATGGCGAATCCGCTTACACGCATTGCATTTCTCATTCTGGCATTGCTGGTTATTGTTGCGCTACTTCAGTACACGATGAATCCGGTTCATCCTAAGAACTCGATAAACATTATGATGAAAGGTAAAGGCTTTTTTTATAGCTATGACTGAACAGTGTTAGTTAGCATAACTTGTTATTCAGAAAAATCAAGTTATAGTCAGAATTTATATTTAATCAAATCATTATATACTAGCTCAATAAGAGTATTATGTTATTTACCAGAATTAAACCTGGAATATACAAAGTTTAATTCTTGTATTATATTTTTGTCAAGTTTAATTCAACTTTCTTGAGCAAGTTTAAATTTTGTATATTTACATTTATCTGTATAATTTGAAAGAAATTAATAGTTTTCAAATTCCAGGTTGAAGTTTAGAAACTGCTTGACTTTCAGGTTTTAAGTGGGTACAGTTCTGTGTACAGATTAAATAGTAAGAACTTATTTTTATACAGATTTTATAGCAATTAAATTTAAATAAAATTAATAACATGTTTTTTTATTATAACAAAATACTTAATTTTACCATTACATGATTTTTTCATCATCAATATCTTTGATTTTTTCTAAACATCATAGTAGGGAAGACATTGATATATTGATCTCCAATTAACTAAAAACAGGAATAAGAGATCAAGCTGCTGGTACGATTCAAAATCCGCTCAAGGTATTTCATTAACAAAATGAATAAATTGTTCTGGTTCTGTTTTCCATTCTAAATTCTTAATTCGTCTCATCAAGCTAACTTATTACTGAACTATCAGGATAAAGGTTATCAAGGACGTGTTACTATGGGCCAAACTGCAAGCAGAAATGGAGGATCAAGAATATTAATATCAACAGAAAGAGCGATGGGACGTAAAATATTCTACTCCAAACGAGAGGTTCCTGGGGGGCCTGATAAACCTAGGAGCCCAAATGCTCCCTGAATCCTGGCGAACCAGAAATCATCGTAACCATGGGGCTGCTTTGATTTTATTCAGGAAGTGGGAGGAGGTCATTTCAGTATGAGAAATGATTTGATGATATTTGGATTACTGGATTCAACTAGTTTGCTCTTTTCTAAGTACTGCATATACTATATGCAGCTATAACCATAAATAATACCTGCACAGTTTGCACTTTTCTTACCACTAGTGTGTTGTTTGCAAAGAAAATTATGCAGAATGCCAGTTTTAAATATCCAAATTAAGAGTGATCCATATTTTTTAACATCGAAAATGCTAGCTGTAAAACAGCTTAATCCCTGTTTTTCACATATATAGTTATTAAGGAAATAATGGATCTCATCACAAATTTATGAATGTCATAGTGCGCCACTCTTGCTGACTTTCATAAATTTAATTATTTGTGTTAATTACCTATATTCCGGCGACTGACCGCACCTGCATGCCTCTTTTGGCAATGAGGACTAAGAGACGCAAACCCTAAGGAAGACCATAGAAAAAATAGTAATGAAACAAAGAAACCTCCCCAATCAAACTTAATGAAATTTGGAAATTCGATTTTGTTTGAAGGGCCGAGCTTAAATCAGCTCCGAAATCAGTGTCAGGTTTTCAACTAGCATAAATAATAATTACGAGAGAAATCAACATGCAATCATAAAATAGAGACACATAATTTTTGTGGAAATCCCATGGGGGAAATCCAACACCTAAAGAAAGATCTTCATTACATGGTCAAAACAAGTCATCCTAACCTAGCCACCACTCACATGGAGGCCCTTTTACAATGGAGTACACCAAGCACTTTATAGTCTTCATTACATGCAAATACAACTAGCAAGAAACTAAATGCTACCAAAACCATGTGCCCCGAACCACTTTCATTTGCCATGGTTAACTTTGGTTGACCATGGTTGACTTTGGTTGTTCATTGTTGACATTGGTTGAGCATGGTTGACATTAGTTGACCATGGTTAAATATGGTTACCTTTGGTCTACTATGGTTGAATTTCACACACTTTGGTTTACCATGGTTAAATTTGGTTGACTTTTGGTTTACCATGGTTGACTTTCATTTGCCATGGTTAACTTTGGTTGACCATGGTTGACTATGGTTGACTTTGGATAACTTTGGTTGATCATGGTTGAATTTGTTTGAGTATGGTTCACTGTTGTTATCTTTGGTTTACTCTGCCTGAATTTCACACTTTGGTTGACCGTGGTTGACTTTTGTTGATTGACTTTTTTAACCATGGTTGACTGTTGGTTGAAAATGGTAGACTTTGTTGATCATGCTTGAATTTGGTTGACCATGGTTTATTATGGTTGACCATGGTTAACTATTGTTGACTTTGGTTGACCATGGTCAACTTTGATTGACCATGATCGACTTTGGTTGATTATTGTTGACCATGGTTGAATATGGTTGATGATGGTTGACTTTGGTTGTCCATTATTCACTTTGATTAACTTTTGGTGGACCATGGTCGACTTTGGTTGACCATTTTTTCTTTGGTTGAACATTGTTGTTCTTGGTTGACAATGGTTCAATATGGTTGACCATGGTTGACTATGGTTGTTCATTATTGACTATGGATGACTATAATCAATGATGGTTTAGAATGGTCAACTATGGTCGACCATGGTTGTTGATGGTTAACAATGGTTTTCCATATAATGGTTTTACAATAATTCAAGTATTAGGTTAAATATTCCAATGTAAATTTTAGAAAAGAGAGGATCTGCATTCTTCAATGAGTTTCTCGACGTTTCGATCCCTACTATGGGATCATCATCATGAGACGTCTCGGTAGAAAAATGTTTTGATTGACCAACAAAAATTATATGTAATGGTGATTTGGCAATTTGGTAGAAGAAAATATGTTAGAGGTGTAGGCTCAAGTTTTTTAGGGTTTGGCTAATTCGAGGAGTTATATGTTAGGAAATATGTTAGAGGACAACCTCACAAAACCTAAGATTAGGGAGAAAATTGAAATCTAGATGTGTAAAGATTGTCTCAATAGGGATGATGGAGCCAAACTGGACATGAAAACTCCTTATACACTCGCTAAAAAAACAAGCATACCTCGATATAACCCAATAACTAAGATAACCTAAAGCTAATAAATCTTATAATTGAATAAAATTATATTGAAATTATATTGGAATCATATTATATTCTAAAATAAATTAAATTATGTTAGTAGTTATAATTTTTTTTTGTTTTGTTTTGTTACTATATCTTGCAAAATTAAAAACTTTGACAAATTATAATAAAATAAATTATACTGTATAATAACTAAATAACTTACCAATGCGATTAATAATTAATTAGTTCAAATATGGTTAAAACACTATAAAAATAAAAATATTAACTAGAATATATTAATAATTAAAATGATATCATAATTTAAACTTAACTTAAATAAATCTTTATATTAAATCTAATTATATTAAAATCATATTGTATTCGAAAATAAACAAAATTAGGATAATATAATTAAAATCTTAATATATCAAAACAATGCAAAATAAATTATTTTATACAACCAACTAATTAACTTAGTTAGTAATAACATAGTTGAAACTTTTAAAAATCTACTAAAACATTTTTATATATAAAATAGAAACATATTTTAACATATCTCTTTGCTGAAAAATATTTTATGTTTGAAACATTATCTTAACTTTTATTGTAAAGTTTTATATTTGGACAAGTGTCCAAGGATGACTGTAATTGCACAATAATTATTGTTTAAATAAATAAAACAGGAGACACTCACTCAAGGAGAACTGTTGAAAGAGTGTTTATTGAAGGCAATGGACAAGTGGGAGCATCATGAGGTAAGTAACTAGCTATTGGTATGGGAGAACTCCCTTCAATTGTGCTCATAGTGCCTTGAAAGATGGGACTAGAGCTTGAGGCTCATTTATTGAAAACTGACCACCAAAAAGACCTAGGCATCTTTTTTAAGAGCCATCGAATTTGGACTGAGGTTCAACACTTTTCGTGATGAGGAAACTTACCTTGTGGTTTTGTTGTATGCACACAAGAGATTGGATGAGGGGAAGACTAGGTTTTTTATCATAGTGTAAGTCTGCCTTATTTACTGCTGAGTGCATAGTTTTTACTGCTGAGTGCAGAGATTGAGGTTTTTGGCAAGTCTCTATTGATTGCTGGTTATACTATTTGAGTGCCATGCTTCTACAAAGATTTCTTCTACCTAGTGGTTCAGTAAACAGGCTCGGGGGTCCAAAGGAAGCAAGTAGTTTGGCTGCTTCTTCTGGAGAAGGTTGGGAGGAACAGGTCTGCTTGGGTGTTTGTCCACTGTATCTATAGTTGCAGGTTCTATTCACAATTTCATTTCTTAATTAGTTATAAATTGTTGCTGTAGTTGTTTGAGTTAGTAGTCGTTAGTTAAATATTGATAATGCAGAAGTAAATATTTGAATTTCTGATATTTTAATGGTTCTGAAAATTGTCGAATACGTATATGAATTGATAGAATAAAATACCTTCCTTGTATTTTTCCACATACTATTTTTGTATCGTACTCTAGTACAGGGAAGGAAGATCAAAGTAGATAACTGATATGTAGTGAGCAGATTGAATGAATGATCTAACTCTGTTATGTTTCCTTAAAATTTCCTTTCTCTATTATGTTTTGCAATTTAACAAATATCTTATACTCTCATTTATAAAAAATTATAGTTATATATACTATTAGTATTCAACTTCAATTAGTCCCGCATCAGTATTTTAATAGCTGTAAAACAATCATAGTAATGCTCATATTATTTGTACATTCCATTATTTCTACTATTGCAGCAATAGAATTAAATTAGGGCGTAACTTCTTCTTGTTTCTAAACCTTTGTGAAAGCCAGGAAATAGTTATAGTCTCTTATTATTCTACATGTATTCATTCTGAATGTCCTATTAAGACCTATATACATTCTGTGCTATATATATATATTAATAGCATCAAAACAATTACCAGAACCTTATATCATCATTACCATAGGACCTTTACACACCAAACAAGTATGTAGTGGACGAATGACCTACATTGGCAGAACCATAGCTTTCTTCATCTTAACAATTAGAAATCATTCAACACTTATCAAAACATTTAGAAGTTACAAGACAGATATTAAATCATACAAGGGTTCCTTCTTTACATCTAAAGGTTACGGTTGAAACCCTAAGAGAACCAAAACAACCATATTTTCGAAAACGAGTTCATGGGCAGCTTCGCGGCCAAACCCTTAACACTTTCTAAACATTAATTATCTTTTCAATGTTCAACATTTGAGAAAATGTAGTCACGATATCAAATATCCAGTACATTGTCTGAAACCAAAAACAAAGAAACATATTTAGCATCATTACCAAACAGTGGTTTTACAATCCTATTTTTAACCTCCGGTTGCAGCAAAACAAAATAGACATTCGAGACTATTTCTCAGTTTTATGTTCGACCTCTTAAAATCATCAAAGCTATCCTTTAAACCCAACCAGTTCTAGGTTGAAAGCATATCGAGGCATTTAGCCTTTTTATCATAACATCATTTTATAAAAAAAAAAAACAATAAACTATTACAGGTTTGGAGTATCGCTCCCAGTTACACACACAAATAGTATCACGTTAAGGGGCCATAATATTTCATTAATCAATTTAGCCGAGGGTTAAAACCCTCTCGGCAGTATTACATTGTTTACAAGTATTTTTGTAGAGAAACACTATAGGCTTAAACGCCGAAGTGGGTCGAGGATTCTATCCTCCCCACTATGTCATTTGGCTCATAAACATCACAACGGTGGTCACATTCCACAACAAGACATCAAAATTGATGTCTCGGCTAAAACCAAAGAGGAACCAACAGTCACTGAGCCGAAACCTATAGGGAAAACCACCAAAGCTTACTGGTTCTAACGCCGTGGCCATCACTCAACCTCGTGCATGAAAACCAAGAGCTGAAGCACACCTGCCACATAAGTAATGAATGGTTAAAAAGGTATAAGAGGAAGTTCATTAAACGAAATAGCACAACTGCAAACTTAGTGAAATAACAGAAGAAACAGGTTTCAAGACCTGCACATTACCTTGCAGAAAGAACCAGGTGCCTGAAACTTAGCATGGCCACGCTCGACGAGAACCAGAACCAAACCACAATAGCAAACTTAGTGAATGAGAAAGACAACCCTAAGAGCTCACAGTGGAAAAACTTGCAAGCTCAAGGTCGGGGTATCGAACCCTGTAGAGGTTCCTCCTAAAACATTTGAGTAAACCCTAACATTTCGCAGCCTGTCGGCCTCTCCAAACCCCTCTCCTGTCAAAATGAATGCAATTGTTATGCTCTCGTTGAGGTAAGCCTGAGCAGTTAAGGCTAGCAACATTTCCAATGAAAAAAACATGTGAAGTCTAGGCCACGTAGGATGCCACTAGACTATCCACTCCAAACCACTTTAATGCAATTTATTATCGCATCTACCAAAGTACATCATACCTGGAATCAAGTGTTATTATGTCAAGGTTCGAGTTGTTATAAGCCACGACTATAATGTAGTGCTGGAAGGTAAATAAAAGAAAGGGATCGCTGTAGAGCAATGCCCACCTGTAGAGATGGCAGATCAAATCCAACAGGAGCAGTTGTGGGAGCCAAAGGACTTGATCCCGAAGGTTCAAGGTAAAGAGATGAACGCAGGACAAACCTACCACCAGTTGTGAATTTTGAGGCATGTGTAGAGTAGGTATATATTCCGAAGTGTTGGAACACCGAGGACGGTGTTATTCCAAGGGGAGGGGTATGTCACATCCCCATCTTGACCCTATAGCATTAAAATGTAAATGATGTAATATTGTTAGAAAATCATGGTGAGGAGCTCAAGGCGAAGGCCCCGCCATCGATTTATTGGTGCATACGGTTTGCGTGCTAGCCAGGCACATTGGAATATCAACATCATGTAAATATGCATTTTAATAAAATACCCACAACTAGCTATGCAATGCAACAAAGAGATGGGGGCATGATTTTACAAGGAATTGGGAGGGAAAACATTCAAACCCTTGAGCCAATCAAGTCAATCCAAGTGTCAATGAGAGAACCCATCAAACCCTCAACTACCCATGTTAACTGTTGTACCCAATCATTCATTCTCCCAAGAATTGGTTGAGGTAGTTAATGCCTTGGGAATGGAGAGGTATGGCTGTCCAAATTCAAGTATGGGAAAGCCACCCTTCATGGAAAAATGTGTTGGGATTCCTTGGAAATAAAAGAGCCATGAATTTGCTCCCCAAGCCATTACCCATCAACCAATTCTGCCTCTCTCACGTTTTTGGAGCTCCCTGGGCATTTTTCCTCCGTGTTTTCCTTGTTTTTCAGTTGGGGAGAGGGCGTTTTTGTGTTGTAGAGTGGCTGGGAGTATGGGATTGTGATTTGGGGTTTCATTGGGGCCGTTTTTTCCATTTAGATGCCCAAAATACCCATGGAAAATCAGGATGGTTCCCTGTGGACGATTTCCCCATCCATAATCCGTTTTTGGTGTGCCCATGTTTTGGGGAAAATCTATGGCCATCTTGTTTGTGAATTCCATTGCTGGAAATGTGTATCCATGCCCAATGTTTGTGCTTGCTGTGTGAGAAATGAATGTGTTGGGTATGGGTTATGGGTATCTATGGTTTTGGCTTGAGCTTGAGTGCAAGCATCCAAGGTTCTAATGTAGCCTGATAAACCCAGCTATGGACTAGCTTGGCTGAAATGAAATGCTTAATTGGCTGTGAATGAGCTGAATGTCCCATTTTCCTTGTAATAATCATGCCCAGCTCGGGGGTGGCCTTCGGATAGACTGAGTATATGCTGTCGAAGAGCCTACAGTTGGGTGGAACGTTGCAGCGACATAGCTAGTCGTTTGGGATAATTGCACAACAAAGATAAGTGGTTTTCTGTCTATGTATTAACTTTTGAAATGTTATAATTTGATGGCTGATTTAATATGTCAAATGCATACAAAAAAATGTGTGTGGATGAAGTTTTAATTCCACTGTGCATATTGATTTAATTTGCATCTGCACACCTTTGAATTTATGTGTATGAATAAGATGAATGGGCTGAATTTTTATGAAAATCCCCAGGAATCGACATCACATTCTCTCCCTTGCTGGGTCTGATGGGAGGGTATGTGACAGGTAACATTAACCTAAGGTCGAAACTCGGATCATCACCCAAGTCATTTCATTGTTTGCCATCACATCATGTCCCAAGATTAGGTTCAAACTTTTAATATGACCACTGTATTACAACATAGCGACGTTATATTACATCAAAACATCAATGCTTGATAAATACCATAAAGCACTCTATTGAAACCATAGTTTGAGCTATTATCACATTGATCTATGTCGTTAGAGAAAAGCGCTTGTAGTATATAGTCACAACTATAGGCTATTAACAAAGTATTGTATTAATATTATTTTCTAGGTTATGTACAGAGTGCATAGGATATAAGGTTAGATCTAGGATTATAATACTAATATCCAAGCATAGATTATGTATTAATCAATGCATGTTTATTTCTAAGAAGCTAGCTATTCAAAACAAAGGTCCCAATTCTATCCTCGATATTTTAGTACAAGGCAAAGGTGTAGAGAACAATCATATATTCTACGAGTTGAATCATTTTTGAAATTACATAAACCACTTGAGAAAAAATGAAAGTTTAGCTAGGATAGATCTCACTGGAACTATTTAATATTTAGTATATTTCCTTCTTGGAATATGAGACCACGGCTGGATGCTCCTAAAAAAAATCAAAGTTTAGAGACCAATATCGGACTTTTTGGTTGGGTATAACCCCGGGATCTATCAAACCATAGTTCGGGATTTTGACCAGAAAACCAGAAACTGCATATCCGAAAGTTTCAAAGCCAATTTTGAGGGGTCAAATTTTGGAGATTTCAAAATTGAAGTATACCAGCTTGATCAGCTCAGCAAGGTGAATCTTTCCATCCAATCAGAAGTTTGAAATTCAAAGTTTGAATTTTTAGGGTTTCTCTGACAAACCCTAATCTAGCTCCAGATCCAGTTTCAGCAAATCAAGTGGTAAGACCTAAATATTTTATTTCCATTTGAGTTTCTCATTAAGATGTCTCACCACACCAAGCTTTAGGATAAGCTTGAAGGGGATGATAACTTCCGAGCATGGAAGTATAGGATTGGGTTAATCCTAGAAGAGAATGAATTGGACACCTACATAAGTGAAGAGGTTCTAGTTCCAGAGGGAGATGAGGCTAAGGCCTTACACAAGAAGAACTTGGTCAAGGCCAAGAGAATCATTGTAGATTCTATCAAAGACCATCGCATACCCCATGTGTCTTCTCTAAATACACCTAAGGAGATGTTTGACTCTTTGACCAAGTTGTTTTAAGGAAAGAATATAAATCGAAAGATGACACTGCGGAACCAATTGAAAGGTGTAAAGATCCAGAATGGAGAGACCATCCAATCCTACTTTACTAAGGTCTCTCAAATCAAAGAGCAACTTGAAGTTGTGGATGAAATAGTGGAGAATGGAGAAATTGTGATGACCACATTGAATGGCCTACCTAGGTCATGGGACTCCTTCATCCAAGGTATCTGTGCAAGAAAGAAATTGATCTCTTTCAGTAGACTGTGAGAGGAATGTTCACAAGAAGAATCTAGACTTGTGGCCCGAGAAGAAAATATGGGAAGTGAAGGACAAGCTCTCACAGCACACACCAAGAAAGGTAAGTTCAAGAGGGAGGAACCTCATCACAAGAAATCTTCTCACCATCATCAAAACAAGAAATATCTCTCTCACATTAGATGCTACACATGTGATGAGAAGGTACACTATGCCTCAGATTGTCCTAGGAATAGAAAAGGCTCCAAGAAGAAGAAGAAGAACAACAACAACAAGAAGAGATATGATGCTCATGCTGCTGAGGATGATGAACCTCCTAGGAAGAAGACTAAGGTAGAAAGTGAAGACTCTCCAAGTGACGAATAATATGTTCTAATCTCTGCTCTCACAGGTACTGTTACACATGGGTGTAATGATTGGCTTATTGATAGTGGGGCTTCCAAACATATGACGAGATTTAAAGAGTCTCTTATGGACCTATCTGAACATGAGTCACCTCATAAGGTGAAACTTGGGGATGACTATCAATACCCCATAAAAGGAAGTGGTGAAGCCTCCTACAAGTTAGAATCTGGGAAGTCTTTAAGGATGAAAGATGTTCTATATGTACTTGGTCTCAAGAAGAATCTTCTCTCCATATCATTTTTGGATGCAAAGGGGATGAGAGTTTCATTTGTGGATGGCCAAGTACTTATGTGGCCAAAAGGTAAGACCATAGATGATGCAGTAGTGATTGGAGAGCAAGAGGGAGGTCTGTACAACTTGAAGGGACAACCTGAACATGCCATGGTGCATGAATCCATGGAGCCAAGTGAAATTTGGCACAGAAGGCTTGCACATGTGCACTATAGAGCACTACCAATTGCAAGCAAAGCAGTAGAAGGTCTTCCTGAAATCCAGTCAAAGCATGAAGGTGTTTGCAAAGGATGTGCAAAAGGAAAGAACACAAAGAAGGCATTTCCAAGTAGTGAAAGCAAGGAAAAAGGAATCTTGGAGATTATCCACTCCGATGTATGTGGTCCGATGTCATCTAGTTCTCTGAGTGGGTATGTATATTATGCTTCTTTCATTGATGATTTCTCTAGGAATACTTGGGTCTATTTCTTGAAGAACAAAGATGAAGTGTTTGATAAGTTCAAGGAATTCAAAGCCTTGATAGAAAAAAAACTAATAAGAAGATCAAGACCTTTAGATCCGACAATGGTAGTGAATTCACTTCTAGGAATTCAAGAAGTTATGCAATGATTCAAGGATTAAGAGGGAGTTGACCACTGCTTACAATCCACAACAAAAAAGGGTTGCAGAAAGGAACAATAGAACAATCATGGAAGCAGCATGGGAAATGCTTCATGACCAAGATCTACCTATGCGCCTATGGGCAGAAGCCGCAAGGACAATTGTATATGTACAAAACAGAACACCACACAAGATACTTGACAACAAGACTCCAGAAGAAGTTTTCTCTGGTGAGAAACCAGAAGTTAGCCATCTCAGGATATTTGGTTGACCAGTATATACACATGTTCCAAAAGAAAAGAGGACAAAGCTAGATCCTTTAGAAAAGAAGGATATATTTGTGGGGTACAGTGAAAACTCAAAGGCATACATAATCTAGTTTTCAGGGTTCAAGAAGATTGACATCAGCAGGGATGTGACTTTTGATGAAGACTCAGCATACATCAAATCGAGAAAGCCACCTGTTGAAGACAATGAAGAACCAAGAGTACCCAGAATACGAGACACCACCATGAACGAAGCAATTCCAGAAGAGAATCGTGAAATAAAAGATCCACAAGAACCTGTAGATCCACCCCGTGAGAAGAACTCTCACAAGAGGAAAACAACATGGGCTAGAGAACTCATCTAATATGCAGAAAGGTATGGTATTCTAGAGGAGGAATACAGAGAAAGAAAAAGGACAAGGTCACACACCAGATATGTTTCCTTACTCTGTGACATAATGAACAAAGAACATTCCAGTTATGAAAAAGAAGCAGAAAAGAAAGAATGGAAGGAGGCCATGGTCGAAGAATACCAGTCGATCATGAGGAATGATGTTTGGGATGTGGTCCCAAGACCAGAAGGGAAGTTTGTTGTGACTTCCAAGTGGATCTACAAGATGAAGCATGTTGCAGATGGTAGCATAGAGAAATACAAGGAAAGGTTTGTGGCTCGTGGCTTCTCCCAGAAAGAAGGGATAGATTATGAAGAAACTTTTGCACCTATAGCGGGATACACTTCCATCAGAATAGTACTTGCTATGGCTGCAGTGATGAAGTGGAAGATACACCAGATGGATGTTAAGAAAACTTTCTTGAATGGTGTTGTCGAAGAGGAAGTGTATGTGGAGCAGCCACTTGGTTTTGAGACACATGACAGGGATTCATATGTGTGCAAGTTAAAGAAAGCCTTGTATGGCTTGAAACAAGCACCCAGGACATGGTATGACAGGATAGACAACTTCCTGACTAGTTTGGGATTTACCAAGAGTAAAGCAGATTCCAAACTTTACTACAAGGTTGAGGAAGGAAATCCAGTGATACTCCTACTGTATGTGGATGACCTGTTTGTGACAAGTGAGGATATGTTGATTTCCAACACAAAGAGGAATTTTGCTATCGAGTTTGAGATGAAGGACTTGGGTATGATGCATTACTTTCTAGGTATGGAGGTGTGGTAGAGAGCAGATGGAATCTTCCTTGGACAAGGGAAGTATGCAGTAGAGATCCTGAAGCGGTTCGGGATGATGGACTGCAAGGCCATGGCCACACCTATGGCATCGAACCTAAAGATATTGAGTGATGCTTCATCAGAGTTAGTTGATGCCACGATGTATCATTAGATGATTGGGTCCTTTATGTACCTAATGAACACGAGACCAGATATTTACTTTGCTGTGAACACCTTGAGCCAGTTCCTGATGGATCTTAGACATGTTCACTTGATTGCTGTAAAGCATATTCTGAGGTACCTGAAGGGTACGATTGATTATGGGCTCAAGTATGATGTGAATCAAAAGGTTAACTTGGAGGTTTATGTTGATTCATATTGGGAAGGCAGTGCTACAGATAGGAAGAACACTTCAGGGTGTTGCTTTAGTATGGGATCAGGTGTGATCTCTTGGTTTAGCATGAAGCAATTTTGCATAGCACTGCGTACAGCCGAAGTAGAGTATGTCACAACTTGTTCGGCCAGTTGCGAGGCAGTATGGCTAAGGAAGCTACTATCATATTTATTTGATCTCCAGTTGGATGCTACTTGTATCTTCTATGACAACCAGAGTTGTGTGAAGTTGTCAGAGAACTCAGTGTTCCATGAAAAGTCAAAGCATATCGAGACCAAATATCACTATATGAGGGATATGGTGCAAAGAGGAGAAGTGAAGCTCCTGTATGTTGCGACAAATGAGCAGATTGCAGATGTGTTGACCAAACCACTAGCCAGAGTGAAGCTTGAGTACTTCAGAGAGAGGCTTGGTGTTATTCAGATAGAAGATACTTTGAGGAGGAAGTGATGGGACACATTTGCAGGATCCATTCCAAGCATAGTGGTAGGAGGATCCTTCCCATGGATGTGGATGTAATTGTTGTGTGATGAGCATCAGGACGATGCTCAAGATGGTGTTCTATATGATGATGATTAGGATGATCATGTGATGATGATATGCATCAGTGTAACATACCCTTTTTGCTGAAAAAACATTTTATGTTGGAAATATTATGTTAACTTTTATTGTAAAGTTTTATATTGGAAAAGTGTCCAAGGATGACTGTAATTGCACAATATTTTATTATTTAATCAATTAAATAGGAGACAAACACCTAAGGGGACTGTTGAAAGAGTGGTTACTGACCCACTAGGTGGAATGGAATCTGGGGTAGAAGGCAATGGACAAGTGGTAGCATCATGATGCAACTAATCAGCTGTTGGTATGGAACAACTCCCTTGAAATGTGGTCATAGTGCCTTGAAAGGTGGGGCTAGAGCTTGAGCCTCATTTATTGAAAACTGACCACTAAAGACCTAGGCAGTCTATATAAGAACCATCAAATTATGAACTGAGGTTCATCACTTTTCCTAACGAGGAAAATTACCTTGGGTTTTTGCTGTTCTTTCACCCAAGAGATTGGATGAGGGGATATACTAAGTTTTTGATCATGTTGTGAGTCTTCCTATTACTACTGAGTGTAGAAGTTATATTGTTGAGTGCATAAGGCATATTTGAGTGCAGAAGTTACACTGCTGAGTGCAGAAGTCATATTACTAAGAGCTTTGCTTCTACATAGATTCCATCTACTTAGTGGTTCCGTAAGCAAGCTCAGGGGTCCAAAGGAAGCAAGTAGTTTTGGCTGCTTTTTCTGGAAAAGATTGGGAGGAACATGCCTCCTTGGGTGTTTGTCGGCCCTATCTTCATTTCCAGGTTCTACTTGTCTCTTCTAATTCTAAGTAGTTAAAGTTCTATCTACAATTATTGATTTACTGTCTCCAAGGATATTATTGAACAAATGCATTTATTTTAATTTCTGAGCTAATTAGGATTCTGTATAGTAATGATTATGTATGATGAATTGAATAAAATATTCTCTGCATTTTTTCCCATGCTAATGGATCTGCATCGTACTCTAGTACAGAGAAGAGATTAGGGTAGATGAATTTATATGCATATTGCCAGATGAATGAGAAGATCAATACGGTTGTATTTCATTAGTTTTTCCTACCATTAATATTATGTATGAAATAATATAATTCTATGTCCTTCTTTTATCATTCTTTCATTAGTTTAATGTTTTAAAAATTCACTGTATTCCTTTCACAAGACTGTATTAAATTAACAGTTGCAAAAACATTTATTTTCCTAAGTACACAGTATTGTTACCCATTACTCTTAACAAGTATATATATCATGAAAACAAACATTTTTCATATCTAAGTATTGGATTTATCTTTATGTTACACAATATTTAGGAAATCATAACAGCTGCAAATTTAATAGCATCAACAAGCATTATATTTCAATTCTATTATTATGACAGTCATAGATTTAAATAAGGGTTTATTCTTTCCATGTTTCTCTTTTCTAATCTTACAATAGTTTTCTATTTTATTTATTAATAATTTTTATGCATAGTATTCATTTCTGTTATACTATTTATTATTTAAAACAAAGAATCATTATACTATCCAAACAGAGTTATCCGTTGACCAAACCCTAAGACGTATCAAAACCTAACTCTCAGATTTTTTAGTTTAGTTAAGGTTCAAACATCATCATATAATAATAGAATATGGATCTAGATACAACCTTATTACAGAGTTGTAGACAGAAAAACATTGGCTCTCGGCCAACACTTAAAATTGACAAATACGAACGCCGAGAAACTTTGTCAACTCCAAAAGATAGTTTCAAAAACACTTATCATACACATTCCTTAAGACTGAAAATAAGAGCATCTCGGCTTCATTTCGAGACTGTATGTTCACATTGCAATTGAAAACTATTAAACAGTAACCTTACGAATTGCTCGATTTAGATATTTAATTTCAAAAGTTAAAACATTGTTATCTTAACAACAGAACATTTCCGAAAGACCCACTTTAGGGTTTGACCATTTTATTACAGAGCTAAACCCTTAGCCATCAAGCTTTTCTTAAAGTACAATAGTGTCAAAACGTTAAAAACATCAAATGCATACAAACTAGAGCACTGCTCTTGAACACAAACAAGCTATCATATTATCAATTACCCAGTAGATTGCAAACACTAAGCTTTGCTTATTTTACACAAAATAACTCACAGTATCCTCCACACGAACACAGGTTGAACGAAAACATAAATCCTTTCATGACCGAGAACAGTAGAAGGGTGAAACCCTCTCCTCAATATTTTCCTTTATGAATTATACAATGGAAAACATTTACTACTAAAAACAATGACAAAAGGGTCAAGGATTCATCCTCCCCAAGCTACCAACAGCTCACAGGATTTCGACGAAGATCACTCTCAGAGCCCAAGAAAACACAAAGTCTTGGCTAAAAACACATTGAAGGTCCACTAGTCAACTAACCGAAGTAACGAGCAACCACCGAAGCTTACCGATCATTTGCAGTTGCCAATTACCAAAACCTAAGCTGAGAAGCCATCGACGAAGGTACGTGCAAATTGAATACGAATGTGGTTAAAACAAGCGTCATTTACAGGTGAAATAACATTAATTGAAAACTATCAAAATAGAATGGAAGATATAGGGTTTCAAACTGAGAATCATTACCTTTAAGATTATCACCGGAGCAGAACTTCAAGACTGTGCAAAATGGAACCATACTCCACCATTGAATGCAAGTAAGGGTGGAAAACAACTTTGAATGAAAACTACCAATGGACAGACATGGAAAACCAAGTATCAATTCAACTACCACGAAGCATTTCCATTCACCCTGGAACTGTTAATACAAGCGGCCACTGTAAAACGCATGAGTGTATCGGCTCTTATGCTACCATCAGGTCATGGTTTCGAACCGTGGGCACTCCACAAAAGTCTGATAACAAAAACCTGAAGGCTCTAGGCCTGTCGGCCTCTCCTTAGATCCACTACGCCGAATGCCAAGGAAATATTAACACCGTAAAACATATTGGACGCTAGGGTTAGATCCCAAAAACCAAACCCTTTCTAGATTAATGGTGGAGATCACCGAAGGGTTTTCACGTAACCCAAGTAACAACCATATTAATTGACACCATTATTACCATAGCCACCGAGGAAGACAACTTAGATAAATCTTGAACCAATTACTTATAGCTCGTCACAAGGATTGAACAACCAACACCACATAACGTGCTTAACACCACTACTTTGTCCACAGAGATATTCCACTGTCTCGACAGTTGGGAGTATTGAATTCCATGGGAAGCCAAAGTGCCTGCCAGCACGAACCCTACATAGTATTAGTATCACACATTTCTTACAATGTATCGTGTTATTGGTGAAACACACCATTTGATTATGTATTAACACCTTATGGTAAGTCATGGTGGTGTTGGATGCATAGCTAGGAAACCATAGTGCTTCAAAGGGTCACGTAGATGCACACACAACATCATATAAATATTGGTCATAGGACTATTTATAAGGCTTGCACATAAATGTTAATATAGTAAACGGTCACCCAATTCACACACATTTTGTATATATATAATTACATAAGACTAAAGTATTATGCCATACACTATGTGAAACACTTTTATCAAACCCTATGCATGGTGTAAAGATTATTCTTTGTATTATAAAGTTGAAATGCCTTAATACTCTAGACAACACATTATCCATAGTTTAGACTTTAGCCCAAATTCTTTTAACATTTAGTGGGTATCAAAATAACTACTATACTATCCATTATACTTCATAGGATGAAAAGACTAAGGATAGAGATACCTTGAAATGCCTTAAACTGAGACATGTTTATTTCACCAAGAAAATTACAGAAAGCATCATAATCCTGTAACTAATGCTTGATATTAAAAATATGAAATACATACATTGTGTCTAGTGCAAATTTGGAAATGTAGACTCGCAGGAGTAACAATTTGATTTTATAAGTGAAGAATGACAATATTAGATCTCACCCTGAGTTTCCCTTTTTGGCGATCTCTTTCTCTTTTATAACTGGAAAATTTAATTGATGACGTTTAGATCCTGCACTTTTAAAATGCCCGTACCTGCAATCTGTGAGAAGAATGTTTCTAATGTTTTAGCACGAATGCTAAGTAAGCCTCGGGGTGTCCATAGGACCCATTCATCATCAAACAGAAGAACATTAGTTAACACATATAAACACACATCATTGTATCAAATAATAGTAGGATTGTGAAAGTACAGTTGAATAGGAATAACATCAAAACACAGATATAAATCTTCTGGTCGCAAACATTACACTTTGATCATCACAGCATTTAATACAGCAAGACGACTTTTAAGCATTTATTATATTCCAAACAGTTAGAGAATGCATTAAAAGCTATATAGAAAAATTTTAAATTTTTGTAAAAAATTGGGATGTTACATGTGGTATCAGAGCGCAAGTTCAAACTCTATGCTTGAAATAGGCTCACGCACACAAAACAAAAAATGAAAATCAGAAAGTTTATGTTACTAACTTTTATCTTAATTATGTTTCTGTACATAACAGTTTGACATTTAATTTGCAGGTATGGAAATACCGAAGGAATCAACAGAGGACAGATCTCCTCGTAATGAGTATAATAATAATAATCATGAAGGAATCTATGCCAAATTAAATAATCAATCTTCTGAACTGCTACGTACTGTAAAGGATTTAAAATCTGAAATAAGGACTGTCAAGGAAGAAAATGAACGCATTATGAAGTCACAGGAAGAGTTAAATAAGATTCTACTGGAGAAATACCATAAGGAGGAAAGAGGAAGGAAATCAGAAGTAAAATCTGATTCTGGTGCAATGTCTCACAAATGTAAGAGTAAGAAAGTTAAAAATAGTAAAAATATTAGTTACTCTTCCTCGGAATCTGATCAAAGTAATTATACTTTTGTTCATGATAGCAGTGATAGTGATAACTATTTTAAGAAGACGAAACATAAGCATCATGAACAAATTACTGGAGAGTTTAAAAAGATTAAGCCACCAACATTTAATGGTGAAAGTGAAAAGGGTGAGACAACTGAAGCATGGCTATCTGGAATGAAGAAGTACTTTAATATTTATGGTTACTCTTCTCAGTTAAAAGCCAAGATGGCTATTTACAATCTGATAAGAAAGGCAGATATCTGGTGGCAGGATCTTACAATAATTAAGAGCATAAAGGAAAGAGACGTAACCTGGAATATGTTTAAAAAGTTATTTAAGAAAAAGTTCTTGTTAGAACAGTACTATGAAGATAAATCAAAAGAATTTTATAATTTAAAATTGGGTATTATGAACATGAAGGAATTGTGCAGCAAGTTCCTTAGTTTGCTGAGGTATGTACCTTACATGGTCGAAGAGAAGCCTAAGGTACAAAGGTTTCTAAGTTGTCTACCTTACAACATAAAAAACAGGATCGAGTATGATAACCCTTCCACTTTGGAAGAGGCTATGAGAAAAGCAAACTTCTGTTTTGATCAAAACAGAAAAAGAGAAGGAACAACTGGCTGGAAAAGTAATAAGTCTAATCATTTCGAGCATAAAAATAAGAGTTTTAATCATAATTCTGGAAGTTTTAAGAAAAAATTTAATAACAGAAATTTTCCAAGTAATAATAATTACAGGAGTAATGCACCGCAGAATTTTACTGCTGCAAGAAATGTACCTAATAACAATAACAACACTAGGTATGCTGAATAGAAAGGACCTTTGAAGTGTTTTGATTGCGGTGGACCACATAAGAAAGCAGATTTCCCATGCAACAAAAGGACAGTTAACAATATTCATAGCATACAAGCGGAGCCAACAGTGGGTGATGTGGTAAGAGAAATGCCAAGGATAAATGCAGCACTAGAAAATCGGCAAGCAGACCATCAAACGTCCATGGTCGAAATCGAAGGTATGCTACAAAATCGATCTATTTCTGTTTTGATAGATCTAGGTGCAAGTTTGAGTTACATTTCACTTGAATTAGTGAAAAATTGCAAGTTAAAAATAGAAAAATTTGATAATTCTTGGTTAGTTCAGCTAGCAACAGGCACAAAAAGAAAGGTTACAGACTTTGTTAAAATTGTGATGTATTTTTGAATCAGCTGAAAACCCAGGTTAATATGAATGTTTTACCCTTAGGGTCATATGACTTGTTGATTGGCATGGATTGGCTTGAACAACATAGAGTAGTGCTTAATTGTTATGAGAAATCTTTTACTTATCTGAATAATGAAGGTAAAACTGAAATGATAAAAGGAATTCATAGGAAGATCTCAGTAAGACAAATTTCTGCATTACAAGTTAAGAGAGTTGCCAGAAATGGCTGTAAAATGTTTGCTGTTAATGTTATTAATGGCGAATGTTCATCTAAAGAAGACAAGTTAAAATTAGAGGATATTCCCATCCTGAGGGACTTTTCTGACGTATTCCCGGAAGAAATTCTAGGATTGCCTCCGAAAAGGGAACTTGATTTCACCATTGAGTTAGTACCAGGTGTGGTACCAAACTCAAAGGCTCCCTACAGGATGAATATTATGGAGTTAAATGAGTTAAAATCTCAGCTAAAGGAATTAATAGATAAAAACTACATAAGGCCAAGTGTGTCTCCTTAGGGAGCACCAGTAATTTTCGTTAAAAAGAAAGATGGTACCATGCGACTGTGCATCAATTACCGTCAGCTTAATAAAATGACGATTAAGAATTGATACCCCTTGCCCCACATAGATGATATATTTGATCAAGTACATAGAGCGGAGATATTCACTAAAATTGATTTAAGTTCCAAATATCATCAGGTTAGAATAAAAGATGAAGACATATTCAAAACTACTTTCAGAACGCAATATGGACACTACAAGTTCGTAGTTATGCTTTTTGGGCTAACCAACGCACCGACAGTGTTCATGTGTTTGATGAACAACATTCTGCATAAGTATTTGGATAAGTTTGTAGTTGTGTTCATTGATGATATTCTGATTTACTCAAAACTAAAGAAGAGCATGACGAATTTTTAAGAATAATTCTGCAAGTTTTAAGAGAACATCAACTTTACGCTAAGTTCAGTAAGACTGAAACGGTAAAAGGAATTCATAGGAAGATCTCAGTAAGACAAATTTCTGCATTACAAGTTAAGAGAGTTGCCAGAAATGGCTGTAAAATGTTTGCTGTTAATGTTATTAATGGCGAATGTTCATCTAAAGAAGACAAGTTAAAATTAGAGGATATTCCCATCCTTAGGGACTTTTCTGACGTATTCCCGGAAGAAATTCTAGGATTACCTCTGAAAAGGGAACTTGATTTCACCATTGAGTTAGTACCAGGTGTGGTACCAAACTCAAAGGCTCCCTACAGGATGAATATTATGGAGTTAAATGAGTTAAAATCTCATCTAAAGGAATTAATAGATAAAAACTACATAAGGCCAAGTGTGTCTCCTTAGGGAGCACCAGTAATTTTCATTAAAAAGAAAGATGGTACCATGCGACTGTGCATCAATTACCATCAGCTTAATAAAATGACAATTAAGAATTGATACCCCTTTCCCCACATAGATGATATATTTGATCAAGTACGTGGAGAAGAGATATTCACTAAAATTGATTTAAGGTCCAAATATCATCAGGTTAGAATAAAAGACGAAGACATATTCAAAACTACTTTCAGAACACGATATGGACACTACAAGTTTGTAGTTATGCTTTTTGGGCTAACCAACGCACCGACAGTGTTCATGTGTTTGATGAACAACGTTCTGCATAAGTATTTGGATAAGTTTGTAGTTGTGTTCATTGATGATATTCTGATTTACTCAAAATTAAAGAAGAGGATGACAAACATTTAAGAATAATTCTGCAAGTTTTAAGAGAACATCAACTTTACGCTAAGTTCAGTAAATGCGATTTTTATAAAGATAAGATACAGTACTTGGGTCATATAATCTCTAAATACGAAATTTCTGTCGATCCTGATAAGATAAATGTGATTAATGAGTGGCCTATCCCTAAAGATGTAACTGACATTCGGTCATTTATGGGGATAACAGGTTACTATCGAAAGTTTATCGAAGGGTTTTCAAGAACTATGAACCCCATTACTTCTTTGCAGAAGAAGGGGAAGAAATTTGCATGGGATCAAAAGTGTCAAGAAAGCTTTAATAAGTTAAAATAACTATTAAAGCCACTGCACCAATTTTAAAAATTGTTGATCCTAACAAAGACTTCATTGTATGCACTGATGCATGCAATGATGGACTTGGTGGGGTCTTAATGTTGATGTATATGTAACTTCGGAATGTATTTCACATATATGTATATTGTATTGCTATAGAGATGTTATTATTCCTCTATACGGAAGTGTCGTCATTTATATTGTAAGTGTCGTAACTTATACTTGATGGGTTATTAGACCACCTTGTTGGGGTCGGCCCTGCATAAGTCATGTGGGTCAAAGGGTTATTAGACCACCCTATTGGGGGTCGGCCATGTGGGTCAAAGGGTTATTAGACCACCCTAGTGGGGGCCGGCCCAGTCAGCATTATGTTAAGTGGTTAAGTTGAGGCTGACCTAGTTGAGTAAAGGTCAAGTCAAGTTAGTGTATAAATAGAGAGTGTGTCTCTCTCATTTTACACATTCTATTATCTCACTCACACTTGGGAGAGTGGCGCACTTGTGGAAGAGGAGGATCTGCTCTGCTGCTAGGAAGACTATCTCTTGTATTCTGGTTGTATCATTGCTCTATCTATCTCTGAGGAAGTTATTGGGGTTTTTCACCTTTATGGTTTTCCCCAAGTAAACTCTGTGTCTCTTGTGTGCTTGCATTATTGTGTCCATGATTGATATGCTGTAGATTTGCTGTACATGCTGTTCTCTCAGTTAAGATCCTAGATCAGATTGAAGTAAATTCTAAAAATTTAACATGGTATCAGAGCTAGCCTGAAAGAAGGCATGATATGGCATGTATGACACTTGTTGCACTTACGATGTTAGGGCTTGATATAGCAAAAACCAGTCATCGTAGCACTTTCGCTATAAATCCGTTTTGGCAAAGTTTTCGGATCTGAAACGTTTACAGGTCGAACATCAGCTCCCCATGTACCTTTTGTCCAAAGGACAACCTTTAATTCGTTGTACTTTGTGATTTGTGATCTGTACAATATAGGGTTTTTGCCTCTTCCAGATCTGAGTCAAAATCAGGTGACCTTGGGAAAAAGGTCATAAATTGGGTTAGGAAGCTCCAAATGAAATTTCATAAAATGTGACAGGTATTACATAGACTGTACTATCTCAAGAAAATATTTCAGAGGCCGAAGTTCAACCAGTGACACATGGCACGTCGTACAAATTCGCTCTCCTGTATTATCCCATAAAAAGGTCACGTTGCGACACTTGGCATAACTCTCTCTCAAAGAATCCAATTGAGGTCAGACCTATCAGGATGGAAAGATAATAGGTTGGGCTATCTCAGGAACATTTTTCAGACCCTGTGGATCGAAATGTTCAGAGTTACACCAGAAACAATCAGGTACATCTTTTTGTCAAAACAAAATTATTTTTGAGCACCTTCATTCATGGCTTCCGGAATTTAGGGCTTCAGAGAAAGTTGGAATTTTTGTAATCGGAGACCACGGATGGATGCTACTCATCAAAATCGAAATTTAGAGACCAAGATCAGATTTTTTGGTTGGGCAGAAGGTCGGGCTTGATCAAACCCCAGTTCGGGACTTTGATCGAAAAGATGGAAAATTAGGGCTTCTGCAAAAATTGGAATTTTGGAATTCTGTGACCACGGCTGGAAGCTCCTCAGAAAAATCGAACCTTAGAGCTTTGAATCAAATCTTTTGGTTGGGTGAAGCTCTAGGAAACTCAAACCCTAATTCAGGGTCCTCCTTAGTGAATCTGGAAATCTAAAAGGCAATTTTGAGGGGTGAAACTTTGCAGTTTTCAAATTCTGAATATACCAACTTGATCAACTCATCAAGGCACATATTTCTATCCTTTAGAAAGTTTGAAATTCAAATTTTGAATTTTTGGGGTTTCTTTTACAAACCCTAATCCAGCTCCAGGTCCATTTCTTGCAAATCAAGTGGATTGGGTTAATCTTAGAAGAAGATGGATTGGTCACTTGCATAAGTGAAGAAGTTCATGTCTTAGAGGGAGATGATGTTAAAGTTTCAGAATTTACTTCAATATGATCTAGGATCTTAACTGAGAGAACAACATGTACAGCATATCTACAGCATATCAATCATGGAGACAATAATGCAAGCACACAAGAGACACAAAGATTTACTTGGGGAAAACCATAAAGGTGAAAAACCCCAATAACTTCCTCAGAGATAGATAGAGCAATGATACAACCAACCAATAGAGATAGCCATAACCTAGCAGCAATCCTCCTCCTCCATAAGTGCGCCTCTCCTCCTTGAGAGCATGTGTGAGAAGTGAGTGAGTAAATAGAGTGCCTCCCGCACTCTATTTATACTTGACTTGACTTGCCTTTTTACCTAACTCATGTAGGCTCGAACTTAACCACATAACATAATGCTGAGTGGGCCGACCCCCAATAGGGTGGTCTAATAACCCTTTGACCCACATGGCCGACCCCCAATAGGGTGGTCTAATAACCCTTTGACCCACATGACTTATACAGAGCCGACCCCAAACAAGGTGGTCTAATAACCCATCAAGTATAAGTTACGACATTTACAATATAAATGACGACACTTCCTTATAGAGGAATAATACCATCTCTATAGGAATACAATATACATGTATGTGAAATACATTCCAAAGTTACATATACATCAACAGATGAGGCTAAGTCCTTCCATAAGAAGATTACAAGCAATCTTGACAGGTATGGCTTACAGGTATGTTTCATGGTTAAGTTTATCATATGTTTTTCTTCATATCATTACAGTACAATCTTGATTAATTACTAGACTTTTCATATCACCTTAATAGAATATATTCATTGATTAAGGTTTTGACACTTATGAATGTACTAATGCATTGTGATGTTGTATGAGGTTTATGTTGTTCACTAACATAAAAGGTACACCAAGAAAGACAAATCATGTTCTACTTCAAGAACATATGATCATGGTGACATGAAAACAAAGATTCATCCATTGTCATGGATCTCATAGAAGATCTACTTTCGAGGTATGTATAACTTGGTCCTACAATGGTTAACCTATGAGACATGCAGGTTACTAGCACAAGTCACTAAAGAGAACCAGAAGACATTATGCGGGTATGTTAGACATAACTAGATATCATTCTAATCTAGGTATGTTTTTCCTATATCAAGCTAGAATCCCCCCTTGTGTTAGGATATTATACTGTTGTGTTGTTGATAATGATTATTCATGAAGTCATAGGTTTGAATAGTCATGGCTGTATGCATATTATGTTTCTTACCATAATTGATGATATTACTAACCAGAAGAATCATGAAGGTATATGTTTGAGTAATCACGGGTTTATGCATTGATGATTTAACTAATCTGAAGATTCCTATGATCAAATAAGAATATGCATGAGTAAAAGAAGACTTCCCTGAAACCTTGAATACTAATGTTTATTATCTGTGAATGATCATGAATATACATGTTTAAGATTATTGTGTTTTGATGGTATTAAGATTATACTAATAAATGTGTGATTATGTATGAGACCTCAAGGATAACACAATGATGATACTAATAAGCATGCATAGTGATTAAGGATGGATGTAAGTTCAAGGATAGGTAATCCAGGAAGCAAAGATCAAGAGGGAGCACACTCCATTTGTTCCTGCAGGAAAGAAAAGGAGCACACTTCAGTAGTTTCTGCAAGGATGCAGATTTTCAGAGGGAGTTGACCACTTCTCACAATCCACATCAGAATGGAGTTGCAAAGATTCAGAGGGAGTCCACCCAGCAACCAAACAAAGATAAGTATTTGAATTGTCATTTCTTACATAATGTTATTCAATGATGCATATGCTTATGTGCCTAGAATTAGGTTGTGTATTATGCATATTAGAATAGTTGCATTGATGAACAGTATACTACTAATATACATGGGTAAGTGGGATATGGCACTGTACAACATTCCATTGCTACTTATTTAGAATGAAACCTCTTTGCTGACATGTTAGGAGTTGTGCACACTCTTAACAATGTTCTGGTAGATATTGGAAGGCATCTAGAAAGTTACGGAATATGGATAAATGTTGTATTGAAGCATTGGCTAAGATAATTGCATGACTGTATGACATATTTCTTTATGTGTAAGAATTTGTTCTGAAAACTATGAGATGTTTTCTAATCATGCAATTTAACTTGTTGTGTAGGAAAGATCATATACCATCACCTACAAAAGAAGGACTACAACATTTGTTCAGCAACAAAGTTATCTATTGAAAATATTGAAGACATTGAAGTTCCCAGGATTTGGGAAGAATGCCATGATCGAGGAGTACTAGTTGATCATGAAGATGTTTGGGATGAAGTCCCAAGACCTGAAGGGAAGTCTGTAGTGACTTCCAAGAGGATCTATAGATCAAGCATGCTACAGGTGGTAGCATAGAGACTTTTGCTCCTGTATCCAGATACACTTCCATTAGATCAGTACTTGCTCTGGCTACAGTGATGAAGTGAAAGATACACCATATGGATTTCAAGACAACCTTCTTGAATGGTGTAGTTGAAGAAGAAGTGTATGTGGATGAATTGTTTATAACAGGTGAGGATAGATTGATTGCCGACATGTAGCGGAATCTTGCTGCCGAGTTCGAGATGAAGAACTTGGGGATGATGCACTATTTGTTTTTGGCATGGAGGTGTGGCAAAATGCAGATGGAATCTTCCTTGGACAAGGGAAGTATGCAGTAGAGATCTTGAAGAGGTTCGGGATGATGGACTCCAAGGCTATGGACACACCTATGGCATCGAACCTGAAGCTTCTGTGTGATGCATCATCTGAGCCGGTTGATATCACTATGTATCGTCAAATGATTGGGTCCTTAATGCACCTCACGAACACAAGACTAGATATTTCCTTTGCGGTGAACACATTGAGCCAGTTCCTGATGGATCCGAGGAGTGTTCACCTGGTAACTGTAAAGCATATTCTGAGGTACCTGAAGGGTGCAATTGATTATGGGCTCAAGTATGATGCGAATCAAAAGTTTAACCTGTAGGGCTATGTTGATTCAAATTGGGCAGGCAGTGCTGCAAATAGGAAGAGCACATCTGGGTGCTGCTTCAGTATGGGATCAGGTGTGATCTCTTGGTTTAGTAGGAAGCAGTCCTGCATAGCACTAAGTACAGTCGAAGCAGAGTATGTTGCGATGGATGAGCAGGTTGCAGATGTATTGACCAAGCCGTTGGCCAGAGTGCAGTTTGAGTACTTCAGAGAGAGGATTGGTGCACTTCAGATCGAGGTTCCTTCCAAAGGGAAGTGATGAGTCCGGAAGATGCAGATGCACATGAGATTTTCTGACATGGTTGATGTGTTCTTCCTTGGTTGTGATGTAATTGCTGAGCCATTTTTCAAATGGTGGTAGATGTGTACTCCCATGGTGAAAAAGTAAGGGCTGGAGCCTTCCCCGAATGGTGGTAGATGTGTTCTCCAATGTCAGTGGTGTAAGCGCTGGATGATGTGCATCTGAGCTGTGCTTCGTGGACGATGAGATGATATGAAGAAGACGATGTTGTGATGATTAGGAGGATCATGGATGATGAGCACCAGGACGATGCTCCAGTTACTGCTCTGTATATGCATCAGGATGATGCTGGATATGATCAGTTGGATCATTTATATGTATATGTATATGTATGTACGCATCATGTTGGATGTTGGATATGATTAGTTGGATCATTTATATGTATATGTATGAATGCATCATGTTGGATGCTGGATATGATCAGTTGGATCATTTGTATGTATTTTTGTATATGCATCACGTTGGATGCTTGGACCATGTATCTGTATATGTATCAGGTGGATACATTGTATGATTAGGTAGATCATGTATTTGATATGTATCAGGTATGATCAGGTGGATCAAGTATTTGTATTTGTATTAGGTGGATACATTGTATGGTTAGGTAGATCATGTATGTGATATGTATCAGGTATGATCAGGTGGATCATGTATTTGTATTTGTGTCAGGTGGATACACTGTATGATCAGGTGGATCATGAATGATGATATGTATCATGTAGATACTTGGTATGCATCAGGTGGATGCATTGTATGATCTGGATGATCATAGATGACGAGCTTCAGGATGTTGCTCTAGATGACATGTAGCAGGATGTTGCAATGATGATGATCAGGATGATCATGTGTACATCAGGATGATGTATGGTGAGTATCAGGTTGATACTCTATGGCCATGGAACAGGTTGTGCAGATAAGCATGTAATTTGTGCCCTGGGAGATTTGCAGATAGTCTTTCGAGGTTTTTCCTATGGCATGTAATTTGTACCTTGGGATATCTGGAAAATGCTCTTTCGAGGTTTTGTCCTACGGCATGTAATCTGTGCCCTAGGAGATCTGATAGGTTTAGCCATGTGCTCGTAATCAGTCCTGGGATGCTCTTTCGAGGTTTTTCCATGACCACATGTAATTTGTGCCCTAGGAGATCCGATAGGTTGAGCCTTGTGCTCATAATCAGTCCTGGGATGCTCTTTCGAGGTTTTGTGGTGACCACATGTAATTTTTGCCCTGTGAGATCTGATAGGTTGAGCCTTGTGCTTGTAATCAGTCTTGGGATTCTCTTTCAAGGTTTTGTGGTGGGGTCACATGTAATAAGTCTTGGAGATCTGGACAGGATGAAAAAGGCCTCAGATGCTCTTTAGGGTTCTTGCTAGTCAAGAGACTCTTTTAAGGTTTTGTGACGCATGTAATAAGTCCTGAGATTTCCACAGTATGGCCAGTGATGACGAAGACCTGCAGGTGGTGGGCCTACATCCAGTATGAAAAAGGACTGCTCTGTAGAACTTCCTATGACGATTAGATTCATAGATTGATTGAGATAGCAGCAGTAGTGACGATGATGTTGACTCGATGACTTGTGCTAGAAGACCTGTGTCGAGAAATACCTTCCTAGTTAAGAGGGATTGTTGATGTATATGTAACTTCAGAATGTATTTCACATATATGTATATTGTATTCCTATAGAGATGTTATTATTCCTCTATACGGAAGTGGTTGTATTCCTATAGAGATGTTATTATTCCTCTATATGGAAGTGTCGTCATTTATATTGTAAGTGTCATAACTTATACTTGATGGGTTATTAGACCACCTTGTTGGGGTTGGCCCCGCATAAGTCATGTGGGTCAAAGGGTTATTAGACCACCCTATTGGGGGTCGGCCATGTGGGTCAAAGGGTTATTAGACCACCCTAGTGGGGGTCGGCCCAGTCAGCATTATGTTAAGTGGTTAAGTTGAGGCCGACCTAGTTGAGTAAAGGTCAAGTCAAGTTAGTGTATAAATAGAGAGTGTGTCTCTCTCATTTTACACATTCTATTATCTCACTCACACTTGGAAGAGTGGTGCATTTGTGGAAGAGGAGGCTCTGTTGCTAGGAGAAGACAATCTCTTGTATTCTGGTTGTATCATTGCTCTATCTATCTCTGCGGAAGTTATTGGGGTTTTTCACCTTTATGGTTTTCCACAGTTAACATGGGAAGAGAAAGATAGATTACCCGACCAATTTCACAAGAATCCCTGAACAAAACATCAACTAGGCTCTGCAAACTTTATTAAAAAATAGCTCATAAGCTTCTGACGGCACAATATACAAAGTTTCAAAAAGATTTTTCAACCATTCTTTCTTCAATTACTAAACATATATAGCCTCCTTGAGCCTTTGGCCCAATTTGCTCCTACGTGAAAACAGTTACAACAAAATGCCACCTCATCAAAAGTGGGCAAAGCGGGCCTAACTGTTTTTTGTTTACATGTACCAAACTTCTTACTAAATGACAACTGGCTGAAAGATAAAAATAACAAATAGTAAAGTAATTGCACCGGCTAGCTATTCCCAATAGCCGCCTCAAAAAATATTATAAATTACTTAAAAAATAGAAATGTCTTGGAAGTCTTTAAACATGATAGAAACCCTTTGAAACTAAAAGAAAGAATAACAACTATTAAGGAGCCTGAAGTGAATATTTCATCTTTCCATATTTTTCCATGTAACCCCATTGATCGGCCGTGATGCTCTCATGCAAAGCCATTTCTTTCACCAGCACTCTTAACTCCACGTTCTCTTCATTTGGAAGCACGGAGGCTCCTTCACTTAAGCTTTTTAACAGGTCCATGATCTCAAAATCTTCCGCAAGCTTCTCCAATAGTTATTTTCCTGTAAGGATCTAACTCAGCATTTGGAATTTTTCGTGATCCATCTTCATGGTGCACAGCCGGTTCTTGTAATCATTATGTAAGATGAGCTCATTTTTTTCATTCCAAAAGGAGGGAAGCCCCTTCTGGAAGACCTTCTCAAACCTTTTCTTTATCTCAGTAACCTGCTCACTCATCGATGCACACTGAGCCTCGATACTCTCTACATGAGCATATTTTCCTAATGTCCTCCTTGTCCAGGCGATCGCAGCCACTCTGTTCTTGATATCCAGAGCAATTAATTGCTCTTCTGACAAAGGTCTCAAAAATTCTATGGTATCTTGATCTCTCTCCTTGGGTCTTAGGCTCAAGTTATCTCGCGTCAATGTACAACTTTTCAAGGATTTCTTTATTGCTTTCTCTTGGGTACCTATAGACATCAAGTATGGTCTGAGATTTGTGGCTATCACTGTGATGCTATCCCATTTCATGTTTCTGCATGTCTGCATTGGGATATGCCCGGTCACCTGAGAGACAAATATTTGATTTGTTTCTATTAGCCCCTTGTTCTTTTTCTGTAATTCCTTTACTTCCTCCTCCATCTGCGTGTTCTGCTCTTCTAATTTCAGAGTCCTTTCCTTTAGTTCCTTGATTTCTACTTCCTTAAGACTGACTTGGGACATAGCCCGAGGCTATCGGTACTATTTTCCTCTATATCCTGACTTCCTTTGGATGGCCGCATGCCCAATATGGGAAAGTTATCTTTTATGTCTTGGATCTGCTGCTCCAAACCTAACTTCTCCCTTTCCCGATCTGCTCTTTTCTCAGCCAATTTTAACAATTCCGCTCGGCTTTCACTGAGTTCTTTGGCTAAGGTTTCTTTCTCCTTCTCCAATTTAGTCACCTCGGGAGCTTGGATCAATTGGGTGTTTGAGACTTTTGCTTTCTTCTGTAGTGTTTGGATTAAGTTCTCCTTGTCTGTCAGCAACTTCTTGGTAGCCTTGCCGCTACCATCACTCGCAACCAGATCGAGCTGTATTTTCTTGATTTGCTACTAGTAACCTTTGTTTTCCAGCCTCTCCTGTTTCAGATGGGTGTCCATTTTGTCAACTATTCCTTCAAGGTTCTCAACTGTCAGTTTTGCCTGTATATAATATTCGTAAATAACTTCCCCTATTTGTTTATGCAGCTAGACCTTATCGGGGGCTGATATGTTTTTTAAGTCATACTTTACTTTAGTCAACTTGTTCGATGTAGCCACCGCCACATTCAGAGTTCCTTCCTTCACATTCCGGCTGGCCACTAAGGAGACATTTGATTTTGACAAGCTCCAAGACTTGGGTAACAGGCTATATACATGTTGAGCAGAAGCCTACTTGTCCTGAGCATATTTCTCGAATATCTCCTCTCTCGACGAGAACATACTTGTGTCCCTGCTTTCCTGAGCTTTTTGAAAATTGTAGTCCACTATCTGTACACTGGGGATTTGAATTTGCCCCTCTTTACCATCTTCAGACTCCATTAAAACAACCAAACCAGATTGTGTCTCAGCCAAGCCCTGATCTTTAGTTCTGAATCTCTTCCCTCCTTCTTCATCATACTCCTCTAGGATTTACCACAGACTCCTCTTCTCTCCTACCTCCGCGGTCTTAGGAATAGTTCCCACCTCTATCTCCACTTCTAGCAAAGTGAGCTCCTCTTCTTGTAGGACTAGAGCCGCTTCGATCTCGGGTTTGTACTGCAATAGGTTCTTTCTGCCCAATGACTCTTCCATTTCTTTGTGCTCGAAACCACTGAGGTTATTCAGCTTTCTTCTGTCAGAAATAATATGACAAGGTTCGTAGCTCATTGCAACATCCTTTCTAAATTCCAATTCTTCCACCAAACTCCGCACTTCCAAAATGTCCTCTCTACTCTTGACAATAAATGGTCTGATGACCCAAGGATACTTCAAATCGGTTCCTTTCCTGAATTTTGAAAAATGCTCGTCTTCTAGGATCAACTTTTGTCTGATAAATTCCAAAGAGAAAACCCTCAACATTAAGAAGGCGGGCCGAATGTAAGGTTCGTGCATGACCCCATACAACCTGATGACAGTAGAGTCTTTGGATAAAAACTAGTCTCCTACTGCAACCTCCCTTTTTAACTGCAACAAAGTCTTCATTTTAGAGAAGACTCTTCGCATCCCTTCTTAAAAAAATAATTTGTACAATACAGATAACATAGAATTCATGTAATTGAACATGTTCTCCTCTAGACTACCGTCATAGACTTTTGGCACGAGCTGTAATTCGTTCTGGTTACTTCCTATAACCAACTTCATTAGATAGGCCTGGAACCGAAAACATCTAGTGTTTGGAAAAACAACCAATTGGGCGTTAATGGCTTCTGATATAGAATCTTCAAACCTAAGACTAGGGACTGACTCATAACTGACTAGGGGTGAGCCGACACTTATTCTGTACAGCAGGCTCAATTGCAACTCCGTCACAACCCTATCACTATCAAGACCTAAAAAATATGCAAGCAATGAAAGGACCAACTGGGTATTGGTATTAAATAGGTCAACATTTATCGGGTAAGGGATTTCTTCAATCTCCAGGTCCGGTTTCAGGAAAGTGTTGAAAAATGCTTGCTGACTCTCAGGAGGGATTTGGTGATAGGGGGTTACAATTGCTATTTCAGAGAAATCCTCAGATTCTGGTGCTAGTGATTCATGGATTTCAAACGAACGACGCAAAGCCGACGACTCTATGGAATAGATGATTCTACTCTGCTGACTATTCATGATAACTCTCTAAGATCCCTCATAGTTAGCCGTGCACCAGGAGACGAACTCGGGAAAAGACATGATTTGGTCTATACAAAACAAAATCAATGACGACTGAAAAACTCTATGTACATCTATACCCTTGTCTCGTAGGCGTTTCAGCCTTCTCTTAATTTCGGCCATGGGTAGTTGGATAACTGTGTCAAAAATGTTACAATCCCCGTCTTCTAGGGCACTCCTAACCCTACTCATTCTTACAGATGAAGCTTCTTCCATTATTTTACTGAATTACTTATTTTACTGACGAGTTCATTTGAAAGGGCCTACCTGTCGCTAGTAAATCTTCTAGAATTCTCTTGTCGAAAGCCCTGTCACCCTCACCGTCTCCCACATGCCGAGAAGATTCTGACTTCGACAGTTCCAATAAAAAAATGTCGACAACACATGCTGGTGAAGTTATATATAAACCTCATTCACTTAACCGTCGGTCTTATCTGCCAATTGTCCGATGATCTGGGCCATCGATTTCTCACGAGCTACCCTCAGCCATCGGATCTAGCCTTTATTTAATCTTCTGATTTGACACCCTTTGACTTCCTGCCATTGGATCACCATGTAGGTCCCGATCTATACCGTGTCCCTGTTACCATGTGTTGCGGAGTAGTATCACTGTCTACCCAATGTGGTTTTGAATACTTCTTTCCTGCCTCGCGATCATCTGTGGTGCTGACACTTGTCCAATTGTTTCGCCTATCGTGACCACCTTTCCTGGTATCGATCGTGCTACTTCTCGACGAGACTATCATCAAGAATCATGGATCCATGCCTACTTCACATCTACAATGGGGATGGGTGACACGTTTAACTCTCTAGCCCTTTCCGTCGACGGGGTCCACTTTCCTATCATTCATGCACCTTCTTCATTTCATCGCCATCGATTTTAGGCTATTTACATTCCACACCGTAGATTTCTTGTGACTTTACCACTGCAGTATCGCGTGCCCCTATGGCGGTTTTGCTTACCGCTTTTCCTTCCTCGTGATGGGCCCTCTTGTTGCCACCTATCCGGTGGCACCACCCATTGCGACCACCATTGTGGATATTTCTCAGGCATCTTGGCTACGCGACCGTTCATGTGATCCATCAATCTCATGCTCCTTCCCTGATCAATGGTGTCTCTCCTGCTGGAGGTTAATCTTTATAATATTTAGGCTGTCGGACTTAGGATTTTGGGTCATTTAATTGTTTAAAAGGCCTTCCAATATACTCACTTGCAAGTTTTCTTATGGTGTATCCTTTTCATCCCTTTCCACATCAATTTCTCATATTTTAGCCTCCAACCATGGAGGAACAAGGGTATCTCGTGTCTTTACCAGGTATGCTATCTAACCTTATACCTTCCACGTTTGATACTTATAGTGTAGAAAAATTAGGTGCTAACACATAAAAACTGGAGCACTGCTCTTGAACACAAACAAGCTATCGTATTATCAATTACCCAGTAGATTGCAAACACTAAGCTTTGCTTCTTTTACACAAAATAACTCACAGTATCCTCCACATGAACATAGTTTGAATGAAAACATAAATCCTTTCATTACCGAGAACAGTAGAAGGGTGAAACCCTCTCCTAAGTATTTTCCTTTACAGATTATACAATGGAAAACATTTACTACTATAAACAACGACGAAAGTGTCAAGGATTCATCCTACCCAAGCTACCAATAGCTCAAAGGATTTCAACGAAGATCACTCTCAGAGCCCAAGAAAACACAAAGTCTCAGCTAAAAACACATTGAAGGTCCACTAGTCAACTAACTGGAGTAACGAGCAACCACCGAAGCTTATCGGTCATTTGGAGTTGCCAGTTACCAAAAGCTAAGTTGAGAAGCCATCGATGAAGGTACCAACAAATTGAATATGAATGTGGTTAAAACAAGTGTCATTTACAGGTGAAATAACATTAACTGAATACTATCAAAATAGAATGGAAGATACAGGGTTTCGAACGGAGAATCATTACCTTTAAGATTATCACTAGAGCAGAACTTCAAGACTGTGCAAACTGGAACCATACTCCACCATCGAATGCAAGTAAGGGTGGAAAACAACACTGAAAGAAAACTACCACTGGACAGATGTGGAAAACCATGTATCAATTCAACTACGATGAAGCATTTCCATTCACCCTGGAACTGTTAATACAAGGGGCCACTGTAAAACCCATGAGTGTATCAGCTCTTATGCTACCAACATGTCACGGTTTCGAACCATGGGCACTCCACAAAAGTCTGATAAAAAAACCCTGAAGGATCTCAGCCTGTTGGCCTCTCCTCAGAGCCACTACATCGAATGCCAAGGAAACATTAACATTGTAGAACATAGTGGAGGCTAGGGTTAGATCCCCAAAACCAAACCCTTTCTAGATCAATGGTGGAGATCACCGAAGGGTTTTCACGTAACCCAAGTAACAACCATATTAATTGATGCCATTATTACTATAGCCACCGAGGAAGATAGCTCAGATAACTCTCGAACCAATTACTTACAGCTTGTCACAAGGATCGAACAACCAACACCACATCACGTGCTTAACGCCACGGCTTTGTCCATGGAGATATTCCACTGTCTCGACACTTGGGAGTATTGAATGCCATGGGAAGCCAAAGTGCCTACCAGCACGGACCCTACATAGTATTAGTATCACACATTTCATACAATGTATCGTGTTATTGGTAAAACGCACCATTTGATTATGTATTAACACCTTATGGTAAGTCAAGGTGGTGTTGGATGCATAGCTAGGAAACCATAGTGCTTCAAAGGGTCATGTAGATGCACACACATCATATAAATATTGTTCATAGGATTATTTATAAGGCTTGCACATAAATGTTAATATATTAAAGGGTCACCCAATGCACACACATTTTGTATATATATAATTACATAAGACTAAAGTATTACGCCATACACTATGTGAAACACTTTTATTAAACCCTATGCATGGTGTAAAGATTATTCTTTGTATTATAAAGTTGAAATGCCTTAATACTCTAGAAAACACATTATCCATACTTTAGACTTTAGCCCATATTATTTTAACCTTTAGTGGGTATCAAAATAACTACTATGCTATCCATTATATTTCATAGGACGAAAAGACTAAGGATAGAGATACCTTGAAACGCTTTAAACTGAGACATGTTTATTTCACTAATAAAATTACAGAAAGCATCATAATCCTGTAACTAATGCTTGATATTCAAAATATGAAATACATACATTGTGTCTAGTGCAAATTTGGAAATGTAGACTCGCAGGAGTAACAATTTGATTTTATAAGTGAAGAACGACAATATTAGATCTCACCCTGAGTTTCCATTTTTGGCGATCTCTTTCTCTTTTATAACTGGAAAATTTAATTGATGACGTTTAGATCCTGCACTTTTAAAATGCCCGTACCTGCGATCTGCGAGAAGAATGTTTCTAATGTTTTAGCACGAATGCTAAGTAAGCCTCGGGGTGTCCATAGGACCCCTTCATCATCAAACAGAAGAACATTAGTTAACACATATAAACACACATCATTGTATCAAATAATAGTAGGATTGTGAAAGTACAGTTGAATAGGAATAACATCAAAACATAGATATAAATCTTCTGGTCACAAACATTACACTTTGATCATCATAGCATTTAGTACAGCAAGATGACTTTTAAGCATTTATTATATTCCGCACAGTTAGAGCATCCGTCAAAAGCTATATAATTTTTTTTTTATTTTTTGTAAATTTTTGGGATGTTACAATCAAGGTGATATTATGTATGACGATGATCAGGATGATCATGTGACGATGATATGCATCGGAGTGATGCTATGTATGATGATGATCAGGATGATCATGTGATGATATGCATCAGGATGATGTTATGTATGATGATGATGAGGAGGATGATCATGTGATGATGATGTGCATCAAGATGATGCACTATATGATGATGATCATTATGATCATGAGCATCAGGATGATGCTTCATGCGAAGATGATCAATGTGATCATGAGTATCAGGATGATACTCTGTGGCTGTGGATAGGTTGTATAGGTTGAGCAGTAAGCTCGTAATCAGCCCTGGGATGCTCTTTGAGGTTTTTCTTGGTAGCATGTAATCAACCCTGGGATATCCTATATGTTGAGCAGTAAGCTCGTAATCAGCCCTGGGATGCTCTTCGAGGTTTTGATTGGTCGCATGTAATCAACTCTGGGAGATCCTATAGTTTGAGCAGTAAGCTCGTAATCAGCCCTATGATTCTCTTCGAGGTTTTGCGAGGTCGCATGTAATCAACCCTGGGAGATCCTATAGGTTGAGCAGTAAGCTTGTAATTATCCCTGGGATTCTCTTCGATGTTTTGCGAGGTCACATGTAATAGCTCCCTGGGAGATCCTATAGGTTGAGCAATAAGCTCATAATCAATCCCGGGATGCTCTTTCGAGGTTTCTTTGATGCACATAATCAGCCCTGATATTTCACAGGATGGCTCGCTCGTAGAGATGATGAAGACCTATAGGAGGCTAGGCCTACATCCATCATGAAAAAGGGTTGGCTCTATGTTGGGTCTAGGAAATGCCCCTTTTTGGCTACCTCTATTACACCTTTTTGCCCTAATTCCATCCTATTTTCATGAGCTATATCCATGTCTTTCCAGATCAATCTATAACATTGACAGGTATAATTTGTTATTACTTTATTTTTTTTATGCTTAAGACTGTTAAAGATTATGGATCTTAGTCCTTGGTTTATACTAATTTATGTGACTTTATTTAGCCAAGGTCTAAAACTGCAGGTTTATCAGCCCAGCAGTTCCAGCTGTGACTCTTTAATGTCAGCTCCTCATACTCTAAGGGACAGCGCATCCTCCACGCGAGCTGTAACAGATTTCCACTGTAACAGATCTCATTGAAGAAGAGCTTAGCTGCAATAGACATGTGGCATTCCAGCTATCAAGTTTGTTGATCCAATTGCCATCAGGACAGCAACATCCTTCAGTATTAATAGCACTATTCAACATGCTGTATGGGTTAGTTGTAACTGCGCAGCATGAAGATCATAGATCTTCATTGCTGCGCTATTTTTATGGATCTGAAACTGTCTTTCTTTTTGTATAAATCCCAGAAGGATTTCGTAGCATGGGGTTGCACAATCATTACTGGTGTAAGCTGTAACAGAGCATTGAAGCTCATGATCTTCCATTAATAATATGAGAGCAGCATTCTTCACTTCTAAGTTTTAATTAGTTGTGACTCTCGGCATCTCTGTTAGAAGTCCAGGGCCCGCCTTCTTACAGAGATAGCCGATTTAAGTAGGTAGAATAGTTTAATTTCATTCCTGTTGTGTGGTGTGGAAAGTTGCAGACATTGCTGATAGTTGTAACAAAGATTAGCTTCCTTGCTGGTAATTTACAATTGCATCTTGAATAGCTGTAGCAGAGTGGTGTCACAGTCGACTGTGTAGAACAATTCAATTAAATTGCATGTGTGTTTTAATCAACTGTAACAGCCAAGCTCGATCCCAATCAATTGGTAGTTATTTATGCTTTTTAGGACTTCCAGTAATCATCAATAGAGTTCAAGCTTGTATTTCAATTCTGGTTGCTGTTGTATCTTTAATTGCATACTTAGATTAGATAGATAATGTTGGAGTTACAGTAGTCACTAGATAGATCATTTTGGTAAAGGTTAATTGTTGTAGTTTGATGATCATAAAAATTTAACTTCTTGCAAAAGTAATTTCATTTCATTTCATTATTACATTATTAACTTTCTAGACTGATTTTGTAAGCAGGATTGTTTCATTTGGGATTTGTAGATGTGTGAATCAGATTCGTTGCTTAGGGAATGAGTTGGCTGAGCATCTAGGTAGGATCATTACTTACATTCATTAATCAACTGCTTAATCTGTTTATGCATAGATTGTGCTCATTACCTTTGAAATAAAAGACCTTCCTGGGTTTGACAATTTATATTGATAATTCTGTGTGTTAGCTTTAATTAACTGACATATAGAGTGCCCCACATTTTGGTGCCGTTGCTGGGTATGGTAATAGATAGACAGAGTTAGTAGTTGGTTTCATTTGATTTTAGTTTAGTTCAATATTTTTTTTACGGCATGCATGAATACAAGAAAAACAAATCGGGAACCCCCTTTGAATACTAACATTGCAGGTGGAAAAGGTCGAGGTCGTAATACAGGTTAGGGAAGACACACTTATCTTGACGAGATAATTGCTAGAGCTGATTCTTCCACTAGGCCACAACGGAACTCTACAGGCAGGGGAAATTCTGTTCCTCCTAATCTGGAACATTCAGCATCCACAGTGGCGAATACAACGGGACCTTCAACTCCTATTGCAGAAAGTAAACCTCCTGAAGATAAGGGAAGTGCTGTAGGTGCACCAGATAGAGAGGAGATTTATCATATTGATGGAACCAGAGTTACTAAAGAGGTGTGGTTGGAGACTCACAGAATAACAGAAGAAGAAAGAAGGCAAAAAGAAGAGAGGAGAAAAGAGGAAGAAGCTAAAGCAGAGGAAGAACGCATAAAAGAGACTATTGAATTTTGGACCAGAACCATGGCTGATAGAGAACAGGGGGGTGAGAATGAACATGAGGACCGCCAGGAGGAAGAAGGAGAAAATAATCATCCTGGTAATACTGTGACTACATTAGAATTCCCTATCCTTCAGACACCTGGAGCAGCTCCTATGAAGAATATCTCACCATCAGTCCTCCCTAATTTCCATGGTAAGTCCTCTAAGGATCCTGATGAGTTTCTTTTTGAGTTTGATATTCTTTGTCGCAGCTATGATTACACCTCCAATTCTCAGAAGCTGAAGCTATTCCCAGCCACCTTGAAAGGAAATGCTCTGCGCTGGTTCATGAGTTTGGGTCGTGAGACCATTACCACTTGGGACCAAATGAAGAACACATTCCTTTCTAAATATCAAGAATTTTGCAGAACAAGAGATAGAAAGGAAGAGTTGTTTAAAATGGTTCAAAAGGATGAAGAGAGTTTGGAAGACTTTGTGGAGAGATTATTGTACAATTTGCAAAGATCTGGTCATGATGAGTTGGAAAGGATGTGCTCAAGATCATCTTGATAAGAGGAATCAGGGAAGATTTCCTTGACATGTTGAATCTGCTTGGTAAAGGGGATATCTCGAAGGAACCTTTTGAAAAAATTGTTGAATTATGCCGAAGGTACTCCAAGGGATCTTCCAGAACCAACAAACGAGACAAGGATTGAGATCAGGATGTTTTCACTAGGACTCAGAAGTCAGCTAGTGGAGGTGCCACTCGAGCAGAAATAGGAAACCTAGTGGAGAACTTTAAAACAGATATGATGAGTTCCCTGTCCTCAGAGCTGGATGCCATGAAGGCAAAACAGAGACAAGTAATAGAAGATCTTACACTTGGAGTATTCTATCCCAAATGTAGAAAGAAGCATCCACTAAAGGAGTGCCCGTTGGACAAAGCAGAGGTATGTAGGATATGTGAACTCAACCATGAAACTAAAGAGTGTCCTTCATTACCTAAGGTTAAAGCAGTCCTGTAGGTGTCTATTCTTGATGTAGAGCCAGCATACTTTATGGCATAGAAGAAACCATGGCAACCTAGAAACCAAGGTATGAATCCAAATCCAGCATTTCTTCTGCATAATATGAATGGAATGAACAACATGCATAATATGAATACACAATTTCCTTCACATTTTTCCAACAACTAGTGGCATCCATCTCAGAATTGTTCAGGTACACAGGGTACTACCAAAGGACCGAACACCAAGAGCAACCACTTCACACAAACAGATCACAAATCAACACACCGATGTTTTGATCCATGGCTTAACACCCGATTGGTCCATGATCTCTATTTAAAGAGCATGGAGGGTCATTGTTTAGTTGATCGATTATGAGAAGCTCATTTGTAACTTTCTTTCTTTGCATAATAAATTGTCCCGTAGAAGATATTTGGCCGGGGCCATGGAGTGTTTCCCTCAAGAGGGTTTAAACCACGTCAAAACATCGGTGTGTTGATCTGTGATCTGTTTGTGTGAAGTGGTTGCTCTTGGTGTTTGGTCCTTTGGTAGTACCCTGTGTACCCGAACATGGTATCAGAGCTTTTATTAAGTGCCGCTTCCGGTTATGATCTAGATCTTGAACTGTTGTTGCCGAAACTCGAAAGGGTTTCTAGTTCTGGTATTTCTGTGCTTTTCTGGGCTGTGGGAGCCGTTCCATTGCGCCTGGAGCGTCATTTCCATTGGGAAATAGTTTTCGTTTGATCGAAAACGGTTCCCGGTTGCTCCAGAAACGCGTATTTCATCAGATCTGAAGGTATAATGTTACAGTGACACATTTTTTTTATTTCGTTTTTTGAAAATAAAAAATCTCATATTTTTTTTTTTTTTTACTGTTAGATTTTTTTGGTTCGGATTGTTGCTTTCCCGTCTGCGTATGCTCTTTGCCGTGCACCTTGAGCGATCTCGGCAAATCAGAAACAGAAAGGGAAAGGGTTTTTCTCGGCTGCGTATGCTCTTTGCTGTGCACCTTACGCAATCTCGACAAATCAGAAACAGAGAGAAAACGTAGACTTTCTGGGCAAGCTAACAAGATCTAACTCCACAAGTGTGGAAAAGTTTTTTTTGTTTCGATTTGTGGTCTGTTTTGCAGGAAAAAGGGCAAGCACGCAAACCGAGTAAGAAGAGTTAAAAAAAAAAAAAGTCCCCTTTTAATCTAGCTCACTTGGTTCAAAGTTGCTTTATTCCTTAATAGGTCTTGAGTTCAAATCTTAGGAAGTTACTTTTAAAAGAAAAGTGCATGCAATTTCTAATTTCAAGTTACCTTATCTCACTTAAATAATAAAAAATAAAAATACAAGTGAGTCACTTAAGTTTTTTTATTGTTGCACTATTTAAAAGTAATATCATTGTAAAAGTGAAATCACTTATTTTACAAAAGTGGTTCACTTAAAGCAACTTTATTGTAAAGTGACTGTCAAATGGTTCATCTTGGGAAGAGGGGGGTTCTTTTTTTGCTGGACATTCTCTAGCTGCCACGTCACTATTGGGGACATCTTCAACAATTTCTTTGTTCAAGCATAACTTCATCATACAGAGTCAGTTTTCAGTGTCATTTTTTTTGAAACCGCCTATTTTTTCAAGCTCTTCACATCCAGACTATTGGTTTCTTCTTTTACAGCCATTAATTTACAAATATGGCAGCCCCTTGTGATATTCTACTTAACAGTTCCAACTATTTCTCATAGAAATTTCGTATGGAGGATGTTCTACGAAGTAGGGGACTTTTCAGAATTACAACAGGGAAAGAAAAAGAACCCACTAATGATGATTAGCAAATAAAATGGGAAAATAGATGTGATGAAGCTCGTGGATTGATTGAGATGTCAATCTCTATTGATTTGCGATTCCACATATCTAGAACTGATGAACCTAATGCTGCTTGGGACAAGTTGGAATATGTGTTTGGTAAATACAATGAAATTCGAGGTCACCAACTCGAAAATGAGTTGATTTCTTTAAATCCAAGTGACTTTTCATGCATTCAAGATTATTTATCTAAGTACAAAACTCTTAAACTCTTATGTGCAGAATGTAAGATTGAGAGGGAAGACAAACAATGCATTTATCATTTTCTTTCCAAACTTGGACCTGCATATTCTGTTTTTGTATCTACATTTTACTCCATGAAAGCATCCTTGAATGCAGCTAGCTATCAAGAGCCTAGTCTTGAATCCTTTTGTGATTCCTTGATTAGAGAACAAGATAAACTCATTCACCTTGGAATAATCAACAATGCAGATACATCTGGGAAAGCCTTATTGTCCCAACAGAAAGAAAAGTCCAAGCCTCCCAAGAAACAATTTTTTTGCAATAATAAGTCAAACAAGGGTCCCAAACCCTCTCAGTCAGCTCCTTCTTTAAAAAATGACAAAGGATCCAAGCCAAAAGGCAAGAAGACTGAGCGTCATTGAAACTATTGCGGGAAAGATAATCATGATGAATCAAAGTGTTTCAAGAAGATGGAAGCCTTGGAAGCAGCAATGAAGAAGCACCACATCAGCCTAGATTCGCCTTCAGAATCTACCTCTCATGGACATGCACTTTGTGCTTCTGGTTATTCTTATAATGCATCTTCTTCTTCTACTTCAAATGAATGGCTCATTGATTCTGGAGCATCTTTTCTACTATGCATGAATGTAATGCCAAACAAATATTTGTTGGTGATGATAGATCTCTAAGTGTTGTAGGAGCTGGAACAGTTCCATTAGATAATGGTCATTTTAGTGATGTACTATGTGTTCCAAGAATTTCCTGCAATTTGTTATCAGTCTATCAGATCACTCATTCTGGTGAAGGTAAAATTGTGACCTTTACACCTCACCAAGTTGTAATCAAGGATTTTAAAGATCCTCAATAGGTCCTTGTTACCGGAATTGTTGATGATATTACCAGGTTGTACAAGTTTAACAACTTTGGGTCATCACCTTTCCCTTCAGTTTTTGTTGCTCATAGTGATAGCTTGAGAAAACTTTGGCATGAACGATTTGGTCACTTAAATTATCGCTCATTGCAACAACTATGTAAAGAAAATATGGTGACAGGTCTTCCGATGGTATCTTGCAGAGATGGTGTTTGTTCCAGTTGTGTACTCGGAAAACATCATCGGGACAGTTTTGACAAACGTGCCTCTTGGCACCCCTTGGTTCCCTTGGAGCTTGTGCATAGTGACTTGTGTGGTCCTCTTCCATGTGCTTCCTTTTCTGGTTTCAAATATTTCTTAACTTTCATTGATGATTACACCAGACACACTTGGGTTTATTTCCTAAAACTTAAGAGCGAAGTATTTAACATGTTCTTGGCCTACAAGGTCCTTGTTGAAAAACAATCTGGTCATCAAATTATTAAGTTAAGATCTGACAATGGAGGAGAATATGTTAACAAACAGTTCACCACTTTCTGCACTGAACAAGGCATCCAACAACAGCACACTGTTCCATATACACCACAACAAAATGGTGTAGCTAAGCGGAAGAACTGCACTTTAAAAGAAATGGCTAATTGTATGATCCAATCTAAGGGACTAAGTCTTCAATTTTGGGCTGAAGCCATAAATTGTGCAAATTACATAGTTAATCGCACCCCCACAAAAGCATTACAAGGTATAACATCGGAAGAAGCATGGAGTAAAATTAAACCTGATGTAAGTCACTTTCGTGTGTTTGGTAGTGAAGCATGGGCTCACATTCCGGATGAAAAACGGAAAGCATTGCAGCCTAAAAGTGAAAAGTGCATATTTGTTGGATATTCTGAAGATGTAAAAGGTTAAAGACTTCTTCAACCACATTCTCATGCTATAATCATTAGAAGAGATGTTAAATTTGATGAAAATCTCTTGGCCTGTGAGCCTAACTCGACGATTGTGCCATCTTTGGCCTACGAGCCTGAGTCGGCGTTTGTGCCTCCTTCTTCTTCTTCCAACTTCCTTGACAGGTTTCCAACTCCAGTTTCTGATGATGACAGTGACGATGAAAATCGACCTCCGCCTGCTCATGTTCCTCCAGTTGCACCAACACAAGTGCTTCCTCAATGGGTCCGTTCAACATGTGAAGCAGCTGGTGATCTTGCCGGTGATCCTAGAGATCAACGTCGAACACGTTCTCAATTTCAGCGAGCCTCTTCTCTTTTGGCTCAAGTTTTCGAGAATCATGATCCAGAAACTTTTGCAGAAGCTTCAGGGAATCTAGATTGGGATGCAGCCATGGATGAAGAATATCGTTCCTTAATGGCGAACAATACTTGGGATCTTGTACCTCTTCCAAAAGGAAGAAAACTTGTCAGATGTAAATGGGTCTACAGAACTAAGTATGCATAAGATGGAAGTGTTGAAAGACTTAAGGAAAGGTTAGTTGCCAAAGGTTTTTCCCAAGTTGAAGGGATTGACTACAATGAAACCTTTGCTCCTGTCTCAAAAATGAACTCCATCTTCCTTGTTCTTTCCCTTGCAGCCTTACACAACTGGGAAGTCCATTAAATGGATGTCAAGTCTGCCTTCTTACATGGTGATTTACAGGAGGAAATTTACATGGAACAACCTCCTGGCTATGTTCAGAATAACTCTAGCCTTGTCTGCCGCCTTAAGAAATCCTTAAATGGCCTTAAGCAAGCTCCTAGAGCTTGGTATGCCAAAATGGATAACTTTCTCCTTGACACTGGTTTTTTCTAGATGCCATTCTGACCCCAATGTCTATACCAAGAAAGTAGGAAACTATCTCATCATACTTGTTATATATGTTGATGACCTTATTCTTATTGGTAGTGACCCTAAGCTTATAACCCTTGTGAAATCCAGTCTTAAACAAAATTTTGAAATGTCAGACTTAGGACATTTGCATTATTTTCTTGGTCTCCAAGTCCTGCAAACCAAAGAAGGAATCTTTCTTTCTCAGTCTAAGTATGCTTGTGACATTCTTCGTCGCTTTCACATGGAAGATTGTACACCAGCCCCTTCTCCCTTCTAGTCTGGAGTCAAACTTTCTACCACTTGTACTTCACCTGAAGTCGATGCCACCTTATATCGTCAGCTTGTTGGTAGTCTCTTATACTTGACTCATTCCCGTCCTGACCTTTCCTTTGCCATTGGTCGTGTTGCTCGTTATATGCAGACACCTCATGAAAGTCATTGGAAAGCAGCTAAAAGAATACTTCGATATATTCGAGGTACAGTTCAGTTTGGGATTCATTACAGTACAGGGGGGAAACCTTTGTTGGTTGGTTTCACTGATTCAGATTGGGCCGGCGATCCTGATGATCGAAAGTCTACTGCAGGTTATGTTTTCAGTCTGGGATCTGGACCTATTACTTGGGCTTGTAAGAAACAACAAGCTCTTGATCTTTCTTCAGCAGAGGCAGAATATCGAGCAGCAGTTAATGCCAGTCAGGAAGCTTTATGGCTTCGACAGATCCTTTCAGAGTTTGGATTCGAGCAGTAGTAGCCTACTCCACTTTGGTGCGACAATCAAAGTGCCATCAAGCTTGCCAAAGATCCAGTTCTACATCAACGCAGCAAACACATTGAGCTACATATGCACTTCATCAGAAATCTTGTTCATGATCGTGTTCTTGAAGTGCTCTTTTGCCCTACAGATGATCAAGTTGCAGACATCTTCACCAAGTCTCTTACAGAAGCGAAGTTTTCTAAACTTCGATCTATGTTAGGAGTTCAGGAACTTGTCATTAAGGGGGGATAGGCTCTAATGCCTCCTTCCTTCTCCTAATAATGTCACTTTTGTAAATCCTTCAATCCTATCCCAAGTTGTTCTTAAGGGGGGATGTTAGGATATTTAGACACTTAGGAGTTAGTTAAGATCAACTTGTGTAATATATCCGTTAGGGATAGTGTGTTTCTTTAGTATGCATTAGTATGCATTTGTAAATACTTAATCCGACGGTCACGATATGTTTCCGACATAGAGGGATCCGACGGCTCAACTTCTCTTAGATCAAACCTAACCTTGATCCGTGGCTTAACACCTGATTGGTCCATGATCTCTATTTAAAGAGCATGGAGGGTCATTTTTTAGTTGATCGATTATGAGAAGCTCATTTGTAACTTTCTTTCTTTGCATAATAAATTGACCCGTAGAAGCTATTTGGCCGGGGCCATGGAGTGTTTCCCTCAAGAGGGTTTAAACCATGTCAAAACATCGGTGTGTTGATCTGTGATCTGTTTGTGTGAAGTGGTTGTTCTTAGTGTTCGATCCTTTGGTAGTACCCTGTGTACCTGAACATGGTATCAGAGCCAGAGAAGTTGAGCCGTCGGATCACTCTATGTCGGAAACATATCGTGACCGTCGGATTAAGTATTTACAAATGCATACTAATGCATACTAAAGAAACACACTATCCCTAATGGATATATTACACAAGTTTATCTTAACTAACTCCTAAGTGTCTAAATATCCTAACAAGAACCCAATGCAAAATTCTAATTCATGGACACCTTGACCACAACAGTCAAACCAAGATCCTTGGAATTCCAACTGGAGGAACCCTTACCAAGGAAATAACTTTCCCCATCACCAGACTCAGTATCAACAATACCCTCCTCAACAGTATCAACACCAGCAGTATCAGCAACCACAACTCCCTTTCTAGAACAATGCCGCACCCATGAATGCACCACTTCGACCCCAGTTACCTGCACAACCTAACCCGAACCCAAACAATAAAGCAGTCCATCAGTTTGAGACTGCCAACATGCCTGCATACTCCATTACTCAGATTCCCTGCAATGATATACAATTACGATCAGGGAGGTTAGTGGAGCCTATTATCACTGAGGATCTGTCATCCCCAGTGACTGAAACTGGAATAAATCAACACTATTTAGCAAGCCCCATTATTGAGGATGCTGATACTCCTACTAAAGCAGCAGCTGAAACTCAGGAAGCAACACACAATATCCTATAGCGTACACAGTTGAACAGAGAACCACCATATCCTGAATGATTGCAGCTGCAGAAGATAGTGGAACAACCCCGATTTGATCTTGTGGGAGAGTTGAAGAATTTATATGTTAAAATTCCACTGTTACGGGCCCTTCATCATGTGCCTATTTATGCTAAGACAGTTAAATATTTGTGTGTTAAGAAACCAGGAAGAAGGCCCAGGGATCCTCCCACTGTCCACGTGCTGGGAAAATTGTCAGAATTAATAATGGGAAAGGCCCCTGTGGCAAAGTATGATGACCCTGGGAACCCGACTGATACAGTGCACATAGGGAACACACAGATTCCAAATGTCTTGGTGGATTTCGACGCAGCTATTAATGTTATGTCCATAAAGACTGTGAAGGAATTGGGACTCATTAATCTTCGGCCAACCCCTACTGTTTTGGAACTTGCTGATAGATCAACGATCAAGCCTGAAGGAATTTTAGATGACGTTGTAATCTCAGTAGATTCATGGGAATACCCTACAGACTTTTTGGTGTTACAACCAAAATCTCAGTTGGGGGGACACCCACTGATCCTAGGAAGACCATGGTTGGCCACAACTGATGCCTGTATCAGCTGTAGGTCAAGTTCTATGACCATTTCAGACAGAACTGAGATCAAGAATCTAACCCTATACCCTCCAGCTCGACCAAGCATAGAATCTGATACTCCATTATGGGTAGATTTGGAGGAGGAAGAGGGAGTTCAACCACTATTAACCATAGGGAGAGCCTTGACATTTAAAGATGAAACAGAGGATGATGCCATTAATAGTTTCATCAGTGAGCCCACGTCAATCAATAAGAATGTTTATCAGATCTTGGACAGTACTTTAGCTGCAACAGAATAAGAAAACCTTACAGAAGAGACTTTGATCAGTGATGACAATGTAATTCCAGTACCTAAGAAGTCAAAGAGTGTTCCAGTGGTGGTTGAGCCAGGAAAAACATTGAATATTAATCCTAATCTGGCACCTAGAGAGCTGGAACAGCTAGTCACTCTGTTGAAACAGCGTAGGGGAGCTTTTTCTTGGGAGTACACATATATGAAGGGGATTCCCTCTCATCTGTGCACTCATCACATCTATATTAAAAGTGACTCCAGGCCTGTACGCCAACCCCAATGAAGGATGAACCCGAACCTGAGAGACATAGTGAAAGAGGAAATCCAGAAACTGTTGGAAGCTGGATTCATATATCCAATTTCAGATAGTGAGTGGGTTTCTCCACTTGTGATCGTGCCAAAGAAAAATGGGAAATGGAGGGTCTGTGTGGATTATAGAGAATTGAACAAGGCAATGTAGAAAGACCATTTTCCCTTACCCTTCATCGATCAGGTCCTTGATACCTTGTCTGGGAAGAAGTATTTCTCTTTTCTGGATGGCTTTAGTGGCTACAACCAGATTCAGATTGCTCCAGAAGATCAAGACAAAACCACTTTCACTTGTCCTTGTGGGACTTTTGCATACCGAGTACTTCCTTTTGGGTTGTGCAACGCACTAGCTACATTTCAGAGTGCAGTGATTGGAATCTTTTCAGAAATGGTGAATGATTGCATGGAAATATTTATGGATGACTTTACTCCATATGGTGACAGCTATGAAGAAGCATTGAAGAACTTAGAAAAGGTGTTGAAACGCTGTGAACAAAGTCAGCTCTCTTTGAGCATTGAAAAGTGCCACATGATGATGAGTGAAGGCATAGTGCTAGGGCACTTCATCTCTTCTACTGGTATCCAGGTAGACCCATCTAAAATCAAGGTAATTGAAAACATACCAACTCCTAGAACTCAGAAGGATGTGTGTAGCTTCTTAGGGCATGTTGGTTATTACAGAAGATTCATAGAAATTTTTTCCAAACTGGCTTCTCCTTTGTTCACTTTGTTAATGAAGGATGCACAGTTTATCTGGAATGATGCATGCCAAATAGCATTCACTGAGCTAAAAAGGAGGCTGTCCATAGCACCCATCTTGAGAGGACCCAATTGGGCTCTGCCTTTCTATATTTCTTCAGATGCTTCAGACACTGCCATTGGAGTAGTTTTGGGACAGCAGGAAGGTAATGCTCCTTATGCTATTTATTTTATTAGTAAAAATCTGTCTCCTATTGAACTGAATTATACTGTCACAGAAAAAGAATTCCTTGCCATTGTTTATGCCATCAATAAGTTTAGGCATTATATTACTGGATATTCTACTTTGGTTCACACTGATCATTTTGCCATCAAGTATTTAATGAATAAACTGACCACAAATGCTAGAGTTACTAGATGGTTCTTACTGCTACAGGAATTTGATATCACAATTATTGATAGACCAGGGAAGGAAAATGTTGTTGTAGATTTCTTATCTCAACTTACTAACAGTGATGACAATTTACCAGTCGAAGATTCCTTCCCTGACGAACATTTGTTCGCAGTATCAGCTCATTCCCCATGGTATGCAGATATTGCTAGCTTTTTGGCTACAGGTAAGCTTCTAGCACATCTGTCGAAGAGAGAAAGAAAGAAAATCATACAGCAGAGTGCTAGGTACTGCTAGATTGATGGCCATCTTTTCTACACTGGGCTTGATTTAGAAATCAGAAGATGTGTTAGAGAGGATGAAATCTTCAGCATTCTTAAAGCTTGCCATGATGAGCCTTGTGGGGGACATTTTGCTGACAAGAGGACAGGTCATAAAGTTTTGAGAATGGGCTATTTCTAGCCTACATTATTCAAGGATGCAAAGAAGTATGTTCAGGCATGTGATAGCTGCCAGAGGATGGGCCAACCCAACAGATTAGATGAGATGCCTTTACAGCCATAGCTTGTGGTTGAACCATTTGACAGGTGGGCCCTAGATTTTGTAGGACCTATCAACCCTCCCTCAAAGCAGAAAGTTCATATCTTGGTTTGCACAGACTATATGACTAAATGGGTGGAAGCTGTAGCCTTGGTTAAGGCCAATGATCAGGATGTGATTGATTTCCTGTATGAAGGAATTTTTACTTGCTTTGGAGTACCCAAGGAGATCATTACAAATGGTGGACCATAGTTTGTATCTCACAAGCTGGAAGCACTGTTGCAGAAATTTCATATTCAGCACAGAATAACCTCACCATATCATCCACTGGCCAATGGGCAGGTGGAGAGCACAAATAAGGTTATTGAGGCTATTTTGACAAAAACAATGAAGAGCCATTGTAAAGATTGGGATGAAAGACTTCCAGAGGCATTGTGGGCCTATCGTACTACTTGGCGTAATACCACTGGTTTTTCCCCATATGAGCTAGTATATGGCAAGAACGTTGTTTTCCCAATTGAATTTGAAATCAGAACTTTGAAAACAGCTGTTGAAGCAAATCTGGATTTATTAGAGGCTCAGAGGAATCGACTGAATCAACTCAATGAATTGGATGAGAAACACACAGCTGCAGTGCATCATACAGCTTTAATCCAACAACAGCGCTCTAGATGGCATGACAAATTTATAAAGAAAAGAGTCTTCCAGGAAGGAGACTAGGCCTTGTTGTATGATTCACGATTTAAGAGGGATTTTAAAGGCAAATTGCACACCCATTGGTTGGGACCCTATAAGATAGATCAGGTATTTAATAATGGAACAGTCCGATTGATCACCATTGATGAGAATAAAGTACCATTATTCGCAAATGGTTATCGACTGCAACTATATCATAGGCTGATCTCAAGGGAAGCTTTTATTTCACAAGTTGCATTTGATCCGGAGTATCAATTAACGTCAGGAAAGGGATTTTTAAACCCTGTAAATTTCTAAAAAGTTGCAGTTTCCACACATATTTTTGTACATAAATAATCGGTTTTTCTTTCATTTTGTATTTTATCTATTTTTAATTTTTCTTGCACTTGATCGGTTTGTTTTTAAGAACTGTGTGCAGGAACTTATTGGAGGAGTAGCAGCCGTGATTGGGCCAGATGACTGCAGACACCCCATATTTGTTCCTGATCTAATAAAGCTCTTTGAAGAAGATGGATATTTCATGGTCTGTCACAAATAACATTGGCTTCTACTACAGTTGGACGTAGCTGCGACTCCGCCACATTTTCCTATTCTGCCAAATTCGCAGCTGCGACTCCGCTACATTTTCCCATTCTGCTAAAATTCGCAGCTGCGACTCTGCCACTTTTGCTCATTTGGCCAAATCCCGCGGCTGCGACTCCGCTACTTCTGCTTATCTTTCTAATTTGGCAACTGCTATTTCGCCATTTCTGTCTCATTTTACTCCTTCCCAGTAGCTGCAACTCCGCCACTTTTGTCCGTTCTGCTAAATCTAGCACCGCGGCTCCATTCCTTCCACTTCATTATAGCTCCTTCCGTACAACTGCGACTCCGCCATTTTTCGTTTAGTTTGCTAGATTTCGCAGCTGATACTCCGCCAGTTTGTCTGCTCTCCAATTAATGATGCCAATAACGATGTGACTAGGCGTCAGTTTTGGTGCTTGCTCCACATGGTCCAACCATGATCCACCACGAAGGACAATTTGGATGCCTTGAGTAGCTGTCAGCCTGGGTGGCAAGTGCCACGTACTTCGGCACATGTGCATTTACATCCGCTAGGACAACGACCGGCCGCAATGATTAATTCATGGCTCAAATTCATAAATGCAAGGTACGGGTCCTATCTTTTACATGATTTGGCAGAAGAATTAATACAGTAATAACGATTATGTCCTGTCATAACCCTCAATCAATGAACCAAATTGAATCACACTATAAAGATTAAGTTAAAGGTCATAATTGTGATTATTTTTCCGTCACCTTACCTGATTTTGCACCTGTTACTCCTATCTGCCAACCTTGTCGCTTCCATAGAATGTTCATACTATCATATACTATCCTAAAAACCTGATTCTTGAACCCCCAACGACCCTTTGCATGTTCGAAAGCTGCAACTCTCCACTTCTAAAAACCAGAAATTGTTGAGGTCTGAACCTTGAGGAGAGGTTAAAATGGGAAATCCAGTCAAACACGAACCTATGAATACAGACGCTGTGGGTGCCAATGCAGAGGTTCTCAATATTTTTATAGCAGCAGGTTGGATGGAGTATTTCGAACAGTTGAATGGTTTTCATACCGAAACCGCATTGCGATTCGCCCTCAACCTGACTGATACTCATGCCGAGGTTAGAGGACTGCGCATGGATGTTACAGAAGAAATCATAGCTGAGGTTATTGGTTTTCCCATGGTGGGAAATAAGTCATTTGGGAAGAAAGTACATAATGCGAATGCAGTGAGGGAATTTCTGTCAGTAGGAGAATAGGTTATTCCAAAGCTCCATGGGTTGGAACTGGCATCCTTACCACCACCCTGGAATCAAGTTGCAGTCTTTGTGAAGAGATATATTTCTTGTGGAGGTAGGTACCAAGTTGTTTCATTCTCTGAACTTCCCTTACTGTCTCATTTACAACATGGTATCTTAGTAAATATACCATTCTATCTGTTTAAAGCCCTACAAACCATGGCTGGCTATGCAAGAAATGCCCAACACCCAGTTTACTCCCTCACTAATCATGGTTTAATCAAATTATTGGTCCTAAGAGCCATTGCAAGTCGTCATTTAACTTGGGAGAAATTTTTGGCTGAGGACGCACCAATCAGACAACCTGTATTAGAAGAGGGAGGTGCTGGTGAGGGTAGTGAGGACCGGAGTTCCTCAAACCCAGTTGGGGGGGAGGTTGGAGTAACAGAAAGTCAGGCCAATAATGAAGGGGAAGTAAATAAAGAAGACACTGGAGTAGTAGAAAACCCTATAATTGAATGAAGTATGATGGAAACCCTGAAGCAGGAGGTAGAAAAATTGGAATCTGTAATTGCAGAGTCAAGTACTAAATTGAAAGAAGCTGAAACTGGAGCAGCTATTGAAGCTGCGACAGTTGAAGCTGCAATTGCAGAAGTAGGGATTCATAAGGAAGGATATTGGCCAGAAACATTAGCAGAAGGGATTGTGGAAGTCTTGGAAGTGGAGTCCTCTTCAAAAATAAGGGGCACCATTATTGAAGAAGAATAAACTAGGGTGAACACCCCTGTGTCAAAGAAACGAAGAATAGAATCAAGGAACAGGGGTCATACACCCATGGAAGCAAAGAGGAAGAAGAGTCGGACTATCAAAGCATTAGTAGCAGCAAGTGGTGAGGAACACCCAGTGTGATTGTTGAGGAAAAGAAGAACTCGGTCAGCAGTAGCAGCTGTGACAGTGGCAACAACAGGAGTAACTATAATGGTAGCAGAAGTAACTATAATGGTAGCAGAATTAACAGGGACAGTAGCAGAAGCTGATATAGTGGATGCTGTTGGGGGTAATAATGGAACACCGCTATCAAAGATGACAGGAGCAGTTAAAGGGAATAGGGGGTCACCTACGTTAGAAGAAGCACATACAATAAGGGTAGATATAGAGATTCCTATTTTGAACCCCAAATTGCCTACTGCTATACAGGAGCCCTCTAGGGAAGAACCCCAAATTGAAAACCTCTTGTTTGAAAATGAATTATTAAAGGAGGAAGCGCAGACATTAAGAAAAGAATTGGAAAAATGGAAGGGAGCAGCTGGGAGACAAGTAGAGAAAAATTTGGATACATTAGCAAACGCTGCAAATTTGGTGGAAAACCCATCTGTTGCATTTGAAAATAAGAAGTATGGGGAGACTATTTGCCCAGAATGTGGAGATATATTTGCTTCAGCAGGACACAGAGTTGTTGTGTTGGGACTTGCATCCTAGAGTCATGTACAGATAAAGGAGGTGGAAGAAGGAATTCTAGGGATCGAATTGATAGAGGAGAATGAGCCAAGAATGGAAGAAATCCCTGATTTGAATTTAGAGGATGAAATGGTACAGTCCCAACCATAAGGGGATATTGAGCTCCTTCAGGACTAGTCTTACTAGTCAGAAAGATCTGATAAAAATCAGAAACAATCTCAGCAGTTTAAAGAAATGGAGGAACAGGGGACTGTTACACAAGAACCATTACCCTTGAGAATGTTTAAATCTGCAACTCAGATAGCAACATTTGATGTGGAGAATCAGGAGGGAAACACTGTTACACAAGAACCAGTGTTTCCAAAATCATTTGCTACAGTGGCAACACAAACTGAGATGGTTGAGATTGAAATGAAAGACTTGGGTGCTGTTACACAAGAACCAGCAACCCTAAAAATACTAACTGAGACTGTAGCACTGACTGAGGAAGCTGAGATGGATAGAGATATGAAGAATGTTGTTACACAAGAACCAACATCCTTAAACCCTATGGCTGATACTACACCACATGCATAGGCCATTGCAATCCTGATAGAAGATGAAGCTGTCACAGTGCTAAGGCAAGACAAGGAAGTCATTCATCTAGATTCTGATGATGAAAAGGAGGTAGAAGATAGAAAAATTCAACAACTAGAGAAGAAAATTCTCTGGTTAAACCTTGAACTAGATAAATGGCTCAAATGGATGGAACTATTCAAAGAAGGTATGATCTCTCTCCAGGAGCATAGGAATGTCATTAAGGGACTAAGAGAAAAATGGGCTGAGGAGCTATTCTTCCAGAAGCTTTGGTGGGAAAAACTCCAAGAAAAATTGGAAGGTTTGAAGAAGCTTGAGTCCCTACAGCAAGACAAAAAGCAAATGTATAATATTTCTATAGAGTTGATGAGTTGCAGAGTTCCATCCCCCTCTTATCCTGTCTTCCTCTATGAGTAGACAACCTTATTTAAATTGAAGGCTCTCAAAGATGGAAGATCATTTGAGTTGGAAACAACTGATCAATTTCTGGAGACTTTTCTGAAGAGTGACTTTGAGGATCAACATTTGTTATGTGAGCTATATTTGCATGATAGGGCTTGCTATGTTTCTATTCCATCTGACCCTTTACCTGTTCTTGGGGATGTTCAGCTGAGGGCATTTTCCTCCTTTGTCATTAACCATGTAAGATGGAAGGATGCTTTCCAAACTATCCTCAAGAATGAGGAGAATTCTACTCTCTGGATTAGGGAGGAACCTCAGAATCCATCAGTATTCATGGCATGTCATGCTAAATCCCTCAGGGTTCCTTCAATTGCTCAATATTTTGAGAGCCTGTGAGATAAAATCCTTACTACATGCTTCCCAATGATTCTTAATATGGAGCAGGATGCCCTGGAAGGCAGTGAATACAGATGGCTATACTCAACCTCATCTCTGAAGGAAATGGATCCATATGGCTTTGAAAATTTTAGGCAAGCCTTCACTAGGGTGCCTAGATATGTGCAATGCATGCATAGGTGTGGACCTTGGTGGATTGGTTTAAGATTTAAGTTCCCCCTCATTTGGTGGTCTATAAGCAATTCTTACAGAACCAATTATGCTATAACATTAGAAGAAGAAGAGAGTTGGTGGGAGCATTGGGTATACTGCTATGGGTTTGTTCCTCGAGGGGAGGCACCAAAATTTGCTTATAACATCACCAATCTCCACAGATTTCACTCAGATTCAGATTCAGACTAAAGGAGGTTGTTGCATGAGGACATACAATTGGATAGTTGGGAGGAGATGTTGGGTCCAGGAAATGCCCCTTTTTGGCTACCTCTATTACACCTTTTTGCCCTAATTCCATCCTATTTTCATGAGCTATATCCATGTCTTTCCAGATCAATCTATAACATTGATAGGTATAATTTGTTATTTCTTTATTTGTTTTTATGCCTAAGACTGTTAAAGATTATGGATCTTAGTCCTTGGTTTATACTAATTTATGTGACTTTATTTAGCCAAGGTCTAAAAGCACAGGTGTATCATCCCAACAGTGCCAGCTGTGACTCTTCAATGTCAGCTCCTCATACTCTAAGGGACAATGCATCCTCCACGTGAGCTGTAATAGATCTCATTGAAGAAGAGCTTAGCTGCAACATACACGTGGCATTCCAGCTGTCAAGTTTGTTGATCCAATTGCCATCGGGACAGCAACATCCTTCAGTATTAACAACACTATTCAACACGCTGTATGGGTTAGCTGTAACTGCACAGCATGAAGATCATAGATCTTCATTGCTGCGATATTTTTATGGATCTAAAACTGTCTTTCTTTTTGTATAAATCCCAGAAGGCTTTCGTATCCTAGGGTTGGACAATCATTATTGGTGTAAGCTATTAGGATATTCCTATACTCCATCCTAGTCCCACCAGTATTTTGATCATTTGCATTTTCAGTCATGCATGCACTTTTAGGGTTTGCATGCATTCTAGGGTTTGCATGCATCCCAGTCATCAATCCAGCACCTAGCCCTCAGTTAGCCAGCCCCCAGGAGCTTCTCACTATTCAATTTTAACCCTCCAGTTTCTTAATGCGCCCTTCTTCCTTCATTTTAGGGAGAAACTCGCCCTTCTTCACCTACCAGTCCAGTTGTCTTCAGTTTACACTCAGTTACACTTAGTTACACTCAGTTACACCTACCAAAGTTAGTTTGACTGATGGTTGACAGTTAATTGAGCATTGATGACTCCACTGATGATGATGAAGACTTCCAGTTGTGCTCCGATGACACTCTATTGACCTTATGATCACTCTAAGAGGCTAATTCGAATTGCCACCTTGGGTATTCGAATCCTATCTACCATTGTACTATTTATTTGTCCATATTGTGATTAATTAATTAGTGTGTGTGAAGTATTATTGCTTCTATCTGAGTTCTACTGTACCATATTATTCTGTTTCTCATTATACTGCATTGTTCACTCTTCTTCTATTTTCCTGCTTAATCATAATTACTCTTGTGAGGTACACATCATCTCTTAGATCTGCTGCGAGGATTTTCACATTGTATCAGAGCATGTTGAGAGTATTGTTTATCTCCATTCTTGAGAGTTTTTTGCAGGCTATTACCAATATTTCGAGTGCAGCAGTTGCAACAGTTTCTGCATTTTTGCAGCAGTAGAAGTTGCAGTTATTCTATATTGTCTTTGCAAGTGTTCTACAACTTCAATGAATTTATAAGAAACTACTCCTCTTTCTCCATTGAACTATGATGAATGGAAACCAAGAATGATAGCATATTTGAAGAGCCATGATCTCTTTGATTGTTATTTTGAAAGAGAGTTCGAATCCTCTGAAGAGAAGATTGATTGGTTGAATAAAGGTGACATGCACATTGGAAGAATGAAGCTTACTACGCTGGATTACATATTGCTCCCAATCATTATTTATATCGAAACTCCACAAGAGCTATGGGCCCATCTGGATGAAATATTCGGCAAACAGAATGAAGGTTTTGGTCCAAACCCCTTCAAAAGCAAACAAAGTGATGCATTTGCTCCCCTTGATGATCTCTCAAATCATGCACCAGTATCATCTCATATTGAAGTTGTTGACAAAGAACTTGCGTATTCTCCTCTCATGCTCAAACTTTCTTATCTTTTTGTGCCAGCTCACACTCTAGATATTGCAGAAGGTCCTAAATCCTCTCTTGCACCAGAGTCTGTTGGTTTGCATCATGATCACATGATTATTTCGGAGGTCAAAACAACTATTGAAGGTAATGCATTCGCTCCTCTCCAGATATCTCCTCTTTTATACTACTATATGATCATAATTCCATGCTTTCAGAAGGTCATTGAAGAATATGGCAATTGCCATTCACTTGGGAAGATTTCTCCTGCATCTCATGGTTTTGATCTGACCCCTGTTGGTTCAAAGGAGATCTCAAGAAACTGTGGCCATTCGCTTGGGATAATTTCTCATGCATCTACTGGTTTTGATCTCACCTATCATGGTTCAAAGGAGATCTCAAGAAACCATGATTCAAGTCTTGTATCTAATTTGGGTTCTAAGCAATTACTGCTTGGGATAATTTCTCATGCATATTATAGTTTTGATCTCACCCTTACTGGTTCAAAGGAGATCTCAAGAAACTGTTTTGAAAGTCTTAAATCTGATTTTGATTTCAAGCAAACATGTAATAGTTATTTTTGGCATAATCTCACCCATGGTGGTTCGAAGGAGAAGACAAAAGACTATATGCACTTTCACAGATTTGATCCTACTTCAGCTGATTCGAATCACACGTTCAAGGATCATTCTCATCCTGTTGGATTTGTTCTCATCACATTCGATCTGAAGAGCAAGTACAAGCACATGCTTTTTGAGCATGATCCACTTCTTTCCAAGAAGAAGATATCTCCAGACATATGACCAAGCATCACACCTGCTTGAGTTTGGAGCATTTATTTTTATGTGTGCCTTACAGTCTATTTTTTGAGGAGGGGGTATGTTTCCCATGAAATTTTCCCACTTCCTTGGTTTATTGATTGTTATTATTCATTGTATTGGGTGACCTTTGGTCTTAGTCACCAGGGCCTAGGATGGATTAAGGGGGGGTGTTAGGATATTCCTATACTCCATCCTAGTCCCACCAGTATTTTGATCATTTACATTTTCAGTCATGCATGCACTTTTAGGGTTTGCATGCATTCTAGGGTTTGCATGCATTTTGCATGCATCCCATTCATCAATCTAGCACCTAGCCCTCAGTTAGCCAGCCCCCGGGAGCTTCTCACTATTCAGTTTTATCCCTCCAGTTGATTAATGCACCCTTCTTCCTTGATTTTAGGGAGCAACTCACCCTTCTTCACCTACCAGTCTAGTTGTCTTCAATTTACACTCAGTTACACTTAGTTACACTTAGTTACACTCCGTTACACCTACCAGAGTTAGTTTGACTGATGGTTGACAGTTACTTGAGCATTGATGACTCCACTAATGATGATGAAGACTTCCAGTTGTGCTCCGATGATCATGAGGACACCTAGTTGTGCTTCGATGACACTCTATTGATCTTATGATCACTCTGAGAGGCTAATTTGAATTTCCACCTTGGGAATTCGAATCCTCTCTACCATTGTACTATTTATTTGTCCATACTGTGATTAATTAATTAGTCTGTGTGAAGTATTATTGCTTCTACCTGAGTTCTACTGTACCATATTATTCTGTTGCTCATTATACTATATTGTTCACTCTTCTTCTGTTTTCCTGCTTAATCATAATTACTCTTGTGAGGTACACATCATCTCTTAGATCTGCTGTGAGGATTTTCACAGTAACAGAGCATTGAAGCTCATGATCTTCCATTAATAATATGAGAGCAACATTCTTCACTTTTGAGTTTTAATTAGCTGTGACTCTCGGCATCTTTGTTAGAAGGCCAGGGCCCACCTTCTCACAGAGATAGCCGATTTAAGTAGGTAGAATAGTTTAATTTCATTCCTGTTGTGTGGTGTGGAATGTTGCAGACATTGCTGATAGCTGTAACAAAGATTAGTTTCCTTGCTAGTAATTTACAATTGCATCTTGAATAGCTGTAACAGAGTGGTGTCACAGTCAACTGTGTAGAACAATTCAATTAAATTGCATGTGTGTTTTAATCAGCTGTAACAGCCAAGCTCGATCCCAATCAATTGGTAGTTATTTATGCTTTTTAGGACTTCCAGTAATCATCAATAGAGTTCAAGCTTGTATTTCAATTTTGGTTGTTGTTGTATCTTTAATTGCATACATAGATTAGATAGATAATGTTGGAGTTACAGTAGTCACTGGATAGATCATTTTGGTAAAGGTTAATTGCTATAGTTTGATGATCATAAGGATTTAACTTCTTGCAAAAGTAATTTCATTTCATTTCATTATTAGATCATTAACTTTTTGGATTGATTTTGTAAGAAGGATTGTTTCAATTGGGATTTGTAGATGTGTGAATCAGATTAGTTGCTTAGGGAATGAGTTGGCTGAGCATCTAGGTAGGATCATTACTTACATTCATTAATCAACTGCTTAATCTGTTTATGCATAGATTGTGCTCATTACCTTTGAAATAAAATACCTTCCTGGGTTTGACAATTTATATTGATCATTCTGTGTGTTAGATTTAATTAACTGACATATAGAGTGCCCAACACTCTGCAGAAATTCCTATTATGAGAAGAATTGAGAGATAGAACCAGTGATCGAGATGACAAGTACAGAAGCAGTGACGATGATGCTCCATTATCCAGTGACAATGATCCAGCTCCAGTATTGAATACTTGTGCCTATATGTATTGATGACCTGTGTCAAGAGAATACCTTCCTAGTTAAGAGGGATTGTTGATGTATTTGTAACTTCGGAAGATATTCACTTGTATATTGTATGTATTACATTTTTACTTTATTGTATCCCCAATGGAGATGTATTATTCCTCCGATTGGAAGTTTCATCAATTGTATTTGCAAGTGTAGCAAGTTACATTGTAAGTGTCGTAACTTATATTTGATGCGTTATTAGACCACCTTGGTGGGGTTGGCCCTGTATGAGTCATGTGGATGGGTTATTAGGATTCCTTAGGAAGTCAACCCAGTTAGGGTTAAAGGCAAGTCAAATTAAAGTATAAATAGAGAGTGTGACTATCTCATTCTAATTATTCACTCACTTATCCAACTTGCATAGTTGAGAGAGAGGAGTACACACAAGTGGAGGAGGAGTAGCTGCTGGAGACATCTATATTTTAGGTTTGATCTTTGTGATCTTTGTATTGGGGCTTATTTCTATCTCTAAGGAAGTTGCGGGTTTTTTCACCTTCTTGGTTTTCCCCGGTGAAATGCTTTATGTCCATTGTCTCTTGGGATTGCTATGTTGTGCTTGTTATTCTCTTAGTGATCCTAGATAATATTGAATGAAATTATCGAAAATCTAACAAAATATATTTCCTCCTCGGTGGGTTGGAACCACTCATCAGGGCCAACTCAAAACGCATGCCTATGATGATCCTAGCATGCGATCAACTAGGTGAGGAACATACTATTCTCCTTGAGTGATGTTTCCTCCTTATAGAACTTGAGGAGGCTGACAACTCTCAAGAGGTGTATACTATGAGGAGCAATGTAGGGTGAAAACGTGAAGTTGGGTAACACTTTTGGCTTGTTTTTGACAAATAAAACTGCTAAATTTTATGTTTTTCAACTTCAACCTCTTCAAACCCATATCTCCCATAGGAATTTCAACTTGAAGTAAACACAAATGTTTTAGAGAATTGAATTAGCTTTCTACTTGTATTTTTTTAATTTTTTTTATGGACATATCATGGGACAAATTTGGTTCTCACCAACGGCATATACTTGAAAATTTTAGGTATGCATAATGAGTGACCAACGTGAGCACTAGTTTTTTTAGAGATGATTATTCATTTTAGGTAAAACAATGTATGATCATAATCTACACACACTACACTTGTGTATGGAATATCTTTTGAGGTTTTTCGGACTTGAGAACTATTTTTTATTATTTATCAAAATAACATATGTTTAGAAAATGGTGCCTTATCGACACATGTTGGTAAGCTTCAATTTTATTTTTAGTGTGACTCTTATTGAAAAAACTAAAAGTAAAATTTTGAAGAGGATGGGGAAAGGAAGATCTGTGTGAATATTTCAAATCTTTTGGTGTTGTCTTTGTTATGATATTGAATTTTCATTTCGGGTGATTTTCAGAGTAATAAAATTCTTAAGGGATAAGGTTTAGAAAAAAATTATTAATAAATAGAAATTCAAATCGAAATGAAACAATTATTATATCATTGGAAACTAGATTCAGAGATGAATCCATTGTTACCAAGTCCAACAAATAATATTTAAAATTTGCAGGGGTTTGGGCTTGCTGAAGTTGCAGGTTCCAGAAAGATGCCAGATATTTTCGCAGGTTTTGTTGACCATGAATTCTCGGCCAAAAAAATATCTTCCAAAATATTGACTGAGAGTTTAGTTCAAACTCTCATCCAAGAGTTTTTTTTAAAATACAGCGCAGTGATTAGTTCAAACTCTCAGCCTAGAGTTTTATTAAACTCTCAACCGCGAGTTTGAAATCTCACAAACTCTCGGCCTAGAGTTTGAGGTTGACTTTTTTTCGCATGATCATCTGCGTGCACTAGTTTTGTTTTCACTCCGTTGTCATAAAAGTGTTTCCCAACTTCACGTTTTCACCCTGAAACGAGGGTATAAATATCTCTCCCTCTCCTTGGCCTCCCACTCTCTGTGGAAGTTATACTGATCTACTTGTGCTTCGCGCTGTTGCCTAGGCTTGCGGGGATGATGTCTCTGTTTCAAATATAACATAAATCAGTCTCATAAGCATACATATAAAAGCATCATACAATAATTATATCTACTAAAATCAAATATTAATTATTATTTTTAAAATGACAAACAATGTACCAATATAATCTAAATGCACTGCAAACGGTGCACTTATATACAAACAACACTGCACAACAGTGCACTCAAATATGTATTGTGCACCGCTATTATATTTCTATATATTAAATTGATTTCAACGGTGTGCCAAATACCTAACACACCGGGATGTTTTATAAATTTGATTCACGGTATGCCTAAATCTCATTAGTGCACTGGTGCACTCACTTGTACTAGGCACACCGTTAAACTATGGTTTTCTACTTTAAAAAAAAATAAGTTCTAAATGTCGGTGCATATATTTCAAACATAAGCACCATAAACGGTGTGCTTAAATGATCTAAACACACCATCGTTTATTAAATCAATTAATTTTTATTGAAATCTATTCATGGTGCGCCTATGGCACGTTAGAGCACCGGGTATCGGTGCACTGATATGCCAAAGGAGCACCATTAAATTAATTTTTTATGTCATTCAAAACTTATATTTTTAGATATATGTGCATTTAGATAGCGTCAATGCACCGTCAATGGTGTGTTTACGCGATCTAAGAGCGTTGTTGTTTCTGAAATTTTAATGTTGTTATGAGAACATGTCAACGGTGCGCTTGATGCACGACATAGCACTGAAAATTAGTGCACTGACGTGACATAAGCACATCATATAAATTATTTTTTTTGTTTTTATTATTTGTTTACCGGTGCATTTTGCACACTTAAGTTCACCACACTACCGATGCTCTTTAGTGAACAACGCACTGGTAAGTAGTTTAATTTTTTAAAAGTAATTTTTCATGATAGAGTGGTGCGTTCAATCCATTTGGTTCACACCACAAGCAATGCTCCCTATAAAATTTTACAGGGTGCACCGTTAAGCGGTCTGAGCCGAACGACTCGAATGCACTGCGCATTTTTTTTTAAAGGACAATTTCAAGCTCAATTTAAAAGCATAATATGCTAAAAATTTAAATTATGAAGTAAGAATCATTTTACCTATTGAACAACTCGTTGGGGAGGCATATTGGCGATGTATGGAAAATTTCAATTTTTGCGCACTATTTGGAAAAATTAAAACTACATTCAGTAGCCAATAGGAGTGAGGAATTTGTACACGTGGACCATAGATGTGAGGGCATCTAGGTGGGTTAAGTGTAGCACCGGTACATATGGGCTCAAATGCACCGAAGAGGGTAAAAATGAGTTGGCCAAAAGCCATTTTTTTTATGAAACCATGTTTCGGTGCACTCAACAGTCAGGCGCACCGGTGTGCTCGATGGTTTGGTGCACTAGTATGAGTAGCTGCTAAAATAAAATAATTATTTTTAATAAAAAGCAAAATAGTTTCCACTGCATTTTATTTTTTCACATGCACCGGAGCATGTATTGTCATTCAGTGCACCAGCATTAGTTTTTAAAAGGTTGCTTGTTAATAAAATTATATTTTTTAATTTTTATTTTTAATAAAAAAATGCCATTGTGTTTGTGTATATTACATGCACTGGGCATTTAACAACTAACACACTGTTTATATGCTTTACTTAAAATTTTGAGATTTAATATATATATATATATATATAGTTCGGTGCATTAGTGTTGATGAGACACACCATGGTGGTTATTTTTATTTAACGCACCAAAATGAGGTTTTATCTAAAAGTTAATGTGTTTTTAATAAAATAATAAAATAATTATTTTTTATTAAATGATTACACAGTGTGTTCGTTTCTACTACATGCACCGGGGCATTTTGGTGTTTGGAAACACACCGCTTTAGTTCTTGGAAATTATTTTGTTTTGACAATGATGTTTTTTGGTCAAAGTGCGACATGCTAGGAAACATACTGGTGTGTGTTGTTAACAAAAGCACTGGTGTGTTTTTATGTACTAAATGCACCAAAATAAAAATTTCCGCTAAAACCTCCGACCGTTCACCTCCGCTATAAATGGATATTTGGGTTCATTTGCGAGGAGCATATGCTATAACCTCTGCTAAAGGGTCTTTTCCTTGTAATGTAAATTCCTCACAAGCCATATCTACGCAATGATTTACTTTCCAGTGGTTAGACTATATCTAAAGGAACCTCTCTTATAACAATTGCTGGAATTCTTAATGATACTGAGAGGGGGGAATGAATCAATATCATGCAACATTATAAAAAATTTCACTTCAAAAAATATGCACCAATTCTTACTTAAATCACAACAATAAAAAGAAACTATGCGCAGAATATTTGAAAAGTAACTTTATATATATATATAGATATGAAAAATTGGATTGCATAGATAGATGGGAGACACCAATCTCCAATGATGTGAGCACCAAATCACTTAGAAACCAATCCTACATGCAAGCACCAACTCGCTGAGTACATGTAATATCCCAACCAAAATATACTGGAATCTCAACTCAAAATTGTCAATTTTAACTCAGATTTTTACTAGTAAGATTGAGATAACTTATGTAAATTGAACAATGACAATTTCGACCACTGGAAACCCAAACCTAAGGATGATAGGGGAACCTTTAGGTTCTTATTATTTTATGGGACAGTGTGCAGCAAAAACAGTTTGTCAAAGTTAAAAGGTTTATGGATCCTTTGTACAAAGCACGGAGACCATTTATGTTTTGAGCTTCGATTACTATCGAAGTCTACCACAATACTTCTGGGTGCATTCGCGTATACAAAATAGATTGGGTTAGGGTGGATAATATTAGTTGACCAAAGTATGTTTGGAGATCATATGGTTTCAAGAAACAGCAAGGAACAACAGATGACAAAGGAATTAATATTTTGAGAGTCGTTATTGTAGTTTGGAATAATAGGTTGGATTTCCTATTTCCCTTCCAAATAACTAAATGAACTTCTCTAATTAGTGTTCTGAATCTGTAATATGATTTATTATTATCCAAATGACTCGCATCAACTTACAAAATTTAATTTGAGTTCATATAATAGATTATACAGGAAAAACAGTAAAACTAGCTAGTTGGAATGCCTAACTAGTTTGACTTCTAAAGGACACAAAAACTGTACTACCTGAACTAAATTTCATTTTTAAACTTGGTATGGATTAATTATGACCTTAATTACCTTCATAAATTTACAGAATGACATCTGGATTTATATAACTCATTCTACAACCTTTTTGGAAAAACTACTCAAAATTTCTAGTCTAATGAGCATAGGTAGGAAAATGACTTAATTACTTGCAGAATTTGAAAGGAATATTTATGAATAATATGAAGGATGTTTAATTATAATAGAATATCCATCATCTTACAGATATTTTTGCAACACCAAAAGGAATCTAAGGGTCTTAGTAACCCCAGCATGAATTGTGTCTCAGTTACATCAAAGAAAGCTCCATTGGTTGGATTCTGGAATACATAGTGAAGGTAGGTTACGAGAAGCATGAGTAGACATGATTTAAATTCAGTGATCAGATCTGGAATACTCCTCCATCATTGCATAATTCAAATAAGCACAAGTTGATTCCCACAGAGAATTAGAGAGAAGGAAGAAGATAGAAGGTTGATGCAGGAGAGGTTCCTTCTTCAATATTTTGGAATTCTTTAGGAATTTCGACCCCAAATTGATATCAGCCTTTAATGGCTGCAATATGATGTTCAATGGTTGTACAATAGTCTTAAGTACCTGCAAGAGAGAGTGGAAGAGATATTGGAACAAAAATGGCTAAGGGGAGCATCACCCAAAGCAAGGTTGAGACACATCACTCAACAAGAGAAGCTAAAGCTCTCACATTCAATTACAAAATGGTCAAAAGATGTGACTTGGAGTTTGAATCATTATTTTATAGAATTTTAGGGTGATCTACTGAGAAAGTTGAATAGCTTGGTGACTTGTGAGAACTCTTCCACATGGGCCACCCATGAGTGGATATACTAGCCTTTCTTTTTCCTTACAATCTTTTCTTTCCTTTAGAAACTGTGCCCCCCCTTTGTCTCAAGATGTTTCCTGCTTTGTTAGAGTTTCTTGCTTTATAAACTGAGCTGCCTTTTAGAAAATGCACCCCCCCTTTGTCTCAATATGTTTCCTTCTTTGTTAGAGTTTCCTGCTTTGTAAACTAAGCTCCCTTTTGGAAACTGTGCCCTCCTTAGCTTTTCCTGGATATTTCTAATTTCTTGCTTTTGGAAACTTCTTACACCTGTTTTCTTTTGATCTGTTTCTAAATCCAACAGGTTGGTTTATGCACCTTGCTAATTTCTTGTCCTTGGTTCCAATTTAGCAAGCTTATCCTCATGAGGGCGCCCTCTTGGCCCACTTACACAATTTTTAGGAATATTTATTTACAAAAATAATTTAAAATTAATTAAATTATCTCATCTACTAGACTTAGGCTAATTTTATCTATGATTATAATTTTGAATAAAATTAATATCCCTAGGGACGAATATGTCCCCTTTACCCATGGGAACTGACTGATTCAAAATTGGGGACATGACAAGTCCTCCCTTCCCAAAATTGTATGTCCTCAAGCAATTGAATTTATGAAGGATGAACCTGTGCACCTTAAAAAAAAATCTCTACTTCCAATCAAAATCATCCGTTGTGCAATTTTGAAGTAGTGGACTCTATGAACCAATTTTCTGCAAGGTTCCACCATGCTTGTTGTTGCTCTACTCTGATTTTAGTTCCCATACTTTTTTTTTTGAAATTCTTCAAAATTGAGCATTTAAAATCAAAATGATCCTAGGATCCAAGCTGAACCTCTGCAGTATCTCTTTACTTGCGAATTTTTAAACTTTCGGATGCAAAGATGAAATCAAGAGAAAAAATTTTGGTTTTCACCAATAAGCCAACAACCAGAGATCTGTTCCCAATGAACTGAAACAACAATGCCAGGATCCCATTGCTTTTTTTTCATTCCCATGGAAAGGAATACTTCTGCAGTCCAACTGTTAGGAAAAATAATTCCTGGATCCCATTGCCCCCACTGCAAGTATCTATATGGTAGTGTTAAAAGTGAAAAAATTCCATCCCATGGAATGCCAACATTCCATTGTACAATATGCTTCTTTTCGAGCATTAGTGAAAACCAGAAAGTTCCATCATTATGTAAAATGCAAGGGAAGATGGAAACAACATGCCACCAAAGAATAAGATCATCTTTAAATAAGCAACTTGGTAACTATGAAATCCCCATCAAAATATGCAACTCTCCAATGCAGGGTTGAATCAAAGGAAGACTATAAATCACCAAATATCCCTTCAAAGAGGGAGGCCAAAATTCAACAAGTCTTTCCTTTCCAACTAAAGGGTTCTTATGTGACCAATGCAAACAAGAAGCAAAGATGTCATCCACGAAACTCAAATGACAATGGTGAGGATCCCATGTACTATAATGCTTCTCCAAAATATAGTTAGTTATATCAAAGTCAACCATGTGTATGTCTTCCTCAAATAAAGAGATATCATGATCTCTATGGAACCCAACAGGTGATTCCCTCTTCATCCAATGGCTCAACCCTCTTCCATTGATCCAAGGGTGCAAGACTCCATCAAATGACCCACACATTGAAGATAAGTGTAGATCCGATGCATTCTTGTCAAAAGAGGCTGCAAAAATAGGCATGGACTGCCTCAACTGTTGTTGGGAAGGGAACATATCATCTGTATCAATTATAGGAGCCTCATGCTCCTCATGTGGCACAAAAAGAGAGAATCCCTTTACCCACTTTTCATCCCTATGTGTGCTAGATGTTATAGGTGTGTGGAATGAAGGACAGTGACCCAACTCTTGTAAATAATCATTCATCTCACTTGTGGTTGCCTCAATCAAGGTGATATCATGTGCCTCTTCCAAAACCATGCAACTCCCTCCTAGAGGCAACTCATAATATTTCTGGAAATAAACAGGTGCTTGTCTTCAATTTGCTTGTCTTCCAACTCCTCAAGTACATGCAAATAAAACTGTAGTTCATGTTCCACAATCACATGAATTTCTCTTTCTGCATCATGTATGCAATCCTCCATATAATAATGACTTTCTCCAATGTAGGGACTGAGATGTGGTTCTTGCAACTTCCCATGTAGTTGCTCAATATACTACTCAGCTTCTTGAAGGGCTCTGGGAGTATTATTCAAAGAATCCTGGGTGGATTCCAAATCAAGGCAGAGCTTGTCAATATTTTCTTCACCCCTCAAGGATGTGCCATGATACAACTCTGCAAGCTCCAGTAAAATATCTCTATCAGAAAGCAACTGAGAAAAATTTCCTCCTAGGCTTCCTATTGCTTCCCGAATGTGCACAAAATATTCAACAGAGGGTTGATCCTCCATTGATGCAGTTCTACAACAACAGTGAGAGATAAAATAATAAATTTCATGGAGGTTGTCCCGGGCCTCCTTGATATTTCCCTCACTCATTTTCAATGGCCCAATCATGGAAATTTTTTTGGCTGGTGAACCTCCTCTTCTGCTTGTCGCAATTCAATCTCCTTTGATTCATGAACCCCAATAATGGAGGACTCAACCAAGACAATATTCCCACTAGAAGTGGCTTCAATCTGGGGCTGCAACAAAGACATACAAAAATCAGAATTGCAGCCATACCTTTGTGCCCAATTCTTATTTTCATGTGACAGCCTTATGTCAGCAGGCTTCTTCTCCAAATTTTCTGATTCACACCCTACTGATGTGTGCTGGTTTTTTGCTTCCCGATGAAGCTTGAGAGGTGACTATAAATATGATTCATGTCCATCCTTTGGATCAGATCCAAAATATTTCTTATCACTACTAACAAAATCATCATCCCTTTTTATGATTTTGAGATCACCCACAAAGAAACTAGGAGTGATTTCACCTTCCACATTGCCAACAGCCAGATGTTGGACTGTTGGATATTCAACTGTGCATGGACCTTCTTCATCTTTTTTCGATGAACGATTTGGTAACTCATCAACCTTATGGATGCTACAAATAGGATGATTTATATTTGCAGGTTCTTCTCCATTGATATCACCTTGCAGTGACTCATGCTCCTCCAATGATTAATCTCCATTACTACATTCATAGTTAACACCAAAAATTTGAGCCTCCATACCGAAGGACTCAACCATGCCAACCTTCTCACTGTAAGTGGCTGCCATATCAGAATGAAACCAAGGGATACAAAAATCAGAAATGTGGCATACCTTTGTATCATGTCTTTATCTTCATGTGGTGGGTCTATGGTGGCTTGTCCTTCCACCAAATATTATAGTTCACATCCCACTGATGTGTGCTTGTCTTCTACTTCATTGGGTAGCTCAAGTGGTGACTGTGAATCTATTTTATGTTCTTCTTTTGGATCTTGATTTTATAAGAAAATTGGTGAAGTTTCCTCCTTGTTTTCCTTAGGATCAGCATTCTTGGAGACTCCTCCTGAAGAGGATCCAAAAATTCTAATCATGTAGGAGGCAACTGAATCCCATGTATAGTCCTCTATTTTGTCTCCTCTAGGTTTCTTTCGATCCTCAGTAAATTTAGACTTGGTGGACAAGGGATAATGTCCTCATCATATATATGGTCGCAAAAGTAACCATATTCATATCGAGGGAGGCTTCCATCTATGTAGAGGATGTCTGCTTCCTCATATGGCTCGAACTCTTCATCTTCAATGACTGGAACTAGTCTCATAGCTACAAATTTGATTTATGATCTGCAATATTCTTCAACAGTGAGCTTCTTTCTTTCCAAAAGGGTGGATTAAAGTGATCTGATAACACTGTAATATTCCAGGAAAAATATATTGGAATCTCAACTCAAAATTGTCAATTTTAACTTAGATTTTTACTAGTAAGATTGAGACAACTTATGTAAATTGAACAATGACAATTCCAACCACTGGAAACCCAAACCCAAGGATGATAGGGGAACCCTTAGGTTCTGATTTCTGTATAGGAAAATGTGTAGCAGAAAAAAATTTCATAGGGAAATTTTTTATGGATCCTTTGTACAAATCACAGAAACCATCTGTGTTTCGAGCTTCGGCTACTGCCGAAGTCTACCGCAATACTTATGGGTGCATCCGCGTATACAAACTAGATCAGGTAAAGGTGGATAATATTAGATGAAATAATCATGTTTGGAGATCATATGGTGTCAAGCAACAACAAGGAACAACAAATGACAAAGGAATTAAGATTTGGGGAGTTGGTACTGCAGTTTGGAATAATAGGTTGGATTTCCTATTTTCCTTCCAAAGAACTAAATTAAATTCTATAATTAGTGTTACGAAGTTGGAATATGATTCATTATTATCCAAATAACTCACAACAACTTACATAATTGAATTTGAGTTCATATAATATATTTTACAGGCAAAATAGTAAAACTAGCTAGTTGGACTGCCTAACTAGTTCGACTTCTAGTGGACACAAACACTGTACTAACTGAACTAAATTGAATTATGAAACTTGGTATGTATTAATTATGAAATTAATGACCTACATAAATTTACATAATTAAATATGCATTTATATAACTCATTTTACAACCTTTTTGGAAAAATTAGTCAAAATTTCTAGTCTAATGAGCATAGGTAGGAAAATGACTTAAGTACTTGCAAAATTTGAAAGGAATATTTATGAATAATATTAAGGATGGTTTATCATAGAATAAAAATAATATTACAAATATTTTTTCCGCACCAAAATGAATCTAAGGGTCTTAGTAACTCCCAGCATGAACTGTGTCTCAGTTACATCAAAGAAAGCTCCATTTGTTGGAGTCTAGAATACATAGTGAAGGTAGGTTCCGAGCATAATGAGTCGACCTGATGTAAATTCAATTCGAATATATGGAATCCTACTCCATCATGGAAGAATTCTAATAATCACAGATTGATGCCCACAAGGAATTAGAGAGAAGGAAGTAGATAGAAGGTTGATGCAGGAGAGGTTCCTTCTTCAATATTTTGGGATTCTTCAAGGAATTTCGACCCCAACTTGATATCATAATTTAATGGCTGAAAGATGATATTCAATGTATGTACAATAGTCTTCATTACCTGCAAGAGAGAGTGGAAGAAATATTGGTACAATAAGGGCTAAGAGGAGCATCACCCAAAGCAAGGTTGAGGCAATACATCACTCAACAAGAGAAGCTAAATCTCTCACATTCAATTACAAAATGGTCAAAAGATGTGAATTGGAGTTTGAATCATTATTTTATAGAATTTTAGGGTGACCTGATGAGAAAGTTGAATAGCTTAGTGACCTCTGAGAACCCTTCCACATGGGCCACCCATGAGTGGATATACTTGCCTTGCTTTTTCCTTACAAGCTTTTATTTCCTTTAGAAACTGCACCCCCCCTTTGTCTGAAGATGTTTCCTGCTTTGTTAGAGTTTCTTTCTTTGCAAACTGAGCTCCCTTTTAGAAAATGCACCCCCCATTTGTCTTAAGATGTTTCCTTCTTTGTTAGAGTTTCTTGCTTTGTAAAGTGAGCTCCCTTTTGGAAACTGCACCCTCCTTAGCTTTTCCTGGATATTTCTAATTTCCTGCTTTTGGAAACTTCTTACACCTACTTGCTTTTGATATTTTTCTAAATCCAACAGGTTGCTTTAGCCACCTTGCTAATTTCTTGTCCAGTTCCAATTTAGAAATCTTATCCTCATCACGAGGGCGCCCTCTTGGCCACTTACACAATTTTTAGGAATATTTATTTATAAAAATAATTTAAAATTAATTAAATTATCTCATCTACTAGAATTAGGCTAATTTTATTATATGATTACCAAATTGAATAAAATTAATATCCCTAGGGAAAAATTTGTCCCCTTTACCCATGTCAACTGACTATGTAAAAATTGGGGACATGACATTACAAGCACCAACCTGTGAGGACACCAATCCTTTGCACAAGCACCAACTTGTTGATACAGGCTCCAACCTATGAGGACACTAATCCTATGCATAAGCACCAATTTGTTGTGTTCAAGAACCAACATGAGAGGAGACTGCAATCTCCTTTCCTTGCCCTATCCTACCACCCTGCGATATAGAAGTATGTGTTACTCTATCTCTTTGCCTTCTGATTTGTGCAAACAACTTCACTCTTGTCTTGTTCAGTGTTTCATTTTCACGTGCACTTGTGCATTCTACCTCATCTCTGTGCAACTGTTATGCTTCTTACACTACTGCACTTACCTCGGTCTCTACTCTTGTTCCTTTGTTGTATATTCTGCTACTGCTCTGATCTATCTCATTGCTCTGATCCTGCACACTTCTTCAATCTGTACAATGCTATAGTTTTGCACTCTATTTTGATCATCTTCTGCACAATCAGATCTGCACACTCATATGTGCACACTTAACATAAACCATCCTTATCCTCTAAGCCCCAAAAAATTATCTTCTACTTGAAATTGGCACACTTACTCAAAGATCCATACTTGCTTGGATGGATAATTGAATAGATTGATTACTTCCTTTATTTATACGAGTGTTGAGTCACTTCTTAGGCCGACAAAATATTGTATAGTAAGGCTAGCTCATTATGTTGATTGTACTCCTTGTTTTATGGCATAGACGAGCTAACGTGATGGTTGTAATCCCACTTGCCTTGGAATCAATGAAAAATTTTCAACAATGGGTTAGGGGTAGGGGGAGTATGAGAGAGAGAGAGAGAGAGATGGGGTATGGTTAATGGTAAGGGAGATGAGATTAGGAGATATAGAGAGAGATGGGGGTTATGTGTAGGGGTTAGTAAGAGAGAGAGAGAGAGGTGGGTGGGGGTGATTAGTGGTGAGAGTAGGAGGGGGGTTAGGGAAGAGAGAGAGATAGATAAGGGGTCTAATAGGTTTTGGGAGGAGAAGGGAATATAGAAATAAGGGGGGTATAGGGAGAGAGAGAGGGGGGGGTAGGGGGAGGGGGGAGGGTAGATATAGAGATGGGTGGGAGGTTATGGGAAGGAGGGGAGACAGAGATGGGGGAGAGAGTTAGGGGGAGGGGGAGGAGTGGAGAGAGAGAGAGAGAGATAGGGGGTGGTTAGCGGTGGGGGGAGGAGGAAAGAGTTAGAGAGAGAGAGAGGGATATATAGAGGGTGGTTATATAAGAGGAGGTTAGGGGAAAATGGAGAGAGGGGTGGGGTTAGAGAGAGGGGGGGTTTTAGAGAGGTGGAGTGTTGGGACAAAGAGATAGAAAGGGGGGATGAGAGAGAGATGGGGTGGGGAGGTAGTGTGTGGTGTATAGATTGGGAGAGGGAGATATATAATGGGTAGGGTGGGACGGATGGATAGGGAATTTTTGGGAGGGATATACAAGGAAATGGTGGGAAGGGGGGAGAGGGGTACAGTGTGAGAGATAGATAGTGAGAAATGTAGAAGGGATATATTGGGAAATGGTGGGAGGGAAAGAGAGGGGTGTAGTGTGAGAAATAGATAAGGAGAGATGTAGAGAAAGGCAGAACTGTAACACATGCACATTTTTATTTTAGTAATGTCTGCACACTTTTTTTTGGAATAATAACATGCACGTCTTAATAAAACGTGTGTGTTTTTAATTTTAAAAAATGGAGGGATTTACTTTTTCCATCTATGTGATGGATGAGTTTTACGCTTTGGTTTTATGTTCAAATTGTTGAATCTATAGGTTTGGCCTGCAAATAACAAAACTCATCCATTTTTTTATTTCCCTATTTTCCAACCTTGAATCTAGATATGATCTACATGTTTGTTTCTAATGAAATTGCACACACTTTTAGAGATCTATGTGTAGATTTCAAATATATCTTCTTCTGAGGACAATATTGTTTTATACTTTTTATTTATATTTATTTAGTAATATCAAATTGCTAAAAAAAATAAGTCTCATATTTTCTTTGTAACTTTTGATTGGTTCATCTATTTTCAAAATGAAAAATAACCCACACAAGTACAAGCGAAGACCTACACACTAAAAAATGTTCATTATGTTAAGACCTGATAGCAGGTCCTAATGCTCCACCCTCTCATTCCAAGGCTTCACTTACTTTCTTAATTTTAAATAAATATAAAATTAACATTAAAAATTATGGAAAAATAATGCCACACAAGAACCACATATTATCTACAACTCTGGAAAAAAAATAAAATCATTGTTTACATACCAAACCTAGGGCATAACATGAACATATGCATTATGTTTTAGAAAAACATAGCATACAAATATTAGGAGAACACCATTTTCTTGGAGTAATACTAATTTTCTATAAATAAAAGTAACTTGATTGTCTACATATCATATTTTTATGTAGTCTTCTAAAATCTTGTGCAGGTACCTCTAATATTTATTTTTAGTGATCTAATTTATGTTTTTCCATGTTTCCATTCCAACTAAGATGCCATAATTGGGTAGCATTTCCTTGCATCATCCCCTTCATTAGATTGAAATTACCTATAACTTATTTTTATTAATTCCACATTTATACCAATTAGATGCCTCTTATCCTCAGTGCTTTACCATTTCTCTATGCTTTCAACACACTTTCAAATCCTTAGGTTTTCAATTTCCAAACTTTTCTATAGAATGATGTCTTGCTAGAACAAGTTCACCATTTGTCTCATCTACTGTAACTGTGATAAGGTTTAGATTTTGTTTGTTGCATTTGTGCTCAAATTTGAGAGCCTTTCTCATTTTCTTCCTTATTGGTCTAATGTCAATGTTTCACTTTGACATTGGTGATGAAAAATTGGTCTCCTCAAGCCCTTTAATTTTGAGGTCGTTGCTAGTTTTTATCATGACTAGAGTTAGAAGATTGTTTTTTTGTTTCTTTGAAGTATTCCTCTTGTTTTTGCACCCTATTTTCAATTTCTTCTTGTTTATTCATTTGTTGAGTTGAACTCATGCTTTTGAAACTTATTATGATTTTCTTTCATCGTTCTTTCTATGTTTATGGTTGTGTTCATCTTTGAATCTAGATAGTCACAAGTACTACTAAGGTTAGTTTGCAAGGCCTTCCCTCAAGTTCTATTCCTTTATTGTTGTAAATTCTGTCCATGTTGATAAAACTTGATAACGAGAAAAAGGGAAAGAAAAACATAGTAATAAGAGGAAAAGAAAGGTAGAAAGGAATTGTGCCCTTATTTAGAGGGAGCCTTGAGAAGCTCAACAATTGGTGAAATCTTAGTTAGATGAAGCTATGATCATCGGTGATATATTTTCTCAATATCATATTGCAATAGATAGTTCCACTTTGATAGTTTCAGAGTAGATAGGTAGCTTTGTTCTAATAGATAGATTTGTTATGGTTTAATATCTCATTGTTGTAATAGATATGTCATTAATGGATTGCAAAATTGATTTGACTTTAATATCTAAGTATCAATAGATTTATTTCACATTGAAAAGATTTGATTTAATTAATATGAACAAGTCGTAGACCTAGTATGAATAGATTGTTTTCATAAATAAGCAAATCCTATAAACTATTTTAGTTAAGTTGATCTAATTTCAATGACATCTCCATAGTGTATGACCATATCCATTTTAGAACATGAGTGAAAAAACCTCTTCCAAATTAGTACAAATGTTTATTCTTTCAAATACATGATTTGTTAAGGTTAACACTTCTCTATAATATTCCACAAGCAATATACACATGATAAAACAAACTCTTTTATAAACTACTCAAATCCAACCCATCTCTCCTTGTGACAATTTCTATGCACTCAAGAGTTTAATAATTGAATAGAAAGACTACATTGTCTAGATATTGATTTCTTCTCTGGTACATTATGAATTAATTAAAAAAATTGAATGTTAATCATTAAATTAACTTTTATATTCTTATCCAAATTAAAATGTAATAAAATTTAGAAAAACAATAAAATTAATAGAGAGTCAAAGTTTGAAAGACTAAATTGTCAAGAAATTCATTTCTTCTTTAGTAAACGATAAATTAATTTAAAAAATTCAATGTTCATCATTGAATTGCATTTTATGTTCATCCCATAATCATCATGACTAAATAAAATCGTCACTCGACTCACTGGAAAGCACGCCAATACTCTAGAAATGGCTCCACTTTCAAGTTTTAAGTGGGTACAGTTTTGTGTACAGATTTCATAGTAAGAACTTGCAATTCACTATATTGAAGTTTATGAGTTTATAAAATAATTTGGATTCCTTGATGAGGGATGAGTTAAAATATCCTATCTAAAATTTTATACATATTTTATAGTAATATAATTTAAATAAAATTAATAACATGTCTTTTTTATTATTACAAAAGATTTCATTTTACCATTACAAGATTTTTGGATCATCAATATTTTTGATGTTTTTTAAACATCATAGTAGGGAAGACATTGATATATTGATCTCCAAATAACTAAAAGCAGGAATCAGAGGTCGGGAAATTGCAGCAGGAAAACATTAACATGAAAAAAAAGATCAAGATGCTGGTGCATACTGGATTCTGCATGAACAAACTCTGCTCAAGGTATTTCCTTAACAAAATGAATAAATTGTTCTTGTGTTGTTTCTCATTCTAAGTTATTAATTCGTCCCATCAAGATAACTTATTATTGAACTATCAAGATAAATTTCACCTACCCAAATTATGAAAATATTATTTTATTGGCAAAATACTTTATGTTAAATTTTAATTACAAAGTTTTGTAATTATGACCAAGTTTGGTCAAGGATGAATGTAATTACTGATTATTATTATTTAATAAATTAAAGTAGGAGACAAAAACCCAAGGGAACTATTAAATGAGTGTTCACTGACCCACTAGGAGGAATAGAAGCTGTTAGAAGGCATGGGACAGATGGCAGCAATTGCACTTCACCACTAGCTGTTGGTTATGGGACAACTACCCCTAAAAATATGGAACTATCCCCTAGGATGTGGGAGTGAGCAAGAAAATCATTTAATGACCAGTTAACAACTCAAAGGCCTAGGCAGCTTACACAAGGAAAATTCAAATTGAGCAGGCAGCTCTTAGACAATATTTTCTGCAGAAATATTCCTCAAGTGCATCAAGTGATCACTGAGAGATTCAAATAGGGAGGCTATGTGAGAGTGCAACTGTAAGTCTACAAATTATTCTGAGAAGGAGAACCAGAGGTGATGGTGCAGGTCCCTTTGAATGCTAAGTCTTTAAGACTGGATAACTATTCTTACTACAAGTGGAGGTCCTAAGCTTCTAAGTTTCATTCTCTTGGTGGTTCAGTGAACAGGCTCGAGGGTCCTAAGGCAAGTAAATTGGCTGTCTTCAGGAATTGGTTGGGTGGAACAGGCTCCTTGGGCTGTTTGTTTCTCTACAGTTAACTAGGTTTTGTTGTTTCTATTTTTTTTACAGTTCAATGTTTTGTTTAGTAGAATTTATCAAACTCTGTTTTGTAAAAGAATTAATTTTATTTCTGATTTATGTTCGATACTGAATGATAATGTCTGTGAATTATTGATTAGACAATCATCTCTATGTTTTTTCCATGCTGTTATCTGCATAGTACTCCAGTATAGAGAAGAAAATTAAATGATAGATGAGAGATAGGCAGATTGCCATTGATTGGACAGATAATTATAGTAAGTGCTCTGTTTACAATTCTGTCCTATATTTAAACATAGTAAAAATTTACTGCATAGCATCGACAGTAATATAGAAATCTTTTGTTATTACATGAAAGAAAAAATAGTCTAACTTATGTATAGTCATATATTTTTCTCTTATATCCATTCATTTAAGATAGCAAGCAAATGCAATTAAAATCATACATATCATGTTTTCCAAGTAATAGTATTTCCAAGGATTTTTAACAGTTGAAAGAACTAATCAATATATAGTTTTCTTATCATTATACATACTTTCTTTCTTCACTAGTTTCTTATTTGATTTCATGTATAAATTGTTTATATCAGTAGTATCAAAACCTAATACACTACAAACTTTAACTCTGTATACAAACATCATATTTTTTTATCTCAAAGACGAACTGTAGACATTATTCAAAGAATGATATCATTTATGACTTTTTAAACCCTAGTACTTACTTTCCATAACCATATTATCTTTTATATATGGTAAGTTACTATCTAAGAATCATCTAATAGTTAGGTGAAAGCACAAATTACATATTCATGTCTAAACCTTAGCTCACAACCCTAGTATCTAAACAAACACATTATCAAGATTTTCATCACAATGGTTAAGTCTTGGGTACACACCCTAGCACAAGCCCGATAGCATTTGGAAGTCACAGGTAGGGTATCCATCATAAAAAGAAGCTAGAACATGGAGGCATAACCCTCTCAAAAACTTTTAACAATCAAAACTACTTCATATATTTTCCAAATATGATTATCAACAACGAGAACGAAGTACAGGAATATAAATATGCAAACTATAAACCCTCGGCCAAAAGACAACCATTGTGGCTTGGAAAACCTTAAACATTCGTTTACACAGTGTTCTCAACGTCTATTTCAAAATATATCATTTTATTTCAAAGAAAAACCAACCATAGTTTACAAACATAAAAAGAACCCTCTGTTCAGTTTTTCGATTTCAAACATTGATAGAGAATTACAAGAGTTATCCTCGAAAGTTAACATTAAGATGAGACCATGATATCATGAAAACTACACAGGGTTTTACCCCGAACTTAGCAACTCACGGTACAAAAACAGACTTGAAGGCGGTTCCATAGTTTCAGGAAAAACACCACTGAGCCGAACAACAAATACAAAGATCGAGGATCAACCCTTTTTAGTTTAATATCAAAATAATACAAGCTTTCAGCTATCACTTATACAAGTCGAATATTTCCAATTCTCAGCACACAGAAAACACATCAAGGCACCTATGAGGCTTGTAAGAACCACCGGAGCTTACCAGGAAGCCATAGTAGCTTTCCTTTCCAAAACCGTTGGATAGAAAACTTCCAACAAAGAGAGCACCTACGAAATCACAATGTGAGTGGTCAAAAACTGTTAACACAATTAGAATGCAAAATCTATGTTATCACATTCATTTACTTACTTACTTACTTACCCTGAAGAGTTTTATTCCAAATATCAACGGCGGAACCAGAGGTTGGTTGCAATCCTTTATACATGCAAAAAGAACTAGAAGGCATTACCACCATTCGAAAGAGTTGAAGGAAAAACTGCAAACTACTCTCAGCAACTGATGAATATCTACACTTCATACTATGACATCATGGCTCTATGGCATGAAGCCAAGCCTGCAACATTTAAAATTTACCTCTCATAAGTCATAGGGTCGAAACCCTGCAAGAGAACCTCCTCTATCCCTAAAAATTTTGCAGTCTGTCGGCATCATTATAACGTAACATTGAAGGGTCGAGAAACTTGCTACCAAAACATATAACACGGTTAGGGTTACATAAACCAATGACCAAGATCTGGAGCGATCGACGGATAGAAAAAAGCCAATAGTGCTACATTGAAAGCCGAGCAACCCGCATTAATATCTCATTAAATTACAAAAACCACGGAGTTGCCAACCCTGCATGCCAAGGAACGATACGGTGTACAGCATTAAGGAGAGGCGACATGGCAACATTGATAGATAGAACTCCCGGTTACAATATCAATCAGAGTTCACGTGGATGGACTAGGTGGTATGATAGCCACCCATTCCACTATGGAGTTCATTCATAACATTTAATACACAACCGTAACTCTGTCAACCTACAATTAGAAAGTTAATACCCATCATGTCATCACTTTAATGTCGAGACTTGGGAGAATACATCAACAGATGATATTAACACTTAGGTTAAGAGCTTATACATACAGCATAGTTCAAATTACCACTTAAGCCATAATCCTTATGAGGTTATTTAGATCATGTTCGTGGTTTGCATAGGATAATATCCTATGGTGTTAAAAAGAATAGCTAGGATTACATATTGGAAACGCATAATATTGTTTTGTTTATCATATCTTTGTATAGTAACACCATATCATATCATATAGTAATATGTAGTGTATGTTTTATATAATTCCAAAGTTTAAATTGGTATCGAAATAATTGAATTTTATGCCATGCATTATGTAAATAAATAGTAGCTATAAGATATATAGTTTCTTCATTTCTATAGTTTGTATGTGTATTAAAATGATAAATACAAGATATAAAGTAGTCTAAGATTTGTAGGTGCCAATTATAATGATAGTTCGAAAGTGTATTTTCCTACAAGTTTCGTAATTGCATACTTAATAGATAGTAGTATTGTTGTATTAATATTAATGACAGTAGTCTCATGACGATAAATGTAGCATCATAACAGAAATCTTGGACGACATGGATTGATAACATTAAGGAGCTTTGTAAGACAGTACTTAAGCTAGGAGCAGAATCCTTATATCCATACCTTCAGTTATTGATGTCGCAAGGAAGTACTTATCATTTTACATTGACGATGAATTGAAAAACACAAGTACTCTAAATTTTATGTTGTCTTGTAGATTTCTTACCTACGGTCTGCACATGGAAACAAGATTCAAATGCCTTAGCTAAACGTAGATAAGTAAGCTCCAGGGTGCCTCATAGGACCCATTCTTCAACAAACAAACAAATTGTCAGCACTCCATCAAGAATATCAAAGCAGTACAAACAGTAACAGCATGTGATAATAACCAAGAACTTAAACAAAATTGTAAACTGTACTCATCTACATAAGCATACAATGATCTTTCGTTAAGGAGTTTAACATCCGTTTATATCTGAAGTAGAAATTACAACTATATTTATTTGAGAATTATGACATGTCATCGTCATTAAATTATCTTAGTTAAGATTTCGAATTAGTTTATATGTTCCGCATTAAATGACTTTGATAATTATTTCTATTATAATTTTTTTTTTTTTTTGGTATTTTCGGGATGTTACATGTGGTATCAGAGCTCATGTTCGAACTCTAGGCCTGAAAAAGGTCCATGAACATGCAACATAAAATTTTATTACAGCTAAAAATCTTACTAATTAAAATTTAAACTATTGTGTTATAAAGAAATTATTTTGACTTACAGGTATGGAAAACTCAGCTGAACATCTAGAAGTCAGATTTCAACCAAACAGCCATAGCACAGGACAACACTATGCAGAAGAAGGCCACAGTGAATGGAATGTCAGTTTGTCATAATTGTTACATGCATTTCAGGAGTTAAAGGCGGAAATTAGATCTGTGAAATGAGACAATGAAATAATTTTGAAGGCACAAGAGGAGTTAAATAAAGTGTTGTTTGAACAGTGCCCAATTGATGAGCAGGGGAGAGAAAAGGAAGATATCTCCAAGGTTGAAGATTTGCCTCATGGTAACAAAAGTAAGAAAATTAAAACCGATGATGTGAATAGCAGTTCAATGTCATCAGGAGATGCTATTGAAGTACGCAAAAAGAAACGTAACTATTCAAGCGATAGCAGTGAAGGAGATTACAAACCCAGAAGGAAAAACCATAAAGAGTATGAGAAGATTTCTAGAGAGTTAAAAAAGATTAAACCTTCAACTTTCAATGGAGAAACTGAGAAGGGCGAGATAGCTGAATCATGGCTGTCCAGCATGAAGAAATATTTTCAGATTTATAACTATTCAGAATCCTTGAAAGCAAAAATGGCTATATATAACTTGATCGGAAAAGCGAACATTTGGTGGCATGACATCAAACGAGTAAAGGGCATCAAGGATAAGGATGTAAACTAGAGTACTTTTAAACGATACTTCAAGAAGAAGTTTTTATCTGAACAGTACTATGATGAAAAATCCAAAGAATTCTATGATTTAAAGCTGGGAAGTATGAACATGAAGGAAATGAACAGTAAATTTATGAACTTATTGAGATATGTGCCATACCTCGTGGAAGAAAAACCAAAGATCCAAAGATACTTGAGCTGTCTACCTTTCAATATTAAGGACAGAATCGAGTATGACAATCCAAAGACCTTGGAAGAGGCTATGAGGAAAGAAGTTTAATGTTATGACACTAATCGAAAAAGAGAAGGAATGTCAAACTGGAAAAGTCATAAACCCAACAATTTTGAACTGAAGAAGAAAAATTTCAAGTTCAGTGGAAATTCCGGCTTCCAAAAGAAAAATTTTGAGAACCAGAATTTTCAAGGAAATAATTTCAGAAATAGTCAGTAGCAAAATTTTACAGCACCTAGAAATGATCCCAATAATACCAGGACCAATGAACAAAAAACACCTATCAAATGTTTTGAGTGTCAAGGTCCTCACTATGCATCAGAATGTCCCAAGAGGAAGCGGACAGCTAACAACATTCACTCTATTTAGACTGAACCTACTTTTGGAGACTTGGTGAGGGAGCTTCCCATACTCAATGCAGCAATCGACAAGAGGCAAGCAGATCATCAAATCTCTATGGTAGAGATTGAAGGTATGCTACAAAATCATCCTCTTACTGTTTTAATTGACCCAGGTGCTAGCTTAAGTTATATATCACCAGATATTGTGGAAAGTCTTAAATTAAAAATAGAAAAGTTCAATAAATCTTGGTTAGTTAGATTGGCAACAGGAACAAAGAGGAAAGTATTAGATTTTATTCAAAGTTGTGCTTTATCCATGAATCAGTTAAAGACACAAATCAAGTTGAATATTTTACCTTTAGGATCCTATGATATTATAATCGGAATGGATTGGTTAGAAGCCCATCATGTCATTCTGAACTGTTATGAAAAAGTTTTACATGTTTAAATGATGAAGGAAAAACTGTAGAAGTAAAAGGTATTCCAAGAAAGGTAACCCTTAGACAGATTTCAGCCATGCAAGTTAAGAGGGAAATTAGGAAAGGATGTCAGTTGTTTACAGTAAATGTAGTAAATGATGAGTTTATTTGTAAAGAGGACAAACTGAAACTAGAAGACATACCTGTCCTAAATGATTTCAAGGATGTTTTTTCTGAGGAGATTCCAGGATTACCTCCTAAAAGAGATTTAGATTTTACCATCGAGTTAATACTCAAAGCAGTACTAAACTCTAAAGCTCCATATAGGATGAATATACTAGAATTAAACAAATTAAAATCACATTTGAAGGAACTGATTGATAAGAATTATATAAGACCCAGTGTGTCTCCTTGGGGAGCACCTGTTATATTTGTTAAGAAGAAAGATGGAACCCTAAGACTCTGCATAGATTATCGCCAACTTAATAAGATGACAATCAAAAATCGATATCCGCTACCCCGCATAGATGATCTATTTGATCATCTACGTGGAGCAACGATATTTTCAAAGATTGATCTAAGGTCAGGATATCATCAAGTGTGGGTTAAGGATGAAGATATTTTCAAGACAACTTTCAGAACTCGATATGGACATTACGAGTTCGTAGTCATGCCATTTGGCTTGACTAATTCCCCAACTGTATTTATGTGTTTGATTAACAATATTCTGCACAAATAATTCGATAAGTTTGTTGTTGTATTTATAGATGACATTTTAGTGTATTCTAAAAGCAAAGAAGAGCATGATGAACATCTTCGGATTATCTTATAGGTTCTGAGAGATCATCAACTTTAATCTAAGTTTAGTAAGTGTGACTTCCACAATGACAAAATTCAGTATTTAGGACACATAATTTCTAAAGAAGGAATCTCGGTTGACCCCGACAAGATAGAAGCCATTAATGATTGGTCGGTTCCTAAGGATGTGTCGGATGTAAGATAATTTATGGGTATTACTGGATATTATAGAAAATTTGTAGACGGTTTTTCAAAGATTGCAAACCCCATAACCTCCTTACAGAAGAAAGGGAAGAAATTTGTGTGGGATCAGAAATGTACAGACAGTTTTAAGAAGTTAAAGGAATTATTGACTACAACACCTATTCTGCGGATAGCGGATCCTAATAAGGATTTTATAGTAAATGAATGGAAATCTGCGGAAGATTTTTTAAAATCAAGGATTTTATAGTTTGCACAGATGCTTGTAATGACAGACTCGGTGGAGTCCTAACAAAAGAAGGGCATGCTGTGGCATACGAATCTAGAAAGCTGAAAAGACATGAGAAGAATTACTCTACTTATGATTTAGAGTTATTAGTAGTAATTCATGTTTTAAAAATGTGGCGTCACCACCTTATTGACAGACAACATGGGTCAGAAATATTTATTAGATCAGACAAATCTGAACGCTAGACAATCTAGATGGTTAACTTTCTTAAGTGATTATAATTTTGAAATTCAGCATATTAAAGGGAAAGAGAACAAGGTTGCAGATGCATTGTGTCGTAAAGCAAAATTGAATTTTATTTCAGCCATCAGTGCTTACTCAATAGATTTATAAAATCAGATTCTTGAAAGGAGTGAAACGGATGAAGAATACAGAAAATTAAAGGAAAATACAACAAATAATAGTTCAGGAAATTCTATGGCATATTACAAAATGAAGGAAAATGGACTATTGCTATAAAGAAACAGATTGTATGTACCTAACATACCAGAGGTAAAAATTCTAATTTTAAATGAGATGCACAAAAGCCATTACTCTGGCCATCCAGGTTATCAGAAGACAATTACTATGCTAAGGAAAGAATACTATTGGCCCAAAATGAAAGATGAAGTAGCAGCATACATAGCTAAACGTTTGGATTGTCAAAAAGTGAAAGTTGAACACCAACATCCCACCGGATTGTTGCATCCATTGCCTATACCGATTTGGAAATGGGAAGTGATAAGCATAGACTTTATTACTGGACTACCCAAAAATATGAAACAAAATGGCGCTATCATGGTTATAGTAGACAAACTGAGCAAAGCAGCACACTTTATACCTGTGAAGACTACTCATAAGGCTCCAGACAGTGCATAAATCTTCATGAAATAGATTTTTCGACTACATGGTATACCGAAAGTGATAATTTCAGATCATGACTCTAAGTTTAATGGAAATGTTTGGAGGTATTTGTTTAAAGGGTTGAATACAACCTTAAATTTCAGCACAACATTTCATCCACAAACGGATGGACAGATAGAAAGGGTGAATCAAGTTTTGGAAGACTTACTGAGAATGTATGTTAAGGATTAGCCTGGTAAGTGGGAAGACTGCTTGCATTTAGTAGAATTTGCATATAATAACCATTATCATGCATAATACAGACTTAGCCCATTTGAAATTATTTATGGTAGGAAATGTGATACAACTATTTCTTGGAATGACCCAGTAAATAGAGTTGTTTTAGGACCTGAATTGTTGTAGGAGTTAGAACTAATTGTGAAACAGGTACAAGGAAATTTAAAATTTGCCCAAGATAGGAAAATGAGTCAAGCAGATCTAAAAAGGACTCATAAAGAGTTCCAGGTTGGTGAACATGTGTTCCTCAAGGTAAGACCGAAAAAGAGTTCATTGAAATTGGGAGGCTGTGCCAAGTTGGCACCCAGGTATTGTGGTCCTTTCGAAATATTGTCCAGGGTTGGACCAGTGGCATACCAACTGGCTTTGCCACCAAATTTAAAGATATAGAATGTTTTTTATATATCATTTTTAAAGAAGTATGTACACGATGCTACTCATGTTGTAAACTGGAATGATGTACAGGTGGGACAAGACGGCGATTTTCAGGTGGAACCGGACTGTATCCTCGAAAGGAGGGAAACTCTACTCCGGAATCGCACCATTGGGAAAGTGAAGGTGCAATGGAAGCACCTTAGCTCGGAAGAGGCAACCTTGGAGTTGGATAGTAGTATGCAAGCAGCATACCCAACTCTGTTTTAGGAACACTCAAAGACTGATTAACCAACATCGAGGACGATGTTGAGAATTAAGGGGGCATGTATGTCACCTACCCAAATTATGAAAATATTATTTTATTGGCAAAATACTTTATGTTAAATTTCAATTACAAAGATTTGTAATTATGACCAAGTTTTGTCAATGATGAATGTAATTACTGATTATTATTATTTAATAAATTAAAGTAGGAGACAAACACCCAAGGGAACTGTTAAATGAGTGTTCACTGACCCACTAGGAGGAATGGAAGCTGTTAGAAGGCATGGGACAGATGGCAACAATTGCACTTCATCACTAGCTATTGGTTATGGGACAACTACCCCTAAAAATATGGCACTCTCCCCCAGGTGGTGGGAGTGAGAATGCAGCTCATTTAATGACCAGTTAACAACTGAAATGCCTAGGCAGCCTACATAAGGCAAATTCAAATTGAGCAGGCAACTCTTACACAATATTTTCTGTAGAAATATTCCTCAAGTGCATCAGGTGATCACTGATAAATTTGAATAGGGAGGGTATGTGAGAATGCAATTGTAAGTCTGCAAATTATTCTGAGAAGGAGAACTCGAGGTGCTGGTGCAGGTCCCTTTGACTGCTAAGTCTTTAAGACTAGATAACTATTGTTACTACAAGTGGAGGTCCTAAACTTCTAAGTTTCTTCGTCCTGGTGGTTCAGTGAACAGGCTCGGGGGTCCTAAGGCAAGTAACTTGGCTGTCTTCAGGAATTGGTTGGGTGGAATAGGCTCCTTGGGATGTTTGTTTCTCTACAGCTAACCAAGTTTTGATGTTTCTATTTTGTTTATAGTTCAATGTTCCATTTAGTAGAATTTATCAAACTCTGTTTTGTAAAAGAATTTATTTTATTTCTGATTTATTTTCGATACTAAATGATAAAGTCTATGAATTATTGATTAGATAATCATCTCTATATTTTTCCCATGTTGTTATCTGCATAGTACTCTTGTAAAGAGAAGCAAATTGAATGATAGATGAGAGATAGGCAGATTGCCATTGATTGGACAAACAATTATTGTAAGTGCTCTGTTTACAATTATGTCCTATATTTAAACATAGTAAAAATTTACTGCATAACATCGACAGTAATATAGAACTCTTTTGTTATTACATGAAATAAAACATAGTCTAACTTCTATATAGTCATATATTTTTCTCTTATCTCCATTCATTTAAGATAGCAAGCAAATGCAATTAAAATCAAACATATCATGTTTTCCAAGGATTTTTAACAGTTGCAAGAACTAATCAATATATAGTTTTCTTATCATTATATATACTTTCTTTCTTCACTGGTTTCTTATTTGATTTCATGTATCAATTGTTTATATCAGTAGTATCAAAACCTAATACACTACAAACCCTAACTCTATATACAAACATCATATTTTCTATCTCAAAGACGAACTGTAGACATTATTCAAAGAATGATATCATTTATGACTTTTTAAACCCTAGTCATTACGTTCCAAAACCATATTATCTTTTATATATGGTAAGTTACTATCTAAGAATCATTTAACAGTTAGCCGAAAGCAGAAATTACATATTCATGTCTAAACCTTAGCTCACAACCCTAGTATCTAAACAAACACATTATCGAGCTTTTGAACACAACGGTTAAGTCTTGGGTACAAACCCTATCACAAGCCCGATAGCATTTGGAAGTCACAGGTAGGGTATCCATCGTAAAACGATGTAAGAACATGGAGGCATAACCCTTGCAGAAACTTTTAACAGTCAAAACTACTTCGACTATTTTCCAAATATGATTATCAACAACGAGAACGAAGGACGGGCATATAAATATGCAAACTATAAACCCTCGGCCAAAAGACAACCATTGTGACTTGGAAAAAATTAAACATTCTTCTACATAGTGTTCTCAATGTCTATTTCAAAATATATCATTTTATTTCAAAGAAAAATGAACCATAGTTTACAAACATAAAAAGAACCCTCTGTTCTGTTTTCCCATTTCAAACATTGATAGAGAATTACAAGAGTTACCGTTGACAGTTAACATTGAGACGAGACTGTGATATCATGAAAACTACACAGGGTTTTACCCCGAACTTAGCAACTCACGGTACAAAAACCAATTTGAAGGCGGTTCCATAGTTTCAGGAAAAACACCACTGAGCCGAACAACAAATACAAAGATCAAGGATCAACCCTTTTTAGTTTAATATCAAAACAATACAAGCTTTTAGCTATTACTTATACAAGTCGAAGATTTCCAATTCTCGGCACACAGAAAACACGTCAAGGCACCTACGAGGCTTGTTAGAACCACCGGAGCTTACCAGGAAGCCATAGTACCTTTCCTTTCAAAAACCGTTGCATGGAAAACTTCCAACGAAGAGAGCACCTGCCAAAGCTCAATGCGAGTGGTCAAAAACTATTAAGACAATTAGAATGCAAAATCTACGTTATCACATTCATTTATTTACTTACTTACTTACGCTGAAGAGTTTTACTGCAAATATCAATGGTAGAACCAGAGGTCAGCTGCAATCCTTTATACACGCAGAAAGAACCAGAAGGCATTACCACCATTCAAAAGAGCCGAAGGACAAACTACAAACTACTCTTAATAGCTGATGAATATATACACTTCATACTACGACACCATGGCTCTATGGAACGAAGCCAAGCCTGCAACATTTAAAATTTACCTCTCATAAGTCATAGCATCGAAACCCTCGAAGAGAACCTCCTCTAACCCTAAAAATTTGGCATCCTATCGGCCTCTTTACAACCTAACAATGTAGGGCCGAGAAACTTTCTACCAATACATATAACACGGTTAGGGTTACACAAACCAACGACCAAGATCTGGAGTGATCGATGCATAGAAAAAAGCCAACAGTGCTACGTTGAAAGCTGAGCAACCCGCATTAATATCTCATTAAATTACAACAACCAAGGAGTTGCCAACCCTGCATGCCAAGGAACGATACAGTGTACAGCGTGGGGGAGAGGCGACATGTCAACATTGCCAGCTAGAACTCCCAGTTACAATATCAATCAGAGTTCACATGGATGGACTACGTGGTATTACGGCCACCCATTGCACTATGGAGTTCATTCGTAACATTTAATACACAACCGTAACTCTATCAACCTGCAATTAGAAAGTTAATACCCGTCATTTCATCACTTTAATGTCGAGACTTGGGAGAATACATTAACAGATGATATTAACACTTAGGTTAAGAGCTTATACATATAGCATAGTTCAAATTACCACTTAAGCCATAATCCTTATGAGGTTATTTAGATCATGTTCGTGGTTTGCATAGGATAATATCCTATGGTGTTAAAAAGAATAGCTAGGATTACATATTGGAAACGCATAATATTGTTTTGTTTATCATATCTTTGTATAGTAACACCATATCATATCATATAGTAATATGTAGTGTATGTTTTATATAATTCCAAAGTTTAAATTGGTATCGAAATAATTGAATTTTATGCCATGCATTATGTAAATAAATAGTAGCTATAAGATATATAGCTACTTCATTTCTATAGTTTGTATGTGTATTAAAATGATAAATACATGACATAAAGTAGTCCAAGATTTGTAGACGCCAATTATAATGATAGTTCGAAAGTGTATTTTCCTACAAGTTTCGTAATTGCATACTTAATAGATAGTAGTATTGTTGTATTAATATTAATGACAGTAGTCTCATGACGATAAATGTAGCATCATAACATAAATCTTGGAAGACATGGATTGATAACATTAAGGAGCTTTATAAGACAGTACTTAAGCTAGGAGCAAAATCCTTGTATCCATACCTTTAGTTATTGATGTCGCAAGGAAGTACTTAACATTTTACATTGATGATGAATTGAAAAACACAAGTACTCTAAATTTTATGTTGTCTTGTAGATTCCTTACATGCGGTCTACACATGGAAACAAGATTCAAATGCCTTAGCTAAATGTAGCTAAGTAAGCTCCAGGGTGCCTCATAGGACCCCTTCTTCAACAAACAAACAAACTGTCAGCACTCTATCAAGAGTATTAGAGTTGTACAAACAGTAATAGCATGTAATAATAACCAAGAACTTAAACAAAATTGTAAACTATACTTGTCTACATAAGCGTACAAAGATATTTCGTTAAGGAGTTTAACATCTGTTTATATCTGAAGTAGAAATTACAACTATATTTATTTGAGAATTATGACGTGTCATCGTCATTAAATTATCTTAGTTAAGATTTTGAATTAGCTTATATGTTTCGCATTAAATGACTTTGATAATTATCCCTATTATAATTTTTTTTTTTGGGTATTTTCGGTATGTTACATGTGGTATCAGAGCTCATGTTCGAACTCTAGGCCTGAAAAAGGTCCTTGAACATGCAACAGAAAATTTTATTATAGCAGAAAATATTACTAATTAAAATTTAAACTATTGTGTTATACATAAATTATTTTGATTTACAGGTATGGAAAACTCAGCTGAAGATCTAGAAGACAGATTTCAACCAAACAACCATAGCATGGGACAACACTATACAGAAGAAGGCCACGGTGAATTGAATGACAATTCGTCAGAATTGTTATGTGCATTTCAGGAGTTAAAGGCATAAATTAGATCTGTGAAACGAGACAATGAAAGAATTATGAAGGCACAAGAGGAGTTAAATCAAGTTCTGTTTCAACAGTGCCCAATTGATGAGCAGGGGAGAGATAATGAAGATATCTCCAATTTTGAAGATCTGCCTCATGGTAAAAATAGTAAGAAAATGAAAACCGATGATGTGAACAACAGTTCAACGTCATCAGGAGATGCTATTGAAGTACGCAAAAAGAAACGTAACTATTCAAGCGATAGCAGTGAAGGAGATTACAAACCCAGAAGGAAAAACCATAAAGAGTATGAGCATATTTCTAGGGAGTTCAAAAAGATTAAACCTCCAACTTTCAATGGAGAAACTAAGAAGGGCGAGACAGCTGAAGCATGGTTGTCCGACGTGAAGAAATATTTTCAGATTTATAACTATTCAGAATCCTTGAAAGCAAAAATGGCTATATATAACTTGACCGGAAAAGCGGACATTTGGTGGCAGGACATCAAAAGAGTAAAGGGCATTAAGGATAAGAATGTGAACTAGAGTACTTTTAAACGATACTTCAAGAAGAATTTTTTATCTGAATAGCACTATGCAGAAAAATCCAAAGAATTGTATGATTTAAAGCTGG